>CM021244.1:6035416-7242500 GCA_010577795.1 Isatis tinctoria | reverse complement strand
ATCGTTTTCCAGAAACAGTTGCATTGTTGTGCATCCTCAGCAAGTCATCTGGAGTTACAAGAAACCAGCCTCCATCTTTCTGAGCCAACAGCTTCTGGTTCACTGAGTCTATAACCACACTCACATTCCCAAACCCATATATCTGAAGACCATTGTGCATCCTATTCGGTTTAGGTTTGAACAGCAACTCCTCCTCTTGTGCAAATACTTCCAAGACTTCTCTCAAACTCAGCACCTCAGTGCTATCCATCTGAGGCTTGGCCTGAGCCCGAGCCGGCTCGAAGTGTCTCTGCTCTTGTGCTCTTGCCCTTGGCTGAGACACTTCAGCTCCTTCAACAGCTTCCATCAACATATCTAAACCACGCTTCAACTGGATTCGGATCCTCTCGTTTGCTGAAAGCTCTTGCGGGAATAACCCTTTCCAACCATAATACCATTCGTGGATCTCTTCGAACCTCGGTTTCGAACGCAACCAATGGTACAACACATCCAGCCATTTGGGGAAGAAGAACCTCTCCATCAAATCAGCCATTAGGTGTATCGGTACTGCAGATGCCCACTTCATAACCCAATTATACCGGTCTAAATCCTGGCTTGCCGGGTTTATCTGGAACTCTTGCATGGCCAGCTGAAGTTTGGGAACGATGTAACGCCGCATAAGTTGTTCCCAGCTTGTAGCATCAAAAACCGTCTTCCACGGAGAAAGGATAGTGTAGGCGGATGGATCACTAGGATGCCAAGCATCAAGAACATTACTCAATTTCATCTGAATGATCTGGTACAGAAACTCCAACTTCTGACCAAGCATTGGCAACCAAGGATGCACCCAAACATGGATGGCAACAAGTTCCCTTCGTGGGTCCCAATATTCAACGGCAGTCGACAGTTTTGGCAGCACCACTGTGTCCAATATCGTATGCAACACAGATGAAGGAAGCAAATTTTCCCATGTCTCTAAAAATCTAAGCATCGGCTCAGGGTCTCTAGGTTCCCAGGTATTGATGCCTGCTATGCGCACAGCGGGTAACACTACCTCCGAGACTAGTTGGCTATAAGGCGTTGAGATTACCCAGATATTTTGATTATCCTCGACTTCCAAAAGCTTTCTCCAAGAAGATATAGCCTTCATACCATGCACTGCATCCCTAAGAGGGTCCCAGCCCTGAAACATCCTAATAAATAGAGGCAAGGCCAGTGAGCAAGCAATGGTGGACAAGTTACAAAGCTTATAATCATCAGGATAGCTTGTTTGCAGGTCCTCGAAACGACAAGCAAGTGAATCCAGTGTCAAACTCCCAGACGTATTCTCCAGCTCGATCCGATTTATTTCATCTGCGATATATTCCATGTTGTTTAAGTGTGCTTTTTGTTTTTCTTCCTCTTCTATAAGCATCTCCTTCTCGTGCTGCAAGCTTAAGGCTGATTCTCTCTCGTTCCTCAAGTCTCTATCAATCTTCTGAATATCATGTTCCACTAGATCAACAATCAGTCGCAAGTTGTGTTGTAACTCCGGCAGTGGAACATCTGCTTCTCTTGCTTTCTCCTCTGCATCTAAATTTTCCAAGTTTGTCACAACCCGAACCTGTGGTCCTCGCATATCAATAATGGTCTGCCCACCACCAAAACCCTCTTCCTGCTTCTTCTCCAACAACTCCTCTGCAGTGACATAAACTTCCTTCCTCACCTTTTTCTTCTTCCAAAGATTTCTCCCTCTATCACCATGACTCGGGTCATTGTCACCGACACTGACCGCAACAGTCTTCTTCTCCTCCACCTTCTTTAAATCAGGCAACTTTGCCTCCTTGAAATCATTGTAGCCCATACCCATATTCTTCGGCCTCAACTGTGCTTCAATAGGAGCTACAATACCTTGCTGGTTCTTCCCAAGCCCACCTCCCTTGTACCCCATCTTTTCAAGCAGCTTCATACCAATACCTTTAGTAGCTTTCTCAAACTTGCCTATATCACCGCCTAAAGTATCCTTCTTCCCTCCCTTTGCACCACCCTCTTGACCTCTCTTCTCCAACTTGGCCTTCCCTCTCATCTTTGCCCCCTCAGCTATCTTCTTCCCCAGAGCACCCGGTAAGAGATTATCCTCCTCGTTGACAGCAAACGTATTAAACCCTAACCCTAAACCTGAGCTTCCAATACCCAATCCACCTCTTACTTCACTATCCTCATCAATCATGCCATCATCTTCGATTTTATCACTATCTCTCTTATCATTATGTTCTCTAGAATCCCTATCAATCTCTTGATTGGGCATAACCGTACCTGTAGAAACAAAACTGACAGGCTTGGTTAAGTCGGCCTTCCTCCCCGAATCCCGATCCTTACGCCTCTTCCTCCGACCTCCGCCGCTAGAACCATCGGAATCCGAGTCGCTCTCAGCGAAGACTCCGTAAGTAGCGTCGTGTTTGGTTTGTTTCCGCTTATCCTTCCTCTTCTCGTATAAGAACTCGCCATTCTCCCATCGACCTCCTTCGTAGTCGTTTTCCATGCTGAATCTCTCCATCTCTTGATACTCGTCCATGGCGAAATTAACAGATCCGAAACTCTGCGAATCTTCCAAACTATATCTGAGATTGAACAAAGTCGAGGTTTCCGGATTTTATAATGCTACTGCAAATCGCCGACGTCGAAGCGTATCGGAGAAAAAGGAATAACACGTTTGGGCTTTTTAAATAAGATGGGCTCTTTTATATGTATACCAAAGCCCATTAGTTGTAAAACTTTCTAACGCGCAAGTTCTTTGTAACTCTCAAAGTCTCACGTGATCTCATCTTCTTCCTTTTGGACTCTCTTGCTCTGGCCAAAGGGCACCCGCAACGCGGGTTTTTCCCGAGTCCATAGCAGATGAACCTAGGCCCATTGGATTAAAAAACAATAAACCCATAACGGAGAGGGAAGGAGCGGTCCGTCAAAACAAGATTTAAGGACCGAGTCTTTGATGACATGGCGGCATGTGATTGACTCGGGCGAGGGTTGTATACCGCGTAAAGAAAATAAAATTCACTCTTGGACACTCCACCAAAGATATCACCATTGGACACTCTTTTTTGTTTCGAATCCTTCACTATTCAAAAAAAAAAAACCCAAAATCATGGGCTAAGGATCCCACAAGGGGATCACCATTGGGATGCCCTAACCCTATGTCTTTTTGATACTACAGAAATTGTGAAACGAAAAATATGAGTTGTGCCTGTAAACATGAGTTAGTTGTCTCGAATCCGTTGGTTCTAATAACAACGATTGTTTAGTAATATGCTCATAACTGGAAAAAATAACTATTTTAGACAACAATAAGAGAATTAATACTACACCTCGGAGAAAACAAATTAATTACAAGGTTTACTACTTATAGTTATAATTTTTTTATCAATTAGTTCTTTTTGAGAAACAAAAAAAAAAAACTAAAACTAGTGTATTCTTATAAAACTAACATGTTCCCAAATCTAGTTGTCTTAACATTGTAAAGGTACTAGATATGAGTCTTTAATCCACATATTTTTATAGGTTATTGAATCATGCACGCAAAACCCATTTTTATTAAAAGATAGTTTCTCGTTTCTAAATTTTTTAATTGGCAATACTGGTGGTTATTTTCAAAAAAACTTGTTACTTATATTTCTCAAAATTTTCAAGTTTTTCTTTCTGATAAAAAAGTCAATATTATTTTGGTTCACACAGTACTTGGAATTAGAATAAAGTCAAGAATATTTAGGAATATTTTCTTTTCTCTAACCAACTTTTGTTTTTTTGCAACAATATATACACCTTCTCAGCTGTCTTTAAAGAAGAGTTGTTATATTCTGTCTGAACCAATACAACAAAATCCCTTTTATTCTGTACAAACGACACAGATTTGGGATTTTAGATTAAACACATAAACGAACGTCCCACCTTTATAGACGTTATTACAAAGAAAAGTCGGAGCTGACTATGACTCGACTTTTAGTTGTTTTTTTTCGAAAAAATTGTTGCAATGTTGAAATTCAGCTAAAATTGTACCCACGGTAGAGAAATATATATGTAGAGAGCCACATGAGAGTACATGACGCCATATAATCGCACGCATTGGTTGAACAGTGCAGTTTATTTCCCTAAACCATGTCTAGATCACTTATATACTTTTATCAATTTATTTCAGGGATTTGTATAGATATATACGTCTCATAAGTAAAGTATGTTTTGAACAAAACAATAAATTACTCACTAGCTAATCAATTAAGCTTACGTTATAACTATTTTAATTAACCAACAACGCCCGTAGCCGTTAGGCCTGTTTTGTCCGACGTGGAATATAGTAAATAATAATGACCCTAGTCTACGCGTAATTGCATTATATTATTAAAATTAAAATTAATTGATATGGTTGGACGAACATTATCTCATATACTATTATTAATACTATATCACATGCGTTTCGTAAGAGAGTTGACATTGCCATTCATCGTCTCCAAAGAACAACGCCACCTGGTTCCATATTTATTGTCTGCGATTAAATTAACTTTACACTAACAAATAAACATTACTGGTGATTAATTACTTTTCTAAGTTCTAACTTTAATAAAATTGTAGGTTAGCTTCAAATTATTTACAAAAATATAAAATATCCCTCGTGAAATTTGGAAGGTTTTAAAATAGTGAAATACTATTAAAATAAGGTGAGAATTGCGTGAGAACTCTCCTTTCCCTAACGTAGATAACCACGACAAAATTAGACGCCAACAAAAAAAAAATAGAGAAAAAGTAAATGGAAGTATCATAGAGTCTATATATATATATATATATAAATTTTTCTTAAAAAAAAATACACTAAATAGTAAATACTCATGCAATAAAGCCACATGCATGTAGCGTAAGGAAAGGAAGACAAAATTAAATTTTTGGAAATAAACACCAAAGAACTTGTTGTTATAAATTCATTGCCAGTTGCACATACAGCGATTTATTACATATATCTTCTCTCTATGTGTAATATAAACAAGCTTTATCGCATTTTTATTATGCAGTATATCTATTCACGCATATATATAGAGAGATATACAGCTGCCTCCAACATATATAGTCAACTGATGAAATTATAAGCAGCATCATTATAGTCTTGTCTCCTCCCTTTTCTCTCTTCCTCTCTTCTTCATAGATCAAGAGCGAAAGATACAGATGATTGAGATAATTGCATTAAGAAAAGTGTTCTTGATCGGGTTTTCGATCTTGATACTGAATTGGGTATGGAGAGCCGTGAATTGGGTTTGGTTAAGGCCCAAGAGACTGGAGAAATATCTGAAGAAACAAGGATTTTCTGGGAATTCTTACAGAATTTTGATGGGAGATATGAGAGAGAGTAATCAGATGGATCAAGTTGCTCACTCTCTTCCTCTCCCTCTCACCGCCGATTTTCTCCCTCGCATGATGCCTTTTCTCCATCACACTGTTCTAAATCATGGTATGATCCATCAAACTCAACTTAATTCTCAAGGTTTTTTTTGTGTGGTTTTTATATAGTTACTTGAAGAAAATGTGAATCTTACTAAATAAGAACCAACTAGACTTGGTCTTGTGTTAGATTCAACAAAACAAACTTTTTTTTTGTATTGATTTGCTTAGGAGTTGCTCATCTTCTTCATCTTGAATTCTTATTATTTTCAAGGTACGAGCAGAGAAATTCATCAGAGCATGACATTAAAAGAGTTTTAACTGTGTGTATAGATTATACTGTTCTTATTTGCACAATTGCATCATTAAGATCTAAATCTGATATCTTTTTTCTCCTTCTGGTTATAATCGAAATCTAGTTCACATCTAATAAAATAATAAGCAGTACTCTTTAGTGGACCATATCAAATTACTTTCTCCAATACACCACCATTCTTGTATGTGCTATGTTTCGTATGTAGATTTGTTGAACTTTAAAATAACAAATGGTAATAATTAATTTGTTTTTGATAGGGAAGAAGTGTTTCACATGGTACGGACCGTACCCGAACGTGATAGTAATGGATCCAGAGACACTACGAGAGATAATGTCGAGACACGAACTCTTTCCAAAACCAAAGATTGGGTCACATAATCATGTTTTCCTCAGTGGTCTTCTCAATCACGAAGGTCCTAAATGGTCCAAACATCGAAGCATTCTTAATCCTGCTTTTCGTATTGACAATTTGAAGGTATTTTTTTTTTTTTTTTTGGTAAAGTGATGAATGAATGAATGAATAATTGAATATACACTGCTCATTTTGACTCTAATAACTATTTTTGTTTTTTGTAATTAATTTTTTAACTCTGACATAATCTGAACTTTATGGACGTCATTTTCGTCTCATTCTTTAGATTTTGATCAGTTTCATTCTCTTTTCCCTTTTTCCGAAAAGAAAGTCAGATGAGTAACGTCTTTACTTGTTTCCCTCGGTAGTTGAGAGATTTAAACAACAATAAATAAACAAAAACTTTTTATTATATATTTTTAGGATTAATTTTTGTTTCCAATATAAATTAAAAAGAAAAGCCTAAAAGGGTATTTTACAGAAAAAGAACAAACAGAGAAAAAGTCCGCAAAGAACTAGAAGCCACACCACGCCACCAACACCAACTTTATAAAAGTCTAAAAGCGTAAGAACAGAAAAAGCCAAAAAGACACATTACAAAAAGAGAGGTGAAATCATATTTCAAATCAAGAATTTCTAACGCATCAACTTTTTGTTCGTCTATCATTTCGTGATCAATAAAGAAAGTCACATATAAACAGAGCATTCATTATCTTTACCAAAATAATAGTATATCAATAATTAAAATGGTTAAATATCAAAACCCATGTATGTGAATTTTGACTGGTTTTGATTTTTCATATTTAATTTATTTTTTTGTTTTGCTTTCGAAAATGGACAGAGCATACTCCCAGCATTCAACTCGAGTTGCAAAGATATGTTAGAAGAATGGGAGAAATTAGCTTCAACAAAAGGAACAGTAGAACTTGATTCATGGACCTACTGTCATGACTTGACCAGAAACATGCTTGCTCGTGCTTCTTTTGGTGATTCCTACAAAGATGGCATCAAAATCTTCGAAATCCAACAAGAACAGATCGATCTTGGTCTCCAAGCTATTCGTTCTGTCTACATTCCTGGATCAAAGTATGAAAAAATGTGTTTGTTCTTCTCTAACTTATCAACCGAGTTTAAAATCGTAAAACTAATTCTGCTGATTCAACCCATTTACAGATTTTTGCCAACAAAGTTCAACAAGAGGTTGAGAGAAACCGAAAGGGACATGAGGGCTATGTTTAAAGCTATGATTGAGTCAAAAGAGAAGGAGATAAAAAGAGAAAGAGATACCGACAAAAACAGCGACTTGTTGTGCTCGATGCTGGCTTCGAATACAAAACAAATCAAAGAACAAGGACCGGACTCAGGACTGAGTCTCGACGATCTGATAGATGACTGTAAGGCTTTCTATCTAGCTGGTCAAAATGTGACTTCTTCTCTGTTTGTTTGGACACTTGTTGCTCTAAGCCAACATCAAGAATGGCAAAACAAAGCAAGAGACGAGATTTCTCAGGCTTTTGGTACCAACGAGCCAGATTTCGAAGGGTTAAGCCACCTGAAAGTCGTAAGTAGACATTTTTGAAACCGATCAAACCACACTACAAATTGAAAAAAGGGTTGTTTATAACTTTTTTTCTTTCTTTTCTTTTCAATTGGGCCATTATCATCAGGTATCAATGATCCTCCATGAAGTTCTTCGACTCTATTCGCCAGCTTACTTCACATGTCGGATAACTAAACAAGAAGTGAAGCTAGAGAGATTTTCATTACCTGAAGGAGTTGTGATCACAATACCAATGTTGTTGGTGCACCATGATCCTGATCTTTGGGGAGACGATGTGAAACAGTTTAAGCCCGAGCGGTTCGTCAATGGCGTTGCAAGCGCAACCAAAGGAAGACTCTCTTTCTTGCCGTTTAGCTCAGGACCTCGGACCTGTATCGGCCAAAACTTTTCGATGTTGCAAGCTAAGCTCTTTGTGGCAACGGTTCTTCAACGGTTTAGTGTAGAGCTCTCTCCATCGTATACTCATGCTCCTTTCCCAGCTGCAACTACATTCCCACAACATGGAGCTCATTTGATCATTCGAAAAGTTTAGAGGAGGTAGAAGAAGAATGTGGAAAAAATATAAAGGTGCTTCTTATTTTTTTCTGTTCATCAGCAAAACAGAATCTCAAAAGTTTAGTAAATGCAGTTTGAGTCTGGTCAAAAAATCTTTGTTTGGTGCTTTTGTATATAAGAAACAGATTCGAATCTAGAAATTTGCAAAAGATTTCTTGGTCTTCTTTTTGTTCTTGACATTGCTCTTTGCACAATTATTCAATCACGCATAAACCCTAAATATCCAATGACTCACACAAATCATCCTAGAAAAAAAGGAGGACCAACCTTGTTTCGAATACACTCATAGAACAATAGCTCAAGTGACGAAGAATCGATTCGGTACATCAGATCAAACTGTGATTAATGGTGAACGTGAGTAGAAAACCGAGGATGAGTGAGACAGCTAACCGGAACTACGGCGACATTTCCGGTCGACGGTGACGAGAAATATATCGACAGGCGCGAAACAGATAGGTGGCGGGAAACGCCCCCAGCTGATTGATTAGTTTATATTTTTAAAAATAAATCCATACTACTAGCCGGGGCCAAGCTCGTAATTGACGATTTTACCCCTTAGCCTGTGCGGTCACCATGTGTGTTTTCATTTTTCATAATACCATCACTAAGGCGTGTTGCCATGAGTAAAAAAACCCAACCCAACCCGAATCCGAAAAAAACCCGCCCAAAAATAACCCTACACTGTAAAACCCGCGAAAAATCCGGTATTGTTAGAGTAACCCGAAATAAACCCGCGAAATTTAGGGTTATCCATGGGTACCCGACTTGTTTTATCCTTTTTTGTATTATTTTTGATATTTTGCATAATAAAACATATATGTTTACTTTTACTTATTTTAAATGTTCATGCTTTTAAAAGAATTGTTTAACTACTTTTTTATTTTTACAATAAATATGTTTATTTAAAAAATAATATTTTGAAAAATACATTATTAATTTTTAGAAATTTTAAATATAGTTTATGTTTAATTCAATTCACTGATGTGAATATTTTCATGTTAAAACCAAATCTAATAAAAATAAGTTAAGATTGTTTACATAATAATCAAATTTAGCAAACTTGAATTTAAAATTTTGAATTCAACTGAGAAAGTTGGTTTAATATTCTAAATATATATATTAAAAACTAATCTATATTTAAAATTTTAAAAACTAATTTTTTATATCTTGGCACATCACAATTATAAGTATACATATCCTACATTTTAACATAATTGATTTATAACTATGTCTTTAAACATAGTTTTACTGTTTTTGGGTTAATTCTACTAATCTCATATGTGTTATTAATAATAGTATTTTGTATAATATTTTAAAATTTTATAAAGTCCATTTTAAAACTTTTTAAAAATATGATTTAGTTTTAAGAAATTCAAAATATTAGAATTATTAAATCAAAATTTTTCAATATTAAATATATATAAAAAATATCTATGTAAAGTAAAAGTAAAAAAAAAAACTCATTGGGTACTCAAAACCCGATAGGGTAACCCGGATTGAACCCGGTGTAAATAAAACCCGCCCATATAAAACCCGCAAAATTTATTTTACTAAATCGGCGGGTCTTGGGTACCCTATCATACCCGGGTTTCGGATACCCTATGGGTAATTACCCAACATTAACATTCCCTCCACCAGCAAAACTTAATTATCGAGTCTTTTTTTTTTTTTTGTATAGTTTCTACTTCGTTACAAAAAGCCTTATCAATTTTCTTTAATATGTCAGAAGGAATTTGTCACGTGAAGTGAAATATGGTTTATCATCTTTTTGTTGAAAATCTCGACAAAATAATTAACGAACATGCTTTGACCTTACTTAGTCTAATATAAGAGGTACCGAATCAAAGAAGATAAAAAGGAATATAAATGGTTGGAGAGACAGACACATTAAATAGAACGAAAAACTTTTTTTAGCGATTATATTTCGTTTTTCAGCGCCATGGAAATTGTTTGATTTATTCAGCACAACTTTTTTGTTGTAATAATTCGCTTTTGTAAAGAATTATGATTATACATGTATTTTTTTGGGTCAAATGATGATACATGTATAAGTATATAAATACAAGAGTTATTTTTTTTTTAACAAAATAGAAGAGTGAGTATTAATTATTAATTTTTTCAACGTACGCAAGAACTTGTCTTTATTATTCCTTTATGACATACAGTAAAAAAAAAAAAATCTGTGTTTGAACAATTAAGAGTGTTACAATTTCCTTGGCCAATTACTCTGTGAAGCTAATCAATCCTTTCAAGATTAAACATCACCATATCCTCCAAAGCTGATCTGAAACCACTTCTAGGAAGACAATTCAGATTCTTTAAAGCAAGTTCTGCTTTCTCCCTGGCCAACTCTTGAGCTCTCTTGATCCCACCGCCGTTTCTAACCATTTCAATCGCTTCTTCAAGCGATCCAGGCTCACAAAACTCAGACTCAATGATCTCTCTCAGCCTCGGCTCATTCTCTAGCGCGAAGATCGTTATGTTACCTTTGGCTAAGTCATTTGCTGCAGGCTTCCCTAGCTGCTCTGAGGATTGAGTGAAGTCCAAAATGTCATCAACTACTTGAAAAGATAGTCCAAGATTCTTCCCGAATTGATACATTTGCTCCGCTACCTCGCTTTCAACTCTACTGAAAATTGCAGCTCCTTTGGTGCTTGCAGCTACTAATGAAGCTGTCTTGTAGTAACTCTTGAGCAAGTAATCATCGAGCTTGACGTCACAATCGAATAAACTAGATGCTTGCTTTATCTCACCGCTTGCAAAGTCTTTGATCACCTATAAAAAGATAAATCAAGATTCAGACCGATTGTTGTTGAAATGTCTTAGCTTCTTCCAATCTCAAGAAAAAGAATGTACCTGACTTATGAGCTTAATGACTTGAAGGTTTTCAAGATTCGCCAAGTACCATGACGCTTGAGCAAACATGAAAGCTCCAGCTAATACAGCTACTCTTGTTCCGAAAAGCTCGTGAGCCGTTTCCTTCACTAACAATCACAGAGAAAACTCTACAAAAAAACTTTACAGAGAAAACGTAAATTCCGATCAAAAGAATGAAACTTTGGTCTCACCTCTTCGCATATCACTCTCGTCTAACACATCGTCGTGTATCAAACTTGCGGTATGAATCATCTCAATGATCTCAGCTAAACGCCGATGCTCTACTGTAAGTTCCCTGCACCAAAAGACTTATAACTAGAGATTATCATTTTCATCGCTAAAGACTACACAATATTATGAACAAAAGATGTAATAGTAATGGCAATTGTATAGATTACTTGAGGCCAGCTAATTCCGCAGTGGCTCGTGATACGAGGAATACCAAACCCTGTCTCATTCTCTTACCACCAGCACTGAAAATTTGCTCAGCCGCAGATATCAAAACCGGATTTTCTGCACCAACAATCTATGATATGATATTTCAGAATCAACATGTTACTGGTTATGATTTATGAGCAATTTCATCTTACCTCACTCCCCAATTCTGCTCCAGTTCATGTTGCATTGCTTTTGTCACACATAGTGAACCTGTTGCCATCTTTCCGTAATGCTTCTCAAAACTAAAGCATGCAAAGAACCTCACTTTAGCCTTAGAAATAATGAAGCTGTATCGATGGTTTAGGCCACTATAAGAGGTTGTATACTTACCAGCGGTATACGGATACAAAGACGTTGTTTCTTCCTAAGGACAATTCAAAGACGTTGTTTCTGACAATGTATATCCAAAACTATGCCAATCTACAACAAACGCTGCACGCCTCCATGAACTCGCCCACTTAACAGCGATTAGTGTTGGAACGGAAGGAGGATTCTGCAGAAACAACTCTGTTAAGTTATGCAAGAAAGGTTATAAATTTTTTTCAAAGTGAAAAGAACAAGACTTTACCTGAACCAAGAAAACGTCAGGCGCTGGTACTTTTACGAAAAGAAACCAGAGTAGCATTGTAAACTGAATTAATGCCTTGAGCAAGAGAGTTACAGGACAAAGTATCTTTGGCAAGAGCTGAATGAATCGAGGCTGCGCCTGTTTCATCCCAAAAAAATAAAAGAAACAGATGATGACGAATCTACATATGTTCTAGCAGTTTATGTCATGATTTGATCGAAGAATACCATGGTATGGATGTGGATTGATGGGTGCTTTAAAACAGCTTCATGGGGTATAGAACCTAATCATGAATTTATTTGAACAATGCAATTATCAGTCACAATAACACTCAAGCATTCAAACAATGAGTCACAAGAACACCGAAAACAACACGAAAATAGGAATCCTTACTTCCGTATGCAACAATGTCCACTTGAAATGATGCCTGCATTTTTATGTGACAATCAGTGTATTGATCATTATTATTTGTTTATTGATACGCTAAAGTCAACCCAATAAACGAGCTGATCAATTCAGTTGCACCATCGGAGAAAAGTAAGAGTGAACCTGGCGAGCAAGAGAAAGAGCGTGATATTGCATCCGAGGAGGAGAAAGAGAGACACTTAATTGGCCCGATAAGGAGTTAAATGGGCCCATAAGCTAGAAGCTCAAATCTTCTCGGGTTTGGGATTCAATTTCAAAGGCAAAAACGTTATCGAGATACGAAGACGTTAGGGCATTCCGGGGGAGGAGTAATGGGAGACGACCGGCTGGATTTCGAGCTGCCCGACGAGGTTCTGTCGGTGATTCCGATGGACCCTTTCGAGCAGCTGGATAAGATGACTTCAATGGCAATAGCTTCGAGGGTCATGAATCTGGAGGTGGAATTGAGACAGAAGAGGAAAGCGTTGTCCGTGAGAGAGAGACTACATCCGGTATGGTCTACTTCCGGTTATTTTTGGAATTGGATTGGGTTTCGGTTTAAAACCGAACCGGTCCAATATCCAAAAATACATCCGGTTTGGGCGGTATCAAGTGCTTTAAAAACCCCGCGCATCTTCCTTCTTCCGTCACTTCTGCAAAAAATGTTCAGGTTGTTGTTCAGCAAACTCAAATTGGACACGCATAAAATCGCCCATGGCCTTGATATGTTAGAGTCGGTGAAGGATTTGTGTGAAATCTATAACGAGACGAAGAGCGTCCAAACTGAGGCGAATCATACGACTGAGGCGAATCATCATAGGATCGCATATGAGGCAAGACAAGCAAGACAAGACCGACTTCGATCTTCTCCAACTATGCCAGATTTTATGGGAGAGAGAATCAAAATGCTGCTCAAAGATCTTTCTTCTCCGAGCACTTCTCGTTTCTTAAAAGTGAGCACTAACAATTCAAAACCTCTGACGGAGAAAAGCAAGATCCTGGTGATCGGAGGAACTGGTTACATCGGAAAATTCATCGTCGAAGGCAGCGCGAAATCCGGCCACCAAACATTCGCTCTCATCAGAGCATCCTCCCTCTCCGATCCCGTCAAGCGCAAGGTCATCCAGAATTTCAAAGATCTCGGCGTCACACTACTAAATGTACGTAAAAATTCATCTTCTCTGTAACAATCTATGAAACATAGGTTCAAAATGCAGCTAAAAGATCAGTCTTCTCCTAGGAGTGGTGGTATGCAAATCGTCGTTGCTGGTGAGGAGAATAGCTGCAAATCCAGCCTGCTTGCCGCTGCGGACGATGCTAACTGTTTCCTTGGTGCTGTCACCATTGTTAGCACTTCTACAAGGTAATAAGTTCAAAAATTGTGCATTTTTATTAAAGATCATACAATGATAACAGTATATTAAAAATATGTTAAAGTTTCATAAGATAATCCAACTTCATAAATTGTATATAAACAAAAAGTATAAAAAAAAAAATAGAAATATAACTCTTTTGCATTTTTTTCATGAAAAAAAACAGTTATTAAACTCGGATAGTCAAGTTTTTCAACCATAATCGTCTCAGTTGACAACAAAGCAAACTCATTTAATCTCTCTTTTGACAAAGTAGACCACAAATAACTTTTTGAATAACATTTGATTTATGATTAAAAAAAATCACCTCACATCCTTAATTGAATACATCCCTTAAAATATCCTCACTTGCGACTGCTATTTTTTAAAAATCAAACAAAAACTCCAAAGTTTATACATACATTTAGTTAATACATATATATTACTTATTTTTATATAAAATAGATGCCCCTATAAAATGGATGTCCTAAACCTTTGCTTCACCTGCTTGCCTTATAAGTCAGGTCTGGTCACGAGAACAGTTGCAGGTCGAGGCTGATTGCCGCTACCACCACCGACGATGATAACTTCTTCCCTACGCTACGCTGCCACCATCGTTGACAGTTCTACAATGTAATAATTTCTCTTTTCATGTAGTTAGTTGTTCTTAGGATTCGTTTGCTTCCTCAAGGCTCAGTTGATGGAGAATCACAATAGTTAGATATTCATACGGATTAATTGGTCAAAACAAGGTTTGTTCAAAGAACATATCTGGGGTGTTGATCAATATCTGATGTATCTTCAGGCTGGAAGATGGTTACATAACTGCCACGAAACTAAGGCAGGCTGATGCACTGGTCCTTGCATATGACTGTGACAGGCCACGAACTCTCCAAAGTCTTAGCACTTTCTGGCTTCCAATGATTAGGCTGTTACAAGTTTGAATTTGTGGCTGTGTTCAGTGTTAATTTGTGTCAAAAAATTGTTGTGATAGGTCATTTACACCGTTCTTGTCTTTTTTTAACAGGTAAAAGTTCATGTAGTAGTGGATGGGTGCAAGCTGCACCTCAGAGAGGACAATAACCACAGCCTTGAAGAACTGATGTCACCTTTAGGGCATCAATGTCCAGAGATCAAGCTCTATATAGAGTTCTCCACCCTCACGCAACTCAAGGTTTCATGACTTATGTTATCTCAAAGCTTAGGCATGTGATTGTCTTACTAAGAAATGTTATGATTGGTTTGCACTTTTAGGCACTAGTAGTTTTCTGGTATGCAAGACAGTGTCCTGCGCCCATCAGAAGATTTGTTCTTCCGCGCATTGAAGCATATATTCAAACTTAGCAAGGCTGAGTTTAATGATTTTCAGGTAAGTCCCTCTTCTTGTGTTTCATGTGTTTTGGCTATCTCTTCATCGAATTGGCACCTAATATTTGCAGCATTCTGAACATGTTAGGTTGTGCAAGAAGAGTTGCCAGAACATGTGGATGTAAGAAGCTTCTGGTTCGCTGATGCAACCCGTGTGTATGCAACCTGATTGAATAAAAGTTTCCAAATGTTAGAGTACTGACAATAATAGGAACTTGTGGCAATGGTTCTTCAACGGTTTAGTGTAGAGCTCTCTCCATCGTATACCCATGCTCCTTTTCTAGCTGCAACTACATTCCCACAACATGGAGATCATTTGATCATTCGAAAAGTTTAGAGGAGGTAGAAGAAGAATGAGAGAAAAAATATAAAGGTGCTTCCTTTTTTTCTGTTCATCAGCAAAACAGAATCTCAAAAGTTTAGTAAATGCAGTTTGAGTCCGGTCAAGAAATCTTTGTTTAGGTGCTTTTGTATATAAGAAACAGATTCGAATCTATAAATTTGCAAAAGATTTCTTGGTCTTCTTTTTGTTTTTGACATTGCTCTTTGCACAATTGTTCAATCACGCATAAACCCTAAATATCCAATGACTCACACAAATCATCCTAGAAAAAAGGAGGACCAACGTTGTTTCGAATTAATACACTCATAGAATAATAGCTCAAGTGACGAATTCGAGTTTAAGAATCGATTCGGTATATCAGATCAAACTGTGGTTGATGGTGAACGTGAGTAGGAAACCGAGGAGAGAGTGAGACAGCTAACCGGAACTACGGCGACATTTCCGGCCGGCGGTGACGAGAAATATATCGACAGATTCGAAAACAAACAGGTGGCGGTAAAAACGCGAGAAACGCGGAAAACAGATATTGATTAGTTTATATTTTTAAAAAATAAATCATACTGTACTACTAGCCGAGGGCCGAGGCCAAGCTCGTAGTTGACGATTTTACCGCTTAGCCTGTGCGGTCATCATGTGTGTTTTCATAATACCACCAGCAAAACTCAATTATCCAGTCCTTTAATTTTTTTTGTTTGTCTAATTTATACTTCGTCATAAAAAAACTTATCAATTTTTTTATGTTAGAAGGAATTTGTCACCTGAAGTGAAATATGGTTTATCATCTTTTTGTTGAAAATCTCGACAAAATAATCAACGAACATGCTTTGAGCTTATTTAGTCTAATATAAGAGGTAACGAATCAAAGAAGATAAAAAGGAATATAAATGGTTGGAGAGACTCAGAGACACATCAAATAGTACGAAAAACTTTTTTAGCGATTATATTGTATACATTTCGTTTTTCTGCGCGATGGAATTTGTTTGGTTTTTGTTGTAATAATTCGCTTTAGTTAAACATTATGATTAAGTATATAAATACAAGAGTTGTTGTTTTTTCCCAACAAAATAGAAGAGTTAGTATTAATTTTTTTCAAAGTACGCAAGAAATTGTCTTTATTATTACTTTATGACATACAGTACAAAAAAAAATCTGTGTTTGAACAAATAAAGAGTGTTACAATTTCCTTGGTCAAGTACTCAGTGAAGCTAATCAATCCTTTCAAGATTAAACATCACCATATCCTCCAAAGCTGATCTGAAACCACTTTTAGGAAGACAATTCAGATTCTTTAAAGCAAGTTCTGCTTTCTCCCTGGCCAACTCTTGAGCTCTCTTGATCCCACCGCGATTTCTAACCATTTCAGTCGCTTCTTCAAGCGATCCAGGCTCACAAAACTCAGACTCAATGATCTCTCTTAGCCTCGGCTCATTCTCTAGCGCGAAGATCACTGGCGCGGTTATGTTACCTTTGGCTAAGTCATTTGCTGCAGGCTTCCCTAGCTGCTCTGAGGATTGAGTGAAGTCCAAAATGTCATCAACTACTTGAAAAGATAGTCCAAGATTCTTCCCGAATTGATACATTTGCTCCGCTACCTCGCTTTCAACTCTACTGAAAATTGCAGCTCCTTTGGTGCTTGCAGCTACTAATGAAGCTGTTTTGTAGTAACTCTTGAGCAAGTAATCATCAAGCTTGACGTCACAATCGAATAAACTCGATGCTTGCTTTATCTCACCGCTTGCAAAGTCTTTGATCACCTATAAAAAAGATAAATCAAGATTCAGACCGATTGTTGTTGAAATGTCTTAGCTTCTTCCAATCTCAAGAAAAAGAATGTACCTGACTTATGAGCTTAATGACTTCAAGGTTTTCAAGATTCGCCAAGTACCATGACGCTTGAGCAAACATGAAATCTCCAGCTAATACAGCTACTCTTGTTCCGAAAAGCTCGTGAACCGTTTCCTTCCCTAACAATCACAGAGAAAAAAAGCTTTAGAAAAACTTTACAGAGAAAACGTAAATTCCGATCAAAAGAATGAAACTTTGGTCTCACCTCTTCGCATATCACTCTCGTCTAACACATCGTCGTGTATCAAACTTGCGGTATGAATCATCTCAATGATCTCAGCTAAACGCCGATGCTCTACTGTAAGTTCCCTGCACCAAAAGATTAACTAGAGATCATCATTTTTATCGCTACAGACTAGGCAACTTTATGAACAAAAGATGTAATAGTAATGGCAATTGTATAGATTACTTGAGGCCAGCTAATTCCGCAGTGGCTCGTGATACGAGGAATACCAAACCCGGTCTCATTCTCTTACCACCAGCACTGAATATTTGCTCAGCCGCAGATATCAAAACCGGATTTTCTGCACCAACAATCTATAATATCGAAGATCATTTACATTAGAATGACAACCCTCTTCTAAGACACCAGAAGTAAATGCTGCCGAGGTACTAACCGATAGAAGATTGTCGTTCAAACTCTGAAGATCATCAGCCACTAACTCAAACAGATTCTCCAAAGATATCGTCTTTCGTGACTCTTGCCTCAGATTGATCATCACTGTTTTATCTTCACCAAGACCTACACAATCATCATTGTTCTCATCATAGAGCATCAAAACTCCAGAATCAAAAATTAAAGAAGGCTCTTTTACATCTCTTTGAATAGTCAGGTTTCGAGTATCTCAAGCTTATATGGTGGCTCTTTTGCCTAAGCCCAAAGATAGAGAGGTCTCTATTTCCATAGCATACATTTATTAAGAAAAAAACTACTGTTTATAAGACTACGTTCTACATAGCAAACATAAAATAAAGCTAGACACTTTTACTGCTATAAGACCAAAAAATCACTCATTTCTTAATGTGAACTAATTGAGTTACTATGTACCAAAAGTAACTCAAGAGCAATCATTCAATTACTTAAACAAAGCAAACCTCGAAATCCAAGAATATCAGTCAATTACACTACCAAAATTAGATTGTTTCAAGAAAAACTGAGAAACATACCGTTGAAAAAAGTACTCTCCTTGGGTTTCGCCGGAATCGCTCTACAACTCGCCGAATCACGCCGGAGAAATACCAAATTTCCACCACCATAGCTTCTGCTACCAATCCTACAAACAGCCTTCGAACAATTCCCAAACAAGATTCGACGACTTGTCAGAGAAGAGCTACAAGAACACCCGCATGGCATCAGATCAAGAACACTCGTACCCAAGTCTATATTCCGACAGGACATCATCATTTCTCAGACACAATCCAAAAGGGACGAGAACTTTCAAACAGACACCAAAAAGAAAAAAGAAAAAAACAAAGACGGTTATTAAGCTTGGGAAACTGAGAGCTTAAAGAGAGAGTCTTCGAAGATTTTGAACACGAGTAAGTGTATGAAGTCTTAACGCTGACGAGGGATTGGGTGTATGGAAAATTATCGGAAAGAGAAAATTAATAGTACAAGAAAACTGAAGTGGGTGATATAAGGTGATCGAGTTTTTTTCTTTCTTGATTTTGTTTGGGTGGACGAGACAAAACCACATGAGAACTCTCTGCAAACTCGACCTTTGGAGGACGAGAGAGAGAGATTTCAGATTTGTTGTGTCCGTTTTTTATTCCATATACAAATGGAGAGAGGGAAAAAACATAAATAAAAAGTCCATCGTTTTCTGCTTTATCAAATCAGAAGCTGAGATGTCACCACGTGTTTTATATTTATTGGTTCGCCATCCAGCTCGTATCAAAATATTTCGAGATTAGAGAATATCCTTTTTGATTTCAATAAAATCTACATATAAGAGGGCTCATTACAATATCATTTATTCTAGATCTCACTTTTAAAAAACTTTTCCTTACCCTGCAATTATTAGGTTCTAGGTTAATCAAATACTAGTAAATCCTTGATTTTTTTTTTTTTCTTTCTGTAGTTTGTCTTAACAAAGTCATCAAAATGATTTAACTATTCTTCACTAACTAAAAAATGAATTCTATCCATTTGTATAGTTTTCAGTTAGTTATCTTACAATTCTATTACATATACTTTTGTTTCTTTAATGATTTCTTCATGCCCATGAGCCATGAATTACCAATTAATAACTTAGTTATGTAATGTCAAACACATTATACATCATTAAAACCACTAAAGTGAACTCTAGAAATAAATGTTTTAATTATTGTGTAAATTATGTGATTTACTTTAACTTTAAGTTATTTCTTTACTACTATATAAGATATGGCATATCTAACTTTAATTAAAAAGCTCTTAGATTTCGAGTAGAGACAAGTTTTACCATAATCAATTTTAACTTCTGCAACTAGGGAGTAGGGAGTAGGGACCAAGCAATTGTTGGGACATAAATGGGCCACACAAATATAAAATCAAGCCTAAGAAGCAATTTTCATAACTCCATTCTTTCTGGTCGGTAACTGAATATCTCAGTCGTTTTAGAAAAAAACGAAGAAAAACACAAATTGCTTTCCACTAATATTAAATCACTGAGCTTTACAGAAGTTAGTATCAATAGTAAATCTATCATATATTAGCAAAAGTATAAGGAAACCTCAATAATAACCGTTGCCCGTCTATCTTGTTGAGTGTGTTGACATTCAAATGCTCCTTACGATCCTGCAAAACGCAACAAACCAAAACTTTAAAATCTTGAGTTTGATCTCTCTTTGCTTCAACAAAATCAAAAAATTGTCCCTCTCTCTCACCTTCCAAGCCGAGATAGCTCAGGTTCCGCCAAAAGCATATCTTGTAACGGTTTCGCATCTGTATATCTTTCACTCGAACTAAAAACAAAAACAAAAACAAATGTCACAAGATAGAGAGACAGAAGAGAGAAGAGGAAAGAGAGATAGAGATCTTCTTACTCGCAGATGTGATCGATTGTAAGTAAGCGATGATGAATAACGAAATCATGACCAACATAAGTCACAACCAAGGAACCAGCATCGGGATGTGGCCAGCTTCTTGAAGTAGGGAACCTGAGAATGAAAGTGCCCGGTTCTTGGCTTTGAAGTGAATGTTCCGCCTCTTCTTTAGTAACAAACCCTTCGATCCATCTAGGCGAAGAAGAGCGCCACATCCCGTTAATCAATCCCCTGGATATAGCAGAAGCAACAGGGAACAACCAACACCACATTTTCTCAAAATTCTCTTGAGTTATGTACTCATAGCACCCACATATTCTCCTTAGAAGCTCAAAATCCTGACAGCAGTTTCATGTCAAAGTCACATTATGAAACAAAATGTCCATCATTCAAGACCACATCAAAACTTTGATCATGGTAAAAGTCCAAGCAATATGATAATAAGAAAGAGAGAAGACCTGGTGAGTGAGAGATCTACTGCTGCACTTAGCTATTCTCATGAAATGTTCTTCAATCTCAATCACCACATTGTCCCAATGAACATGTTGATAGCTCCGAGAGATCAGAATCCACGCATTTGTTCCTTCTGCTATCAGATTTCTTGCCATTTTGATTTGGTAACTGGAAAAAAAATCATGTTTCTACTTATTCTCGTAATATATGTATTTGAGAGACAGGTATGAGTTTGATTTAATATATTTACCCGTGATGGGAGCATCCGGAGTAGAGAGAAACTTGATCTGCAAACTCCGAAACTTGTTCATCCCGTGAATTGTTTGTGATTTCCTTCAGAAGAAGAGATCTCTCTGTTAAGTTTCCAAGGCAGTATCTAAATATCGTCGAGTCTGAAATTGTATATTTTCTGAAACCCGTCGAGTCTCTAATTTCGGTGTTTTCTGAGTCAGTCGAAGAGTTGTCTTCTTCTTCTTCTTCTTCTTCTTCTTCATCTTCTTCGTGGTTCTGAGGTCTCCACTCCATACTCGTACCATTTCCCTCCTCAAACTACTCGAGAGAAACAACAATGCAGAATAATGTAAGCTCGATATATGGCCATGAAACAGCAAAACAAAAACAAAAGAATGTAAATCAGAGAAACTGGATTACCTCACTCTCGCAAATCCCTTCTTCTCCTAATTTGATCCGCTTCATAGACGAAGAGCTATGTAGAACATCTGAAGCTCCGTTACTTGATACAACTTTTGGCACTCCTTCATCCAAAGGATGGTCAGTGAGGTTCAACCTTTTAGGCGTAACAGAATCACTGGTCCTTGAAATGCAACGGAAGTGGTTGGTAACAGCTTCGAGGAACGGATAAGAAGCCTTATTCGGTATTTCGAATTTGATGCAGAACAATCTCTTCTCACTCTTGGAATAATGCTTAACCAAACAACACAGTCAGAAAACAAAAATTAGAAAATGCGAAATGTCACTCCTATGGCCCTGCACTTACGATCACTACCTGAGATATTTTGAGCTTGAGGGAAGCACATCCGTTGACTAAGTTGCACGGTTTATCTTCCGCTGAGAATTCAACTCCGTCATAGCTTACCAAAAGGGGAGCCTCCAAGTCACTCGTCTTCTCAACAGGCGTCCCGCTTTCAGCGTACAGTAGAGAAGCCAGAACCTAGATGATCAAACCAATAGTGCATTATTCAGAATTGTTTCCAAAGCTACTAAACAAGTTCAGAAGTTTGGAGAAAGAATAAGAGAATGAACCTTCACATCCTTGCGCACAGGCTGTCCAATAGCATTGGATAAAACAACATCCAAGGAAACAATCATCCGGCAAGATACCTATTAGAAAACAAGATATCGACCTTATGAACAATGAGACATCAAAAGCATAAACAATTAGCAATAGAACTCTAACCTTTCCGCCAACGACACTCGAAACACCATCTTCAAATAATTCGATTCCAGATGTGGATGGCTTCCCAACAGATAACCATAGAGGTGGGTCCTGAGGCAAATAAATGAAGTGAAATTAAGAAACATAGGACAAGAGTCTTTTCAAAAGAAAGACAGCAGAGACTTAAACAGATACCTTTGTGTAATGGTTATTTACAGGGACAGTAGACGGCAAAACTTCTGCACAGTGGATGAAACCTTGAACGCTATAACCATCTCCACCAACACTAAAAAGAGAAATCTTTCGTGCACAATCTGAATTCGTGCCACTGGTCGTCAAAGAAGTCAAGACTTGCTCTCCAACAATCTCTCCACAAATATGAAGGCGCATGTAGTTTCTAGAAACCTAGGAAACAGAAGAAATCAGTGAACTTGACAAGAAAAGTGATACTGATTGATATAAAAAGGAGTCTTCAGAGATGTTCTTATTACCTCACACCCCACATGTACCCATTTTTGAAGAGGAAACTCAGCAGTTGTAGAAACATTAGGAACCTCGGTCCACGAAGAAGTGTTTACAGGATCAGGAGCTTCCTTGTGAAGGAGAGTCAATGGCAAGAGGATCATCTTCTTATTTTCATCTAGAACAAGGAAAGGCGCACTAACACTCATGTCAGAGTGAACCTGAAATGAAAAAAACCACTTAATCAGAGTATCATTCATGAAAACTGTTGTTTCAGTAAAAAAGCCTTGAAGTCACAATGTTCGACATCAAAATTGGTATATAGACAACAATAACGAAAAAGGGGCAGTCAAAATTGTACTCAAAAACTCACAACAGCAGCTCAAAAGATCCAACCTTTTTCCCCAATCTTAACAAGCGAGGTTGAAACTTTCACAAGACATGAATATGCGAAATCTATCGTATCAACAGAACCAAACAGATGAACATTTCCGAGAACGCAAGAGAGAGAGAGAGAGAGAGAGAGAGAGAAAAAAAAGAGAGAGCTTGCTTTTAGTTTTCGAGAACTCACCTGTCTGATGATTGTAGAAGGGTATGTGGTGGAATCTAAGAGATAAACCCAAAAACAAAGAGAGAAAGTCTCAAACTCTTGTTTTCCCACTTCAATATCGACATTAAAATCCTCCAACAGAGAGTATTTATCGGTGTCAATTGCACAATCACCCGCCATTATAACCACCCACGAAACAAAAAGCTCTCGACTTTGCAAGCGAAACCCTTGAAACCCCAGAAAATGAAAACACAGAAAAGAGAAGAAGAATGAAAAACCTTTTCCTTGTCTCGCTTTTTTCTCGTTACCCAAACAAACACAATCGGGTAGCTTAAAAAGGAAACTGAATAGAAAGGGCTCGGAAATTTTCTCGTCGTCTTTTTGACGGCTGTTAATTAACGGTTGGTACCGTCTTCCGGTGGTTCAGTCTATAGGGAATATCGGCAAACAATCTACTGCCTCGCGACCACTGAACTAAACTATATATTAGCCAATCAGATTCTTAGAACCAGTGACTCGATGACTACCGTCTGAACCGGTTCATGTTTTGATTTCAATTTTTGAGCCTCTTCCTTTATAGTTTTTCCGGTTCTGTAGAAAATGAAAGCAGATACAAATTATTTGTAATTTGATTTGGTTTATTTTGATTTGATCCAACTGTGATTTAGTATAGATTTGGTTCTATTTTACTAAGAAAACTCAAAAATATAAATAAAATTTAATTAATTAGCATTATATTTATATTATACGTCTGTTTTTTATGAAGCATATTAAACTGTAAAGTTTTAATTAAAAGTCTTTTTTTGGTTCAGTTACACTAGAATCTATGGGCTTTTATTTCATTTCGTTTTGGCCATTTCGAAATACGAATTGGTTTGGTTAATTTTTTCTCTTCGAAATCCCTATACATACGAACAAACCACCGTTCTGCAATTTGATGATAGCAGTTCTTTCTCAACTGGATGATAAAAATCAAGATTCTTGATTAATTAATTGACATATGTCTTCTAATTGGCAATTTTTAATAAAACAGTTATATACTATTCCACTTAGATGTCAGTATTTGGTACAACAATGTCGAAATCAGTTACAGTCCATTCTGCAATTTGATTCTTGCTCATATATATTTCAGTTCCTAAATCTATTGACGACCAGTGTCTTGCCACCGGTTTCGTCTCTGGATCCTGCAAATTTATGTTTGTTTTTTTAATAATAATGTAAATACATAAAATGCTAACATGCAGATGCAATAGTATATTAATTACCTGGTAAAAGTATAGTGATTGAGAGAGTTTTCCGACATCAAGTTCCCAAGTTCTGGGATCTCCGATCCAACCTTGTCCTTTCTTTGTCGGATACCCAAACTGTTCCCAGACAGGATGAGGCAAGATCTGCAGAATCTCCTGCGGTTGTGGATTACTGTACGGATCGCAAACATCGTACGGAGTTTCCGCGAAACGCGCGTTCCCCGGAACGCAGTAATAGTGATACGCTTCGTAAGGGAACCTCTCCTTGTCCGTCCTGTTAACTCTAGTCCCGTTTGGAAAGGCGTGGTACGGTGGGCAAGCGTTTAGGCGGTTGCGGCTGCAAAGGGCGGTTGACTCGGGGTTGATTATCATCTCGCTGTACCTCGTGACGTCGGTGGTGACATCACCGTCGCATTCTCTGCCGTCGTTTTTCCAGCAACTTCCCATGTCCATTAGATAAAACTGGCTCCCTGATCCGCCACCTCTTAGAATCTCTAGCTTGAATCTAACCTTGAAATCCGGCGATTTCAGCGTCTTGTGCGTCATAGAAATATTACACAAAACAGAGCATTTTAGTTCCAAAACTATTAGCGGGTCACAGAACAACGAAACAGAGGATTTCTCAAAACGTTGAAAACATTTTTGAACATCATATTTAAGTTCCAAAACCGGATTAGGGGTACCCGGTTCAACTAATACCGGATTAGATACTTACCATCTTCATCATTCCTCTAGTATCGTAATGATAACCACCAGAGAAACCACGAGAAGCGTCAGCTCGTAGATACAGCATCAACCATGGATACTTGGACGAAGTCTTCAACAAATGATGAAAGACCCAACTCTCATTTCCCCCAATCTTCTTCTCCCATTTCACCTTATAATACGAATTATTACCAACTACCGAACCATCTTCTTCGTCACTGTCCAAATCCCAAGTCCCATAGAAACTCCCGCTCATATGCCCGTCTTGATCCACAAAGCTTGTGTACTCGTGATGCATCGATGGCATATTCATACATCCTTTCCCAAAACATGGAAACCTCCCTGTCGGAGGAAAAGGTTTTGCCTTTTTTCCGTTTTCCGGACAAATCGCAGCTAAAGTATCCGTGTTACCGTTCTTTAGCATTATCATCCAAAACTGCCATGGATTTGGCTCGCCCATAACTTGACATTTGTTTCCCAAGTATATCTCCTTTTGTGCAGCATAGATATCTGCGCTTTCTCCGGCTTGTATTCCTCCGTATGTTCCGTTTTGTACCCCGAGTCTGTTGTCTTTTTCGTCAACTTTATGGACTATCTTCACTAGAAATGTCCCAAGAACACAACAAAACAATTTCAGCTTGAGGTTTAAGACCTCGGTTCTTTGTTCACATCTGCGGCTTGCGTTTACAATTTTTCAGATGAACCTAGCTACAACCTTAAACATCTTCTTAACTAAAATTTCTTTGTTGGCATTTACGTCCGCAATTTGCAAAAATATTTTAAGATAAAATGCCAAACATGTTTTATATTCAAAAATCTGAAAAAAAAATTGTTTGAATTTTTTTTTTTCATGCAAACGCAAACGCAGAAATTGCATATGAGACAGTCCAGGCCTAAAACCAAGAGATAAGATACTTAACAGCAATGTGATTTTACCGGGCAAGCTAGAGTAATCGAGATCAAAGCAATCTGCCATTCGAGGGCTTCCCATGTTATTAGCTTCTTCGCCAACCTCGTTGCACTGGTTCCAAGCTTCTATAGCTACCCTTAAGCTATCATTTTTCATCCCGGGATCTCCCAAAGCCGATGCATAATGGATATCTGTTGTTGTACAGTCTGATCGAACAAAGGAATATGAAAGACATGAAAGTATAATCATAAGTCTCTTGATGAGTCTGCATGATCTATGGGCACTCTTCTCCATTTCAAAAAAAAATTCTTATTCTATTTTAGTTAGCTTCATAAGGTATTGTATATATAAGCCGAGGCAAATCCATGGCGTTATGCGGGAGCACATACATTTATAAATTCCTATTTTGTTATCAACAAATTTATTTATTTCTTTAAAATCATGAAACTCTGTATACTTTTATTAATTAAACCAACTAAAAATAAAGGCTAACCCTATTTCTTTTTCTGTTTATCCAATTTTAGGGAATATATGTTTTAACAAAAGTTACATCCGTCACTCTTTTCGCTTGAAGAGATCTGTTGTTGTTATCCACAAGACTGAACAAGAGATTGGTAATACGTTAAGTGGAATGTATGTCTTACGTTGAGATTTCTTAAGTAATTCTAAAGAATTTTGTGAATTAGGCTTTTCCCACAGCGCACGTTAACACAAAAATTACTAAGTTTAGGAGTAAAAGACTGAAATTGGAGATTTTGCGATCAATCCTCCACTTGTGAGGTAACAGTGTGCGAATCACGTGATCACTATTATTAGATAAAGCTTTGAGCAACAACGACGAACGCTAAAAAACGAAAACGTACAAGCTCTATTGTCTTTATTTGTTGTTGATAAAAGCTTTATTGTCTTATTATGCAGATACGTAGAAGCATTCTCAGCTGGAGAACTTTGGTCTTTAACAAATAAGAAGTAAATAGAGAGAGAGAAGGAAGATAAGATAATAAAGATTGTTTACACAAGAAATCAGAGGAGAACAGGGCAGATATATGATAGGGTTTCTTGAGCCACAAGGTATTACTTCCTTTAGATTCTCAAGGCATCGAGATAAGCTTTTCCGTCGAGCACACGAGAGAACAAGCCATCCATGTACTCTTTCATGGTCAGCCTTTTGAATTTTGTAACCTTTTGCCTTTCAGCGAGGCTTTTCGCTGGACCAATTTTTTTATACATCCCCGGGTTGTGAAACGTTGCAATAGAGAGTCTTTCTTTCTCTGAATTCACAACTCCTCGATGCTCGATGCTTCGGTATGTCCCATTTGTTAAGATCTACATCAAATCAAGAACTCAACACTAGAACCATTGATCTATTACCATATGCATTTGGTATAATTTACCTCAACGACGTCTCCAATATTGACAATGAAAGCATTTGGGAGCGGTTTAACAGGAACCCATTTCCCATCTTTCTTGATTTGGAGACCATCAACTTCATTGACCTGCAACAGTATGGTGAGTCCGACCGAGTCGGAATGCGGAGTTAGACCGATAAGGTTATCATCCTCATCATTTGGATCGAATCAACATCATCTAACAACTCTAACATTTCCTCTGGTTTGATCTCTAGGGCTCTCCCCATTTTTGCTATTAAGATCTTAGCTACGCTCTGCACTTCAGTAGAATAAGTCTCCAATGTATCTCTGAAGATGCAGAACACCAAGAGTTATACAGAGAAATACTCGGTGGATTTAGTTAATAATGTTGAGGCAGGGAATTAAAACCTAAACGTAAGAGGTAGCTTGGGGAACAAGTGAGGCTTGCGTGATTCAACAGGTTGCACTATGAGATAGAACAGGTCTGCCCAATCAAGTTTCTGATCTTCTGAAACCACAAAAGCTTGTCCGAAACCTTCCATCTCATTTGGTTGCTGCCAGAACTTCTTCTTTTCTTCCATGGGAAGGTTGAAGAAACCTTGAATCTCCAACTTTGCTTTATCCAAGAAATTTGGATCTATTCCATGATTTACAAGCTGTAGATGACCATAATGATATAACCACAATGAACAACTACTGAAACAGAAAGTCCCATGCTCCATATTTGGGTCTAATATGCTATTAAAAAGGGAATATGGATTGTTTTGTAAGAAACGAGCTTAGTCGTTTCTTCAAACAAAATTAGTAAATTCTGAGACTTGCCACGGACTAACAACTCTAAAAAGTTCCAAATGAATTTTTGACGTGTTAATAAAGACAGATGATGGGTTGCTTTGTAAAATTGTTAAGTAGGAGGGTTTACCTGGAAAAACCCCCATTCTTTGCAAGCAAAGTCGATTTTCTGAACCTCAGAGTCCATGGCGGTTGAAGAACATAACCGCTTCATGTCGATGATTGGAATCTCGGTATTTAGACCACAACCATCGGTGACTTCAGTCTTGTCATCATCAGACCGAACATACCTGGGAGGAACGGTCGTGACCATCTTCTCCTTCACCATCTCTTGAACAGAAGGAACTATAATTGAGCTCCATTGGGCTGCTCCTTTGGATTCCATGGCGGTTTCTTTCTTGGACCAAAAAATAGAGGTGTAGTAAAGATGTTAAGAGATAATTTGTGTTAGGTGATCTAAACCGTATTTCGATTTCCTACAATGTATGATTGATTAGTTTGACCCCCATCCTCAATAGTCGAACTTTTTTTATTGATTGGGTTCCCCGTTAAAGTATGACCCAATAGCCGTGATGTGACCCAATTACTCTAAAGTCGATCAAGACATGTGACTGACTCACTCTCTTAGTCAACTGGTTTTTAGTTTTTACTAACCCCATGTTATCGTTCATATTTAACTCGAAATATTCTTCTCACATAATTTTTTTTTTTTTTTTGAACTTCACTCACATAATTATTTTAAGAATGAATTAGCTGTATACAACGGCGGGAGTTAACTGAAGTAACTTAAAGAAAAGTAGGATACACTGAAGTAACTTTCTTCCTTGCACTCAAAAGCTATATTGAAATTTCAATTGCATTAGAACACTTCTATTCGAGAGTTCTTAAAGTTAAAAAATAAAATAGTATTTCATGTTTTAGAAAAGAAACCCGTATGAAATTTTTTGAAAAAAACTTATGAAAATTCGATGAACCACTTGTCTTATAAAGAATAATAATTTTTTTTTAAAAGGAATTTAATTACATGATTTAATTATATTAAAATAAGGAAAAATGATTCCTAGCTACACGAAGGATAGCCCACTACATGGCTACACATCCGAACGAAATAAATGTTCCGAAAACTACACAGACTATATGTTTTATATGACAACATATATGAAGTAAATACTGTCATGTGGCCAACATCACGACTTCATATCAGACAATCGGAACAGTGAAACCGACGAGGAAGTCCGACGATGAACAGTGAAACCGATGAATAGTGAACAGTAAAAAACTAAATTTTTTCCCAAAAAAAAAAATTGACCCCTATCATTACATATATCTAAAAAATATCAATTAGATTTTTAATAATAAAACTCCTCAATTATAAATCTATAACGAAATTAACCCTTTACCCAAATTTTACAATCATAAGCATGTCCTTTTAAACAAAAACATTTCTTTTAATTTGTAAAAACACAAACTGTAATTCATTTAATTAGTAGATTATAAGATGACATTTCAAATATTTGTTCTCGCATGACCTTTTATCTTAATGCAATCCGACAATGAGATTCAAATACAACACCATTCTATTGATATATCAACCTTGTATATTTGTTTTCATAGTAATGTAAAGTTACGGGATAGCATAATGAGCTGTTGAAAAAACAAAATTTGAATGAGATTTTTAGAAGTCTTTCATCAGAAATATATAAATATGTTTGATTTCAGTTTTAGCTAGAGTATACTATTTCCCCAAATATTATTAGTGAACTTTGAAAAAAAATTCTAATTACTACTATTGATTTAAAATCTTATTTTGAAACGAAAAAACACTTATTTTGAAACGAAAAAACAATCTTAAAACGACACTTATTGCGAAACGGAGGAAGTAATATGTTTTCTTAGTATGTGTAAAAACAACCTAACATCTATCATTAAGAAACAGAGAGAGTAAGTTTTATCATTACATATTTCCTTAAATGTTTAAAATTAATGGGGTGATATTTGAGATAATTCCTCATTAGTATTTTATAGTTAAGAGTTTTTATAAATAAAATTCTTGTTAAGATTTATAAAGTAAATTTGTTGATACTTCAAAAGTCTTTATTAGGTTTTTCCTTTTAAATCCTTACTACTAACTAATTAAGTAAGTACTTTAAAAATCCACACTTACACTGCAGACAAGGAACCATGATTCTAAATTTTCTGTTTTGTTTGAATCAAAATTATTAATGCAGTACTGATTAATATCATAATTCAATACACTGTTATTAATATGTATCATTAAACCAAACCACATTTTAAGTATAAAGACTATATAGCTTGTTGCTAAATGAACATCAAAACCTAATTATAACATCTTCGTTTCCCAAAAAAAAACTAAGATGTTATATTTTTTAGATATATGTAATGATAATGAGTTTTTTAAAAACTAATTTTTTCCCAAAAAAAATAAAAAATTGTCGGTTTCACTGTTCATCGGTTTCACTGTTCATCGTCGGACTTCCTCGTCGGTTTCACTGTTCCGATTGTTGGATATGAAGTCGTGATGTTGGCCACATGACAGTATTTACTTCATATATGTTGTCATATAAAACATATAGTCTGTGTAGTTTTCGGAACATTTATTTCGTTCGGATGTGTAGCCATGTAGTGGGCTATCCTTCGTGTAGCTAGGAATCATTTTTCCTTAAAATAATAATTTTTTGTTTGTTTGAGAAATTATTTGGGGTTTTAAAAGCATCTCTAAGTTTTTTGAAAAGTTTATATTAATAATTTAATATAATTTTATTATATTGTTATTATATATCAAAAAAAATCAAACTATTCATAGTGTAACATGTATGTGAATTTTTTTTTAAGGGATTCTATATCCTATTCTCTTCAATTTTTTTTAAAAAACTTTTTATTGGTTAGATATTTATCTAAGAGCATCCACAATGGATAGATTTAATTTAGGTTCTTTAATATACTTTACTAATAAATAGATAAAGCTTTTTTTAGAGTCGTCTCTACCAGTTCTTATATCAGAGGCGTTTCCAAATTAAAGAACTGTCATGTCATTTTTTTTTTTTTTTTTTTTTTTTTTTAGTTTAGAACCTCCTGAAATCTCTCCATCATTGTAGATGCTCTAAAATCCATGATAGAACTATTCTAACCAAAGAAAATGATGTTAGTCCAATCATCTACTGAATCGCTTATTTCAAGATCTTTGAGACCATGGTTGCCATCTGGAATGGACGACCGCTATTCTAAAATATTATATCATCCCTCATTGTCCGTATTCTCTAACCAAGATCGATAAATAGATTCAAAGAGTTTTAACATAAAATTAAGTAGTTAAGACATTTTGATGCATGCAAAAACCTAAAGGGAAGAGGTAGCTTGAGGAACAAGTGAGGCTTGCGTAATTGAATAGGTTGCACTATAAAGAAGAATAAATCTGCCCAATCGAGTTTCTGATCTTCTGAAACCACAAAAGCTTGTTCAAAACCTTCTATCTCATTTGGTTGTTGCCAAAACAACTTCTTTTCTTCCATGGGAAGGTTGAAGAAATCTTGAATCCCTGACTTTGTTTTGTCCAATAAACTTGGGTCCATTCCATGATTTACAAGCTGTAAATGGCCATATAAAGACATAGCCACCACGAATAAATATTGAAACAGAAAGTGTTAAAAGAATAGGGACTTGCTTTGTAAGAAAATAGTTTTCTCAGGACAATTTCGTCAAACGAAAATAGTAAATTCAGAGACGTGACAAGTTAATAAGTAGTTTCAAAAAAAAAAAAAAGAAGTTAATAAGCTCCACATGAGGTCTAACATCGGTACTTTGTAAAACAGAAAAATTGGAGACTTTGCCTGGAAAAATCCATATTCTTTGCAAGCCAAGTCGAGTTTCTGAACCTCAGAGCCAGAGTCCATGGCGGTGGAAGAACACAACGGCTTCATGTCGATGATTGGGATCTCGGTTAGTAGACCAGAATCATCACGGACTCCAGATTTGTCTTGGTCCGACTGGACATACCTGGGAGGAACGGTCGTGATCATCTTCTCCTTCGCCATCTCTTGAACCGACGGAACTATAATAGAGCTCCACTGGGTTTCTTCTTTGGCTTCCATAGCGGCTTAGTTTCTTCTTGGCTGAAACACAAAACAGTGATATATAGACAAAGCTAAAAGCCAACTCTATCTGATATATGGAAAACTACTTTTGGTTTTATCGAGCGTACGTCGGGAATGAATGATCACACTCACCCATAAAAGAATTACGTACGATGAAGTATCAAGCGGTTCACTCCAATCAAGGATTTGTTTTTCCCCTATAAATTTAGATTTACTTGCAATTTATGGTTTTATGAAAATGGTACAAAGGACGACGTCATAGAGATCACAAGTATTTTCATTGTATAGCAGATTTTGACTTTCTTTTACTGTCTTGAATTTTATGAATGTTTTTTTTTTATTTTATTTTAAATTCCGGTTACGTAGCCGTTGAATCTATTCAACTACGATTCTCCTCTCAAAGCTAAAATAGGAGCCTGATTTATCTCTTTAATAATTTTCTTCTTCTAGGAGTCGAATAGATTATCAAAAGTCAATTGATTGTTGAAAATGACGAAAAAGTCCCTAGGCGGTGAGTGAAGGTGAGCCACATAGCCAGATGTCCCAAACACCGCAACGCGGTAAGAAAGTCTGTCACCACGTTGAGATCCACTCATCCCTCCCTCCATGATGTCTTCATGTGCAAATATTCACTTTTGGGTACTATTTTATTTATTTATACTCATTCTTACATTTATTATATCTGTATAAATCGTTTTTTATTTTAGATATTTTTTCCCTTTCCATATAACAAATAAGTAAAGTATTGAAATTCTACTATATTTTGTATTTCTAATAAAAAAAATTGAACCAAAGAAAAGCATATAGTTTCTTAGGAAAAATGTATTAAAGGTGTAAGACAACATTAAAAAAATATTAGTCAGTGACGCACAGAGCAAAAATATCACTGGCTTGCGTGGTGCTCAGGTTATGGGTATTTCTCTGAATGCAACAGTGGCAGAGGCAGTGACGCACAGAGCAAAATGCCATCGGTTGGCATCACTGAATTTGATTGAGGGAGAGATCTCTCGGGTGAAAAATAGAGGCTTAACAGCAACAGAGGATATTAAGCTGTGGAAACGAGGTGGAGATAAATTTACAACCAAATTTAGCTCCAAAGAAACACTGCAGCTGCTTAGGGGTCCCCAACCCACCGTGGCTTGGTCGGATGCTGTCTGGTTTGGGAATGCTACTCCAAAGTTCTCCTTTGTCACATGGCTGGCAACTCGCAATCGATTAGCCACAGGCGATCGCATCCTCTCGTGGAATGCCAGAGCAAACGGGTCATGCGTTCTTTGCGATGCTCAGCAGGAAAACAGAGATCATCTCTTCTTCTCCTGTCGGTTCTCGGGAGAAGTCTGGAGGAGACTGACTATGAAAATGCTAGCGGCTGATTTCACAGACCATTGGGGACAACTATTGAATCTTACTCGGAGTACTTCACTTGACGAAACCACACGGTTCCTCCTCAAATACGCGTTGCAGGCGGCCGTATTTCAGATCTGGAGAGAAAGAAACAAAAGACGTCATGGGGAGCTCCCTGTGCTAGCAGAATACATGGTTAATGCTTTGGACAGGCTGGTGCGTAATCGGATTCTTTCCCTTCGTATGGTGGGCAGAGAACGTCACACCAATGCAATGGAACGATGGCTTGATACCCGTTAGGCTAAGCAAATTTCAAATTCTTTTTTCAGTCTGTCTGAATTATATAGAAACGATGCAGTTCTGTAAATAACGATTTTTTTGGTTGAATAATTTAACATTCTTTCAAAAAAAAAAAAAAAAAAAAATTAGTCTAAACTCTACAGTAGCACTCGCTCTAAACGAAGTTGCAAAGTTTTGCTCCAAGTCAATAATTTTTTACCGTGATCAGCTGAGAAATTGCATCGAAGCTGCCGTCATGGTTAAAAAAAGAAGAAAAAGGTCGAAAGGGTTGCACACCAAAGTTGACGAAACGCGGCGGCCAACACGCACCACAAGCTGTGAACCAACCAGCTAGCGTTCTCGGATCCGTAAATTAGTAAGAAGGAGAAGGGTATAACCGTCAATAAATTTTTATAATATATATATATATATTCAATTCAGCGACTCCCTCGTCTCCAAGAGTATTGACCAAAAAAAAAAAAAAGTCTCCAAGAGTCTTGGGTGCTGAGTTGTCTTTCCTTTTGAATTGATTTTCTTATTTTTGGTCTCACATTCTCCCCAAATTTATAGGGCTCTCGTCATTTCGTAACCCAGACCAAGTTCAGAGGTAAGGTTTGAATTTCCCCACAGCCTTCTCTTTGCATATTTTATTTTACGCCATTGTTGCATGATCATTTTGCTTCACCTGTTTCACTTTTATTGTTAATCGTCGAGCTTGCTGTGTTCCGTGGATATTTCTTTAATTCCATATCTCTGATCAATTCTAGAATCATCTCATTCTAAGTTTGCTCTGGCGCTTTATTCCCTGATATGGATCTGCTGTTTGAGCTGGCATCATACAGTCGTTACTTTTGATTAGTTAACTACTTACTGTTGCTGATACATGATTAAGGTTTTGGGTTTTAGTTGGATCTGTTTATTAACAACACAAATCTCCAACTTAGTTTACTTGTACTAGCGTCAGGTCGGATTCTATTCTTCTCTGCAATGAAATTTGAGGATGAACACTCTTTTTGTGTTTTTAAATGCAGGAAATTTCGTTTTCCTCATGGCTTCATACACTCCCAAGAACATTCTAATCACCGGAGCAGCCGGTTTCATTGCTTCACATGTCGCCAACAGACTCATCAGGAGCTACCCGGATTACAAGATTGTTGTCCTCGACAAGCTCGACTACTGCTCGAATCTCAAGAACCTCAACCCCTCCAGACAATCTCCAAATTTCAAGTTCGTCAAGGGAGATATCGCAAGTGCGGATCTGGTTAACTACCTACTCATCACCGAAGGCATCGACACCATCATGCATTTCGCCGCCCAGACTCACGTCGACAACTCCTTCGGTAACAGTTTCGAGTTTACCAAGAACAACATCTATGGAACGCATGTCCTTCTCGAGGCCTGCAAAGTGACTGGCCAGATCAGGAGATTCATCCACGTGAGTACCGATGAGGTCTACGGTGAGACCGATGAGGACGCTGTTGTTGGTAACCATGAGGCTTCCCAGCTCCTCCCAACCAATCCTTACTCTGCTACGAAAGCTGGAGCTGAGATGCTTGTTATGGCCTACGGTAGATCGTACGGGCTTCCCGTCATAACAACGCGTGGGAACAATGTCTATGGACCTAACCAGTTTCCAGAGAAGCTGATTCCTAAGTTCATCTTGCTGGCGATGAGAGGCAAAGTTCTTCCGATTCATGGGGATGGCACGAATGTTCGTAGCTACCTTTACTGTGAAGATGTCGCTGAGGCGTTTGAAGTCATTCTTCACAAAGGAGAAGTTGGCCATGTTTACAATATTGGTACCAAGAAAGAGAGGAGAGTGAATGATGTTGCCCAAGACATCTGCAAGCTCTTCAACATGGACCCTGAGGCAAACATCAAGTTTGTGGAGAACAGACCTTTTAACGACCAGAGATACTTCCTCGACGATGAGAAGCTTAAGATCTTGGGATGGTCAGAGAGGACCACTTGGGAAGAAGGGTTGAAGAAGACAATGGAATGGTACACGCAGAACCCGGAATGGTGGGGCGATGTTTCTGGAGCATTGCTTCCCCACCCGAGGATGCTAGTGATGCCTGGTAGGAGACACTTTGACGGGTCTGAAGAGAACTCTGGAGTAGTCTCTTTATCTGGAAACCCAACCCAGAGCCAGATGGTGGTTCCGACACCCAGAAGCAGTGGCTCCACCCAAAACCCTTCGCTGAAGTTCTTGATATATGGTAAGACAGGATGGATAGGGGGGTTGCTTGGGCAGATTTGTGAGAAGCAGGGAATTGCTTTTGAGTATGGTAAAGGGCGGCTCGAGGATCGATCATCCCTCTTGCAAGATATTCTGAATGTTAAGCCTACCCATGTCTTCAATGCTGCTGGTGTGACAGGGAGACCCAATGTCGACTGGTGCGAGTCTCACAAAACAGAGACCATCCGTGCCAATGTAGCAGGCACTTTGACTCTGGCTGATGTCTGCAGAGAGCACAGCCTCCTGTTGATGAACTTTGCTACTGGTTGTATATTCGAGTACGAGGAGAACCATCCGCTAGGTTCAGGCATTGGCTTCAAAGAAGAAGACACACCAAACTTCACTGGTTCTTTCTACTCAAAAACTAAAGCCATGGTAACGCTTCATGATTTCATCTACAATTTAAGGTTTCTTGTTCATTTAGATATGCTTGTTTTTTTAAAGTGATGTTGTTGTGACCCGTTATAGGTTGAGGAGCTGCTTAAGGAGTTTGATAACGTATGCACTCTAAGGGTTAGGATGCCGATTTCCTCTGATCTAAACAACCCGAGAAACTTCATCACCAAGATTTCCCGGTACAGCAAAGTAGTGAACATCCCAAACAGCATGACCGTGCTGGACGAGCTTCTTCCAATCTCGATAGAGATGGCGAAAAGAAACCTGAGAGGGATTTGGAACTTCACCAACCCTGGTGTTGTGAGTCACAATGAGGTCCTAGAGATGTACAGAGACTACATCGACTCAGAGTTCAAATGGGCAAACTTCACACTAGAAGAACAAGCTAAGGTCATAGTGGCTCCTAGAAGCAACAACGAGATGGACGCATCTAAGCTGAAGAAAGAGTTCCCTGAATTACTCTCAATCAAGGAGTCTCTGATCAAATATGCATTTGAGTCCAACAAAAGAACTTGAGGTAGTATAACTTATCTCAGTTTTGTTTAAACTTGTTTGTTATTAGTTTTTTTCCCCGATGTTTGTTATTAGTTTTTTCCCCCGAGTCCTTAACCAAAAGCAACTAGCTTTGCCTTTAGGTTTATCCATTAAGGGGTATATCTAGTTTGGATTCTTATATGTTTTTGATTTGTTGGTGTTGTGTTCACGTTCCGCATTTGATAGATAATGTAGAATTCTGTATTATTTACTGATATTATTACAAATTCAAGACCTATCAAGGTTTTCAAACGGTTAACTTCAAGATATCAAAGCATATTGATAAATTGCAATAACTCTTTTGATGGTAAAAAATTTTCTATCGTTATTCCTTTTGGATTTTTCGTCTCTATAAAGAATAGATGGAACCATTCGGTTCCTACAATTGCCGATGAAACGAAGAAAATGGGAAAGCTAGTAAGGGTCATGCTCCTACATTTCAGAGCAACGGGCTCCTCTTATTATGCACACGATGATTAAATAAAGCACTTAATCAAAATGATTTAATTAACATACTTAAGAGTTTGGCTTCTTGGCTCTCGTTGGTCTTCCCTCCTGTGTGGTGTTTCGAAAATGCGTTTGCATTGCGATTATGATATAGTTCGCCATCGGAAAATGATTCAACCACTATTGTTGTTGTATCTGCAACTGCAAGCTTGTGGAGCATATCCACAACATTGTGAGATGAGTCAGTGACATAGTGAGCTTGTCCAGTGGCTGCAGAGAAGTAATTCTCTTTTTTTTTTAGGTCAAGAACGTTCAGTGAAATCTTCAACTCCGACCTCGTTTCATGAGATAACTTGGGCAACACGATTTCTGATTCGAAGAAAGTGTAAATTTCTTTGTCCTGTAAAACATATCGACCCAATTGTATGAAATTGACAATCTAAAATCTCATTTGAGTAATGTAGGATACATGATATAAGCTCTACCTTCTCCAAATAATAGTATAGATTTGCTGGATAGGCAAAGTTATGTCCATAATCTTTAATTGATATTGTACTCTGTGTCATACTAGATTTCTGGTGTTACTTGCTGATTTCTCTAATGTTCATAATGTATATAGGGAAAACGCCCAAAAAAGAACTTACCGAAAATCATCGATTAAATACCCAACTATCTCGTTAACTCTTTAAATCCCGAACTTATGTTGACTTTTATATCTAAAACCCAAACTTATATTGACCAAGCCGAATTAGACTCGTCGTCAAATTGAGTAACAGATGTAATTAACTCCGTTAAACACCATTATTAAGTTTCGGTTAAACAAAACGACCGCGTTTTGAAATTAAAACAGAAAACCTTTTTTTCTTCTTCTTCCCCTTATTTCTTCTTCCTCCCCCAATCTTACTAATATTATTTGAGGAGCATTTTTGAAAGAATACTCTTAAAAAGTGTTTTAATTACAGATTATGCCACTCATTATTCTCTTTAAACCTGTTTGGCAACATGAATAATTCTGGGCAAAAAAGGAACAAAATTTCGGACAAACCCAAAAGCTAAAAAAAACCCGACCCATCTGACAAATTAAAGACGCGGATCCTGTCACAACTTAAATCAAACCGATTTTTTTACAAACAGATTTTCAGAAATCGAACCGATTTTTTCACAGGGATTTGGTATCTATTAAAATATACTCGAATTTCATTATTTTAAGGAAATGTAATGTCATCTAAATATACCTATATTAATAGCGAGGAAATTTCGGAAAATACTTAAATTAACATACTTAATTTAGGATCGAAAACAGTTACAAATATTAAACATATCTTAAAAGAATATACCATACAAGATATCATCATTTAAAGCAACGATAATACAAGCGAGTTTTTAGGGAAATCTTGCAAGTTATGCTATCTCCCATCAATTCCTAAAATCTGGACCATATAAATTCTTCCTAATTTTTTTTAAGAGACTGACCTTAATCTTCAAGAATATCTCCAGAATCAATGTATTTTAAAACTTTTTTCCACGATATCTGCAATAAAATTTAACCAATATCTATATTAATTCAATGGTTTACATCATTTGGTAACTACATTAAAAAAAAGGAATATGCGTTTGACAATATTCCACAAATCTATCGTAATGACTCCAAAATTTCCAATTTTACTTTCTAAAATATATAACCAAGATCATGCATTACTTCGATGGTTTAAAACAAATCCTACCTACCTTAAACAAAAAAAAAAAGAATATTCGATTTATAAACCTAAAAACAATAATATCTCATCCTATATAACCAAACCACATCATCCCACGTTCATTACCCAGAAAAAAAAAAAAAGCAAACCTATTCCTCAGCTAAACATGGCGCAGTCTCTACGAATAACACCATTAAAAAACATCCAATCTTTGAAGACTAACTGGAAGATTCAAGTCAAGATTCTCCATTCATGGAAGCAATACTCATTCAACTCAGGAAAGACACTCGAACTGGTCTTATCTGATCAAGAGGTTGGTTAATTTCCTAATTATTTGATTTTCTATTTTCAAAACAATCAAAATAACTAATACAATTTCGTTTATTTGATGTCTACAAGGAACAAAAATTCATGCATCGGTGAAAAGGGAGCATGTTGTGAAAAGGCATCATGTTTTTTTTTTTGTTTCTATACATCTTACTATCATTTAAAAGGATTTTCATGTGATCTAAAGAAATGTTAGAACAGGAATCCAACACGTCTCAATTGATTTCGGCTGACCAGGTATAGTATTTACATAAAACTGTATTTTTTAAGATTATTCGATTTCTTTTTAACAAGTTTGTTATTATCTTGGTTTCATGTCAAGTCCACACTGATGCTCACAAGTAGCCAAGATTTCAAAGACTTGGGCAATCAGCAAATGCTAAAAGAAGGTATAAGCTGGATGATCAAACTTCAGTGATTAAGAAGCCATGTTTGAAACCAGTTAAGCTGGAGAAGAACTTGCCTTAGAAAATGGGGTTTTATTAGATGCAGTTTAAGCTTAAAAAAATGGCGTTTGGTTTTTCTAATATGTGTTGATTTTTAAAAAAATTCCTAGCAGTTTGCTTCAGTTGAACTATTATTCAACTATATCTTATTCTTTTCTGATTTCTTTGATAGTTTCCTAATTGTTTTAGGAATCGATTAACAAATTTGGAGTTTTATATCTTTGACCTGCACAAGAAATTCGATTTCGAAATCTATACAATGAAAACTATTCACAAATCAATCAAAGCCAAATTCATCTTCTTCAGAAATCTTAATCAAGCAAGGGTTTGTTCCTTCGTAACTTACCTTTGTTTTTACAGTCATATGAAGTGAGCACTCTTCCCCATGCATGTATGAAGTTGAACATGAAAGCTATCATGTTTTGAGGACAAAGACCACAATCCCGTGAACCTACTACAAACAAAATTAATCTGAAATTGTCAATATAATTCTTACTAACTGATTATTAACTGAAAAACACTAAATCTTACCACAGCCAATAATAGGAGTTGAATATCGAGAACCTTCCAGTTGACAGATTCTCCTTATGTGAGTCTTTTGTGAACATTTCCATTTACGCTATAACCAAGTAGGATAAAGCTATTCTCTACACTAAAACAGAAAATATATGTCTGAAGACAAACTTGAATTTTTAAAGTCAATGAGTATATACACAAAAATATAAATTTTGGGACTAAGAAAAGACCTGGAGAATTCCACAAAACCTCATCATAGACATACAAAGGCCATAAGTTAATTGGTCAGGAGCATTTGAGAAACCCCCTATGCAGCAAACATAAACGAAGAGTCCATTATAAGATAATAAGAAAGATAACGTGAAAGCTATCGTGTTTTGAGGACGAAAGAACACAATCATGTGAAATCCAGAATTCTTAATCTAATTCTCATGAATTTCTTTTCATAAAACGAAGCACCAGGCACTTGAGAGGTTTCCATTTAAGAAAATCAAGACAAAGACAGTAAATTTATCTAGGTGTTAGAAGTCGAAGTCCCATTTGAATGATGTTCGTTTACAACACAAACACAAAATTCCTCATGAGACCACCGCTAATCTCATAGTGGCAATCACGTGAGAAACCACCATCTAGAGCAAGAGTCTCTACCTCTTCACCTGCAAAAGAACATTCCTATCAGGCCTTCAGGAGAAGACTAGATAAGTAGATAAGCTAAAACCCAAAATGACCAGTTCAGAATCGTTTCTTCATATTTATACCAAATTACAGTTATGAAAGTTACAATCTGTGAATACACAAAGAAAGATCAAATTTTTAAAAACAAAAGAATGAGTTCAAACGTAATCACACCTGATACGAGCGATTGCAACACCATATTTCAGAAATTTGGAAACCTCAAGAAAAATCATTCAAATGGGTCTTTCTCTTCTCATCGGTTAATCTCAAGAACACATTCAAAACCCAAAAAAGAAAAATCGATTATCAAGGGAAAGACATGAAACATTAACAATGGGTTTTCCATAACTTAGATCTAATTTAACAGCTAAATTCAATATCACAGTTATAAAACAGAGAGCAACCAGAAACCAGAAAGTTCAGATCATGATTATATACAAAAAAAAAAAAAAATCGACTGAGGGTAAAAAAAATCAGTATAACACAAAATATTCAACTCTAAACACACATAGTATCCTAAAAAACGGATCTTAAGAAATTCATGGAACCCTAATACATTAAATCTAGAAGCAAATCGAGACAAAGCCGAGACAACTAAGATGGTTTCGGATTTGGCTTAAATAGATGGAAAGCATAAGCAAGGACATTTGGATTTACCATTTAAACAGAAGATGATACATGCAAGTTGATTTTCATGAAATCGGAGAAGAGTGAGAAGAAGAAGAGAAGAAAAAAAGAAGAGAGAGCTTCGATCTATTTTTTTTTTTGGTTTTGATCGGAGAAAACGAGAAACGAATAACACAACCGACTGGATCTATGTCGTTAAACATCTGACATTGTGTAATGGGTAATTTTATTGGGCTTACTTTTATTTGAGTATATTCTGTATAGCCCAATTATATATAACAAATGTTTGGTTAACATAATTTGTCATTATATCATTTTTACATTTTGTTAAAACATATATATATATATTCGATAATTTTTACAAATGAACTTGAAAAATTTGTAGTTATATATATCTAATGTTTTTATAATTTTGTTAGTTATATAAAATGTGAATTTTACATATTAAAAGATATCGGATTAACTATAATTTGTAAAAATTATAAAAATTCTAAGACTTTAACTATTTTGATGAAAATAGTTATAAGAAATTAACAACCCACTTATATAAAAGTCCAAATTTAATTTTTTTAATTCGTTTTGGGTTAAATATAATGGTCTTTATTTGTTTTACGTCTATATTTTAGTGAAAATTAAACATATATCAATTTAGTTATAAAATTTCAATTATGATTTTAAATATATTTCATATTTAAAATTGTGATTCAACTAAAAATAATTTCTTTGATTATAATTTAAAATAGTTTTAAAAATATTAAACCGAAAAACATATAATTAGGAAATTCAAAACTATTTATAACTTTTGCTGATTGCTTAACAAACACATAATATAATACACAAATAATATAATTATTCAAACACCAATCAACACAATATATAATCTTACATAATATAATTCTTCTAACATCAACAAAAATAAATTTCATACTACAAACAATTACAATAATAAGATATAATAGCCATAAAAAATCAATCATATACCAAATAATTATTATAACTACTAATATCAATTAAAAAAAAAATTTCCCGCACATAGTGTGGGTAAAATCCTAGATATAAATTCATACTTTAAACTCAACAATAAAATTCTAATATAATATAATATTTGTGTAATTATATTTTAATAAAATATTTAATAACCTATTCAATTCAAAAACATACAATCAACATATAAAAAATATGTTTATAACTCTAAAACTACTAAACCAACACAAACTATATATAATTCACAAATAATACAATTCTTTTAACTCCAACAAAACAATGATGTCATAATACAAACTACTTCATCTAATATATTAATGATCTATATAGTTAATAGTTATATCATTTATATATATCTCTGGTATCTTAAATATTAATATCATTTTGATTCTTCAATATTAGACAAAAAAATATTACCCCGCACGTACGGGCGGGTAGAATCCTAGTATATATTCATTCGCCATTAGAACAGAATCTTGACAAAGTAATTTAATCTTTAGCCGCTCGCCTCTCAATCTTCTTCCGATCTTCAACCTTTCCAACATTACGGCCGCCGGAGCCTGTGACCACCGATTTCGCAGCCGTTTCCGATGTCTTCCTCGATGAATGTGGCGACGATGCAGCCGTTAAGTTTCTCTCGCCGGCTCGTCCCATCTGCGGCTTCTCGCCTACTCTCTTCTTCTGTGACCGTTGCTGGATATTCCGGTAGAAGCTCGGCTTACGCGCCTCCTTTCCGTTCGATTAAATGCGTCTCTGTATCGCCGGGACCTTCAATAGGTGAAACAATGCTCTTCGAGTTTTTTTTTTTTTGGGTTTGGATTGTTTGATTCCCGATAAAATGCGGGAAAAATGGTCGAAATTGACAGGTTGATTGTGAATCGGAATCTTCTTTTAATGATATGTGTTCTCAGTTAGAACCGGAATTCGAATCTTCATTTCTCAAATTGGAGTGATTGAGCTTTAGAAATAGTGTGAAAACAATTCTGACACATGTTCTGAATTTGTTTTTTTGCAGTCACTGATACAAAGAAGTTGGCAGATGCTTCTAAGACCACAAACCTTTTTTCCAATTTACCGCTGCATATTCTCGGATCAGCTTACTCCTGTTCTTGCTTACCGCTGTCTGGTCAAAGAAGACGACCGTGAAGCTCCGAGCTTTCTTTTTGAGTCCGTTGAGCCAGGCTCTCAGATGTCAAGCGTTGTAAGAAGAATCCTTCTTTGAATGTTTTTTTAATCAGTTAATCTTCCTCAGTTCCTTACTAATGGTTCCTTTTTTATGTGATTGATCTCAACAGGGTCGTTATAGCGATGAAGATCGTGGCAAAGGAGAATAAAGTTATTGTAATGGATCACAAGAATGAAAGCATGACTGAGGAATACGTTGAAGATCCAATGGAGATCCCAAGACAAATCTCTGAGTCATGGAACCCTGATCCTCAACTAGTTCAGGACCTTCCAGATGCGTTTTGTGGTATGGAATCCATCTTGATTTTTTTTATTACGATTCACTTGCTACAATAGGTAAGAAGCCACTGGTTTTATGAATTGGGGAAATGTGATAATAGTGTACAAAAAGCTTTAGCCGCTCTTCTTAGTATTCATAGCCGCTCATCTTCCGTTCGCCATTAGAACAGATCCTTCGATAGCTTCTCCGGCAAATCGGAAATCCCATCGAGCTCGTCGATGATTACTTTCAGCGACAGCTTAAACAGAATCTCTGGATCTGTTGTGTTGGAAGATGAAAGCTTTGAGATACTGTAGAAGCAAGATTCAGGGAAACGAGTCACGCTGCAAATGGTTTTAAGCGAAGAGGAAGAAGAAATAAGGGGAAGAAGAAGAACAAAAAGGTTTTCTGTTTTAATTTCAAAACGCGGTCGTTTTGTTTAACCGAGACTTAATAACGGTGTTTAACGGAGTTAATTACATCCGTTACTCAATTTGACGACGAGTCTAATTCGGCTTGGTCAATATAAATTTGGGTTTTAGATATAAAAGTCAACATAAGTTCGGGATTTAAAGAGTTAACGAGATAGTTGAGTATTTAATCGATGATTTTCGATAAGTTGAGGACTTTTTTGGCCGTTTTCCCAATGTATATATGCTATCAACGTATGTCTTCCATGTTTGTCTTGGGCCCAACCCCAGAAACTTCATTTACATTGTAGCCCAACGAAATGAACTCCACTTTTCGGCTCAATGAAGAAAACTTCACGTTGTGGCCCAAAATTCTTCACGTTGTGGCTCAATGAACTATCTAGTATTGTTCCTGCTAAACCTCTGAAATAGAGTGCAATTCCTAATTGCCACTTTGGTGAGAAAAAAAAATCTGTATGCCACTTATTAATCTGATTGCCACTCTATTTGTGCATTCCCTATTTTACCCTTAATGAAGTTATATATTTAACTTTTAAAAATAAGAGAAAAAAAATAAAAAATAAAAGAACGATGCAGCCGTCGTTCAACGCAGCCGACGAGTCCCGACAATAAATTCATCGGAACTGATTTTTCATTTCGCCGGGCATCGTCGGCCATCGCCGACCATCGTCTCTGATGCCTCATCTTTCTTGCAATCGATTTCTTCTCCTCTCTTCTCCACCATTTCTGAAACTGAATGAGTTGTTTCTTATCTTTTCATAAAGGATTTAAGAAAATCATAAATTTAAGAATTTGAAATGAAAATTGTTTGTTTAGATCTGCATATTTGGTTGGTAATCATATTAATATGATGATTATGCATTTCCATTGACAATATTTCGAATGTAGTTGTTGAATCGTTCTGAATCTTAGGTAAATTAAAATCCCCAATTCCATTCATGAATTTGCAGAGATAACAGGACAACTGGTACATATGGTACAACAGAAATATAGTGGACAACTAGTATAAATGGGTGTAACTGAGAGATAGATACAACTGAACATTTATGAACAACTAAGAGTCTAAAACCATATATGTATTTGTATATTTGTATTTAACAAATATGAAAAACAATATATAAAAGTTTATAAAGATTCTAAAAACGTATTTAACCACAAAGAAACAATATTAAATCAATGAAACAAGAATTTATCATTTTCATAATACATGTTATTGGTTTCACATAAATTAGTCCTTATAGTATAAGGAAGACTTTGTTAATGGTCACCCTTCTTATGACAAAATATGCGAAAACTATGATCTCGTGAAAATTGTATTATGGGAACCTCGTAAATGATAATTAATAGTGGAAAATAATTTGTCCAACTAGAACATTATATCTAATCGTAAGGTTCAACTACAAATACGTAAAAACCGAAAAAGTACAACTATGTAGATGAATGTACAACTAGATATTTAGGGACAATCATGTGGACAATTATGTGTATATCAGAAACACCCACACGTGGGATTTAAAACATTTTTTATTCATTTTACGGCGCACGTTTTTAACGTTATTATTGTTTTTTACGTGCATATATTTTTTTATTTTTTTATTTTATTCATAATTATATCCAATTGTTCTAGTGGTACATATTTGTTCTTTGTTATTATCATTTCAACCTAATAGTTGTACCCAATAATTCTAGAAAGTACAACCACGTAGATGAATGTACAACTAGACATTTAGGAACAACTACGTATATATCACAAACACACACATGTGAAATTTATAATACATGTTATTGGTTTCAGATAAATTACTCCTTATAATATAAGGAAAACTTTGTTAGTGGTCACCCTTCTTATGACAAAAGATGTAAAGTTGATCGTGTTGTTCTAATAAGTTGGCCGTGTTGTTCTAATAAGTTGGCCGTCTTGTGATCACATTTTTTGTCCTAGTTGTACCATAACTCGATATCAGTTGTCCCAGTTGTTTTGTTAATTTGAACATAATTGTCCACGTTGCACTCATTACTTAATTTCAGTTGGACCTAAAAGAAGTTGTCCGAAAATATCATCTTAGTTGTAAATGATAAACCAATTGTTCCAAAACGATCAAATCACTTAAAATAATCCAAAAACCCCAAAACAACCACCAAAATCTCAAAACTTCTATGATACATAAACTTTAACCAATCAAAGTATCACCAAAATACCAAAAAACAACACCAATGAAGCCCAGATTTTATTATTAAGCCATTGTCAAAAACTTCTTGTACTACCGCTTCCTCTTTGTCATCATCTTTTTCTGCTTTTTCCTCTTCATCTTCTTCATCATCTTTTTCCTCTTGTTTTTGTTAATGACATACATTTGACTTACTCTCTTCTGCCTCTTCAACATCATTTTTTCAGATTGATTCATATTTTCCTCTTGCTCACGGCAGCTCCTTCTTCTATTACTTCATCTTCATTACAGCCTGCTGTTGATTCATATTCTCCAATTCCATCTTTTAGACCAATCATTACTGAGATATACATTAAAAATTCCAACTAAGAACACAATATATTGTTCTATCGAACAAACCCAAAATCAAATTCAGAATAATTAATTCTAATCAGTTCAAATTGTTTTTTTCTGAAATAATTTTCAACCAAAATCATCATCATCAACTTAACTACCAATTCAAAGAAACAGATAAGAAACTTATTCATATCTCCTCTTATCAAATTCGAAGGAAGAGAAAGGAGAGGAAAACAACAGAATAACTAAGCGACGAGGCAGATTCCGGGAAGTGAAGGATACTCAACTGACGGAGGAGGAAATACAACCGGCAAAGACAGAAGACGGCAAGATTTGGAGACAACATAGGATGAGGATTGGTTTTCCCAATTTTCATAGTCGGAGAAAAATAGAATGACTGTTTTTCACATTCTCCTTTTTTTTTATTTAAGATAGATTTATAAAAACAAGTGATACTCAGGTAGGGTTGTAATATTCGTTTATTAGTTTGGTTTTTTAGACTTTTCCTTCAGTTTTGATTTAAAAGAAAATGTTAAAGAAATTACAAAACATAATGGTGGCAGTCCTGAATTTTTTTTAGCGAGAGGTGGCATTTAAGCAATTGATCCTCTGAAATATTTGGTCTTCTTTAATTCCTTCTGAGTTCTGACAAAACTGTTGATTTTCCGGAGGAACAGCCATTACTTGTGCATTTCTGTCTAAAGATGGAATTGGACCCAGATGATGTTTTCAGAGATGAAGACGAAGACCCAGAAAGCGAATTCGTACAGGTTTGACCTGGTTTTTCCTTGTTCGACTTTTAGTAGACAAAGCAAAAAATGAAACCCTAAGTGTTGTGTTGCTTCGCAGGAAAAAGAGGCTTCCAAGGAATTTGTAGTCTATCTAATCGACGCTTCTCCCAAAATGTTCAGCTCTATTTGCGCCTCTGTGAGTATATATATATAGAAGAAAACAATAAAAATCAAATATTTATGCTTTCTTATTTGAAATTTTGTCGGGTAGGCTGTGCAAATTTTTTCGCCAAAAAAGTTTTATCAATTCTTTCCTTTGTCTGTGGCTGACGCAAAATCTTGTAATTGATATCACGATACTTATGTTGACAGGAACATGACAAACAAGAAAGCCATTTTCACATTGCTGTTAGTTGCATTGCTCAGTCACTTAAGTCTCATATTATCAACCGTTCGAGTGATGAGATAGCAATATGCTTCTTTAACACTGTAAGTCTATGGACTAAACGTGTTTGTATCGTTTTCTTTCTCTTTTCCTCTTCTCTTATTTGTTCTCATCGATTTTGCTGTCACTTGCAGCGTGAAAAGAAGAATCTTCAAGACCTAAATGGTGTCTATGTCTATAATGTTCCAGAAAGAGACTGTATTGACCGTCCAACAGCCAGGCTGATTAAAGACTTCGATCTCATACAAGGTATGTGCTCTAGTGCATTTCTCTTTGTTAATCTAGAGTTTCGAATCTTATTCTTAGCAATCGCTCTAGTAAGAAAAGACATTACATGTTAGAATTAAAATCTAGAATGGTATAGCAAGCTTTCAGCGGCTGAGATTTCAATGGTAGATGTCCAACTGATTTATGCTGAAGGAAAGTTATTTACTTTGTTGTTTGGTCGTATGTATATGTGTTTGTTCACACATGAAATATCTAAGGGGAAATGTAAATTGTATATTCTGGGTGCAGAATCATTTATTAAAGATATTGGCAGTCAAAATGGTATCGTCTCAGATTCTCGGGAGAATTCTCTTTATAGTGCTCTCTGGGTTGCACAAGCACTACTTCGCAAAGGGTAAAGATCTAACTTTCATTTATTGATTTGTTGCCAAGTTTGAGATATGCATTACAATTTGGTCTGTAACCTGATCACTGTGTTGGTAATATTCTGTAAACAAAAACTTTGATAGATCTTCAAAGACAGCAGACAAGCGCATATTTCTGTTCACTAATGAAGATGATCCTTTTGGGAGTATGAGGGTTTCTGTAAAAGAGGATATGACGAGGACTACACTGCAGAGAGCTAAGGTAGTTTACTTCCAACTCTCACTTAGAAATGATTTATAATGAAATCTATCCAAAAGGGAGCTTCTTGTTAATCAGATTATAGAAGGCTAGTGGGTTTACCTTTCTGCTTTTTGGTGATTTCTTAAGGATGCACAAGACCTTGGCATCACAATCGAGCTTCTTCCCCTCAGCCACACTGATAAGCAATTCAATGTATCTCTCTTCTACAAGGTTAATCTTTAACCATCTAATTCTTGACTTGACCTCATCAACCTGGGAGCTGAATATAAATTGAAAATTTCCATTAATTTTGTTGTCAACATATTTCCAGGATTTAATTGGATTAAACAGTGATGAACTTACGGAGTTCATGCCATCAGTTGGGCAGAAGTATGTTTTTTTCATTCCTTATGTGTTTGTGTTATTCCGTTGCTTATATTGCATGATAGTACTGCATTCAAACATAAAGCAGGTTCTTGAAAAGTTTCAAGACTTCAATTAACACCATTATCTTGTCTCTTTATTTTAAATTTGGCTTCATAGAGAATCATGCCATTACTTGTATTTTATTTTTTTGCTGAAATGTATCTATTGTCAGGTTAGAGGACATGAAGGATCAACTGAAGAAGCGTGTACTTGCCAAGAGAATAGCAAAAAGAATTACGTTTGTGTTATGTGATGGTCTGTCTATTGAATTGAATGGTTATGCTTTACTCCGTCCGGCTAGTCCTGGAACCATAACCTGGCTTGACTCTACATCTAATCTTCCTGTGAAGGTAATTTGACAGATATGCTCCAATTGACTTGAGAGTATGTGCCTTTCCTCGTCTTTTCTTTTTTGTTAAGAATCAAGAATTTTACTTGACATTAGTGTTTGGTATCTATCAGATCTATTTTTCGTAGATGTATGTTCTGGGTTTAAAATACCACGTGCGGGCTTGTCTGCAGGTGGAAAGATCATATATATGTACGGACACTGGAGCGATAATGAAAGAACCTATACAACGTATTCAGCCTTACATGAAGTAAGCATCTGAATATCACCCGGATTTGTTTCTGGTTTACACTAACCAAAGAAGCAGTGTTAAATATGTCTACGATTTTCAATATCATTACAAAAATAAATTCCGTAGGAAGTGATCATGGAGTATAAATTGCTCTCTCCGTAATTGAAATATTTTTTGTGCCCCACTCTCTATTTTATCTAGTAGGAGTTGGCTTTAATTTTTCGTTTTCCTTTCTAGTCAGAATGTCATGTTTACAGCGGCAGAGCTGTCCCAACTTAAAAAGATATCAACTGTACACTTAAGACTGCTGGGTTTCAAGCCTCTTAGTTGCCTCAAAGATTATCACAATATGAAGCCTTCTACATTTCTCTATCCAAGTGATAAGGTTACTTTGCTTCTCAAAGACTGTTTTTTTTTTCCTTTGTTGTTTCCTACCAAAATTTCAGTTCCTTCTAGTTACGCATTTTTCTCTTCTCGGAATATCAGTAGGGAGCTTCAGATATCAACCAAACTTTTTCGTATTAAGTTTCAGATATATCAATCTTATTTTGGTATTTTGCTGAGAAAGTTTTGAAGAAAGTGACTTGAATGGCATGCTTTTTTCACATTGATCTTGTAAAACCGTTGTGTAACGTGGGAACTCTTTAACTTTTGATAATCTAACTGACGCAGGAAGTTATTGGCAGCACTCGTGCATTCATTGCCTTGCATAGATCCATGATACAGCTTGGACGGTGAGCACATTAGATATATGTACTATGGAGTTTAATATAACTTCCACATTGTTTTACAGTCTAGAACTTTCTCTGGTATACTAACTCTACTACCACTGTGTCCTCTTGCGTTGCAGTTTTGCTGTTGCATTTTATGGTGGCACGACACCTCCGAGATTGGTTGCGCTTGTTGCTCAAGTGAGAAAACTATTATTAAACCTTTCTTCTACATAAGTATATTTCATCTTTATTTTTAGCTTCTTCTTTTTTTTAATGATTTGTGCCTTATTCAACGACCTACTCAAATATCTTTGCATAAACCCGAACAGGATGAAATCGAGAGCGACGGTGGTCAAGTGGAGCCTCCAGGGATGAACATGATATATCTTCCATATGTTAATGATATTAGAGATATCGAAGAGGCAAGAAGAAAGAAAAGTTTTTGAAAAGTTACTTGGTTCCAACATTATTCATTGTATGTTAAATTCTGACTAGTTGATGGGTTGTTGGTCAGTTGCATTCAAAACCTGGTGTAGCTGCTCCTCGAGCATCAGATGATCAGCTTAAAAAGGCATCAGCTCTAATGCGACGTCTAGAATTAAAAGACTTTTCTGTTTGCCAATTTGCTAATCCAGGTATGTTTCAACACTGTATTTAGTTGTTCTGAGTTGCTGATTTTAGGAAACCCATTCATGTATAGAAGTTGAAGTCTCTCTTTGGCACAGCTTTACAGAGACACTACGCGATCTTGCAAGCCATGGCATTGGATGAAGACGAGCTTCGCGAAACTAGAGACGAAACGCTTCCTGACGAAGAAGGAATGAATAGGTTGCAACAAAGTTTTTAAAACTATATGGTCCATTTATTATTTCATACATAAGCAAAAAAGAAAAGAAGATGCTTGGGATCTTATCTGGTGAGCCCTTTTTATTGCAGACCTGGAGTTGTGAAAGCAATAGAAGAATTTAAGCAGTCGATTTACGATGGTGCTGACTCTGGTGAAGAAAGTGACTCAGGGGCAAAGGAGAAATCAAGAAAGCGAAAAGCCAGTATTGCAGATGCAGGAAACTATGACTTTGTAGAGCTTGCGAAAACCGGAAAGGTGAAAGCAACATCCTTAACATTGATCCCCTTTCTAGATCTCTGCTTAGTGATTCCAACGTTTTGTTTCATTGCTTTTTATAGCTCTCTATTTCAAACAAGTTACCTTCATGTTTTGCTTTGCTATCTGTTTAGCTCAAGGACTTGACGGTGGTCGAACTGAAGACATATTTGACTGCCAACAATCTTCCCGTCAGCGGGAAGAAAGAGGCTCTGATCAATCGGATTCTGACTCATATTGGTAAATAACCATAACTGGGACTTCTAACTCCGTCTGGAGAAATTATGTTTTTCGTTTTCCTGTATTATAAAGCTTGTCGGCTTTTGATGAGAACCGAACCTGGTTAACTTCCGGTTCATTGTTCAACGTTTTGGCACACCCACGAAGCTTAGGGGTTTAAGTTTATCTTTTGGTGTAACCAGTAATCAGGTAAACTATGACATATATGTTACCTTATCTGTGTTTTGACTATATGATTTATCTTAATTCGGTGCAGAGTTCATATTTATAAATTCCGTCAAAATCTTTACTATTTTTCCATATTCAAAGTTCACAAAAAAAAAAAAAAAAGAGCTGACGAATTTAGACTCTAGAGCAACAAGATATACAAGTAAACTACAATTATTGGTAAGATATATGGTATGAGTCTCATAATATTTATGGAATTATAAAGATTTTTGTGGAACTTTATATCCATTTCACTCTTCACAAACGCAGAGTCTCACCACATGACAAATCCAAACAACAAAAACATAACTAAGTTACAACACACGGTTCATGACTTCTTAGGAAACAAACATACACAGACGAGCTTTTCTCGTCTCTTCTCCTTCTTACCTTTGTAAATTCCTTTACATGGTTCTGATTAAGTTTGAAGGATCCCTTAGAACGTATTTAGGCAACTCGTACTTGGAACCTGCCAAAAATGAACACCTCAAATACTAAACAAAAATTCTTATAGAAGAATTAGATTCCATTTATTTATTTATTTTACCTTTCTCGTCGTAACAAATGGTGAGGTCAGTGTTCTGGACAATAACACCTGCACTCTCGATTATGGTCTGCCCAAGCGATAAATCCTCTTCTTCTGCTGCAGCTCGTAACGCATCCCAGATCTCTGTTTACATATATTAATATATATATACAAAAAGATTAATACGTTTTGACTATTTACGTAAACGAGTAGATGTATATATATGAATGTTTTTTGTTCTTTCAAATTTGATAAATGTGATCATCACCTTTCTTGCCTCCATAGTGAGGAGCTGTGTCCCAAAATTCCTCTCGCATCTGTGTGAGCTCAGCTCTTGATATCGGCTGAGGATGCTTCCATGATTTTGGCCTTCGAATCTTTTCCTTTCTCCCTACAAAACATAATCACATCACACACCACAGAGATGCTCCTATTTTATATAGTTATAACATTGCGTTCTAAAACCTTAAAGTAGAAAACAGAGAGATCTAGTGTGTTAAATGTGAATCTGCGAAACCCTCCTACAAAAATCTAGAATTTTCAGAATTTTTCAAGAATTCTCGCCTAGAAACTAAGAACAATCATAAAGAAGATGTGCGTACGTATGTCAGTTCTTAAATTTCATTTGATCCTATTCGTATCTTTGTTAACCTCTAGAGAGAAGAGAGAGAGAGAGCACCTTCTGTCATGGTTCTCGAACTAGAGCAACCCATTTTTCTTCCTTAGATAACCAACAACGAACATAACAAATCTACAGAGGGGAGTATACAACAGAGATAGAGAATAGAGAGAGAGAGAGATTAAGCTTTAAAGATTTGTGGACACGTAGAAGAGAAAGAGAGATATTTTTCTTTGTCCAGATGAGAGACAATGGTTTTGCGTTGTCTCGTGAATCACAAGGTTGATCTGTTTCTTCTTTTTCCATAATGTTTGGTCTGTTCAAAGTGAGAAACTCGTGAGCCACAAAGGTGTGGTAGTTTGGAATTTCATCATCGACCTAATTATGGTTAAAGATAAGATCATACGTTTACTATACGATATTTTATAGATTTTTTTCATACTATATATATATAACATATGTAACACTCGATATGTAAAGCATAAATTTTTAGAGAATGTTTTCTAAATAAAACTTCTTAGGAATCCAAAAATAGTTTCTTTTTTTCTGTTACGTACCACAAATGAAAATTCGTGTTTTGCTATATATATATCTACTGTGAGCTTGATCATTTTTCTGAGAGGTTGGTATCATTATTCATTGCTATAATTCAAACCTGAGGACGAAAATCGAATAGTGTTGTTTCGAAACGTTAGGAAAACATTTCGGGTCATTTTTCATGTACACGCTGTGTTGTCTCTTATTTATAGATGCGCACAGCGTGTCGTTTGGATTCAGCAATCATGTCAGACCTCATGCTGTTTCAGTAGCGAAGAGTTGCACGCCGTTTGTAATTTTGGGCTTCGACTGTAGGCCGTTACTTTCTGCTTCTACCAACCATGCCGTTTCAGCATTTTTTAGTACACTGTCTGAATGATATACTGCCCAGGTCATGATTTAAAGAAAACTATGACAATTGTACCACAGAGAGCTTCAAATGAAATCTATCTTAATGGATTCATGGTGTGAGTATTTTACCAATAAATGTTCAGTTTATCCTAACCATTCCGACCATGGCCGTGATCTATCCCTTACAAGACAACGCACGTGAGATTTCAAACAATAGTAACGACTCCCGTTTATCCATTTGTTAGTCGGATCTTGGGAAGCTCAAACAAGATTTGCCAAAAATGGCTGAGAAAAGTTTTGTTTCGGTCAAAAACGATTGTATCCAGAATATTTATGTGTAGCATTGTGGAAAACTAGCTACCATGGCATGCACATGTATACGTATTGACTGAACATAAAATATAAATATAATTTTTTTCATAGAACTATAGAATACTTTTATCTACTAAATAATTAACAACATTAAATTTAAAAAGTTATAAATGAGCAAAAAATACATAACTAGATTTTTCTTAGAGCTGTATTTTAAATTCTATTGTTTTAAACAATTTTTGAAATTTGTTATGACGACAAGTAGATATAAAAAAGGCGGATCCATATTTTTCTTTACTTACTAATATATAAGAATATAATTTTCTGATTTTCGTTTTTTTTCCTCAAAAGTAAGATATACATACTACAGTATTATTTTTATTTTATTTTGGTCAAACACATATTACTGTTTATGTGGTTTAATTTTATATTTCAAAAAGAAAAAAAAAAAAAAAAACTCTTTCGAGACAGTACGTATTTGTGTGTGTGTGTGTGGTCATGTGACTCATGTCAAATAAAGATGGCAGATGTCTTAATTAACTCCACCAAGTAAAGTGAAGTAAACTAATTGATACATCATTATCAAAGAAAATGAAGTTAGATGATGGGTTTTTGTTCTAAGTAAGACGCACCGATGTTATAAAAGTCACATTGGTGTGATCTACTGCTGATAACGAAATTAACGTGGTTTACAAGTTTCAAAACAAATCTAGAATAATGCAAATTTACCAAGATTTTTATGTATAGAATGTATGATAGATAATGACCCAATTGAACGTTTTAAACTCTGCTTTGGTTTTCAAGTAAAACACATTTATAAAGCGTCTTTTCGACAGATTCGGAACCACGTTGATCTGACAACATAATTCCACCTTTGATATAACATTAGCCTGCCATATACTCTAAATTGACACCTACTAGTTTTGGATTATATGCGTTTAAATTTTTATCTAGAGTCAAAATCAAAATATAATTAAGGATTTTTTTTAATCATGATGGCTCGTTAATCTGACATGATGTTTACACATGAAATTCATATGATTTGCTTGATTTTTCAAATCGCTATGTAAGAAACTCGGATTTGACTACATATATTGTACGTAGACTTAAGTACTCAAAATTATATGCAACATGTATTTGAGTACTTAAGTTAAATCTATATACAATATAAGCGGCTACATCTTATCGTTGGTTCGTAAAAAACTTATTAAGAAAATATAAAAAGGAAAGTGAGAGAAAAAGCTTCATGACAAAAAAGTTAGTCCTTAAATAGTATAATCACGGAGATGAGCAATAATGGTGTTCCTTATATTATTGCATGTCTATTTTCATTTTTTTTCTTCTCTTTTGTCTTCAACTCTGAATCTATTCATAGAAGAAAAAACGTCAACAGGACAGAGGAAGACGTCTCTTACGTAAATTGACAAATAACTATAGATTATTGTCAATTCATAAACCTTTACTACAAAAGTGCCAAAGCGAAGCTTTTGAATTATGATTCACTTTTGAAGTTATAGGCTTCTAACTATTAGCTTTCTTACTGATGAATTTAGTTTACGTACGCAAACTTTTTGCATTATCTCCATTATAGTGGGCACCAGTCAAATGTTCATGTGTGTAAACTTATGGTATCATTCTGGATCGATCCAGAATGTTTCTTTCTTTTGTGAATGTATGATCCAGATATTTGTCCTTTCAAATATAGAGCAATAGACTAATACTCCAGATATTTGGAGTATATATAGTTGTGAACCTATATATATTGTGCGCTTAACTATTAACCTACTAGCTAGCTAGCTACAAATTATATATATATGTGTGTGTAATACAGCCTCCTAACAGCCACAAGTGAGTTTTGTAATATTGCACTCTAAAAATGTAAAATCATAAACAGTATCATTTCAAAAGGTAATTTCTCAGTTTTATATATCTTTACATACATGTTCGATCCTTACCATATGTTAAACACACGAAGACACAAATTAAAGTGTAAAATAGTGATTTTTATTACTCAATAATGGATCACACACAAACATATCTATTTCAATAGTCAGTACCATATTATATATGAAGACACACATGCACAAACATTCTTCATAAGATCGACGACGAACTATATAAGATAGTATTGTGAATTGAAATCGACAATATATATAAAAGTCGGTAATTAATGTGCCTAATGACCAACGCCGGGGCTAGGGACCGATCCCAGTTGACGGCGAATCTCCGGTGAGTTTTCCGGCACCATATGCTTATCGGAATAATCCTCTGGCGGAGAAGTGTGGCCCTTGTCGCTTGGACCCGAAGGTGGCACATTGCCCTTTGGTAGGGCAGTAAGAAACAATCCCTTGCTTGCACCGTAAGGCATTAAAACCTTTCTAGCTTCACAAGACTGCGGGACAAAACCTGCAACAAAAAGCAATAAGCAAATAATCGAAATGGAGATCCTTGGACGCGCCATTTCGTGTGATTAATTTTATAATACTAGGGATTAACTTATATGTATCTCTTGAAGCAAGAAAAGTTTTGGCCTTTGTAGTGTGTTTTTGTGTGCATGAATATTTGATAGATCGAGTGGATCTATATATAGAGAGCGGAAATGGAGTGGATCTAGGTCAATGGTAATTTGGGTTAGGTACATCTGAACTAAATTGGTGAGTTCGTATATATACACTGTTTATGATTGTAATTTATGGATTAATTAATGCACATATATGTGTGTTTGTGCTTTTATAACTCACGAATAGCAAACCAAGAAATTTCTCTCATTGCATGCTTCTGATTGGTAATCTACAAAACGTAACTAGCATTTTGAAAGAAAAAAATTAGAGTAGCACTTTGGTATTATCATTCTGCCTATAATTGAGCCATAATAAAAGAATAGCAAATTTAGTTTTGACACATAAAAACATTCAGTTATTATTTTACTTTCAACATTACATCAACATTTAAAAAAAACAGTTCACTATTTTGCATGTCTTATTAATTAAGTTCATGACTGAGAAAATATGCTTCGTAAGAGACCAGAAAACTCAAAGGATTGCTACTTTTTTTCATATTCATAGCTTTAATTGGTAACCACTTGATGAATCAAAAGAATGGAAAATAAAATGAATAGTTTTTTTATGAAGATTTGAATAAAGAAAAAAATAGGAATTTAGATTCATCATTATTCCTCATCAAAATTTAAGGAGAAAAATATTTCTTCATTATTTATTGAAACATGAGGAAGTATAAAGAATGATGTGTGACCCATATCTCAAAAAAATTAACAAATTTTTTCTCTTAACTGGTATAAACTTTGAAGAACAACAAATTTATCATAATTATTTTCCTAAAATATGGTCAGCAATTAAAGCCATAGTTGAACATAGCTTTTGAAGAGACATTTTAGAATTCCACATCCAATAAATATCAATTTTTAAAAATATATATCTATCAAAATCCATGAATCAATAAGCCTTTTTGTTAAAAGAAATTTTGAATCTTCTCAATAAACAAAAAAAAAATTGAAATTTTGTGACATGAAATAAGAAAGAGAAAGTGTAGATAGTGAAACAAAAAAATCCCACTGTTGTTTTTATTTATCAATCTTAGTGGTAAAACAGAGAGTGGCATAAGTAGAAACCTGGTCTATAAGAAGAGAATTCATCGAGCCATCGATATTTATGATTGAGCGGAACACAAATTAAAAAGCAGAGTTTTTTTTTTTTTTTTTTTTCTGCCTTGGAGATTATTTTATTGGGACTTCTAATGAGGGAGCGCCTGTAACGATTTCACATTACACAGAACACAAAGTATATAAAACTGGAATTATCAGAGATAACCTCGTAAGCTGGCTCAACTAATCCATGACAACTTGACACCTCGTAGAGCATCTTGGGAACGACTTGATTTCGTCGATTATGTTACAGAAACTGGAACTTAGTGTCATTTTCTTGAGAGCTGCACCATTCTCTAAAAAATATTTTGCCAATTTCATCTTACTTGATGTTCCCGTGAGTGGTCTCCCTTCCTTTTGCATGTTTACAACGTAAGCTGTCTTCAGGTGAACAAACTCAAGAGATGATTGGAAACATTGTGGCACTGATGAAAGTTCAACCTGCTCCGTCTCTGGAAGACAGTCAAATTCCTGATAAAATATAACCAGAGAGGAGTTTGAGTTTGAGTTATCATAAATCTCAGTGCCGTTTACATGAGAGCGTGAGTAAAGGAGACGCACCAGGACGACAGAGTGTAGGTTTGGGCAGCTCTCAAGGAAGGTTGGCAACATATCCCAGGAAGTTTCTTCGAAGCAAGCATGCAAGCGAGACAAGTTGGAGAATTGAGGTAGTTGTTCCATTTCGCAGTAATCATGAATAACCTGCGCAGCGAGAGACAAAAGAAATCATGGGTTCACTGAGAAATGTGATAAAAGAGATTATACAAGCTTAATGCTATTGAATCAACCATGTACGTACCTCTAGAGTATCAGAAGAGATGATCATCTCGCGGACTGTAGATAACCCGGTGAGAAATTTAGCAATCATAGCTATCTTGGACGAATCATCTGGTTCCAGTGGCTCACTATATTCCACATTAAAGAGAACATCAATGTCTACTTTTGCAGAGGGACCAATATTGTGTATTATGAAGCTGTCAGATCGGTGATCACTGAGAGTCATACACTCAAGTCTTGGAGCATCAATTGCAACAAGATGATCTTCACTTTCGAAACGCTCACAATCTATTTTGAACTTCTTTAGTGACTGGGAACGCACACGCACAGCTTCCAGAGAGTCATTGGGATCACGGGCTATGGTTAACTCTTCGAGAACAGGGCAGTTTGATACTAAAGACTCCAGAGTCGAATCAGCATCGTACGTGACCATCTCTAGATTCATAATCTTGACACAAGGCAACGATACAGATTCAGGATGATCCAAGAACACGCGGTAGAGATTTAAGTTCACCAATCTCTCACAGGAATAGAGAGATGGAGGCATCTTAACAATCTCATCCTCATCCACCTCATTGTGAACATTAAGATGACGAATCCTACGCCTAACCACGGCATCGATCCAAGACTTGAAACGAGATGCATCATGCTCGTAAACCTCATAGGTCAACTTGAATCTATCCAAGTGTTGCTCGTTGTTGGAACGCAGAAACCTATCCACAAAACTCAGGAAGGCATCATCATCTGAGAAATTGTTGGAATCTATATCCAATGCAGGAACATGTAACCAAAGGTTTCTCCATCGTTTCGATAACACGCTGGTGCAAACCGATTCCTCCGTCGGGAGGTCAGAGAGTATCTGACATAACAAGGAATCAGGCAAATTGCTTATCCTATCGGAGTTTCGTTGCTTCTCTTTGGCAGAGGTTTCATCATCCATGTCTAATGCCTAAAATCCTAAATTTTGGAGGAATAAGTCTGAGATTTAACATGTAATTCCTCACAAATCTTTGCCAAAATCTGAGATCGCAAAGTTGGCAGAAAGTCAACTCAATATCTCCACAAAAACATCAAACGGAAATGAGCTACTGAAATTACCTTCCAAGTTTTTTTTTTCCCGCAAAAGATGACGGCGAAACCACAGTAAGTTCTCCGGAAAAATCGCAAGTGGATTTTCTCGGTGGAGAAGAAGAAAAACTCTCAGTTCGCCGGCGAAATAGTCTGGTCGGAGATTGCTTGCTTTAAAAAAAATTAATTGTATAAAACCGCATTTATCGCACTTAAACCTTACTTAAACGGGAATCTCCGTTTCCTCACCTCTCATGGCAAGCTGTAATCTATGAAGTGTGGAGAGAAATAAATAATCGGCTACAGCGCCACTCCCTCAAAGCTCCGGAAACGATTTTAGCTGTCGTTGACTCTCTCATCAGAAATCGGTTCTCATCGTTTCTTCGACAAACGATTTCAGGAAGTTGGGCCGTCTATGGGCCTTCAAATGGGTTACGGTTCAATTAGAAGTTTACCCAAAAAAAAAAAAAAACCTTACTTAACTATACGTCCCCCCACATGGCGTTAAACGGCGAGGATAAAACTGTCAAATGCAGATGGAAATTCCTACAGTCACCCACAGATCAACGGATCAGATCTCAGGTTAGAATCACAGACTATCACCGACAGTCACGTTAACTGTTACACGAGTTATTTCAAATCTCAGTTTACACACACCTTTACACTGCGTCGTCTATTTCTCTCTCTCTCTTCTCTCGTTCAGATTAATCGCCGAGGAGAAGCAAAGCAACTACCTCAGACGGCGGAGATGGCAGGGTACAGAGTGGAAGATGACTATGATTACCTCTTCAAAGTTGTTCTTATAGGCGATTCCGGAGTAGGAAAATCGAATCTCCTCTCCAGATTCACCAAAAACGAGTTCAATCTCGAGTCTAAATCCACCATTGGGGTCGAGTTCGCCACTCGGACCTTAAAAGTCGATGGTAAGGTCATCAAAGCTCAGATTTGGGACACTGCTGGTCAAGAGAGGTTCGTTTTTAATTTTCTTTCCGTCTTCCTCGTCTCTCCATTTCCTTCTTCGTTTTTGATTTTTTCTCGATTTGTGTATGTGAATCGGCCGTCAAGCTAGATCTTGCTCCATGAATTTATTGCGCTTTGAGCTTCTCTGCGTGTGTTTCGAATTCTTTTCTTGGTTAATCGGTTTCCAGTACATCCGAAAATAGGAGCCACTGTCCCGGAGATCACTCTTAACAGTCATAGCTCCTTTGCACAGATCTATCCTTTTCGTAACTTGGATTGGGGAAGCTAGCTTTTGATTCGTTTGTCTGACATAATTTTGAGCTCATGAGACTACACTGGAATAGAAACTATCAACCTAATCTATATGTTCGATCAATGTCTTTATTTGGTAATGAGAAATTGAACCCTTAGGTCTAGAGATGGTCACTACTTAATGCCTGATCCATTCACTGGCTTTTATGCTTGTTTCTAGTTTTGAGCTCTTGGAGTAGTGATTAGTGAATGTGTTCAGCAGCAATTTACTAGAGAGTCTCTCCGTTGACTTTTTGTACTCAAATATTGCTCTTCTGAAAACGGTTGACTGTATTTGACCACTATTGAAGGGTAGATTGTGGAGGTAGCTAATAATGTAACTGTAGATTAAATAATAGCCTCTTTTCTGTATTTGACCACCATTGGCTCAATACGACCATGATTTGTTGGAGTTGAATCTTGATTGGATGGATGAAGAAGAGCATGTGAATTTTTCTGGTTAATGATCACTAGAATCAAGAACACTACAATAGAATATTTTTTTGAATGTAAGCAATTAACTAGTTGAGTTGCCTCCACTCCAGTGAAACGATTGTTTTCACTGCCTTCTTTGACCTGGCAATCTAGTTTATCCCTATTTTTGGCAAAATTGTTGGATGTGGGATTAGTATGCACGTCTTTGACAGCTTGAGAAATATATATCAGGTCACTTCTTGTACTAATTATGGAAGGAATGATCTAGTCTACGGATTATTAGCCTGAGACTAGGATACTGAAAGTTAGAAAATCCTACAAGAAGTTTCTTCTGTGACAAATGATCACCAAGCCTATCGATTTATTTTCACCTTTGCTCAATTTATCCACTGATTCTCGGCACAATCTTAAGACTCAGTTTGATTCTCTTCACAGGTACCGTGCCATCACCAGTGCATACTACCGTGGAGCCGTTGGCGCACTCCTAGTATATGATGTAACCCGCCGTGCAACATTTGAGAACGTAGACCGGTGGTTAAAGGAGCTGAAGAACCACACAGACCCAAACATTGTGGTGATGCTCGTTGGTAACAAATCTGATCTGCGCCATTTACTAGCTGTCCCGACAGAAGATGGTAAATCCTATGCGGAGCAGGAATCCCTTTGCTTCATGGAAACATCTGCCCTTGAAGCCACCAACGTGGAGGACGCGTTCGCAGAGGTTTTGACACAGATTTACCGCATCACAAGCAAGAAGCAAGTCGAAGCTGGTGAGGATGGGAACGGATCTGTCCCAAAAGGGGAGAAAATCGAAGTTAAAAACGATGTCTCTGCTCTGAAGAAACTCGGTTGCTGCTCAAACTGAAGGCTTTTTCTTTCTTCTTTTACTAAATCTGTTGAGAGAGAATTATAACCCCTATGGTCCATTGTTTGGTTCTGTTCTTGATTTGTAACAATATCGACATCTATATGAGTTTTAGACTATACATGATATAATGTTTCTTTAACCTTATTCCAAGTATTGTTGATTAACCAGCTCCAGACTATATCAGCAGTTGAGCCAGTGTGTTTCCCGAGTAGTAATCTCAACCTTGTTTAGGATACGAAGATGCAAAAGCATTGAGAACCGGGTCAAATCGGGTCGGGTTGCGTTATGCTGTCGTCGGGTTAGGTCTCGTTTTGTTGCCTACAGTACTTGGAAACGACAACGTTTGGAATAAAATCTTCAGAGAAGAGCAGAGAAGAGGAGGAGAAGGGCAAGAAGAAGATAGCGATTAGAAGAAAGAATGATGGAGGAAGGTCCACCGGCTCCGAAGGTTCTCCGTATGGTCTACTTCGTCGGCGCCGGATGTAAGTTCGTTTTTTTGTTTCTGCATCCGAAACTCTTATATGATTATCTTTGATCCAACATTTCGACATGAGCCATTTCGCAGTTTTATGTACTTTCGCGATCAACAAGTGGCGTGAGATGGAGAAAAATTCGATTCTGAAACAGGAGGAGAAGAATCGACAAGGAGACGGAGGTTTATTGCATCAAACACCCCCAGATTCGATCCAAAAAGCAATGAAATGATGATCTCTCTCTTTTTTATATTTTGAAAGATTTTATCTGTATTGTTTTGATCCAGATGCAAAAGATATCGTTGACCTCAAGTTTGGATTTTTATTTTCCCTCAAATGATGATCTTTCACAGTGCAAAAATTGCTGCTTTGAGAGCTAAGTGAAAATCAAGTTTCGTTTTCTGATTTCGTATACGACTTATTTTACCGGTTCATCTAAAGACAGAGTTCGTCGCTTTAAATATCCAACCAAACAGAAGATTGAAAATTGTCCGTTTTTATTAGGAGTATCATTTCAACTCTCAATATTTGAGGTAACCTGTTTGGGGTATTTTTACGACAAGAGTAGCTTTAAGTGTTTGATTAGCTATGAGCTTGGGACTTCAGTCAAAGTGTCTGACTGAGAAAGTTGCTTATATCAAAACCACGAATGTTTGATCAGTATCGACTCCGCTAAGCTATGTCAATTGTCAGATAAATGGGAATATAACTAATGTCGTTGTGACAAAGCCTCTATATCCATTTTCCAAATAAAATAAAATCCCCAGTGATAAAAACTTTTCCGAAGTTCTTATAACATTTAAAGAGAGATCAAAATCTCAATCATGTTTACATCTCATCAAACACACCAAATTTTCACGAAGCAAAAAATAAAAACGTCATAACAATAATCGTTACATGATAAAGTCATGTACATACCTATGATGTAAGCTCTTGCAATCCTTTCAAGCAAATCTCAACGAAAAATTCTTAACGTTTGAACACTGAAGTTATACCATTGAATACCTGGAAATGACGAGAACCACCGGTGATCGGGTCGAAGCTATTTCATATGAAATATATTCAAGTACTCTTTCAAATCTAACTTATTAGTTTTTTTTTAATTTTAGATTAGCCGTAGATAGAAAAAGAATCATTAGAGAGTAAGCCATTAGTCTTATGTAGGGATTAATACTTTGAGCAGATGATATATGCCACATAATTTACGTTTAGTGATGAGTTGTCGGCTTAGATCTATAATGGGCCAAAGTATAAATAGCCCATCGATTCATATACTATACTTTCTGGGCCTTCGAATTTCCTAACCCACCGAGTCCACTAGATACTTTCCAGTTTTCATTGCTTCGCCGAGAAGGGAGGTTCTGCAATCTGCACTCGCCACGACCATTTTCGCATTGGAACCTGAGTGAAATCCTCAAAGCTCGTATGGATCTAACGACGACGCGCCAGAGGCGTCCACTTATAACTGGTTCTTCTTCATCTTCGACGAAGCCATACTCGAAGACTGACAAGCCCGGCCGATCTGACGGCGGTGATGCGGAGGATCGCGGTCTCCGGTGGTTCTTGCCGTTTATGGCGCTATGTTACCTCCGTTACATGAGCGCGACTTCTAACATCGTCCATGACTGCGATGAAGTGTTCAACTACTGGGAGCCTCTCCATTTTCTACTATACAAGTCGGGATTTCAGACCTGGGAATACAGGTTTCATCTTGCCCTACATTTCTTGTATTATGCGCATTACTGATGGTTTTAGCTAGTAGAAGACACGATGTTAGCTCAAAGCCTGTGTAGATGGTGTTTGAGTGAAAGTCGTGCGAAAATTGAGCTTTGTTGGAGAATGTTCTAAAAAGGAAACCAATTGTGGCTTTTTTAGTATCTGATGGTTCGACTTCTGATAACTTCGTTGCTACTTTAGATTTGCCTCTGCTTTTTATTTATTTATTTAAGCATGTCCTCGATCTATTAAAATGTGAATCTTTGTGACTATCATGTACACATATGAATCGTAACTTGAGTTTTATGTGAAATCGTATTCATAAGGTTAGTTTCTTTTTGTTTGTTTTGCAGTTCCAACTTTGCTCTTCGCTCCTACTTATACATTCTCTTCCACGAATTGGCTGGGCGGCCTGCTGCTTGGTGGTTTGGTGATGACAAGGTAAGCATTGCAGACTTCCTAATGATGTATATTCTGATTGGCATGTAAATCCATATATCCCTTATCTACTCGTGTATATCATGTGGATAGGTTAGAGTTTTCTATGCGGTGAGACTCTTTCTCGGACTGGTTTCTGCAGTTTCGGACACTGTCCTGGTTGTTGCACTCTCCAGAAAGTACGGGAAACGTCTCGCTACATACGCAGTTGCTATGCTCTGCTTAACCAGTGGCTGCTTCTTTGCTAGCACCAGTGAGTCTTCTGTTTACTGTATAGCTTTGTGGTACTTTTGTAAGCTATTTTTCATGTTTCCTTAATATGCATATACTATATATAGGCTTTCCAAGTCAATTCTTTCAATCTTTAGATATTACTTTCAACTCCTGTTGGTATAAGTTTTTCCGATTCCCGTGCTCGAATTTGGCATCATCTTCTGATTTTTTATTAATTAGTGTTTCCCTGAAATTGGCTAGGTTTCCTCCCAAGTTCATTCTCTATGTATGCCATCAGTCTCTCTTCTGGTTTATTACTTTTCGACAAGTATGCCATGGCTGTCGCAGTTGCGGTTGTCGGGGTGATTCTTGGCTGGCCATTTTCTATCTTGGCCTTTTTACCTGTCGTTATTTACGCTCTGGTTAAGAGATTCAAGCAAGCATTTATCTCTGGCGCTATCACCTCTATTCTTTGTCTTGTAAGTTAACATCAATACTAGGTGCTTTGTCTATGTGGATTTTATGGGAGCTATTTTGCATGTTCCTGACTTTCGTTGGCATCTGTAGTTTTAAGTTACTGTTTTCTATTCTAAATAGTTTTGCCTCTTTTAACAGGGACTCTCGGTACTTGTGGATTACTATTATTACAAGAGATGGACATCTTCGGTTTTAAATCTCTTGATATACAATGTCTTAGGGGGTGGAGAAAGCCATCTCTATGGGACTGAAGGGCCGTTATTTTATATACGAAATGGTTTTAACAACTTCAACTTGGGCTTCGTTTTGGCAATTTTGTTCATCGCACTGTTTCCTGTTATCAGAAGAAAGTATGACCGTTGCTTGCTTGTTGTGATTTCGCCAATGTATATTTGGCTGGCGTTCATGTCACTTCAGCCCCACAAAGAAGAAAGGTGATCTTCTAGACCTTTCATCTTGTAGTCTTTGGGCCACTTATTAGGTGATTTCAAACCGATTAGATGATATTCAAGTAACAATGTTTTTCTGCAGGTTCCTTTATCCAATATACCCTCTTATATGTGTTTCTGCTTCTACTGTTATCGAAAACATCCCTGAGCTGTTCCGGGAAAAGTATAGCACACGCGAAAGTCTTCTGGTGACAGTAAGTTCTAACTTACAATATATCAGTCCCCGAATTATTCTTTTCCGTAAATTGAAAAGAACGATTCTGACATTTACTTTTTTTTTTTTTATAATATGCAGATAACCAAATACCTCCGACCTGTGATCCTTGGTCTTATCTTATGTGCTTCACATGCTCGCACATTTTCTCTGATTAATGGCTATTCCGCTCCTTTAGAGGTCTACAAGCTGCTGGAGCACCATGATGATGCAGGGCCAGGTATAAACAGAACTCTTCAATCATTACAATTTTGTCAAAAGTTTTCTAAATACTGTTGGGTTTTTGGTTGGTTTTGTTGGTATGACAGGTTCTGTTCTGTGTGTGGGAAGCGAATGGCATCGATACCCATCATCGTTTTTCGTGCCCGACTACATTAGCGAAGTACGGTGGATCGATGATGGATTCCGCGGTCTTCTTCCATTCCCATTTAACAGTACACTTGGAGGCACTGCAGCATCACCTCCGTACTTCAACAACAAGAACCAAGCATCTGATGAACAATTTGTAAAACCCACACTCTCTTCTCTCTCATGGATTCCTTGAAAAGTCTAACTCAAGCATTGCTTGATTTTCTCCATCTTTTTGTTTTGTTTTTCAGTTGAAGAATATCGAAACTTGCACATTCCTCATTGAGCTGCAGCTTAGCAGACCGTATCCATATCGAGGTAGCGACTTATCGACATGGGAGGTATAAGAATCAAACCATCTTCCTGCAACACAATCCATCTTAAATTTCACTATCGTTTTTTTAAACAATCGGTTTTTCTCTTTTTTGTTCAGGCAATCGCGGTGTTGCCTTATCTGGACAGAGAGCTTTCGCCAGCTAAGTATAGATCGTTCTTCATCCCTTACAAGTGGCAGGAGAAAAATGTGTTCGGCAAATACGTAATACTAAGAAGAGTACCAAAATGATAAAAACTCTGTAGACTCGTTAACTTTAACTCGGTTCATTGGCCAGTTTTGAGCCCGAATGTATTAGCTAATATCTGATCTGTATCGTCTTTAAACTTCACGTTCACGGTTCGTAGTGGGAGATAGACTTTGTAGTGAATCACCAAATGGTCGGAAGATCATGTTATTGATGTTGACACTAATGATTTAGGATTCTGCAATGTCTTTATCTTATCCTTGTTTTGGTTTTGCGATTCTAACTTATTGAGGAAAAACAAAAGAGAGGATAAAATGAGACACTAACTAAAGGGCTCTTTTAAGTTGGCGTTTGACCAACGCGTCGTAAGAGGGAATAAGATTATTTTCTCATATAAAAACTTTGTTTTATTTTACAAAAAGAGTTCCCAATCGTTTTCTGAAATTATCAATTTAATTATTAGATAAAAATGTTCGACATACTCAACTGACAATTTGACATGAACTTATTAATCATGGTTTTATAAGACATAAATCTGCATATGGAAGTTGACATTAAAGAAAATATAAATTGATATTTTATTCTGTATTGGAAGAGAAGAATAGTACAAAGATGAAGACATTTTTGATGATTTTAGAATTTTGATTTTCTCAAATGAATACGAAAACATTTTGTTCTATTTTCGTAGAAAAATAAAAATAAAAAGGGGGAAAAAAGAATTAAAAGCATCAAGGGGCAGGAGACAGAGGCGAAGAAGCTTCCTCGATAATCACCGTGCTTCCTTCTCTCTCAAAAAACCCTAAATTCTCTGAGATCGATCGAATCCGATAGCGCGCGATAATGGCGAATAGTAATCTCCCGCGAAGAATCATCAAGGTTCGTTTTCCGGTCCTTTCCAAAAATCCTCCGATCTCAATTTTTTCTATTGGTTACTTTTTTTGAGGGGCTTTTCAGCTGAAACCCGAACAAGCAACCTCCTGCTTTTAGCTCATCGGAACTGAGAGAATTTTGATTGGTTTTGTTTGATATTTATCATTTCTGCAACTTATGATCTGACTTTTTGTGTTCTATTCCTCTCCGATCTGGTAGGAAACTCAACGTCTGCTCAGTGAACCGGGTAAGCTCATCGATTCATGAAATCCTTGTTGGCTTGATTTTGATATAGCTGCTATTATGGATTTCGATTGTATTTGATTCTAATTGGTCCTCTTGCAGCTCCCGGGATAAGTGCGTCTCCGTCAGAGGAAAACATGCGATATTTCAATGTTATGATTCTTGGTCCTACACAGTCTCCTTATGAAGGTACCAAAACTGTTTTTGGCTCTAAGAGGATGCTCACTAATAAGTACTTCCTCGATTCATGCTGCTTACCGATTTCATTTACCTTTTGTTATTTGAGTAAAGAAATCTGCTTTGTCTGTATATCTTTGTTTGTACTTGCATGCAAGTGTGTTCGGTGATTTCTGTTGGTTTTAGATTTTTTGGTGTCTGGACGAATCTATAAGCCACCCTTGATTTCGTCATCCGCACTTTTCATTTGTTACACTGTGTTCATCATTATATGTCTATCAATTGATATTTGTTTACAAATCATTTTTATATCATCCTCAATTTCTAGGAGGAGTTTTCAAGTTGGAGCTCTTTTTGCCTGAAGAATATCCTATGGCAGCTCCCAAGGTAAAGTGGCTTCAACTTTTGTGAGTTGTACTCGTTTTCATTTCATGTTTCTGATGTTTTGGCTCCATTCATTTTACATTCCGTGGTAACTTGAGAGTAAAATTAGTGTAACCCGACAATACTAAGTGAACGCATTGCAAATGGCTAGTAAGGTGATTTGTCTTTACTCTTTAGTGTTTTGATTTTCTACCGAATGGGTTTGTGAGATTGGTGAGTGTGGTTTCATATGACTACTTTCAAATGCATTTTCGCATCTAAGATTAGAATAGCCACCCAAGTTTCTAGATATTGATATGGAGTTTGGGGTTCTTATTGATGATATTATTGGTAACGCAGGTTAGGTTTCTCACCAAGATATACCATCCCAACATTGACAAGGTTTGCTGTAGAATCTTTCCTATTTTTTTTTCTCTTACCATCAAGATTATTCAAACGCGTACTTATATTATATATCCTTATGAAACATTTTTTTTTTAAATGTATTATAGCTTGGAAGAATCTGCCTTGACATACTGAAAGACAAGTGGAGTCCTGCGCTACAAATAAGAACTGTGCTCTTGAGGTATAAATATTCGATAGACTCTCTCTCTCTACTAAACTAAGAACATTATAGCAAATAATATTAATTATTGACATTTTCTGATTCTCAATGCCCGTGTAAAAAAAAGTATTCAAGCTCTTCTAAGTGCACCAAACCCAGATGATCCACTGTCTGAGAACATAGCTAAGCATTGGAAGAGTAACGAGGCAGAAGCTGTGGAGACAGGTGATAATATATTATCTAGAAACTGAAAATTTGCAACAAAATAGTTGTTCGTTCTCTATAATCTTCTAATTCCATATCAATGTGAACATATGCAGCGAAAGAGTGGACTCGCCTATATGCAAGTGGCGCTTGATATGAGTGCAAAAGGAGAAAGCACTTTGTCATTTAAATAACAATATATATGGTGAAACTCTATCTCAAGGTTTTATCTGAAATCCTTTTTTCTAAAACATGGAAAAAAGATTTGTACTCTCTGAATTTGTATAACTAGGGGGATTTAAGACTCGTTTACCCATATTTGCAAACTAACTTTTTCTTCGAATGTGTTTGCGCTTGTTTGTCTGTGTTAAAATGTCCTCTATAATCCTTTAATCACTGTAAAAAATAAGATTTCACAGGTTGTGAATGAAGGTAAATTTGATAATTGATTGAAGCAGAGAAATGTTACTATTACAGATGTATGAGACGGCCACTAAAATTAAGCAGCTTATTTTGGTCATATATAAAAAAAGGTTGTAAAAAGTAGTCATGGGGAATGAGATTTCAATTTGTTTTTTTTTTCGTTTTTAAATGGCATTTCAGAAACTGGACTCGTCAGTTGATGGACGCCTCAAGAAGTACCTCAGACTATTGGCAAGAACCTACAAACAAAATATGATTTTACTCAACAAACAGCCAAACTTGAGATTTAAAATAACACTCTGATTTCTGATTTTTCTTTTTTACCTGCTGGAGAGGCTTGATGAGGGCTTTGTTTCTGTAGCTTACGTGGAATTTTACCTTAGCCAACAAGCCCTTTTTTGTTTGTTTCACATACCACAAGAAGAAGCAACATGAGCAAAATGAGAGTGATTAAATCTTTTGAAGAATTAGGTTTAATATCCTAATTACCTCGGTGTCGAATTCTCCAGATTCGACAGCAACGCTGATATCTGTGATGATCTTCACCAGCTCAACTAATAGTCCAGGCCTATCCGCTGTTTCTATGAATAGTAAACTGCATTATCAACAATTATAGTTATGGATCAATGATCATCAGATCATATATCAAAAATACAAAGTAATTTATAGTTGAGATAATTGAAGATAGGGTTTTTGAAGATGAGATAAGGTATGGGTTTACTTTACCTGCGGTCTGGTCCATCATCTTCAATGCTTATATGTGTTGCAATGTCCACGTCAACCTGTCAGCATCCCAACCCAAAATCCAGATCACCAAAATAAAATAAAAATGATCTTGAGGCTAACTCCGAAGTTGTACGCTTATTCTCTTCTTCATCTTGTTCATTATTTAGCTAGTCTTTATTTTTTCTATTATTATTTCTTATCTATACATGACCGAGGGACTGAAAAGCATTCTTGGCCTCTATGCACGAGGATGTAGTTAAACTTCTCGAACAAATGGTGAAGCACGAAAGAAGTGAATAAAGATTATACAAACATCATTAAACTTGAGGGTTTTTACCTGTTCAGTTGGTGGGAGAACACCGAAAGCTGCTCCCATTGCCAACTGAGAGCTTGATTCCTGATCCAAATAATCGACAAGCAATGTGTGAGTTGAGAAATTTTAGGAAAGATAAGGAACTTTCATATTAGGATACAAGTGGTTACAGGATGAAACTCGAGCAGATTGTTTATGACTGTGAGACGGATGGCCTCGAGCAGTTCAGGGTCTTCAACTTTTCTTCCACTATCCCTGTTATAGAAGAATACGGTCGCAAGAGACTCAACCTAAAGTCAACTATCTGACTTGATTCAAAGTAAGATTAACTATGTAAAAAAGACATACGCTTTAGTAATGGCAAATTTGTTGTGCTTGCCAGAAGAATCGAGGTAGACATTAGCCTTGACGACATTCAAGCCCAAGTTTTTGAGCGCGTTCATCTGGAGAAAAGAATTGATCAGATAAGAAAGGAGGGCGTGACGATGAACCAAGAGTGGTAAGAAGAAGAACATGTAATTACTGTGTCAAGTAGAGCTCCGAGACGATCTCCAAATGTTACTTCCACAACGGTTGCATCAGGGTCAGAATCTTGGTCGATTATGACCACTGGAGTTGGAACTTTGTCAGAATCAGCTGAACTTCCATCTTGCTTTCCATTCTTTAAAAGAAAAAAAAAGAAACAAAACTTTAAAAAAATCCTTCTCCGATCCTTGGTGTATTCTTGTGGTAATCCGATCATTTCATACCTCCACAGCAGTAGCATTTGCTGCTCGAGGCTTCAAACTCGATAATCTGACACAGAAAAAGAAAAACGGGATTGATTGGTTGAATTAGTTGGATCAGTAAACGAACACATGTAGTTTCCAAAAGAGAGAAAAAGACTTAAAGCTCAAACAATCTGTGCTTAGGAATCGAATTCATAAGGAAGATCATTTGGTAAATCAGCCAATATTCCACTGAATTATCTATCTACTCCAAACAGCACACTCAGAAAATTCTGATAATCCTTAAAGCATCATCAGAAACTCATAAGGATTTCGAGATCCGTCGAGAAAATTCACACCAAAAAAGTGGAGTTGATTGAGAAACCCGCACGAAGTGAAATCAGCACAAAACAGTACGATCACGAACGATAAAATATATAAAAAAAAAAGGAGAAATCCTTCCGAGCGCCAAAGGAAGATGGAATTCAAAATTTCCAGGAAACATCAACTCAGCTAAACTGATTTCAACATTTGAAGTCGATGCCAATGGAAACAACCTAAAAGAAAAGAAGAGGAAACCTTAGTCGCTCGAGGTTCGTGATAGAAGATTTATCGACAAATCCAAACGTGAGTGTCCTAGGAGCAAGACAGAAAGCTCCAAAATCGCGTCTGATAGAAGCATCAGTGAAGCAAAGAGCAGAGCCAGAAGCAGAGGCCATAGCCGCCATAACTGACTTGAATCCGACGCAAAATCGGGAAAGAGGAAATGAAGAATGAGGAAAACGTTAGAGAGCAAAAGTGAAGAAGATGAAGAAGAACAAGAGCCTTTGGACAGCTCTCGTGTTATCCGCCATGAGAGGATAATAAAAAAAGATAAGAGAGACCAAAAAAAAATGTCCGTTTCCTTCCTTCTTATTATCTTCAACGTTAGATCGCCATCTCTCTTGCTTTCCTTTTCCTTCCTTTTTTTTTTCTCCACTCTTCCAAATGATATTAAATTTCTTACCAAAAATATTTATTTCCATTTTTTTAGTTTCAGATACGACAAACTTCATTATGCTATTGGCCCCAATTTTATCGGATGTGACATGCTATTGGTTACTACAATACTTGTCTAGTTGTCTTTACCGAGTAATTAAAATTAATGCTTAGGTGACGTTTTACGTCATCAATTCACATAATGGGCCTCTTTCCATCCCCAATATGCTAACATTAAGGCCCAATAATTTAATGGGCCTGGCGCTAAAAGTGACTGATGTCGGAAATTACGAGTTGAGCCACTTCCTCTCTGCTCAACCCCTTGTGTTGGGTCCGTCAGATTTGCACCCAAATCCCTCCCTAAAACCTTGACGCCGGAGACACTGAGAGAGAAAGTACGAACCAGAGAAATGTTGAGGTCCGTCGTAAAAATCACCGCGAGGAATCTCAAATTCAATCGGAGATCTTGGATTCCAAATGATACAGTTCGTCATTTCCCGGCGCCGACTTCAGCAGCCGCGGGAACACTTATCCCGGGTTTAGATCACGTTCATCGCTGCTTTTCATCTTCGAAGAGCACGAAATCCAGTATTACCAAGACGAAGAAAGCCGAAGGCAAGAAATCCAAACCTAAAGGCGGCGAACCTGGTGCCGCCGGAGCGGAGGACGGAGAGTTTGGTGGTTCCGGTGGAGATGAGCTGGAGGCGGGTCGCGCAAAGAGGCTAGCTGATGATGAGAAGGTTCCGTCTCTGGATGTAGGTCCCAATGGACGGCCTCTCTTTACTCCCAGAGATGCTCCCCTTTCGCAGCTATCTCACAAGGATATCGGCTCCTACTTCAAATTCGAGTATATCTTTCTCTCTTCCCTTATTCTATTTGCTCTTCTGTTGGCATTCATTTGTGTGTTGATGTTATGTATAATGTGGGGATATGATAGTGAGGCAGCACTGAAAGCAGTTCTGCCGGAAGGATTGGCTTCGGGAATTGAAGATGAGTTTAAAGAATCATTGAGACCTGCATTGCTCGTCAGGAAAAGTTTCTTAGATCTGAGGGATAATTTCAGACGCATTGCTGATCCTCCCATGTGGCCAAGTGAGGGTAAAGGTGTGTTCTTTGTTTTTTCATCATCCTTTTTGAATAGTGATCTCTTCTATGGTCAGCAAGTTATGTTTTTTTTCTTTATAACCGTAAGGAGATGGTTAAGTCACGCTTGTCAATTCGCCTTAACCAGGATTTGTGACACCATTGGTTTTTTTAATCGTTGCCTACTTTGTTCTGTAAAGGTGTCAAGCCTAAGAAACAGATTATCTTGGATGGTCCTGTTAAAAGTGGAAAGAGTATTGCTTTGGCGATGCTTGTTCACTGGGCACGTGACGAAGGCTGGCTAGTTTTATATGCACCGAAAGGCCGTGACTGGACTCATGGAGGCTACTTTTATAAGAATCCACATACAGGTTTCTGGGACACTCCTCTACAAGCTGAGAGTATTCTTAAGGCAAGATTTCGCTAGACTCGTCTCTGGGAATGGAATTCCTCCTAGCTAAGAGTATTCTTTAATAAACTTGATTTCTGTAGGATTTTGTCAAGTTCAATGAGCCCCGCTTAAGAGAGTTACGGTGCCACAGCTACGATCCCATCGTGCTTGGAGAGGGTGCGGGTGTAGGATACTTGAAAGGACAGAATACTATGCCGATTCCCGAGGATTCAACTCTGTATGACCTTGTGCAGATGGGGATCAAGAGCACGCATGCAGCTGTCAGTGTTGTAGTGCGACTAAGGAAAGAGCTCTCACTCGTAAAAGATGTACCAGTGTTGATTGCAATTGATCAAGTTAGTCCCCAACTTTCCCATTTATCATACCATATTTCGTCGTCTATTATTGTAAAGCTACGCCTCTGTTTCTCTAATGTTACTGCTGCTTGTTTCGTGTTGTTTACTTCTCTTTCAGTATAACAATTGGTTTACATTCAGTGAGTTTGAGGAGCCCGTAACACCTCGTTCTTGCCGACCTATTCATGCCAGAGAACTTACGACGGTAAATTTCTCGTCTGAATTATTATCTGAACACAGACGGACAGACAAACAAACAAAAAAACCACCAATTCACACAATTCATTTGGCAGGTAAATGCGTTCAGAAGCATGATGCATGATGATATGATGGTGGGTGCATTCTCACATTCAACTGCAGTAGGAAAACTACGTAAAGACTTGCCAGATGTTCCAGCCGATGCCCGTCAGGATTTCCCTCGTTATAGTTTAGAAGAAGCAGAAGCTGTCTGCTATTACTACCTTCGGTGAGTTGCACAAAACAAGGTTTATGCCTTGACGAGATAAAAAATAGTACTCAACTCTCTAATACTCTGCTGATCGTAGCTATGGAATCTCATTAAGTTTATCTGCTTGAGTACACGTAAACCGACCTAGAGCGGATATTGATGTCATGAACGCTCTATACGCTTTTGTTGCAGGCAAAGACTAGTTAGGCGTGAAGTATTCTCAGAAGAAAACTGGAAGAAAATATACTATTTGGCTAATGGAAATGGAGCAGAGATGCGTTGGTTAGTCCCTTTCATGCGTTCAGAAACAAACACATGAACAAACAAAATAGATTGTTATGTTGATTACTTTAATGTGCCCTTTGCTGGTGTCTTAAGTTATCCCATTAGCTTGGGAAAGAAACTCTTTTCAGTGACCTTCCTGATTTGAAAGGAAGATTCTTGTTATTTGAGTTTGTTAGTTTAGGTTTTTGTCTTGTCTGTATAAGACTTGTTTTTGGACCTAAATTTCTTCATAATAAAATTAATTCCGTTCATCTATTAATGACTCCAATCGATCACAAATTCACATTTGCAAAACGAAGGAAAAAAAAACTGTGCAACGTTGGATTATATAAAAGAATATATATACAAAATGTAAAACCGCAAAGTGATTTAAGAAATGAAAAAGAGATTTGTCATCAAAATAACAGAAACCATAATAGCAACTCACAAATCTGAAAACTGGTGAAAGTAAATAGCTAATTGCACGTCTTTTCTGCGGAATACAAGTTAGAGCATGTGTCATCGAGAGGAAAGATAATTAGGAACGTAGGATTATACCAAATAACGCATAGAACATAGGATATATGAATAGAAAACAATTGGGTTTTGAAAGCGAGTTCTGTTTTTCACAAAAAGAAAGATTTGAGAATAACATAGCATATAACACTTGAGTAAATGATACAGGTTCTATCGGAAAAAAATTACATAAGAGAGCTATACAAATCAAAAGACAAAGAAGAAGAAAACAATTAGCTCATCTTAGGAATATGAAACCACACCCACCACCATCTCCATCCCATCACCATCGCCATCACCATCACCACCATCCTAACGGTAATAACTCGTTGAACCAAAAAAATGAATTAAAAGAGAATAATAAAAGAAAGAAAATCACACTACAACCACTCACCACCAAACGGACACCCCAGGAAGAACCACATTGTTCACGATTCATGAAAAAATATTTAATGAACCCAAACTCTGATGTTGTTGATGATGATGATGATGGACTTAAACCGGTATTGCATCAACATTCGATGAGTCTTCACATCTCAATACGATTCCTTCAAGGCTTGTTGGGAATGTGCATCTCCTCCATTGCCAACCAGCTGCAAGTGGCTCAGATGATGGCACTATCATTAACACATTATCGTTTCTCTGCACCACTCCAATCACACTCACTGTGCTTCCTTCTTTTATGTACCTGGCATTCAAACCACAACAGAGAGATTCAGGATCGAAACTTCTATTAATACTTTCCGAGTCGTTTATGAAAATGTTTGTTTGTTACCCTTCTTTGAGCCGCATTATTCGATCATCGCTTGATAGATTCTTCTGCCTTAACCACCGAACAAAATCCGGAGACACTTGCTCGCTTCCGTGCTTAAAATCGATGACAAAAGAATCGTCAACAAGAGGTGTCACCTTTGCACCGTTTCCGGTTTTGACCAAGGCTCTAAGTCCAGATTGGAAATCCGATATGTAAAAGTCCACCACATGTCTCTGCCACATAATGGTTCAACCTTGTAAGAAAGTGTTTTGATGGGGTTGACGCAGATAATACAACATTTCTTCTCTGAAATTGAAAACATTGGAGAATCACTAACCTCTGATGATCTCAGTCCCCATGTGAAGCAGCGATGTGACGAATTGGCTGGTTTCGAACCCCATCCACGATACTCATATAGACATGTGGATGTGTACACACATCTGGGAACTCTGTGAAAAGATGACTCAAGTGGCACATTACCACAAGTAACCACCTTCATATAATAAAAAGTGAATCAAGGTCATAAACATAGCAAACCCTGACTTTAGATGCATTAGCTTGCTCTCAACATGCAACCATATACATAATCGTATAACCATCGACCGAATTTAGATTTCCGGCAAGCAAGCAAGCAGCAAAAGGAAAACACACAAAATAATCAGTTGAGGGACCAATGCCTACTTACCCCAGTGACCTTCACGTATTGACCATTTTTGGCAGTTCTAAGGTCAGCATCAGGATAGCGAGCAATGAAATATACGATACCACGTCTCCCCCAACATAAATTCCAAATAAAAAGCGCAGCAACAACTGCAAAGAAGATTGCGACAATGATGAGGAGCATTGGATTGTGAACTGCACCAAGAATGAAGCCTCCGGCAAGGAACCCCATAACAAATATAAGAACAACCAGCCACAAGACAGGCTTTGGGAAGCTCTTCAGGCAGGAAAAGTCATCTTGAGGACCAAGGGTAGTTACCGCCTGGTTGTGGACAACAGAAGGCATATGTGTCTTCAACGAACCAGAGGAGTCTAGAGGACCAGAAACCTTTCTGGGGGCGCCAGATGAATTCAGAGGACCTGATGTAATAGGCCCAGAGGTTATGAGACCTGTAGCTGGAAGAACAGGAATAGGACCGGAATTTTGCCGTGTTACACCACCAGATTGCGGGCCAGATGATTTCTTTAAAGGCTCTCCGTGCTTAGATAAAGGTCCAGAATTCGTTTTCTTCATCGAAACCGACCCAGCAGAAGCTAAAGACCCAGACATGCGACCAGCAGCGTTAGGAGCGCCTGGGCCTGATTGTGCAGTCCCTGCAAATGAGCCAGACCTGGAAGGAGCACCGGGGATGGGACCAGACTTCCTTGACTTAGTCCCATCTGTTGGAATATCAAACATCTTCCCCAACTCTCCCGATTTCTTGATATCTCCACCAGTGTAAGGCATGGCCACTGAGCTCATTGTCGGAGGCCTTTCTTTGGGTTGCTCAGGCCGACCAGACACGAAGAGGCCATTGCCGAGCTGGTGAGATGGGTATCTCGAACCCATTTTGGTGACTTAACGAAAGACCAGAGTAAGTTGATCAAGGAGCACCCACAGACGTAAGAAATTCAAATCCTACAGAAAGAAGACAGGAAGAAGTGAGAGATGACCCAAGTTGCATACTGCTTCACATGTATAGACATAACAACATTAAAATAATGAAGAGAAAAAAAAAAACAGCGTCGGACTGAGATTGTGACAGGCGAAACAATGGGCAACACCACAATAAAAAAAAAAAAATACAAAAGAAAAAGCTTCGGAGACCTATGCCGACAAGGTAGCCGCCAGAACGGAGCTAATAAGAAATCAGAATAGCCATTTGTAAACGATCAGACACTACTTGAAGTGGACCACTAAGTATAGGCTCAGATCTCAAAGTTACTACCAGCGATTTTTCCGGTAATCAGTTATGAGTAGTCGATATCTAAAACGTTTCCCCCAAATCGTCTCCAAAAGTCTTTAAACAATAAGATCAGCAGAAAAAAAAATCAAACATAAACCTAAAATGATAAAAATCCAGATATTCCTAGAAGATGGGTGGACTTAAGTCATACTGAAAACTCAACGGCATATCGCAACAAACCAACTACTACTTCTCTCGGATTCCGAATCAGTTTCCATCGCGAAGAGTAAATTAATAGAGTAGAACAATCTGAAAATCTAGATCGCCATTTTGCAACAAAGCCCCCAAAATAGCCTTAAACACACACAGAAGAAACTGGTACCAGCTGAAAATTGTAAGAATAAAAAAAAAAGGAAAAAGGGATAAAAAAAAACGATCACACAAGCAGAAATCCAATCTGGGAGAATGACAAGAAACGAAGGGGTCGATTCGAACCTGAGAGAGTGTAAGTTTCCGAGAAAATGTAGTCCACGCCGAGCAAAAAGGAAACTATCAGGAAAAGTAGTTGCTATTCTGGGACTGACAGTAGAAGACAAAACGGAAGCAATACTGAGGAAGCCGAGATCCCATATCCGTCGTGAGCTCTCTTCTCCGTCGTCTTGGATCTCGATCTCGATCTCTCTCTCTCTCTTTGAGCCGTAACAACCGATGAGTTGTCTCAGTCTCTCTCTCTCTCTCCCCTCTTCCCTTTCCTCTCTCTCTCTCTCTCTAAAAGGGCTAAGGTTTTTTTTTATTTTTATTTGTCCACCAAACTGAGAGATGGAAGAAGAAACACTCTGTTCCCTTTTTTTTTACAAGAGAAAACAACAAAAAAAATGGAAATCGTAAGATTTAAATTTCGAAAATAATGTTTACGAAGTCGACATTACGAAACTGTATTTTATAATCCTTTTGATGGATTTACTCATTTGGTAGAAATATGTAACATGTCCGTGTAATCTTATTCTTTCCACCTAATCCTTGTAAAATTAGTTGGTCTTTCTATTCTAAGATCTACATATTATAATTTTTTTAGCAACGTTCTTTGCTAATCCAGGGCACAAGTCATCGATATTTTTTATGTTTATATTACTTACAACAGAAATTAAAATAGAAAAAAAAAACATTATTGGGATTGTTCACCTTTGACAATTTTTTCACTCAAAAAGTATATGCATTTATTAAGTCAAATTTATACACAGAATTTCCAAACTTGGTGTTGTGCCTGTTCAGCAGCGTTTTCATCTGGTTGATTTTTTCTTAATCCCTTAATATCATTCATTCATTCATGTATGTTCTAAATTTGTGTATGCTAATATCATCAGTTTGGTGGTTGTATTTGTCAATGTTTCGTTTTCGCTGGTAAGTCGGCAAAAATATGTCTATATATTAATATATACATCTATATATCTGGTAATTGGTACGTACGAATAAAATGACCTTTTCCTCGCATCTGACGTGTTATTGGTTAAGTTTGTTTTGTCGATTTGGTTAATTATTGAAAGCTTTTCTTTCAAGCAAAGTAAAACTCCAAATAAATGATTGGTCACATCGAATGGTTAGTCAATTTATTACCCATAAATCAAGTTTTACGTTTGCATTACCTATTTTAATCAGCATTTTAATATATGCATATGTGATATGTTTACGAGCATACATATTACATAATATATCATGTGTTTATGAGCATTTTTACAGAGCATGTGATTTCATTCATTAGTATGCATTATGCGAAACCTTGACGCGCGAAAGACACGTAATAGCTAATCATGTAGCTCATTTATAATGATTGAAGCAAGACGAAAAAACAAACATATACATTAGAGAGAGATATTTTTTAATTGCAAAATAATGTAAGAAATATAAAGTACACTTTTGAGTCTAGCTCTTAATGAACATAAGATAGCTAGAACAACCACAAAAACGTGGTTACTTGTCTTGATGCTTTGTAAAATGCAGATTTATCTGATCGAGTGAAAACGATGTGTTAAAATACTAGGTCTCGTCATCTAACAACTATAAGAACATGAGTGTTTTTTTTGATATGGACAAATAAAAAAGCTAGATAATTCCACACTTGGTTTTATTTTTACCTGGTAACAAAGCTAAACAACTAGTTGGTTTGATTTTATAGTGTAAACGATCGAGACGGTATATTTTTAACTTAAGCAATTAACACAATTATCAACAGTATCAAATTATTCGTCTCATGATTTTCGAAATTAAAAAATAATACAGTTGTTTATCATACGAATTATCACGGATCTAATGATTACGATGGTCGTAGTACCGAACCAAATATAATTTTACCTGGGTTTTTCTCGGAAATAAATCAAATCGGACGGGGAGAAACCGGATTCGGCTAATTGATAAACCGGTAGGGTCGTCTGAGTCTGACATGAAGAAAAAAACGTAAAAATCTAAAAGTCTTATACACCACGTGTCCGCGTCTCAGTGTTCCACCTCCTTCACGTTCGTCGTTTTCGTCGTTTTCTGGTTCACGCGTTAGACACGTGTGGTGTCCCCACCACGTCGTACTCGCCGACTCCTCCTGGCAAACAATAACTTTTGTAACACATTTGTCTTCCACAAGTTTTATCCTTCACTTACCGCATTATTTAAAAACAGAGAAAGTAAACAGAGAATCCCCAAAACCCAAAATAACATGGCCGGAAAATTAAAGCCTGGGAAACTTCTTCACCTACTATGCATATTTTCCGTCGTCTTCTTCCTCTTTGTATTCTCTGTGAATGTTTCCGGTGATGTCGATTACCAGAGAGCGGTGCCGCCGGAAGATACAACGACGGTGGTTTGGCTATCCAAGATCAAACAGTCTGGTAATAGTTACTGGGCGAAACTCAAAGAGACTCTAGGTCGTGGTCACTCCCGTTTCTTTCCTCCGAACATAGAGTAAGTGGATACTCGATTGGTTTATTTGCTGGCAGGAGTCATCCAAAATGAAGTCTTCCACATCACGGCGATCCCGATCATATGATATTATATATATATTAGAAATAACTAATTCAATCTGCTCATAGCTTCTTGGTCGCAATATTTACCTAACTCTTAGTTCTTTTCTTTCCCTTTGTGTAGTTTTAGAGGAAAGGATGATCCATCGATGGGAGCAGGAGAAAAGATGAAAGAGGCTGTCACAAGGAGCTTCGAGCATAGTAAAGGTACGGTAGAGGAAGCTGCCAGATCAGCGGCGGAGGTGACGTGTGATGCGGCGGAAGCGGTGAAAGAAAAGGTGAAGAGGAGCGTTTCCGGCAGTGAGACGACGCAGCAGCAGTCGGAGGGTACTGAGGAACTTTAATTAAGTACGTCGTCATTTTAGCTCGTGGGATTTTGAGTGTGTGTGTGTGTATTTTTTTCGATTAGTGTCGAAACGATGCAGTTTCGGAGGAGAATCGCCACATCTCATGCTTGTTTTTATTTGTGTCGACTCGCATACATCTTTATATATACAACGACCATGTCACATGTCTTATCGTTGTCCTTCCTTTTTCCTCGCGGATATAAAATAAAAATGTATTAGATTCTACTTTTTTCCAGCAGATTGATGAGAAAAAAATCGGGACTTAATAATGTCGTTTTTTGCACTAGAGATTTGAGATCTCATAACCAAAGAAGTATAGAGTTATGGTTCTTGCCTTAGCCATAGCCATTGGCCCAAATATTTGTTCGTGACCCAAAATGTCCAACTATAAACAATGTGTGAAAATACTTCTATCATCGAGAATTAGAAAGACCAGTGATCGATGTTATTTTCAAGTGTTTTGAGATGCAAAACAGGGCGACAGAAATCCGGACTGTACTTAACACTGCAAATCGAACTGATCTTCTTTGATATCAAAATCAAAATTCCGTACTGTTGAATCTTAGTCATAAAATTATGAATTAGTCTATATAGAGATCATGCATATATGACGTAAAAATGTTAACTATGGATAGCTGGATTTTCTTTAAATGTTTTTTTTTGTTGTTCAGCCTTAGTTAGTAGTAGGGGTACTAAAGACGAAAGAAAAACAATTTGTTAAAAATATGAACGACCTAAAAACGAACAAACAAATATCAGTGAATGTGATGCAATTTCGGGCTAATTAAATTAACGTAGTGAACGACATAGTATAAACAGAACCGCTAAGGTAATTATGTAACAAAATTTAAAATTAACTTGGAAATCATATCGACTTTTGTAAAAGCAAAAAAAGTCAGCAACACTTAAATCAAATGAACCTATCTTAATTATACGCCCCTAGAAATAAACTCAAGCGACGGGCTTTCCTAATTCCAGTAGTTTCCCATTTTAATAAGACAGCTATTTTTGTCGCAGACCATAACATGAAGTCGGCTGAAAGACTGACAACACAAAATAAGATAATTCGTCATATTAGACAAATCGTATGAAATAGAAATTTAAAATTAAAAATATACAAAAAAGAATAAAAAGAAAAAGTTACTATAAAGGGGGAAAATGGTCTTATCCTTTTATCCCCGAAACCAAACTCGTCTTATCTTTAATTACAGCGTTGAACAGAAAGAAACCAAACTCGTCCTCTCTAGATGGCTCGTTCCCTCTCCCTCTCCCTCTCATTTTCTCTCTCTAAAGGCCGACTCACCGCAGCTGCAGCCTCTCTCCTCCCTTCATCACACCTCCTATCCTTCCGATCTCAATCCTCCGATCGTCGACCTAGCCACGGCGGCGATCTGTACGAAATTGACACCGCCGCGTCGCAATCGCCGTCGGATCCCTTGATACAGAAACTGGAGGACGCCGTTCACCGGATATTCGTCCGCCGAGCGGCACCCGATTGGCTTCCGTTCGTTCCCGGTGCGTCGTATTGGGTCCCGCCTCCCGGATCTGGATCTCAGACTCATGGGATCGCTCAGCTCGTTGCGAAGCTGGCCAATCCGTTAACCGACGAGGAATCTCTCTCCACCAATTCCTCTCACGGATGGCCTTCCTCTGATTATTTCCTTAAAGGTTTGTTTTTTTTCTTTTGGGTTTGATCGTTTATAAAGCTTAGATCGAACGTTCATGGGATTGTTGGTTTCCTAAGCTTTTCAATCATCAAATTGGATTTTGAATTTTGTTATAGTTTAATGGTCGCTTAAGGAGATTGATGGAAATAGCGTTCAGATGATTCATTAACCTAGTGTGCAGATTCTAGAAAACTTGACATGTTGCTAATGCCTACATGAATCCTAAAGCTAGCCATTGCTCTGTGTTGTTACAGGTTCTGCTTTGGGAGATCAAATTTACTGTTATTAATATTTAGATAATCTTATAGGAAACAGGTTCCTTTGTGTAGCGTGGTTGGTCTGAGAATTGTGTTATTCTCACTAACGTATCGTTTTGGTCCGTGGGTTTCAGGTGTACAACCTCGATTGATGGAGACTAAGATCGAGACGACTTCAAATACTGAGTCTCACTCCGAGGACGAGGAAGGGTAAAAACCCTACCTACTTGAAGAATCGACCGGCGTTTGGGTGAGTTTGTTACCTGAACTTCAAGTTATGACCTTTATTGAATGATCTGTGATTCTTTAAAGATTTGAGAGTTCTAAAAGGTCTTATAATTTTTTTTGTTGGGTTTGCTCAGGTACAAGAAAGATTGAAGTTAGCAGAGGCCCTTTTGGATCTGTAGATTGTCAAGAACACGAGCCGGGACAATTCTGACGACGACCGAACCAAGTGCAAAGACTGCCACATAGGCGGCTAGGGTTTCTTTACTAATCCCGAAATGTCAAAAAATGGAATAAAAGTAGTCGGTGTATGCTTGTAGTCATTTCTCTCTGTTTACTTCAATGTAATAATCTTTACCCTTTTTAAAAGCTGTTGTATATATTTCTGTTTCCTTGCTCTTTCAATTATTTCACAAGTTTCTGGTGAATTTTTTTGAAAATGATGACATATCATTATATCAACATATATCATTAAAATATAATAGTTTCTATGTGAAGGAAATCAAAATGATACTTATATTAAAAATATTTTTAATCATATATTTAATTTCTGGAAACACTTAGTCATTATGAAAGTTACGATTCTCATACACATGTAACTCAAGGCAATTTTTTCTGTCTTTCTTTTTAGCCTTTTTTCATTTAAATTGAAACTAACAGTTCCTACTAACAAGAAAGCATATTGCCAACATGGAATTAAAAGAAAACTTGAAAAATGAAACATAAAAGATGTAGATGTGATTATTTGTTGAAACAAAGAAAATAACAACTAAAAATGGACTCAGTTAAACCGGTTTGATCACCTTTGGTTTCTTCACTAGGTTTGATCGCTGGCTTACTAATGAACCATTTGGTAACTCGTTATTTGGAAGCTCTCAGGTTTGATATAGTATATTTTAAAACGAAAACCTATGCATAACTCGCATAGAAACTCTCTGCAGCTTTCTTAATTGATTTGTTCAAAACATGTGCACAACATTCGCACACACAAGATTTCAAAGTGCATGACATAAGCCTTTTCCCAGCTTGATCAGAAGAGGCTCGAAACCTTTGTCGCTAGAAATGAGTAGAACATTTTGAGGTGGCTTACACTCCTTTACCCAATTCTTTACCTGAGATTTGATTTTCGAAGCGGTCATTTGGTTACCTTTGGTACTGTACCCGGTTATGAAAAAAAAAAAAGTCTATCTCATTTGTTTTGTTTTAGTTGAACAAAATAAAATAAATGAAAAAAAACAAATAACTTACTCGGTTTGTGTTCAATACATCATTGTTGCTTTCTCAGCAAGGCTCCAACGCAGGTTGGAAAACTTGCCTATGTATTGTGCTGAAAAGCTTATAAGCACTGTCTCTTCGACCCAGGCCAAGGAGGCTAAGATAATGAAGTGGGCCATTGGGGATATCTCTAAGTATTCAATCATCAAAATCTATGACCAAATGACAGCTGCAAAGTCTTTCTCTCGTGTAGTGTGTCCTTTGCCACTCTTTGGAGGTTTGTGGTTTGCGAAATATGGTATAAAGAGTTGTCGGCTTATTTCAGACTTGAAGAAGGAAGAGGTATTGAACAGTCATTTAGGTCACTTAGCTGAAAAACTAGGCGAACTGAACACCCGTTTTGATCTCGTACGTGAAGATCTAGTTGTCTCCAATGTGAAAGTTTTGGAGCTTGCTTTGCAGGTGGAGGAGTATCACAGCCTTATGGAATCTTCACATGAGAAGATTCTTCTTTTCCTTTCAAAGAATCTCGATAAGGAGGAATGATTGGATAAGAGGAGCTGATTGAGAACTTGTATGAATAATGTATTTAGAACACTTCTTTCTTTACGTGGTTCCCTTCTTGTTTTGAAACTTATGACTGTTTTGTAGAGAGACGAGAAACACTGTTTTGTTTGGCTAGCCTAATTTCTTATAAAAAAAAAAACTATGTTAATACTTATTTTTCTTTAAAAGGATTAGAGACTACTAGTTCCATACTTAGTTATTTGTATCAGGTTTCCCGATTCGATTTATCCGGATTGAACACGTTACACCACTATGGTACTACAATAACAAAACAAAAAATAGCAATTTGAAATTAGATATTTCATTCTATAATACACAAAAGAATTACAGAGCCAATTGTATACATTATACAGTTCCCTCAAAACTCATCCAACAGAAAAAGATAGTTCATGGCAAGAATCAGAAATATCGACATGTTCCCTCCATTTCTCAAAAACCGATCTAAGTTCAGAACAATCTCCGCGATATCGAGACAAGAGACACACCACTTTAAACTTAGTGTTAGGATCCAACTCGACTCCCTCCTCAATGCATTCCCATAAAATCTTTTTCAATTTATCCTTGTCTTGCTCCTCGCACAAACCAGAGATAACAATCCGATAAGTCCGTCGATTCGGCATGACCCCATCTTCTTTCATTTTGGACAAGAGAGAACAAGCTTCATCCATTCTTTTCGCACGCACAAGCCCCTTCATTGCAACTGTATACGACACAACATCTAACGGATGTTTCTCCAAGACGCATCGGTTAAACAAACGAATCGCGGTTCTGTATTCTCCAAGCTCTACAAGACAGTCGATTATCGCAGTATGAAAATGAGCGTCGAGGCGGATGTTCTTCCTCGTTATAATTTCGTAGTACATATTTACGGCCTCGCGAGGTGCTTCTCCTCGACAAAGCGCAGTAAGAAATCCAGTGTATGTATAACAATCCAAAGCTAAATCTTTGTTAGACATGTCGCGAAATACTTTCAACGCGGCCGTGGTGTTACCGACCTTGCAGAGATAGTTGATGAGCGAGTTTCCCATAACCAGATCTAACTCTGATGCAGTACCAATGGTGATACGTAGATCGTAATCCCTAGACAAACACAGACTAGAGAGTATTGAAGCAAAAGTATACTGATCCGCCACAAGTTTCCCTTTTTTGAAACTATTAAGAAAAACGTTGCGAGCTTCTTCGAATCTTCCCAGCCTTGTGAATGCGTGTATCATCACATTGCAAAGAACAACATCTGGAGCTAAACCTTTAGATTGCACTATACTTAGCACACTAAACGCTTCGTCAACCATTCCAAAATCCATAAACCCTTTGATCAAACTAGTATACGTCACTAGATTCGGGGAGCAACCGATCCGAATCATCTTGCTGAACAGATCAACCGCCTTTTGCGGCTCTCCTGAACGAAAAAACCCACTAACCAACATGCTCCATACATTAACAGACACAGAGATTCCACTACATATCATCAATCCAACCACTTGAAACCCTTGAGCGACGCAGCCTTTTCTACACAATACTCCAAGAATCTGCCCAAACCTCTCACTGTTAGGATAAAAACCTTCTCTAATCATCATCTTCAAAACTATCTTAACCTTGACACAATCCTTTCCACTACTGCACAAGTGACTCAAAGCAATGTCGAAACTAAAGAAATTCCGAACACGGATTCCCTGGAAAACTTCCAGAGCTCGACCAACAAGATTCTCTTTGAAAAGAACATCCATCATCATATTCATGGCACGAGTGTTAGGCACATATCCGAAACTATTCATGCCTTTATAAACCTCGATAGCCTTATCATATATATGACCACGCCAGAAGATTTCCAGCAACAACAATAAAACTCGAGGCTTTATTGCACAACCAGATTCTATCAATCCCTCTATGATTCGATCAACGCTCTTGTACTGCCGAGTCAGTCTCTCAACAACACCAACCATGTGGTGAAATGCTCGAGCATCGTGGAAGTAATTGCTCTGCTTCGCGCACCAGAAGAAGAAATTCAATGTTTTTAGATCGGAAGGAGATTCTCGTAAACGACAATAGACATCATCGTGGGTGAGTGGTATCGGAGCAACTCGCCGTCCAGAGCCAGTTGTATTTTCCCCAGGAAACTCACTGATTTTGTTTACTTTCGTTGAGAAGTGAGTGTGAATCGATGAGAAACTGAGCGTGTTAACGATTTTCATCCTCTGCTTTACCCAATTGCATGTCCATAGCATCTTACCCTCCACGCCAAGATCCTAACCATGAAACGAATTTCCTTGGGAAATGGAGAACTTTCCGAGAAATTCAAATTAGATCGACGAGAAAGGTAGCGACTTTGAAAGCGAAAACCGCCGGGAAAGTGAGAGACAAGCCGGAGACGGCGAAGGGTTTTGGGTTGGTACGAACTAAGAAGAAGTTAAGAGGAACAATCGAATTAAACCCTGCTTGTGGCGGAGGCAGCAAAGTTAGGGATTGACCCGAAATCGGTTTGGTAATTTGGAAACCGATACACTCCGGTTTTGCTAATTTTAGCTGAAGTTTTTTTACCTCGTAATTACTTAACGATAATCATTTGTTAACAACTATTACTATAGGTTAAAACGTTACTATATGCTAGGACCACAATCGGGAAAATTTGGCTGTATTTGATTATGATAAGTGAGAAAAAATAATTAAAATTACGAAAAATATTTCTACATTTAGAAACTACAACTTTCAGAGTTTCACCGCGCATTTTACAAGTGATTTGTATACATAAATGTAATTATCCAAAGCTATCTGAACATAACGGTGGAAAGAAGATAAAAAGAAGAAAACAATTTTAGACAGATTGTGATTTGTGAGGCAGACGTTCAGAGCTCTGAAGGTGCTTCTCGTCCCAAAATCTCTCGGTTTGTTCGTTTCGGTACAGAGTTTCCCGTAGGTTGAGAATTCTGACAGAGCATGTAGAGACAGAACAAACATAGTCCTGTTTCAGAGAGAAAAAATAATAGTCAGATGCTTGTGCAGATTGTTTTACATACATTCGATACGAGGAAGAAGAAGAGTATCCAAGATGAATGTCGAAAGCATTGTTTTACTTGCTTCTTTTCCTTCATCTTTATCAAATGCTACAATATATAGTCTTAACATTTCGGAAGCAGTATATGCTTACCTGCGTAAGCAATGGTCACGCCCGAGATGATTCGTCCTATAGCTGCCAAGAAGTAAAGAGAGATCACGACCTGAAAGAAAGAAACATCCGTAGATCACACAAGTTCAGTTTAGAACTTCGTGAAAAATCGCCATCTGTCTGGTAATTGGGTAATAATACAATGGATAGGATTCTGCAGACTGTTAGGCGATGGTCTTAAACATCACTAAATGCTTTAGTTTTATACTTTTGCCATTCAGGCACTCAGATACACACATATGATTTAAGAGAACTATCTCTTCTAATGTACTAACTGAGAGACTAAAATGATGAACTTGCCTTAACGAATAGTCTCTTGTCATGGCCCGTTGCTGCAACTCGCAAAACGGACTCAGCTGCTCCGACAGTATTAGCCAAGCGTGCAACGATGTTACTGGCTGTATCCTGTGATATTTGCCACTCCAATGGATCCACAGGTACCCTTCACACACAAAAAAAGTTGTTACTTTGTAGATCACGTGATCGCAAGTGTCTTCTTCCAAACAGTGCACAGTGATCATCATATTGATAACACTTTTGGGGTTGATGACTTATGCGTTGCACGCGGAGGAGGGAAGAAAATTATAGAATCATAAGGATGACACAGTCAAACACAACAGTTGCCAAAAACTCGTGCTTCTGAATATCAAAAAGGCTTGAGCTTCATATCCTAATTTGTAATGATGAAACCAAAATCAAAAAAAAAAAAAAACCTTTCTCGTTCGTATGGTGAACGAAGAAGCATTGCAACAAGAAAGAAACTTGAACATCCACACAATTATGGGAAACTACAGTAAAGCACACTCAGTTTGACAGATCAAGGAGCCAAAAAATAAGAAACTTGTACATGGATACGATTATGTGAATCTAAAGATAGCAAAATCACACTCGATGAACAGATCAAGCAGCCAAAGCAAGGAATTCAAAATATCGGAGACAGGAAACAAACGAATCCTCATACTCCAAACAAATAAAAACCGAAAATCTGAGAATCTTACGAGACATTGAGTTGACGAAAAAGAAGACCGAGAATGGCGAGCGAGGATAAGAGAACGATGAGGACATCAGAAAAGAGGGATAGAAGAGTCGCGTTTCGATTTGCGCAGTGGTGATACACAAGCGTCCCACTTATCAGCAATCCTATCGCCTTCCCCACTTCTCCCATCTCTTCTTCTCTTTGCACTTTCCGGTTTTTTTTTGTTCCGACATTTTAATTCATAAGCGACAAGTTTCGGTTGCGTTCCAATCTGCTGGTTTGACTTTGGTTCACATTTGATTTTGACTCGGGTTAACAAAAAGTTACCATAGTAAATATATGGTTAAGTTTGTTCCAAACCAAATATGCGTTCGGTTAAGTTAAAGATTAGGAGACTCTTTAATTTACAATTTTAGATGGTTGAGTTTCGTTAATTCGCAATTGCTAATTCAACTTGATTACATTACCACAATTCTAATATTTTGGACTCACATTGGTGGGATGAGCCAAACCCGTGCAGTAGTGCAAGGCATGGGTGACTCGCGAAAGCCCAGATAGCAAGCTATCTTAATGGGCTTTCTCCCTAAAAAAATAGAGTTAATATCGTATGGACCGATGGCCCATATATCAGATATTAAACTGATAAGAACAGATACTACACTTGATCTTAGCCAAAAGGCCGAGAAAGGTATGAATTGTTAGATTGATACGACGTCCTTTATATACAAATCAAATTAGAACGAGCGCATCTTCAGTTACCGATGTGGGATGAAAATCTAAACACGCGGGATATTTCCGTCCCAAAAATTAGTATTTGGCACGTGTTGCAGCACCTGACTGTTTGTACGAGATCACTTCGTAAACTTCTTCTTCGACAACCCTGTCGTTTGTACGTGCCCACTCTTCTTCGTCTTCGTTCACTGGTCACGATCTCTCTCTGTTTCTTTGAAATAATTTAACGAATAGTTACATTGTTCAACTGATTTGTCTAATCTATTCGAGCTTTTGCCGATTTCTTATCGATCGTTTATGCTGTTTGATCGGATCTTTTCAGGAGTTAGAATTTTATGACCCTCGGCTGATTTAAATTTGAGTCTTCGTCTGTGTGATCGCGAGAGAAGACAAAAATGCCGGCGTTTTACGGAGGAAAACTCACTACCTTTGAGGATTCCGAGAAGGAGAGCGAGTATGGTTACGTTCGTAAGGTTTGATTTGTTCTTTCTCTATCTCTTTTTTTTTTTTTTTAAGATTGACGGATACATCTGTCTCCCGGTAATTTTGGCGGGATAACTAAATTACTAACATTAAATCTGTTGATTTTTCTACACGTTTGCGAATGTATGATCTCTCGATTCTCACTTGTTTAACATTTTCTTCCCGGCGGAATCAGATTGGTATTACAAAAGTATCACAATAATGTAGGTTTCAGGTCCTGTTGTTGTTGCCGACGGTATGGCTGGTGCGGCTATGTATGAGTTAGTTCGGGTCGGGCATGATAACTTAATTGGTGAAATTATTCGGCTGGAAGGAGATTCCGCCACAATCCAAGGTTTGTGGTTTAGCGTGTTTAACTCATCACGATCCATACTTGCATTCTAGATTTATACATTTTATATCGTTTTCTGTAGTGTTAAGATCTCTTTATTGATATCTGGATTTTCTTTTTATTAGTTTATGAAGAAACTGCTGGGTTGACAGTTAATGATCCTGTTCTTCGAACACACAAGGTTTGTGATGTCTTTATGTTGCCTTCTCTTTTGTCTCCAGATGGTTCGTTTGCATCTAATTTATATTTTTGCTTCAATTTACAGCCACTATCAGTGGAGCTTGGGCCAGGAATTTTGGGAAATATCTTTGATGGAATTCAGGTTCAGCTGGAATTTTAGAAATTTTGATTGGAGATAACATTACAAGTTTAGAGATTCTAGCTTCTCCTTACACGGATCTCTTTCTGTTAATAATACAGAGGCCTCTGAAGACTATTGCTAAGCGATCTGGTGATGTGTACATCCCTCGTGGGGTGTCTGTTCCAGCTCTTGACAAAGATTGTCCTTGGGAGTTCCAGCCAAATAAATTCGGTATTGTGTTTGCTGCACATGTTCTCTCTTCTTGAGGTCTAATTTTTTTAGACCTTGATGCTAAACTGAATTTGTTTGATTTCAGGCGAGGGCGACACTGTAACTGGTGGTGACTTGTATGCCGTAAGTTTGTTGGATGCTTCCATAATCTGTTCTTTCCCTTTCGAATTGGGAATATCCTTTCTGATAGTCAAAGTAAAATTTCCAATGCAGACCGTCTTTGAGAACACTCTGATGACACATCATGTTGCCCTTCCTCCTGATGCCATGGGAAAGATCACTTACATTGCCCCAGCTGGTCAATATTCCCTTAAGGTTTGTATTCAGCTTTTATAAAAAATGAACCGAAAGTTCTATCTTCATATCTTTCTCCCTCGGATTACTTTGCCTTTATGGCTAATTTGATTTCGGTTACCAGTAACCGCTTCCTGTTGGGGATCATATATTGGCTTGCTTATTCATGGTTGTTTTATCGTACTTTTTATTTTCCAGGATACTGTGTTAGAGCTTGAATTTCAGGGGGTGAAAAAATCGTACACCATGCTTCAGGTTTTCCATACATTCCTAATCATCCACTCTTTATTTTTAACGTTAAAATACTCCATTCAATGTATCAAACAATTTTGCTTGTTGGTATTGCAGAGCTGGCCTGTACGTACACCTAGGCCCGTTGCATCCAAGCTTGCTGCTGATACTCCTCTACTTACCGGACAGGTGATTTCTCCATTTTTTAGTTAGACTAATTTGCGATGAGCTTAGTTGTTGATTTTCTGTTTTTTTTTTTTTTGTTGGTGTCAGCGTGTCCTTGATGCTCTTTTCCCCTCGGTTCTTGGTGGAACCTGTGCGATTCCAGGTGCTTTTGGTTGTGGTAAAACTGTTATCAGTCAGGCTCTTTCCAAGGTAGGGTGTGAGAACAACATTTTTGGTTTTGGTCCACTTAATTATTGGATATTTGGCTTATTTTTTCTTCTCTGCAGTACTCCAACTCTGATGCTGTTGTTTATGTTGGTTGTGGAGAGCGAGGAAATGAAATGGCTGAGGTAGATCCTTTTCTCATTCTAGATATCATTATTTCTACACAAGCATCAAAATTTTGGCGTAATGGTTTCTTATAATTTAGGTGCTTATGGATTTCCCACAATTGACAATGACTTTACCTGATGGCCGTGAGGAATCTGTCATGAAGCGTACAACACTTGTAGCCAACACCTCCAACATGCCTGTGGCTGCTCGTGAAGCCTCAATTTACACAGGTAAACTGTCCTGTAAAGGATAAATTTTATTATTTGAAAAGCTCAGTTACTTATTTCGAATGACACTTCTGCACACACAGTGGTTTCAGTCATGACTCTTCTGAAACTTTTTAGTTTTTATTGTAATGTGAAATCCAGGAATCACTATTGCTGAATATTTTAGAGATATGGGATACAATGTTAGTATGATGGCAGACTCAACCTCCCGTTGGGCAGAAGCACTGAGAGAAATTTCTGGACGGCTGGTGATCTTGTGATCTTCATCTTGCTACTCTATATTCTCATTCTATTTTGTGTCTGATTTACTTTGTTTTGTAGGCTGAAATGCCTGCCGATAGTGGATATCCTGCTTATCTAGCAGCACGTCTAGCGTCTTTCTACGAGCGTGCTGGTAAAGTAAAATGTCTTGGTGGACCAGAACGTAATGGAAGTGTCACAATTGTTGGTGCTGTTTCCCCACCTGGTGGAGACTTCTCTGATCCTGTGACTTCTGCGACACTTAGTATTGTCCAGGTGAATTGTAATTAATGGCTATTTTCTTTGCTCCTACTACATGTCGGTTTCGTCAGTTGCTTGCTTCTAGTCATGGTGAAAACTCGGATGATAACTTCACTCTCTTATTTTGCCGTTTTGCTGCAGGTCTTCTGGGGTTTGGACAAAAAGCTTGCCCAGAGAAAACATTTCCCTTCTGTTAATTGGCTGATTTCCTACTCAAAGTATTCTACGGTATGCTTACATTTATTCAGTATTCTTCAAGCCTGTATTTTCTGCTGATCTTTGGCTTATTTTTTCCAAGTTCATGTAAAAAGTATAAGATATTTTGGGTTTTCAGGCATTGGAAACCTTTTATGAGAAGTTTGATCCAGATTTCATCAACATCAGGACAAAGGCCAGAGAGGTGCTGCAGAGGGAAGATGATCTTAACGAAATTGTCCAGGTACATGCCTGATGTCGTTATATTATAGTAGTACCTAAATGATTGCTGAGCGCTTGCCTCATAGTCCATTTTGAGAATGTTATAAAAGGTTTTTTTTTAACGTTGTATTTGGCTTCTTTGCTCGGTTTAAATTAAAGAGCAAATTAATTAGACCCGAAAACTAAGACTTAGTTCTGATGCAGCTTGTAGGAAAAGATGCGCTAGCGGAAGGTGATAAAATCACTTTGGAAACAGCCAAGCTTTTGAGAGAAGACTACCTTGCTCAAAACGCGTTCACACCGTAACATTGGGCCCTGTTTCTTAGCTATGATGAGATTACGATTTTTGCCTGTATGCGCTGCTCTCTTCACAGTGTAATAACTCTATACTTCTGAATGGATTTGACAGCTACGACAAATTCTGTCCTTTCTACAAATCCGTCTGGATGATGCGTAACATTATTCATTTCTACAACTTGGCCAATCAGGTATTGATTCTAACTATCAACATTTTTGTGTGTTTGTGTTGTTCTGGTATGGCATAAATTGTTTAGTTTGTTTGAAAATTAATATGTTATATCTGTGATTGATAACACAGGCTGTTGAGAGAGCAGCTGGAATGGATGGTCAAAAGATTACTTACACTCTTATCAAACATCGCTTGGGAGATCTTTTCTACCGTTTAGTGTAAGCAAATCTTCATACTTCTTTTCCATGGAGGTATGGTAGTTCTAATTATACGATGAAGCTGTTTTCTCTGTGATATTTGCTTTCACGTTACTATTGCAATGTAGTTGGATTGTAGTCTGGTTTAGAAAAGAAACCAAGATCTAGACTTAGTTTTTTTTTTTTTTTTCCTTTTTTTATTATTGAATCACACAGGTCTCAGAAGTTTGAAGATCCAGCGGAGGGTGAAGATACACTTGTAGCCAAATTCAAGAAATTGTATGACGATCTGACTTCTGGATTCCGAGCCTTGGAGGATGAAACTCGATAAGCTAGCAGTTTCCGGAAATCTTAAGCATTCGAGCCATCATCACTATGGGAATGATATGAGTCCATCAAATCAAATTTTGAGCCAAAACATAAAAATAAAAATGTGGTTGTTGTCTTGCCTCTGTAATATATTTGCTCCTCTCTTTCTCTCTTCATGATCTCAATTCTTTGTTGGTACAGACTAAAAGAATATAGTTCTGTGTACTCAAACTCAATAAAGTTGCCTCATCCATTTGGCCTCTGATATTATTATTGCGTAAATTTATATTCATGTGTTTGGAAATATATTATGCTGTGACATTTATTTGCGAATGTTCTTGAAAAAAAATTGATTATTCAAAGTCTTAATCCAAGTTATAATACTGGTCCTCAATATCTGTTTATGATTTTGTCCCCGAATCATTTGGCTTTATTTTCCACACAACTACAAGTTTCCTAAGACATGGTTCAAAGGGGTTGATATTCTCACTAAAAATTGGAGTGAACTTAGAGATAGAGAAACACAGAAGGAAGATTCAAGATGCCAAAGAAAATGTCTTCTTGTCCTAAAGAGAGTGGAGTTCACATAATTGGAAAGTTACGGGAATAAGACAACAGAGACCCAACAGTAGTTGTTTCACAATGCCAAATCGATAAGCAGAGTTAGGCAGAGGCAACGAAGAATTATATTAGCCAGGTCCGACTTTAGGGATATCGTAGTGCTCACTCATGTTAGCCAGATACTGATTGAAATCCTCAATCCTGTTACGGTGAGACTTGTTCGCTTCCTTGGCTAGTTTCTGCACATCTAGTCTCTGTTTCTGCTCTATGTACCGTCTTTCTGCAGGCGTCAAATGGTCATCGTCGTGTAGCACTCTCCCATCCTCGCTCGCCTTTTCACTCCTATCCGCTTCTTCTTCTCCTTCTTCTCCTTCAATCAATTTACCCAATGCTTCTGCGTTTTCTCCTATAACCAAAACCAATATAGCCAATTAACAACAACATATCGAGAGTTTCGTCTGTCCATGAATGTTAAGAAACAGCTTAAGTCAATGGTTATAAAAATTTTGGGAATGAAACCGTCATGTGTACCTTCTATGAGTTCATGTTCGGTAATTTTAAGAGCTTGTTCTTCGTGTTTCTTTTGCTTCTTCTTCTTCTTTACTCCACCTGTTTTCACATCTAACGCCTTGCCTTTTAGCTTTAGCTTCCCACCAATAACATTGTCGTATGCCGACATCTCACAAGCTGCTAGTAAGAACACATTACCACAGAAGATAAAATTTAGAGATGACACTGCAAACTGAATATAATGAATTCAAGTCTCCAATTTCTCATTGATGAGGTAATAGACAAAGACATTTAGGCACACAATGCCTGAAACTTAAGAAATTAGTGACTTGTATAAACAATAAATAGTTAAATCTACGCACTTAGCAATAAGTTTTATAAATCACAAGTAAACAGAATCAATTAATAACGAGGTTTAAAAAATATCTACTTCTTTCTTTCCCTGTGAATCAATTAGATATTCCAGACCTAAGCCTCGAACAAAATTCAAGCTTATCAATCAACCAAGTAAGAGTCATTACATAACCCAGATGTTTGCGCCAAGGAGCCATAGTAGATCTATAGTGTATACCCTAATAATTTAGCAGATAATCCATAGCTGCAAAACATACTCTACGTAATTTCCACACCGAGAGAAACAACAGAAATTCAGAATCACAAAAATCGAAGCAGAAGCATGAGTTAAAACTCAAAACCCTAATCAAATCAATCACCTGGAATCGAAAGAGGAGTTCGCAGAACGCGAGAACGAGAACGAGGAGATATATTTTTCTATATAAAAAAAGAAAAATTATTTGTTTTCTTTTTGTTTCCAACAAAGAGAAGTAATTATGCCGAAAAAAAAAAGAGAGAAGTAATTATTGTTTTCTCTTTTTTTTTTTTGGGCGCAAATCAGGTCGGTGGGTTTCCCGCCAAAAGCCCATTTATTATCGGCCCAATATCCGTAAAACATAGCGTAATTTAGTGAGTTTCCCTCTAGGCGAAAAGGCAACAAAATAAGGGCTTTCAAATTGCTTCTCCCCTCGAAATTGGAATAAAGGATTTCAATTTGGTTCTCCTTCCTTTGTATTGTACATCGGAAACTTTAAATTCCGTCGCCGGAACTTTTGACTACGCCCTTCCTTTGTTAAAATTGAGAGGAGAAAAATGGCGAGTAAAGTCTCCTCAAGTGGAGAGCTCTTGAGCCGGTGGAGGAGAATCGAGGAAGACGAAGAGGAGAATGACGATTCTGATCCCTCCACAGTACGGCGTCTTAACCAGCGCAAAGAACAATGGTTAACTCTACAGCTCTCGCTTTCTCTGATAGCTCGTTGCTAAAATTGAGTGTAATCGATTTTCAATACGAAGCTGATATAATTTCTCCATCTTCTTCAGGTTTACAGATGCATTCACTTTGTTGATATCTTTGCCGAAAGATACTCATATTTGGTGCGGGTATGGCGATGTAATGGGACCTCTTCTCGAGACATTCTTCAATTTCTTCAAAGATGACAGAGTTGATTCACCTCTCAAGGTCTTGTGGAAGAGAATCTCTGAGGAAATGCGGATTTGTGCGCAATGCATTTCTCAGCACCATCAGACTCAAGAGATGTTTGAAAAAGAGTACGAGTGCTCTTCTGTTGGTCCACTACTTGCTGTGCTGCGTAAACTTGACGAAGAAAGAGTGACTAAGCACTTGCAAGAGATCAACTCGAAAGTAGCAAAAGGAACATATGATCCAGATCATCATCATGCAGAAGTTGTTAGTGTAATGTACGAGGTACTGTTAGTATATGTGGTCTGAGATTTTGTATCTTTAGCTTCTCCTTTAACTCTTATTACATTCCTGGATTGTTATTTCTTTCATTGATGAATTATTTGCGTTATCAACTGACTCTCTGATGACTTGATTTGTATTCTTTTCTATATGATTCACTTTGAATCCTCATGTCATGTCATTTCTTTGCATCCGGGAATTTGCAGGTTTTGATGTTTCCCTTCTTCTTTGACGACATGTCCTTATGCACTGAGTTTGAGAAATTCATTGAGTCAATCGACAACATTCATGAGCTAGCATTTGCTGAGAATCAAGAATTTCCGGTATAGTCATTTCCCGTGGAGAGCTTCTTGTGTTTCCTATTAAACTAAACCTCTCTGACTTGATGTATTTTCGAATTTCATGCCTTTTAGGGTGTGTATGCACTCCTTTTTCTCAATAGAAGGGTGCGTGTAATTGGTTGTCGCTTGGCGAGGGCCATGGGGAAGTTGAGGTATTTTTCCCGCTTTCATACATAGACTACGTAAATTCATAACTAAATATATTCTCAGGACTCTCTTTAGTGCTTGTGAAACTTTGATTGCTATCATATATGTGATGTTAACTGCTATCATGGCAGGTCAGCAACCCAGTTGGATCGCCTTCAGCCATTGCTCAAGAAATTCATTGGAATTCTGGAGATGGAGGGATTGCCTTCTGCATCTCAGGAACCAAGGCCGAGGATTAATCTAGACCGCTCATCCATATGGCTTGGGATGACATCACTGTAAGAGTTAATGAATAAATCTTCTTTTATGGTCTTTGTCTTTTAATGTTTTAAAATATTTCTTCTCTTGATTTGCTGATTCCTGAATATTTCCTGTTTCTTCAAGGCTTGAGTTCTTAGAAGGCCCTGCTTTTGAAGAGGGGATATTAGAGCCTTATCCCATTTTTGTTGATACAGTGTTGAATCATATAAGCGGTGATTCACCTGAGTTTTCGCTGGCTGTTAATTGCCTGAAAGAGCTATTTAAGACACTTGGTATGGTAACTATTTTCGTTTTGCTAAGTACTCAAACTCAGTTTACATTGAAGCTGTATTATTGTTAGATGACACAGTCTCATACTCTCAAAGGTTGTAAGCTTTGGCTTAGGTCTACCTTGTCCCCAAGTGTGATGCGTAACACGTTGTTGGGTCAGTGTTTCCATACAAGAGCTGAGAAGATCCACAAAGCCATTTTTGATCTTTTCCAGCCACTATTACAGGCAAGCTTGAATTAGTTTCTCTTACATATATGCTTTCTCTAATGAGATTGATATGATTTCATGTGTTTTGTGCTCTTTTATTCCATTTTACTTACCTTTCCATATTATGCATATCCTCTGTCCAGTCCCTTGAAGCTTTGCGAGATGGTGAGCATGAAAAGCAACGTAGACACTTTCTCTACTTTCTCCTTCATCAGGTCCCAGTTAGCAGTAACTTCAGCGTTTTAGCAAGAAGAATTGGCCACAAGGTAGTTCTTGTTCTTTCTTACTAACACAGATCTATTGAATTTTTTTTTTAAATCTTGGAATGAAATTCTTTTATTTATTTATCTTCACCAAGCTCTTAAAATTTATTTTCAGATAGCTCTTCTTATTGTACTCAGAGGTTACAAGATGAACCCACCTTGCCCTCCCTTTGAGTGTGCACACATGTGGTTAGTGTAACTGGACCTATCTTTTCGTTTGCAGCTGTTTGGTACTTGAGGAATTGGTGTCAAATACTTTTCACATGAGCATATATACTTATATATTTTATAGTGGTGATTGTTTCTTTCTCCCACAATTTCTCGTTCGTTTATGGCATATATTTTGTATGTTAGATGAAAACACTACGTTTTTTCATAGAAAATTGATGGAAGTCAACTGATTTGACAGGGGCCCATCTCTTGTGTCATCGTTTAACGATTCTTCACTACATACTTCATTGCGACAACCTGCTATTGATCTTGTCCAAACTATCCTGGTATCTGATGCAACAGCCCTACTAGCTTCGCTGCTACGTAATGATACGGGTAAATATATGGGAACTGAGGTGAAATACGACGACGATGACAGTAACCTTCCTTTTTCCCATGCTGTCGAAAATGTAAGTGATCGTCCGTGGAGTGACTTTACCCAGCAGAGCAAAATTACTCTTATGGAGTGCAAAGAGTGGATGTGCATTCCGATGCTGTGGATTACTACTCTTACAAATACAAATCTTGTAAACCTTCCACTATCGCTATCCCAAGCAGTATTTTGGTCTCGGTCACGTTTTTGTTTGGTGGAATCTGAAAAGAATGATGACATGACGGTTGATACCGAAACTTGGCTTTCATCTTCTGCTGTTGAAATCAAAGGCACGCTTGGATGGAAGGTAGCAACAGGATCTGATGACGGGGCGCCAGGAAAGGAGTCCAAAAACTCTGTGACAGTATCAAAGATGTGTCATACGTTGATACGAACACTGAAGAGGTACTTTTTCATTTCACTATTGTGGTAGGAAAGCCGCTACGTCTCAGTTACGCTGTGTAACAGTGAAGCTTTTGGGTTTTGATTTTATAGATTGACCACTTGTTTTCTGGTCCAAATGGGTGAAGAATGTCGAAAACAGTGGACCTGGGTACCAGGGATGGGCGAAACCTTCATCCTTTCTCTTTCAGACCCAGATGATGTACGTAATGACCTGAAATGATTGCTGGGTACCATCTCACGATGATTACTTTATATTTAAAATTCTTTGGTTCAAATGCGTGCAAGGTTGAGCAATGGTGCTAGTGTTGTTTTTGTTGACAGAATATAAGGCAGTTTGGAAAGTCTATGCTGGAACACGTGTCAAATACCAGAGGTCTGTCTTGTGGGCTGAAATTTCTCTGCTCTCAAAGTTCACACCTCGTATTTGTTTTTTCCGGAGCTAGACATGTTTTACAGCAGGTAGGCAGTAGCTAAATTTCATTCAAGATACAGGAGGATATACATACAATGAGTCCTTTGACTATCCATTGTGAAATTTGTCTCACGGAATGCAAGTTCAGTAATTATTTGCATTTTTCTGCTCTGTACGTAATGTTATTTCTTAACGTTTAGTCTTTGGTAAGGCTACAAAACGTCCATCCTTTGCCACTATAGCAACTGAAAGTGTAGGTTGAGCATTTCACAACCTATATTTGTGAGATGCAGTATTTTTTCCATGAGTTTCTACATTTATCTCGTGGGAGATATATCTCTGACTTGAGGTTGTTCTTTTATTGCTTAAATTATTTTGTTTTTGCTGATTTTGGCAGGTCCATTTGAGCTCTGTTCTACAAAGATTTCAGATCCTGCACCATTTTTTCTTTTTATTATTCAAGCTTCTGAAGGAAGAGGATGTGGTCACTACTGTGGGTGTGAAGAGTTCTGCAGGGGGATTTTTGAGGCAACCGGACTTTAATGCTTCTACTGTGATTGAGAGCAGAAATTCCTCGAGTGCTACCCCGGAGTTGCTGAAGTTTCTCTACTCGTTGGCTGAAGTTGCCTGGGGTGCGATAAGGAAGTGCTTAGCTGAGGGAAAGGCTTTCATCCATCAAAGTCTTTGCCAGGTATTATTTAGTGAGCCTTTGTTATACTCGTATGCTTTCTTCTACTGTCCTCTTGGGTTGTCTATCTTTGAGCTGTATGTGATTAAAAAAATGTCGAGTATGGCTTTTTGCTAAGGTTCCAATTTATCTTATTTGGCAGATGACATGTGTACGTTTGCTTGAGATTCTTCCTGTCGTTCTGGGAAAACTCAGACTAAGCCGTGAAGACTCCTGTGGTACTAGAGGAACATTGAAAGATGCATCTGATCTGAAATGGCTTCCTGATCTCATTGATTGGGGAAGGTCACAACTTAAAGTTGTTGTTACGTATTGGAAACGAGCATTAGCGGCTTTGCTAGACATCTTACAAGGATCAAAGAGTGACGCTTGTTCATCAGCAGTCCAGGCTATCAGACGTGTGCTATCTTGTGGTAAGTGGTTTCCTGCTTGCCAATACTTACGAATTGGCAATATAGATTTATATTTCTCTGGTGATAATGCTCTCCATCTTTTTGAATCAGATGATCTTGACATCGAGCAATTAGCAGAACAAGTCTCACGCCTTGTTCCCAAGGCAAATGAGTACCAGTTTCTCAAGCCTGTTGATGCTGTGGGCAAAGCACCAGATAATATGATGGATTTATCAGAGGATGAGACTGAGAAGGAATCATTAAAGAATTTACCTATTCTGCATAAGTCTCATCAACTTGATATCAATAAAACTCTTCCACCTATCAAAAGCATTTCACAGGTCTCCTCTCTGAGGAAGAGTACTTCCAGTATCGATGCTTCAAAGTTTTCGGCGACAGTTGTCCCAGAGAAAGAGGTTTCGGTAAGCTCCAGCAATATTGTTAGGGACTTTACCACCACAAACGCTGAACCAAGCAAGGTTGGTAGTATGAGTAGGGAAGCAGAAAACAAACAGAATGTGGGAGGTCCTCTTTCATATGAAAACAGAGCCAACATAAAGAATGCTGCTGATGAAGTCATCTCTCGTAGAACTTCAAAGGAGTCCCAGAAATCTGCGAGTTCCAACACAAAAGGCGTGGATTTAAGAAAAGTAGTTAACGAAACGGTGGTTGATCCACTGGATTTGGCACTTAAATCTCTGAAACCACAGTCATTGCCCCTAGCAAAACCAGGTCCCATTGTTCCCAAACGACAAGTCATTCAACTTTGTGCACCTGTAAACAAGAAATCTGATCGTTGGCAAAGGCAAGAAGCCGGATTTAAGAGATTCAGGCCACCAAAGCTTGAAGACTGGTTTAGAAAGATTTTGCAAATGGACTACTATGCAATAGTGGGACTGGCGTCAACGAATAAGGATGAGAATCAGAGTGTCGGAAAGTTTAGGGAAGTTCCAGTCCGCTTTGGCTCACCTGAGCAATATATACAGATTTTTCAGCCCTTGGTTCTGGAAGAGTTTAAAGCACAGTTGCAAAGTTCCTTCCAGGAAATATCGTCGCTGGAGGAGATATATTATGGTGTTCTTTCAGTTTTGTCCATCGAAAGGGTTGACGATTTCCACTTTGTTCGTTTTATGAAAGACGAAAATGATGACCCTAACTCGAAAACTTTCTCTGAGAATGACTTGATTTTGTTCACAAAAGAGCATCCAGAAAACAGTAATGTCGGTGTTAATATGATGGGAAAGGTATGTGGTATTTTGTTTTGCTTGCTTGTGCGTGATAAGTAGAATCAGGAAAGCATATGGTTAAGGACCATCATGTTACTATAGTAGCAGGTTTGATATATGCAGGAACCTAGTTCGAAGCTTCAGTGAAATTTGAATTAAATTAAGTTTACTATGACTAGAAGGTTATATTTGATGTCTAATACTTGAACATAATTGTTGGATAAAAGACTTTGTAATGAGACAGCATGATCAGGATAATAATTCGGCCTTTGTTAGCTTGTTATTTTTTTCACATTATTTCTCAGATATCATTCTGATCATTACGGATCTTGTTGTTCTTTAGGTGGAAGGACGGGAATGGGACGATAAAAAACGGTCCAGTATTTTGAATGTACGCTTGTATCTTCAGAATGCGTCTTCACGACTAAATCAAGCTAGAAGGAATCTCTTGGAACGTAGCCAGTGGCATGCATGTCGCATCTTAAACATTACATCCCAAATCCGAGAGTTTCAAGCTCTGTCATCTTCTAAAGATATTCCCATTCTTCCTGTCATCTTGAGTCCTTTGAGTGACTCAAACTATGACTCTGAAATTAGAAGATCAGACCTGCGTTCACTACCACATTCTCTACAGCAAATACTCAAATCATCTTTCAATGAGAGTCAGATTCAGGCTATTAGTGTTGCCATTGGGTCATCCAATTTGACAAAAGCGTTTGACATTTCACTTATTCAGGGTCCTCCGGGTTAGTTGTTTTCTTTCCTTGTCTTAGTCATTTTTTTCAATGTCAAATATAACCTACTATGATATGCTAGTCGTTGATATTCGATGAATGTAATGACATTTTGTTTGCTTGATAGGAACTGGCAAGACTCGCACTATTGTTGCCATTATTAGTGGTTTGCTTGCTTCCGTTTCACGTAAAACTGGAAATTCTGAGCAAGATTACAGTTTTTCTACAACTTCTAAGCAGAGAATGAATCCGAACGTGGCTATGGCAAGGGTATGGCAAGATGCAGCTCTGGCTAAACAGCTAGATGATGATGGGGAAACAAGTAAAAAGATAGCGGAAAAGATTGGTCGGGGAAGAGTATTGATCTGCGCTCAGTCAAATGCTGCAGTTGATGAATTAGTTTCGCGAATATCTAGTTTAGGCATATATGGCATGGATGGGAAGATGTTTAAACCGTATCTGGTGAGGGTTGGAAATGCAAAAACTGTTCATCCAAATTCAATGCCCTTCTTTCTTGATACCCTGGTCGATCAGCGTTTAGCAGATGAGAGAATGCGGATAAACAATGCTAAGAGTAATAAGGCTGAAGATTCTTCTGCGTCACTGCGCTGTAATTTAGAGAAGGTCGTTGATCAGATCACCCATTTTGAAGCTAAGCGTGCAAACTTGAACCAGGAAAGTTTAGACGCCAAAGAAAAGCTAGGGAGTAAAAACCTCAATGTAGATGATGATGGCAAGCCAATGTCTGATGCAGAGCTAGGAATAAGATTGCGGAGGCTATACGAGCAAAAGAGAAAGATTTACAAAGATCTTAGTGCTGTTCAAGCTCAAGAGAGAAAAGCTAACAATGAAATTAGAGCATTGAAACATAAGTTGAGGAAGTCCATTCTTAAAGATGCTCAAATCGTCGTTACGACTTTAAGTGGTTGTGGAGGAGACTTGTACAATGTCTGTGCTGAGTCTTCATCAGCCCATAAATTTAGCAGTCCATCTGAAGATAATTTGTTTGATGCTGTAGTGATTGACGAAGCAGCTCAGGTGGATATACTATATGCTTGATTGTTTTGCATTGGTGTTCTCGTCACGGCTCATTACTAATTTGTTTTTTTTTTTTTTTTTGGCTTTACAGGCTTTGGAGCCAGCTACCTTGATTCCTCTACAACTCTTAAAGTCAAGAGGAACTAAGTGCATAATGGTGAGAATTGAATTGTTTACTTGCGTTACAAAATGTTCTATGAAATTTGCAGTTTTTATCTAACTACTTTTTCTATAATTAAAGGTTGGAGATCCAAAACAGCTTCCAGCAACTGTTCTCTCCAACATTGCTAGTAAATACTTGTATGAATGCAGCATGTTTGAACGCTTACAAAGGGCTGGTTATCCTATCCTTATGCTTACCCAACAGGTATGAATCATATGATTTTCTGGGCTCTTAGTTTCAATTTGCAAGTTTTCCTTTCACATTATTTATATCTTAGCTGTGTTTACATGATCTAAAGTCTGTTTTACATGAACTTGGCTTACACTTTCTCTGCTAAAAACAGTATAGGATGCACCCAGAGATTTGTCGATTCCCGTCTATGCATTTCTATGACAATAAGTTGCTAAATGGTGTCGACATGTCAAGCAAATCAGCCCCGTTTCACGAGAGCCCTTATCTTGGCCCATATGTTTTCTATGATATTGTTGATGGCCAAGAGCATAGAAGTGGGGATTCTAGCTCCGTGTGCAATGAACAAGAAGCTGAAGCTGCTGTTCAACTGCTTAGATTTTTCAAAAAGAGGTCTATAATCAATCATCTTAAGCTCTCTATTCCCACACGTTTTGAAAAGTTGTGTAGTATTATATTATTCATTGGCTGGCTCGTTGCTTGCAGATACCCCTCTGAATTTGTCGCTGGAAGGATTGGCATCATTACTCCCTACAAACGTCAGCTTGCGGTTTTGCGTTCTCGTTTCTCCAATGCATTTGGATCTCAAGTAGCAGCAGATATGGAATTGAATACTGTGGATGGCTTTCAAGGCAGAGAGGTGGACATATTAGTGCTATCCACTGTAAGAGCTACTCATTCTGCTCCTGATGGGAGCAATCAAAGTCGGATTGGTTTTGTTGCAGATGTTAGACGCATGAATGTTGCTCTGACAAGAGCCAAACTCTCCCTTTGGGTTTTGGGTAACACACGAACCTTGCAAAGGGACCATAACTGGGGTGCTCTTGTGAAAGATGCAAAAGAAAGAGAAGTCATCATACCGGTTACGAGACCGTACAACAACATGTTTGACGAGAAAAAGACGGAACAGAAGCAGTTTGGGAACCCTCCAAAGAATTTTCCTGAGCCTGAGAAACAGCAGCATTCGCGCCGCAAAGAACAGAGAGCAGAGACATCCTCTGATCGAAAAATGAGGAAATCTGATGGAGATGTTGTGCCTCTCTCTTCAAAAGGATCAGAGAGCAAGCACAGCAGACGAAAAGCCAAGGAAGAACGAAAAGCCAAAGAAGAAGTTTCTTCACCAAGGGAAAAACTAGCTGCAGGCAGTGAGAAAGTAACATCGGAAGTGAATCCTCGGCGGAACCAAGAGAAGAAAGAAAAAATGAAAGGTACAGAGAAAAGCAGTAATCCTGAGAAAACAGATGTAAATAGTTCGAAGAAGGAAGATCCAAACGCGTGGAAGAAAGCTAAGAAGCCTTCATCAAAGCATGACAGTAGCAAGAGGGCAAAATCCACATATGAAAGTGAACAGAGAGAGACACAGATAAGTATAGGCAATGCTTCTTCTAATCAAGGTCGTGCTGAGGATATGATATCCAAGCGGAAACAACAGCGTGAAGCTGTCGCCGCCATCCTAAATTCGTCTTTGATTCCTTCACATAAGCCCAGGCCTCCAAAGCGACCATTGTCCCCAAGTTCAACTGCGAGCAGTCACACAAGACCGCCTAAAGCGATCAGAGGTAAAGATTTTATTACATACCTAAATCTCTTCATTAACGATGTCTCTCCTCAAATACTCCTATATTCTGAATGCTGAAACCGTTCAATTCACTTTTCTTATTTGCAGACTCGACCAGGAACAACAGTAAACAAAGATGATAATAACAAACAAATAACTGATTTGACAAAAGTTATTTCCCACAATCGTGACACCCAGTTGCTAATTGCCGTTTTTCTGGGCAACTTTTTTTTTTTATACATTCTCTGGCATCATCATCATAGGTTCTCTCAGGTAAACTCAAAAACTGGAGAAAATTTTGGCTTACCTATAATGAATAGGCTCTCTACAACATTTGGCAACTCCAGTTGCAAAATTTTGGCTGTAAATTTGTATGCTAAGAATTTTTGTTTTGCTCTGTATATAATATATTAATTTGATACAAAGGATTTTCAGAGGAAAATTAGTTGCGATAATTTTTTTTACTCAGAATTTTTGTTCCAACAGTAGGAAAAAATGAAGTCGCTAATATCGCTAATACAAGACCGGAAAGAAAACACTCATGTAAGGAACCACAGCATTGGAGAGAATATTCCTTTGTAACATTTTAAGAGGCCGATGACGGATCAGTCCCACTCTTAACGGCAGACCAAACCTGGCCGAGGCCTCTAGTAACGTGAGGCCAGACGGCGCTAATTCCGTTAAGTGCTGCACCAGAAGCTAACCCTATGACGAAAGTCTCAACGTATCCAGGTTTCGTCTCCAACTTGGCGTCGACGACGGCAAGCCTTCCGTTAATAGCGTCGATTTTCCTCGCGTCGGTTAAAAGCTTGTCCTTACTGGAGCCGTTCTTGGAAGACGAAACGGCTCGGACGAGCGCGTTTTGTAGGTCCTCGATGACCTTAACCGAGGCCTCCGCTGGTTCGAGCCCTCGTTTCTGGTAGTGAGAGATTAGCTCAGTTGCAGTTGGGAATTTCTTCGATTTCTGCTTTGCTCCGGCCTGGTTCTGTGCTGACTTTGTTTCCTCCGCCGCGTTCGGTGTCGCCGGTTGCTTCATCTTCTCACTTATCTGGGAACGAATTCAAAGTACGGCTCGTGAGTGAAATGAAAGATGATGATAATAGAGGAAATAATTCAACTTTGAGTTCTTCGTGGACCTTCTGATGGGCTTGGGCCCACGAATATTGTGATATAAGTTTCCTAATAAATAATTAACCTAACGTGATTTTGCCTAAGGCCTATGGTTTACGCCTGAAAACAAAGGTTAGGAAGAAATTATTAAAATCTTTGCCATATTTTCGTATAGTTTGGGTGGGGAGCTATCTTTGAGATTACGTGTCAGCGACTTATTAGATGAGGTTACTATGTTAACCCCACAGGACGAAAAAAAGAGTATTAATTCTGCTTTTCTCTCTAGCCTTCTTTGGATTTAAGGAAACAAGAGGAGACAGAGAGAGAGAGAGAGGAGAACGCTTCTTCGGCTATGACAAGCTACACTAATGGCGGTTGATCACTCTCTGGAGCTGTAATATGTTTTAAAACTATTTCGCCGAATTGGGCTTTCTCTTTTTTCCCATTTCGGAATAAAAAAACTTGTCGTATGTGTTTTTTTTTTCTTCTTCCACTGCCTACAGTTTCGCTAATACTCTGTTGTTTCTTAATGCATGCCGTTTTCGTTTCTAGATCCTGCTACTGGGAATTTAGATCGGATTTTTTTATAGTTTTAATCGATGTAATGTTGGTCTGCGGTTGATAAGGAATAAAGGAACGAAAGCCAAGCCTCGTTGAGTACTCGCGTCTCATGCAGTGTTTGTTTATTGCGTTTATCTGGGTTCCTGATCATATAGGCTTTTGACGGACACTGAGGGTGAACAGTTAATGTAGTTGAAGCTTACCATAGATGAAGAGTAGATTCCACTTCCAGAGCTTAAAATACTTGTTCTGTTTTTTTTTCTTTCAGAAATTCTTCTTACGCTGGAAACTAATATGGCAAGTCTTGCTCTCGAATGCTTTTTGACAATTTATCTCGTACCCAAAAAAAAAAAAAAAAAAGTCTTGCTCTCGAAACCGATACGGAATGAGAAATGTTGAAGAAGCCGTGGGATTAAGTTATGTCAGCCTTAGCGATCAACTGGTGGTATTAAAGATTCAACGTCCAAGTTCTGGAGGCCGACCTGCCCCATAGCACTGACTTTATACCTGTTCACATTGCTCGGAAGGCAAATTCATTGCAAAACATGATGATGGATGAAGATATTGAGCAGGCCAGCCTCATGTCTTACACTGACAAGCCAAGGACGTTTCCAGACATGCGTAGTAAAACCTACAGTCCCCTGGTTAGGATATTACACTCGTCTCTCTTGATGAGCTTCTCTTTCGTATGCAATTGCGATAAAAAGAAACATGTGTTGATGTTATATAACTGGCTCTTCTTTCTTTTTATCTTACAATTTTAATGGCTCTCTTCCTAAACACAGCAGGAGGTGCTTGGGACAATGCAAAGAAATACATTGAGACTGGAGCACTTGGAGGCAAAGGAAGTGATTCTCACAAAGCAGCAGTAACTGGTGATACGTAAGATTTTTCTTTTTCTTTTTTCTTGCTTCTTCTTTAGTCACTTTGGTCATTGCTTTCACTTCCATACTAACGAAGTAATACATTTTTCTGTTGTCGTTGAAATTGGGCAAGTGTGGGAGATCCATTCAAGGACACAGCAGGACCGTCGATTCACGTGCTCATAAAAATGCTGGCGACCATCACGCTTGTTATGGCTCCAATCTTTCTCTGATAAAAGAAATTTGATTCTCTTGCACATATATAGAGTGGCGTAGTTATTATGCAACAAATGTTTTTTGGTTTCTTACGTCTTCTGGATAAAATGATGTCTAGAATTAAAGATACTAAGCACTTCCCAGTGACATATACATTCAAAACCAAAAATTTGACACATTTATCAACCCACAATTACGTTAAACATCCTTTTCAGTATATACAAATTATTCTTTCAACAGGGAAAAAAAGAAAACAGGTTGCAAAGAAGATTTACACAACAAGAGAATATCTTACTACCATTTTACAAAAACACAAAAACCAAAAAACAAGAAGTTAATCACCTAAAGTCGTCCACGCTTGTAGCATTAGTGAACCTAAGAGAACCATTTCACAAAGTCTTTTTACACGAATTCACACCAAGAGAACCATTTCACAAAAGAAAAAGATAGCCACCTAGAGTCGTAGATGATTTAAAGCTATTAGCCTATTAGTGAACATCCATCATTAGTCCCATGTACCGCGAAGTAGAGGAGTAGCGTCTACATCGTCCCCGAAAGTCTTCAAAAGATCGCAGGTGGACTTATCGCCGTCACCTTCAGGCTCCAACTCCACCCCTAACTCTTCCTCTATATCGTCGGACGCCGAGATCAGTAAAAACTCACATCCTTCATAATTCAGGAAATCAGGCGGGTCGGCAGCGCCAAACCGGGTGTGGCCTAAATGGGCCTGAATATGGGCTGGAAACTGGGCCTTTCTTTTTCTCTTCAGCCCTCCAAACCCTGACCCTCTTCCTCCTCCTCCTCCTCCTTGCTCCGGGTTTCGTATTTGAATCAAAAAGGAGCCTTCCGGTTCAATGTTCAGCGACTCTTGTGGCTCGTGTGCTCGTGTTTGCGATCCCGATGGGAATTCGAGCTTATAGACAAGATGTGTATGGTGTTTTCTTGTCGGAGTTGGTTTATGTCGGAGAATTCTATATATTCCTTCTCCGACAGCTCTTGCCGGCGGCTTGTGTCTATGACCCCTAGTCTTCGTCTCGTACTCCTCTGCAAATAATTTCATTGACCAAATAGTTTTATCAAACCGCCCCATCACCCAGAAAAAAAACTCACGAAGTTTTACCTCCTTTAAGAGCGTTTTTGACATCTTCAACATTCGTCGTCACCATCTCTACGAACCCCCAGAAGGGTTGAGATTTCTTGCTCGGATCAGGAAGACTTTTCTTACCCATCACTATGAAGCGTAACAGGATCTCTTTCTCGATGTTCACTTTCTACAAAAATATAAAACCTTATTCATAAAATAATCCTTTTTGAGTACGAGATTGATCCAGTAGTCTAGTGTTCTTCTACCTGAACGCCGTGGCCTCCTTCTCCTCCGTTCTTAGCGTCGGAGGAGGAGCCACTTTTCTCGTCTCCGTCACCGGAATCTTTGTCGGAGCCTTCTTTACCAGAGAGAGGGTCTTGTTTCTCCTCGATGGGGTTCTCACCGGACTCTGGACGCATAACTATGTATAACCTTTGAACGTCGTCCACACTGTGAGCTTCTTCTTTGTTCACCTTTGGCCTATAAAAGAAGAATATTTCTCCTCTTTCCTGATTAATAAAGTCACGTCATCAAGAAACAGAGCGGTGTAATCTTAAATAAACCAGCCTCCAAAAAACAGTGAAAGGTCATAAAACCTGAATCTCAACTTGAGGATCTGGTCTTGTCTTAACCTCTTTACCTTGTCCCATCGTTGGACTTCCCTCAAACTCACATTCACTTTACCTTTGGAAAACACTTATCTTTTAAACCAACCAACAAAAAAGAAACAAAAAAAGGTTCTTGACAACACTTGACATCGTTATAAGATTCCCACGTTGGCTTTACCGTTTATTACGTGTCGAGCGAACATGTAATTCACTGTCAAAAGACTCATCTTAAAAATAAAATATTCATATCTTCTCCAATATAAACGTCCACTGAAAATTTATATTCCCTGTATATACATATTGTTTCTTAATGGAAAACACAACTTTTTTTTTTGTTGGCTTTTAAATCCCAGACTAGACACCTCTCTCCTTCAGCTCAAACACGCAACTTTTTTTTTTCCTGAATATATACATTGCTCCTGGCTTTCTTCTTGTGAAATGGATCTCCTGCAAATCAAAACCTCAATCATGAGTCTTTTATCTCAACAAGATTCAGACATGAACGTCATATGAAACAAGAGAGTGTCATATCTTTTTACCAGATTCCTTCTCTGTTCTCAAAACTATGGGTTTGATATAGAAGATCCTGCATTCGATACAGAAGGAGCGCTCCTACCTTCCTGCAATTCCCCCACACAAAAGAAAAAAATCAAACATCATACGGATATATATCTAATCTGATGCAATGTGTCTACAAATTAAATACAAAATCTTACTGATGTATAAGAGACTTGGCTAGAATGTGACATCCGTCCGTGTCCAGCATAATACACACTCTCAAGACTCTCTTCACCGATCCCTCTTAGTCTGTTAAGCTCAGGCATCACTTCTTTACCAAGATCAGGCCTGTCTTTTCTTCTCAGCTCAGCACATTGTAGCGATAACTTGGCAAGAGACAATGCTTCCTCTAATGGCCAATCTGGCACTGCAGGATCAAGCATATCTTGCAGTTTCCCTTCTTCAATCGCTTGTTCCACATAATAGGCCAAACCCATTGGCTGCTTCGCAGTCAAAAGCTGCAAAAGCATGATTCCGAGTGAATAAACATCCGATTTCACACCCAACATTCCGGTTTGTTGATACTCAGGGTCGATGTAACAGAACGTTCCTGCAGCTGATGTGACTCGATACTGAGTCACGTTCTCTGCTACCGCCGGGACGAGCCTCGCAAGCCCGACGTCGCTGATCTTGCTGACGTAATTGTGGTCGAGAAGAACGTTTCCTGGCTTCAAGTCTCTGTGCACAATTGGTTCTGGTTTTGTCTGGTGTAAGAAGAGAAGGCCCGTGGCGATCTCAGCAGCGATTCTGAAACGCAGTTGCCACGAAATCGGCGGCGTGTTTCCGCGTCTAAAAAGACGGTCATCTAAGCTTCCTCTGGCCATGTATTCGTAGACGAGAATACCATATTCTGCACAAGCTCCTAAGAGAAGCACCATGTTTGGATGCCTTATGCAACTAAGTACTTCAACCTGTGTGTCAAAACACAAATGAAGTTTCAAACTTTGCCTTTCAACAACCTTTGTCTTGTAACACAAGTAAACTACATAAGGAACCGAAACATATAGAACAAAAAAGGAAACCCCTTATCTAGGAACATGTGAAAGCTATTTTTATTGGGTATCTCACTACAAAACTTAAGGAAGATGTCAATGGAACAAACTTAAGTTTTTTAAATTAAAACAAATTTAATTGCGAGGGTTATTAATTGCTTTTTACCTCTTTGTGAAACTGTGATCTTCCTTGAGCAGCGTCAGGACGTAAAACCTTAACAGCAACACTTGTGTGATCAAGATGACCTCTAAATACAGGCCCATATCCTCCTTCTCCCACTTTTCTTGACTCGGCGAAATTTCCAGTTGCTTCTTCGATTTCTTGAACAGTGTATTTTCTGTATCGGACGATGCTATGTCGAGAGAAAGAGTCGCTTTCTTTCAATGCCTTCATCTCTGCATTTAGTCTTCTCTTTGCTTCAACTTCCGCAAGCCTGTTTGCAGCTTCAGCAGCTTCAATGGCTGTTTTGGCCTTTGCTCTCTCCTTTTCTATCATTGACATTGCTGTCTCCTCTGTCACCTTTAATTCTTCCATTCTTCTTTCCTCTTCTGACCTCAGTTTTTGCAGCTCTGTCGCCTAAACCAAAATTTTAAGAAATTTAGATTTCAGTCTGGTGTTTGATAATTCAGTCACTTGAGAAGCCGACAAGGATATATAATAAATACCTCGTGCCTTGCGGTTAAAGCTTCTCTGCAAGCTGAGCTATACATATCCATGGTTTGTTTTAGCTCTAAACGCAGTCTCCTCATTTGAGCTTCAACATCATCCTGCAACAAAACAAAGATTTCCGTGGAATGTAACAGAAAACTAAGACGAATCTAAAACCTGAATTTGATTTGAACTGATACCAAGCTCTGAGATGAATAAGAGCAAGAAGTTCTTCCACTCTCATCAGAAACCGTAGAAGAGTTATTGAGAAAACTCATATCCGTAAACTTGATTCCTAATCTATGTGACCCGATGCTCTGCTCTGAGCTAGTTGACATTCTTGAGGTTCTTGCTGACTCTGGTAAATCGTAGGTAAAAGAAGACCGATCTACACTCGGCCTCCCCGAGCTGATAAAGGAAATCTCGGATTCGTGTTGTGAAGCACTTATAAATGAGAATTCGGACTCTGAATCTGAGAAATCCCCAATCAATTTCATATGTCCTCCTTGTGGCGGTTTCACAAACCCTAATCTACACGAAATCGAAACCAAGACTCCGGAAATTGTTAAGTAATCACACTTGAAGAAGCTAGCTTAACATAATTCGATGAGTAATCTAACATAACAAATACCTTGTACCATCTGAATCAACTGATCTTCGTGCCCTAGGCAATGCCGGCGTGTTAGCTGAATAAACGAGAAAGATGACAATGTTAAAAAGAGTATGTTGAGTTTCTTGAAACCCAAGCAAGCAACCTAAATCCTCAAGATTAAAACTCTCACCTATTTTATGTTTGTTCTCAGAGGCAATAGTTTCATGATTTTCAAATTCGCTGAGAACTGATGGATGGTAGGGAGCAGGGCGCGAGGAGTTTCGTACCGACAAGGTTTTTCCTTTGGAAATGACGTACACATTGCAGAAGTCTGGAGCTGCCTTTGACACACTCGTTGGTAAATCCGTTTTGAATCTTCTGTTTTAGGGTCAAAATTTGAAAAAAAACAAGCCCTAATTTTTGGTTAATCTTCTGCTGGACGCAATCAATCAATCCAAACCCATATGATCAATTTTGTTAACCTCATAAAGCTATTCCTTGATGGAGCACCAAGTACTAAATTCTCGATGGCAGAAACTGTAACATATTCGACAATTGCTTTGACTTTGTCTACGTCTTCAAGCAAAACATCCAGACAATTGATCTGCACATATATATATAAAAAGCTTCCAAGTTAAAATGAAACCGTTTATAAGAATAAGCTCTCGATTTCACTACATTACCTCTTTACGGCTGCAGTAACAGTGGAAAGATACAAAGAGATCTTTTGTTTGCTTCTCCATTTGCTGCATATGCATCGTTCCTTCTTCAATGTCTGCAATTCCCACCCAAAAAAAAACTTATATCACTCGAACATTTCGCAAGAGTGATATATGGATTGAAAGCGAACCCTAATGGAAATATACGAATATGGATAAATTGACCTGAAGAAGGTTGAGATTTGGGAACGACATGAATAAGAGCGAGAGTTTGGCCACGAGAAGTAAGATTCTCCATTGTCCATTTGAGAGCATTTTGGCTAGTTTTGTCTTTGTCTATTGCAACAGCCACCGAACCACTTCTTGTTCCTTTACTTGTTGCATCTGTTTTCGGTAGCCACATTATTGTCTTCCTCTTCTTGCTTTTTTCCTAAAAGAAATTTATTAACACAAATGGAGGAATTTTCCTACTTTTTTATTACTAAATGTTATATTTGGAAGAATTTTTAAGATAAAAGATATAATGAAAAATAGATAATGTAATGGGTTGAGAAAATTTTCTATTTTTATTGTTTGTTATCGGATGGATGTTATTTAAGGGGCTATATTTTTGGATGAAAATCTAATTTCGAAGTTAGTAACACAAACCACGCAAATAAAGTTTTATATATATAGAAAACCAGCATATTACTATTTGCCTCTCTTTTTATCCTTCAAAATGAATTGGTTCCAATATAGATATTAATAAGATAATATTCGCGGAAGAAAACAATGGGTATTTTTTTGGTCGGAGTTATGGTATATTTTTGGAGAAAACTACTTTATACTGTCATGTATAAACACCATCAAATTGTTATGATTGGGAATCGATCGAAAAGGGAAGAAATATCATCTTCAACAGTATATAAAATGAAAAGAAAAGAGAAAAGCTAGAGAAAATAAAATCCACGCGCACAGTCGCACAGAGAACCCGTTGAGAATTTCTCAACGGTATACTTTTCGCAGCTTTATATTATTTTTCTGGTCCACATTTATTTTCGGTACAAAAACAAAGTGCTCATACGACGACGTTACTTTTGCATTTCCACCAAAAAGGATACACTAAAAAGAAAATTTATTTGTATGTGGACTGAAAAAGTATAGGAGTAGGTTTTTTTTTTTTTCGTTTGATACATTTCGAAGCAATTTACAGTTTCTGATTGATTTTTTATTCTACGACTGTCTTGCAAACTTCAACTAGAACATAATTCTGATTCGGAATATTATTTGCCTCCACTTTTAACAGTTTCACTACCGTAGCAATTTGGATTGGAGGTGATGAGTATTAAAAATGTAAGCTTTATTTGTCTTATGGACTATCGTACATGTAGTGGGAAGGTGCTTTAATGGAGATTCCTCAACTTTACTACCATTTTTTTTTTATTATCTATTTGAGTATTTTTACTTTAATTGACAGCAACATTTATTGTTGGTCATTTATGTTATTTGGCTTTAAAGCCTTGAAGACCAATCATATCTTCTGAATCGTTTTTTACAAAGCTCTCCTTTTATATTCCAACTTCCATACCGTGAACACAAACAATCAAACACACATCATTATCATTTTTTTTCTTTTCGAAAAAAGACTAATAACAGTTAGTAACCAATCTATTAAAGTTACTTGAATGGTTTTAAGTTTTTGGGGAAGAAAAAGTTTCGAGCTTTAATTTTTACTCTGTTTTTTTGGGGTAGAACAACTCGTGCAACGGGGCTGTGATGAAAGTGACAAATAGCTAAATCTCTCTTGCATTTATTGAGTCTCTCTTTGGACCCGATCCCATTCAACTCATCTTCACAGATGTCTCAAGCTCTGTCTATCTTTACTCTCTTCTTCCCTTGATCACAAGGTTCTTTGTCTGAATCTCATTTTGATGAGTCATTAACCCGTCTGGAGAGATCGAGTCTAAGTTATTGCACCGACACAACGTCGAATTCGTCGATCATACAATGTCTGGAGACTCTCTTCTCGCATCTAAACAGTAAAATTTCATTCCTTTTTTTCTGTCTGAATATTGATTTTTCTTCTTCATCCTCTCCGTTTCTTCCTGATTCTTGACTGACATGTTATGCAGAGGAAGTTCTTTGTCCAGATTCTCGCAGACCAAAGCCGTTAATCTCTCGCAGGTTTATATTCCTTATAACTAAGAAGAAAGAGCTTCCATTTACTTGCTCCTCAAGCTGCCAACTCAATGAGCCTTTTCTATTCTGTTTACTCCTCTTTATTGCTTGAAACTCACTTCTTATGACTCTGTTTTCTCTGAAAAGTATAGCCAAAGAACGTTACGCGAGAGATCAACGGTCTTGATTCTCCGAAGAACAGCAAGTTTCACAACCTCTACAAGTTCGAACTAGAGCATGATGTTAGTTTCACTCACCTCTCTTGTAAGTTGTAACCATCTTTAAGAATTTTCTCAGACTTAGTTCTGTTTTGGTATGAAACAGGTGAAGCGATTGAAAGATCAACTGCAAAAAGAGACTGCACTGCGCGCTCTATTGCTGAAAGCTTCTGATCAAAGCCACAAGATTGAGCTGTCTCACACATCTTCTCTTCCACGTGGTGTATGTTTCTTCAGTTTTTCTGAAGCTCTCTAAGCTTACAACGTTCAGATATAAATAGCATGAATCTAGTGAATGTTCCTAAAAAAAAAAAAACAATGTGCAGGTTCAAGAACTTCTCTCCAGTGTAGTAGCTATGGAAGCTACGGTCTCTAAGCTCGAACAAGAAATCATGTCTCTGCATTTCTTGCTGATTCAAGAACGAAACGAGAGAAAACTCGCTGAGTACAACCTCACGCATTCTCTGTCTCCATCTGTATGTTAACCAAATATTCCTGTTTGTCTAATCTTTGTGTGCTGCGATTGGCTCTGACTGTAAGATTCTTGCCCAGAATGCTACATATTTGGTTACACTTCCCGAAAAGAACCAAACGTTACGCCGCAAAGATCACAGAGCACAGCCCAAAAGCAAACTGGCAAAGTCTTTGCGAGGTTATGATAACGCTAATGAGCTGTCCAAGGAGATGATAAGATGCATGAGAAACATATTTGTATCTCTCGGAGAGACATCTGCTGGATGCAAATCCTCACAAGAGATTGTTGGTCTCTTGCCTCGCAAGAATCCAGCATCATCATCAACATGGTGGTCGCCTTCAGAACACTCTCGGATCTCCAAGTGGGTACAGAGCCCACGAATCGATATTCAGAAGAATTCAGATATTTTAACAACAGAGAGCAACGTGTTTGATCCTTATAAAGTCCAAGGAAAGCTGAGCTGGGCTGATATAGGAAGCTACAGATCCGCAACTGAAGTGGCTTCCATGTCTGTTGAGGAGAAACGGCTCGGATATGCTTCAGATGAGTTATGGAGATTCAGGTATTATTAACACACAATTTTAAGCAACTTCTGAGATTATGTAATGTTCTGTGATACATGACAAAACTCTTATGTGGTGGATTTTCATGGCAGAAACCTCGTTGAAAGACTTGCCAGAGTAAACCCAACAGAACTAAGCCACAACGAGAAGCTCGCCTTCTGGATCAACATATACAATGCCTTGATCATGCATGTAATCATGTCTTTGAAAAATTTCCGTCAATTTTGATTTGCATATACAAATTTACAGTTTGACGATTGTCTGATTCAGGCATACTTGGCTTACGGCGTACCGAAAACCGAACTAAAGCTCTTCTCCTTGATGCAAAAGGTTTGATCTCCACACATAAAACACTTTTTTTGGTTTGGTTCGGACAGAGGTTAATGTAAGTTTGGAGAGTCTATATTCAGGCTGCTTATACAGTTGGTGGGCATTCATACAATGCAGCAACGATCGAGTACATGACTCTAAAGATGAACCCTCCTCTGCATCGACCTCAAACTGTACTAACCTCGGCTTAAACTTCTATAGTTTCCGCAATTTCTTTACTGACTATTCTAAATTTCTTACCTAAACTGGGAATTTCAGGCTCTGCTTCTCTCCATTCTCAAGCTAAAAGTATCAGAAGAACAGAGACAGGCGGGGATAGATACACACGAACCTCTAGTGTCTTTCGCTCTCAGCTGTGGAATGCACTCATCGCCAGCGGTAACCTTTACATATCCATCTGGATGTGAAATCAGATATCTTTAGCAGACATTGAAAATTTCTCACAGAAATCACCTGCAGGTGAGGATATACTCAGCCGAGAACGTGGGCGAAGAACTCGAAGACGCTCAGAAAGATTATATCCAGGCGTCAGTGGGAGTGAGCCTCAAGGGGAAGTTGATTGTACCGAAGATGCTTCACTGTCTCGGGAAGAACTTTGTCGATGAATGCAAGGTTGCTCTGTGGATTTCAAGACACTTGCCGCCTCGCCACGCCGCATTTGTTGAGCAGTGTATTCAGCGGAGGCAACGGTGGGGTTTTCTGGATTCATCTAGTAGCAAATGCGGTGTTGTTCCTTTTGATTCACGGTTCCGGTATTTGTTTCTTCCGTAAAGAGCACTGATGCACAATGATGTGAGTGCACATTGTTCCGTTGCTAGGGTTTAGGTTTATGGCTATATAGGTGATTAAATTTTCTTCTCAAACTAATAAACAAATTAATGGATTTAGAAATAAGAAGACGAAATACATTCTCTCAGCATGCGAAGGTTTAATAGGTTTCACCGGGCCGGCGTACACTTGATTGAAACAAATAACTAAATGGTATGTGTTCTGTCTGAAAGAGAGTATAGGAAGGGAGAGATGAAACTAACTTGCACCTAACTAGGCATTAATGGATGAAATGTCTACTTTCCGAGGGGCTTGGACGACGTTCTTGTTTCCAGGGAACGACTTGCGGGAGACGTCCACGAGCGCTTTGAAGCTGTAAGGTTCGTGCATAGATATCTCAGAGAGGACTTTCCGATTCAGCTGGATGTTCTCCTTCATAAGTCCGTGGATAAAGTTACCGTAGTTCACCTGTTTCAAGCTTTAAATGTTAGGATTCCAACCAAACATGTAATTTCAAACTTTCTTCACCCAGAAACAGGGCACTGATCCGCTGACACAGACGCAAAAGAGATATACAATCGTCAAACAATAGAACCAAGACAAAAAGTTATAACAGAAGTCATAAAAAAGAGAATTAAGGACAAAACTCATGTGTTACGAAGCTGAAACCAGGTAATCGATCCCAACTTGTATAAGTAATTAATCAAGGTTTTAGTTAGTTTGAAATCATTGACAGGAAAAGTACTGTTTCACTTCTTTAAGCATCTATGAGCTTCGAGGCAAAACATTTTCACATCTTAAATCTCCATTTGGGTAATATCTCAGAGACTGGAAACTCAATCGAATATAATGTTTTTTATCTAGTTATGTCGATCTTCTAGCTATACCCAAAAAGTTATATTTCTAGGTGGATGCAAACAAAGTGTGCCGACAGCGTAAGAAAAATATCGAGAATACAGCAAAAACGTGATCCATCAGAGTTCTGTTCAAAAATAAAACTACAGCTTGTGAGCTAGAACAAGACACTAGTAAATTCGCAACATTTTCCTCTTAATGGTTTTGCCTCTTATGCTACTAGCAAACAACAGACTCCGAAGAAACCAAGCACTCAATTTTACATAACACACCACTTTAGAAGCTGAGCTCATCACAAGTTTCATTTCTAAACTAATCATAATTTTCACAAATCCCGTAGATAGAGCGAAATCGAATCAAAAGGCATCTGGAAGCAATCAGGCAAAACACAAATGAAAATCTGGGGGATGCAAAGAAAAACGTACTCCGTGCTGACGAGAACCAGCGTTGATTCGCTCGATCCAGAGACCTCTCATCTCACGTTTTTTGTTGCGCCTGTCTCTGTAAGAGTACTGAAGAGCTTTCTCCACTCTCTCCCTCGCAATTCTTATGCAGTTCTTCGCTCTTCCCCTGAAACCCTTGGCTAGCTTGAAGATCTCCTTCTTGTTCATCTTTCCCCTTTCTTCTTCCTCCTCCCTATTCCTCTTCCTTTCCTTACCTCTCTCGCTAGTGTTAACGCCGCCACTGTGTTTCCCTTGTGTTTCAATTCCGGGTCGGGTCGGATCCGAGACGAATCCGGTTTACCATTTAATAACACCACAAAACTGAACAGAGCCCATTACTTATCAAATGGGCCTCACTTTTCAGTATCCCTTAATAGAAGACACGTGTTGCCACGTCATGAAAACAGACTTCAACACGTGTCACAAGCTTTCGTACCTGCTTCGTTTTCCCGGGAAACAAACAACGCAAAAAGTAATTATGTTCTCAGCGAAACATTTTCCACAGATTTTTAAGTGGCTTTGCTCTGTTCGTGTCGACCCATCACACAGAAAACCCCAAAAGAGAAAGACTTTCAACTGTCAAGATTTTCTAGTACAAATGGGAGGAGGAGAGCCGATGGATGATCATCATCAGCGTATCTCGGCCACGAAATCCGACGGCGTAGCTGCGTCGGACGGTGTGGACCAGGGGAAGCTATACTCTCCAAACTACGCGATCAAAGTCGCTACGAAATCCGACGAAAACGTGGGTCAGGGGGAACTGTATTCTCCTGACCACGCGATCAGAATCGCTACGAACCCTAAAAAATTCTCAGAGGAGGAAGAAGGGGAGAAGCAGAGGGATACGATGATTTTGGGGATGAAGAGACTTGCGGCGGTTAAGGATAAAGTATTAGAGAAACTAGCGGCTGCTTCGGTTCCATCGGAGTCGCTGGAAAACGCTAAGCAGTTTCTGGAAGGTGTCATTAGGGATTTCGCTGGAGCGGCGCAGGGTATGACGAAAGACGCGTTGCACAGGATTAAAACCCATCTCGCTGATGTTCTTCCCTCCGTCTCTCCTTCCGTCACCGGAAAGGTTAGGTCTACCAAAACTTCTTATTGAGTACCCTATTTGAGATTTTTGTATCTGTCTGAGTTATGTCGTGATTCTCTGAGCAGATGGTGGACGATGCAGAGAAGGAAGCCATTAACGGAGAGGTAGAAGGGGAGAGGAAGTCCAAAGAAAGAACCGGAGAAGAACTCGCCGGAAAGTTGCCGTATGTGTCTCCGACGTCTTCATTTTTCGGCTCTCTCGCCAAACCTTTCTCAAAGCTTTGACGGGTTTTGTGTCGTACGCGTACTTGATGATACGACGGGGATCTGAGGTTTCTGAGACAATCTGAAATTTCATGTTTGCTTATAACGAGTGAAAAGATGGACACTTTACATGTTTTATCACTCATTTTTATAATTAGTGGTGTGTAATAGAAAACAGAGTTTTGCGCTTTTTTAATGTTCTAGGTCTTGGCTTGTTTGTATTTACACAAACTCAAAGCTGAAAATAAGAAAACAATGTTTATTGGAGATACCAAGGAAAAAGAGATTCTCGTCTGTACAAATTATACAAGTACGTATGTATATATGTAATGACTATCGGATGGTTGAGATGAATACAACAGACAAAATGGAATCAACGGTTCTTCTTTCATTACTGGATTCCGTGAAACTTTGTTTAATATGTATCATGTGTTCTTCTCAAGTACAGATAAAGCAGGAGCCAGATAGTTGTTCGCCTTGTCTGGCAAATGAGCCACCTGAAAACAATAGATAGAGAGAAAAAAGAAAAAAAAATAACTTTGTCAGAATATATGTAGAAGAAGCAATTCATTTAGTAAGATACTTCTATGGTGTACTCCTACCAGCTCGTAGAGCTCCATTCCTTGCTCGGCGACGTATTCATGGCAAACCTGCAAGAGAAAACAAAAGGATGCGAGAGATCCAATGTTGTGATTTCTCCTTTATATGTCAATGATTGAATCTGTGGTTTCTTTTTATGCATCAAACATGCATCCGTTTCTTAGTTGTGGTTTCTTATTATGGGTCAATAGTTGAATCATTTCTTTTTTCAGCTGTTTTTATATAAACTGCAACTCACATCGAAGCTTTTGTTTCTCGCGGTTGAATCGTGCAGCGACTTGACACAAATATCGGCCACATCCGCGCAGCTGATCCCCTGGAAATGAAAGATAAGTTGCGCACTTGGGAGTTAATTGAGTTCTCGCTCAGAGTCTTTTGCAGTATGCGAGCGTGGTGACTTGAGTTGTGGTTGAAACTAACCTGAGATATTCTGTTTCCTTGATCAAATATCAGAGCTCGTTGCCCGCCTGGCTCCTCCTGTATCCGAAAATTTGTAATATGATTGAGCCATATATACATATACATTGGCTAAAACTCAAAGAAGGGTACCTTCAAAGGACCGGGACGAATAATGGTGTATCCAAGGCCTGATCTTCTCAATGAATCTTCACCAGCCTGACAAATTTAGCGGACCGTGAGGGAAAGAGCCAAAGATGTGAAAACATAGAACCCACTGACTCAAATGCCTTGACAATTCAGGGAGTCAATACAGATTCAACAGTTGTTACAATGTGTGTTTCAGACAAAAGTAGACTTACCCTCTTAGCTTTAAGCACTTGCTCCCGTCTGTTGGGTTCTACTCCCGAACCAGTACATGACACCAAAATGAAATCGGTTTCTTGACCCGCCTGCAGAGTAAAAAGCGGAGAGTTGATCCATTACCTGTTTCTACATTTCGGCAGTTAGAATTAAGTTGGAGTACTTACTGGCAAAGCTTTGATGTACTCGAATATAAGGCTAAAGCTTCTTAGATCTTGTTGTGCACCAGCAAGACCATCAACAGCTCTCTGAAAGAGAGAGAGAGAGAGAGGAGAAAAAAAACCAATAGATTGCTAAGCTTACACATAAAGCAATGAAAGTATTTGGATAAATGACCAAACCGATCAAGCCCGAAAAGCCACTGCTGAAGCATCGAAAAGAGTAAGCAAACCTGTCTTTTAGGCTCAAAACGTATTGTCAATGTGTGAACAAGAAATGGATCTAGCGGTGGATCTTCTGGGTTAACCGGACGCAAAGCTGAAAATGGTACCCTTACCTGCCCAAAGAACCAAAGTTTTAGCCAGAACAATAGTGTAAACTGGGGTCTGAGCAAGAGTGCAAGACCCATGATGCTTATCATACCCGACAAAACCCTGCTTTGGTAGTAATCCTTGCGAAATACAGTTTGCTCTGAGACATATCTGATGATGGACCAGCTTCAAGAATTACAACATAGGATCTTCCGTTGCCACCAACAGAAAGCACTAAGCCTTCATACCTATTGGCATAAGCACACAAACGAAGCTATGGCTATTTAGATTCCGGGAGGTGTTGATACTACTCGAATCATTTCACAGAGTAAGATGAGCGCAAGGATGGTTGATACGTTATGAGAGATCGTGCAATACCTGTCAAGAGTGGAACCTAGCGGAAGCGAAAGTTTCTTAGACAACTCAACATATCCTCCTCGGGTGAAAACATAACCTGCGTTTGATACCTGGTTAAATCACCACACCTCAAAAGAACGAACTTTCACATTGTCTTGTTACCTGAAAACTCAGCTCTCTCAGATTCGGTGAACTCGAACTTAGCATCCATTCCACCGTCATATTTGGAAGCAGTTGTGTCCTGAAAGTAAGTTCCTTGACGTACCTCCCAACCGTCAAGTGCCTCAGCCGACTTGAATTTCGCGATTAACAGCTTGCTTTTACTGCTTTTACCGGCTCTTAGCTGCGCTAGCCTGTTATTGTAATCCTGTAAAATACTCAAAAAAAAATAACGACACAGGAATGACTACTCTCTGCTCAACAAAACAAGAAACCAAAATCAACCGCGACAAGTGTTGTTATACCTGAAATGCTTTGGTGAGGTTATAAACGCCCAAGTGATCAACCCGGACAAGGTCTGCAGTAATAGTAGACCGAGCGGTGGCGCAATAGATGATCTTGCTGCAGCTTTCCACTGCGGATTTGAGCGTTGAGGGTTCTCCCACATCTCCAACCACAATATCTACTGATCTTGGCAACATACTTATCACTTCCTCATCTGTTTTCCTCACCAGTGCCTAAACAGCAACCAAAAGCTCTAAAGCATTCGCAAATACTTGATGTTATATAAAAACCAGCTTTTCTCCTAACCTTGACGGTGTAGCCACGGAGCATGAGTTTACGGACGACGATACGGCCGATTCGGCTAGTGGCTCCTACGACTAAAACGGTGACGTTCTGAGCGCCGGGAACAGCGAACTCACACATGGGTCCTTCTCTAATGAGAAGACTGTCAAGAGTCTCCTGATCATCGGGTCGAGTCGTCCTCGAAATCTGACCCAATCCAGAGAATTTCCGCCATACCTCGTCGAAGAGCTGCCGCGATCGCCGTCCCAAGCCCACGGGATTCACATCGTCCAGTTTCAGTTGCGGCGGAGACGGAGATTGAGCCGGCGGTGGAGCTACATCGAGTTTCTTCGCCACCGTCTCCTCGCCTTCCTTTGTAGCGGTGGTTCCGGGTCGGTTTCTGGTCTTCTTTTCGCGGCGATTCTTGTCGGAAGATGAAGGTGGAGGTGGAGGCGGAGAAGAAGAAGAAGAAGAAGATTGAGCTCTAGGAATTGCGATCTGTGACCGATCGTGGAAATCCCATCTGTGAATTCTCGTGTTAATGTTGAAACTGTTGCCAAAATTCGAACTTAGAAACCTCGCATCAGTCGCCGCCATGTTACTGCCAACAATACCACCCACCATTTTTGAGACTCTGCTTCTACAACAAAAACAGAGCTCAAGCTTCAATTTTTCTTCGCAAAATATTAATTTCAAACGCTTTTTTATTTTCCTTTCCCTTATAATAATATTGTGCAAGTATTTTGGATAATTATGTATACATACATACATACACACACTTGTTATATGAATCTTTGCATGCTAGTCTGTCACCGAGAATACTCTTCTTGGTCGAAATTGGAAACGGATAACGAAAGTGAGATTTTTTTATTTCTCTGTTATTTGAGAAAATATAATATTAAGAAAAATAGAAGAATATATGGTTGGATCGGAGGACTTTGACATCAGAAGAAATAGAAGAAAGAGAGAGGGGAGAAGAAGACCACAGAATCTGGTTTGGACAGTGATATGACTTCTGAGCCAATTAACAAGCCACGTACACTCTCGCTTTTCCTCTTCTTTTTTATTTTGTTTAATTTATTTCACTTTTTTAAAAAAATGAGAAAATCCCGTAATACATCAATATTGATGAACCAACCAACTGAAGAAGTTCCACAAGAATTTACTTTTCATGGATGTTTATTTTTTTTTAACACATATTTTATTACAAACTACAGATAGTAAGAATCTGTAGCATGTCCTGATAGCGTTTACCTTGTTAAACCAAAACCTATTTCAATTTTTTTTTTCTCATTAAATGGTCAAAAACGAAGAAAGTATAGGCGATTGCCTTGGTACAAGAACCAGAAAGCAAACAATCATAAAAATTGTCAAAAGACAAGTGCACTCAAGGGAATAAGGGAATAAACCTATTTCAATTAAGGAAACGAAAATGTCATTAATACAGTGCACTCAAAAATGTTAGAGACATCCGTAGACACTCCCTTCATCTTACTTGCCTAGAAAGTTAAGAAAATACTTATATAGTACCAGGGGATTCTTGCCACACCCCCAAGGGAATAAGGCGTCTTATAAATACAGCAACAGAAGCAGAAGAAGAAGAAGAAGAAGTTATGTAAGCAGAAACAGAGTGTGTATACATAGGATATAAGCAATGAATCACCAACCAGATCAAGCTACTGAACTGAATTATAGAGTCTGGACTGTCTGATTTCTTCCTTTTTGCGACCTGACCAGAGCATAAGTTAGCAGCTATGAAGATTCTTCCACGTCAGTGGCACTTAGGCTGAAAAACTCTTCAAGTCACCCTAAGAGCTTGCTCCCCAAGTTATTCATCAACATCATCATCACTTCACGACTTGTGACTGAATCCATCTACGTTAAACCGTCATAGTGTTTTTATTCTGCTTCTTACGTATCTTCACTAGCTGGTATTATTCACTTCTTCGTCGTCTTCTTCTCAAGTGGAGCTCAGAGACACCAGCTTCTTCTATCTTCTTAACCTTCGGAAGAAGATTCGATTTCCACTTCTGTTTATATCCTAAATGAAATAAGTATATACATAACAATCAACCGGAGGTCCCAGCGACTTCCGCAGCTCTCTGTCTCATCATCTCCATGACGGCTGCTCTGCGCCGTGAATCTGATTGCTGCTGTAACCTTCTCAGATGTTCCTTTAGGTCCCTGAGTATAGAGATTCACAATGATCAATACAAATCAGACGGACCATTCGTTTTAAAAAGCTTTGCCATATGCTATTCCAGAAATCTAAAATATCCGAAAACTTTACAGCAAGTCTCAGACGAGGCGAGAGAAAAACCATCTACTCCAGGAAAGCAAAAGATAAAATTTAAGTTTTAAGTTTTTACTTATTGAAAGAAAGGGTAACTACTAACTAGAGAATGATCCCACAGAAATCAAATGCGGGACATAGGTTAAAGAGATTACCCGCATCGAGGTACATCGCAATTTGATTCCTTGCAGGCCCGAGCGTGGATTTGCAAGAGATACCACATTTTCTTGCATAGAACACAACCTCCTGCAGCACGTATTGTGCAACGAAGACCATGTCGGAATAGCCCCTTCACTTTGCGGCAGTTGGGATATTGGCAATATGTAGCACGACGGCATAGCGTCGCATGCACCAGAAGATCGAGCATTTTCCTGAGCTGCAAATATCAAACAATGAAAACGTTAGTTCAGATAAGTTTTAGGAGCTAAATGACATAAATCTACCTAACTAAGCCCATCTTCCATTTTCTCAAACCAGAAGAAGCCTAGAGCAAGAGAAGAAGATGCAGCCCTGTTCAAGTGGAGAATATTTCAATACCTGCAAGACTCGCAATTGCCTAGCTTCTTTATTCTGAGCATTTTGATCAGCTAGTGATGGATGATTTGTCAACTTGTGAGGATGATTAACACAGCCCTCTTTACTGTAACAAGTATTGCATACATCGTAGTCCGGGCAAACTTCACAGCGCCAGCCTTGACCACTTTCAATATCGAGGTGACATGCGTTACATGTTGTGACAAAAGCAGGAGCAGTTGGATTATGCAGATGATAAAGCACCATCATGGAAGAATGTTTTGCCCGCCTCAGTGTATCATACTGATAATGGTTCCCTTGACAAAGACTCAGGAATGCTTGCCTCGTATCGAAAAACTCACTTTCAAGTATCTCATCTCTATCCGTGGTGTCTGCAGGAATATCGGCGATCTCGACCTACAAAATAGATTAAAAACACCATTTCGTGAGATAAAATAAAATACAGAAACACATGAGACTAGACGAGAGAACCTCCTCTCAGATCCCAAACAAGCTGATACGAGCTTGCAACTTTTACTAATAAAGAAACCTTGAACTAATAAAGAAAGGAAAAGACACAAAACTCAATTCTTTCGTCGGTTGTGTGTTAAACCGTAACGCGTATCCCAAGCCAATGTAACTTACAGGATATAGTGCATGTTTATCCTTTTGCTTAACAGGATGCCTTTCTCTGTCCTCTCGTTTCTGTTCAGCCTCGTAGCACCTGAAAGGTAGAATAACGTATTAAAGACTACAGCAATCTATCAGGTAAAAACAAACATGGATTAAGAAGATAAAAACCACAGCTTCCAAGTTATACAAACAAGTCACAATAACAAAAGCGCGAGAAAGAGAATAACAAATTAACTAGCAAAAGAGGCAGGGAAATTCTTACCCATCACATAACTGGAAATCTTTGCATTGGCAGCAGACCCAACGATTTCCAGTTACCATCAGTGTACAACAATGCGTGCAACAATGCTGCAAGTGAACCATGATAAAATCCTCCTTCATGGGGTGAATGGTCTCACCAAGCTAAAAACATAGAGAAATAGTTTAACAAGTAAACACAAAACTATACAAGAGAACCGAATTACTGAAACTGATATGCAGGAGAGGAAAGGTGCATAGAAAGAAATAATTACTTTATGCATTAGCAGAAGATCTTTGGACGTATTCCCAGACAGATCAGACTGGCCAGATGCTTTTAGAGCCCTTTTTGTAATGGGTTTCTTGAGTATTCCTTTCTTATTTCCCTTTCTACCATCATCTTCTTGACCCATTTGTTGTATGATATCCTCTGCTGCACCTGGCCAATAGTCACCATCGAAATACGGGAGCCTAGCTGCCGTAACCTTAGCTCTACGTTCACCAGTTTGCAAGAAAAAATGGTCATAGAGATTTGTAGTTCCCGCTACAATCCCTTCCTCTGCAGCTTTTCTCAACATTGCTAAGTACCTGTACAAGGAGCAAATGAAGGATGTAAAGGATATACGAAAATTTTACGAACAAAACCATCAAAGGCAATTGGACTGACCACTCCCGTAGTTTATCAGACTTTGGCGTTTTCTGAATTTCTGGATGGCAATATAGGATATAGTCCTCACCCTTCAGTGGTGGACAAGCCCATATATAGCAGCTCGTGAAACCACGCATTTTGCAGTATTCCAGGTAACCAATCTGAAAAAAACACCAATGCATACCTTTGAATCCTCCATGCAATGTAAAACACACAAATCTTGGTTAAAACCAGGACTTACAAGAATTTCCTGGTATACAAAAGTGCGCAGAGCCTCTCCATTAGCAGATTTAATCTCAGGTCTAAAGTACTTCACAGAATCCAGGTACGAGAGATAAACACGGCGATGATTAGGAGATGAACATTCAGATCCAAATTCCTGGACATACATACCAAACAAGCATACTTCTACACCTTCGATCTTCTGGAACAATAGAACCACCTGGCAAAATAACATGTGGAGCGTGAAATGTATTGTTTAAAGAGTGGAATCCTGGAAATGTGTACGTGAGGAAAATACAATAGTGGTGTGCGTGGATCATTCTTACCTTGGACTTGTATGGAAATTCTGTGGGGAAATTCTCCTCCTTAAAAATTTCAAGAAATCGAGATTTGACTTCCAGCTTCTTGTCAACGGATAAAACAACTCTAACCACAAGGGATTCAGCAGATGGGATCTGTCAGTGCCAGTAAAAAAAAACAAAACAATGAGCGAACAAACCAGTAAACTTCAATGTATTGTTTTGAAGAAGCACTACAGCCATTTAATAAAAAAGATAGGACTCAAAGATGCAAAATCACATATGAGAGCTTAAACCTTGTACAAATTAACCGCCAGATTACCTCATCATAATTTTTTCCTTGAGCCCTGGCTCTCGCAGTCCTTTCTTGCTCCAGGCTTTTAAACAAACGCTGCTCTATATGGTCACTGAGAATCGTTTTTGGCAGGTCTTTCGCTCCAAGAACAGCACTTTGAGGTAAAGGCTTTCTCTCATTTTGCTCCACCTCAATTATATAGCACTTTGGACAGGTGTACTCAGCTTGCCCCCCATCATTCCTCCGCCCATTAAATAGAGCACATATTTGATGCTGCCAGGCCTCACATTTATCACATTGGACCCACTGCAAAAACCATGGAACGCAAGAGACAAACTCAGAAAACCTACAAAGCGGGAGACATATGACTATAAAACTCTACTGAGTAAATAGTCTTACCCATTCTTCAGTCTCTTCATCGTTTTTCTTTTTCTCGAGTCTTGCCTTCGGCATTGAAGTCCCTTCAGCGAGTATAGTGTCTCCTCGGGATTCATTATAACAGGGAATACAAAAGTAATGACGAGTTTCACCAGCTCCAACAGTATAGTACATTGCATTTCTTTTGATACGAGCACCACAAGGAGTACAATAAATAGGTGGTGGCTCGAATGTAAGCTTCTCCACCGCACATAATTGGCAGGAATTCTCACTCATCGAATTCTCCATAGCCTGATTCTTTTCTGCTTTGGCTTTACTCTGCAGTCAAATAGAAATTAAATGATAAGTTATTCATCAGCGAGCACATGCTTTGAAATAATGTGGAGAATTGTTTAAAAGAGCATCACAGTTGCGCCTATAGATAGCAAGAAATTCATCTTGAACAAAAACAACAGTAGAACCGAAGAAATAAAAGTAAAAAAGATATATCCATATATTAAACTTGCTTTTCTGTAAACTTTTGAAGTCAATAAAATTGCACACCTGGCCAACCCACTGACGAAGACCACGAATATGTTCTCTCACTTGTTCGGGAGTGAACAATTCAGTTAAAGAAACACCCTTTATTTTTGGTTTTCCAGATTTTGATGCAACAACGTCAGCAGACTCCACCAGAACTTCCTTCTTCGGCTGTTGCTCCATTTTTATGTTTTCTTGCTTTGGCGAGGCGCCAGATAAATCATGTTGACCTGGTTCACTGACAGGCCTAGGCCTGGGAACATTTTCAAAAGCTTCATGTTTTATCTCTTTGATGCCGAATCCTGCTTGAACAGTAATATCAGGAATTTCTTCTTTAACTTCCAAGTTCTCTGACTTCAATGCCACATGTGCATCGCTGTGCCTATGATCCTTTCTTTCAGCATTCTGAGATAATTCTTCTTTCACTTCCAAGTTCTCTGTTTTGGAAACTATGGAGCTTTTACAACTTTCACCCTCAGGGACCACTGGTTGAAGAGAAGGCTCTACCTTCAACCGTTTTGATGACGGTTGCAAATTATCTAAAGTATCAGCAGAGCCAGGGGCACCAGACACCGCTCCAGCAGTAGCGCACAGTGAATCATTTGATACTACAGCTCTGTTCACAGCGCTCACTGCACTGCTTTCGTTTTTTAAACGGGCCTGGGCACGCGCATTAAGTTGTTGCTGCTGGTAGGTCTTTACTGGCACACAGACGGGGCACCGAAGATCCTTGCAGTTTTTATAGTGGCTAATTAACGACTTTGTGTGACGACAACGAGGATACTTACACTGAGGTTCAAGACAACTGTTCATGTGACCCCATAGTTTCTGAACAGTAACGCAATTTCGGTCTGAGCACTTCCCTCCTGGCGATTTGCAGATCCGTGCATGAAGTAGAAACAAGAGCCATCTCTGCTGACTTCGGTACTTGAGATCGCGATTTCCATATCTACATGTCGTTCCAATAGGATTTTGCAGACTGTGAGATTCAGATACGGTAGAAGTATGATTTTGACCAATAACAGACCCTTCAGTCAGATTATTAGGTTGAGCTTCATCCAATCCGGTAATTCTTTGACGGAAATCCTCCTGAACGTTCTGTTCACTTGTCATACCATTAGACATTTGAGTATTTTCCTGAGGCTGGGAAGGCCACTGACCCCGTGGATTGGATTCTGGTTTTGCTCCAACAGCAAGGTTGCTAAAACTGTTAATAGAATCAGAACCTATATTCTTCGGGTGCAGCATTTGCTGAATCTGTCGGCTATTTTGAGGAACTTTCGTGCATATATCATTCTGACTTGTAACTGAGAGATGCTGAGCGTCTGCATAGCAGTCTTCTCCAGAGTTCTGATATTGGTTCTGGAACTGAGAAAGCTGGAATCGTTCAGAAGCTTGGGAGTGCAAAGCTTCGCTGTGGCTCTCCTTTCCAGGTTCATCCATTTCAGAAGCCACCTGAGGTTTCCCCAAACCATCGTTGCTTATTAATTTATGGTGCTGAAGGGCCTGCTGCTTCAATTTCCTTTGCTGGAGAAATTTCTGCTGCTGCTGTTGAATCTGATTAGGCTGTTGCGGAAATTGCTGTTGTTGTTGTTGATGTGACTGCAGATAATGTAGGGAAAGAAAGAAGATTGGAAGTCGGTATACTAAAAGTGATAAATGTAGTGGTGTGCATTGTTGCACGCAAATGAAATCGACTGATTGCTCACCAGAGAAGAGTTAGCTCTGGCCACAGACTGGAAACTTGCTACATTGATATTCTGAGCATTTGTCATCATCCCACCAGATGTCACACCTCCATGCAAATTTCCAGATCCAAGGGTGTCAGGATTTGTAGTTCTATAACCCTCCCCTAAAATATAAAGAAAAATGCTTTAAATATTCTGACTGGTACGTACTAGTCTTTCAACCACAAGAAATGACCATACATATGAAATAAGATGATCAAGACAGAGAAAAAGAGAGAAACTACCCTGCTTTCCTGACAGGTAGAAGTTATCAATGGACTGCTGTAAAATATTGAAGAATTACCTGTGTCAACGCTTTTTTCATTTACAGAGTTATTGGCTACACCCGCCGGCTTTGGTTGTATGTCGGGTCTACGGCCAGAAGTCATTTGGTTGGACAACATGTGACTATTTTGACCACCAGTATCCTGCCTTTGCTGCTGCTGCTGAGACTGAGGTACCACCGTGGGTTCAGCAGAAATTCCACCACTATTGTTATTAGTACCACTGTTAACGAACCCAGGTGTAGGAATCATCTTGGGCGTACTTCTTTGAGAACTCATGGATGCCATGTTCCCTCCAGACCCAAGAGAAAAGTTTCTCGATGTATGGTGGAATCCATTAGACATATTACCTGCAAACAAGTTGTAAAGGTATCAGAGACACATGAGATGAAAATTTCCAAGAAAACTATCTACGATCATTTAATGGAAAAAAACCTCCATGCATGCCACTAGCAGCTAGAAGGTTTCCAGTGTCCACATCTGTACTTTTGATGTTGTTGTTTCCAGCTATCGTAGCATCAGCGGAGGGTGTAACCATAGGACTAGGATTACCCCCAGCGTGTGATAATCCTGGAGTAGGAATCATCGTTCCAACCGAAGGAGAATTAGCATGTCGCTGATTGTAGTTATTCAAGTGTCTGCCTTTTATTAGACTTGTAATTCGGGACTCAAGGGTTGACCGGTTCAAGTAATCCTCCTGTAGTAAAAGTTGGAAAGTGTCAGAAACGAAAAGAAAGATAAGCAAGGACATGAGTCAATAAGCTGGATCTAGAGGTAACTTGTCAAAAAGCATCAGCCAATCTTGTTGAAATTCACCAGTAATCAAATCCTAAATGCGAGCTACCAATCAAGTACGTTTCCTTTAGACAGACAGAATATTTTGAGATACCTTTGAGATAGCCATCTTAAACAGCCCCTCCTCTATGCGTCTAGCAACATCCATATACCTTGCCTTTGATGCAGCATCAGCCGGAGATGGTTGCCGTTGCAGTAACATGTTAAAGCTGGAAGATCACGGAGGCTCAGTTAAAACCATGAAGCAATAATCAATCAAATCTCAAGGAGCAAAAACACTAAAATATCAGGTCTTAAGCAACAAAGAATACAGTAATGCAGCCAAGGCGGTAATCAGTTCGATCATTCCCAGTCCACATTAGGATAACAGTAACTCAATCCATAATAAGTAAATATAAGATGAACGAAACATAGACAAGCTATAGCGGGGAGACACATATGAAAAAATTGAAGGCTTACACAAGGGTTTGCATGTACTGTCGGAGTTTCGAAATATCATGGTCCATGGGACCAACGATGTTACGTGAAGGCCCTACACCAGCACCAGCACCAACACCAGTTGAAGCAACAACTAAATTCTGCATTTGAGGGTTCCCATTATTCTGCGGCAGTGTCCCTTGGTTTGGAACCTGCCCAGATAGTTTTCCGGACATGTGAGCCTGAACATTCATGTTATATCTTAAACCTTCGTCGCCTTGTCCTAATTCTTCTTGCAACTAGCACTAACAGGCACTGCATAACTCTTCTGCCCCCGAAAAATCAGAAGATTGAAAGCTCATTTCCTGCTCTTTGTTATTCTTCAGATGATGTCAATGAGTCAGTGTAGCAGCTCTTAACACACAACACACCTAGCACCGTGTAGTGTCCTGCAAAACAATATGATACTCTCATAAAACGGAATTTATAAAACGGAATGTTATCAAAGTACGATTGAACTAGAATCATAAGACTATGATGATTAAAGAACTAAGCCCAATTGAAAAGAACAACAAAAAATTGAATGAATTACGAAAGCAGACAGCGAGAGGAGCAATAAATAAAGCAACCAAATGTAGCTTCAATCTTGAATTAAACAAGAGACATCCCCAGATAAAAACCTAAACTCAATCCAACCTTGAAATTGATGCACAAAGAAGCAAACTTTTCTCTCAGAAGGTCACGGACATAAAAGCGTTACTAGTGATTACGATGATCGTACCTCCGAAACGTAGTAGAACAGAGCAATAAAGTCGGTGAAGAGCCGATGTCGCACGTGTGAACTCACACAAGCCAGGAAGAAAAGAAATACAAAAGAGACAAATTAGGATCAAAAAGAAAACCCAGAAAGATATTCCAAAACCTAGAGGCGAAGGAAGAAGAAATAACGAATAATCGACAAATTTTCGAAAATCTGAGAGGTTTCCGGAGTCGGAGTTCTTCGAATTGGGGATATTTCGGGCGCTCGCTCGATTTTGGGGATTTTGGTTTTTTTCTTTTCTTTTTTCTTTTTCCTTTTCCTTTTCAGGGATTTTTCGTTTTGATTTTGCAAGTAAGTAAACAAAAAAAAGACACATTAAATACACTTACTTTATGTTCTGTTTCTTTTAAGTGGAATAGAATACATATCATTAAGGAAATAACAAAGTTAATTGGGGAAACCAAGGTCGAAAATCGAACAGACAAGGAGAAGTGTCGGGAGATAGCTTACGTTCCTGTCCGTCCGATCGATATACAATGCTCCTAGTAAATTATCCTTGTAGTTTATTTGTGTAAGCTTCTTTTCTTTTGGTACCGACTGGTGAGAGTAATAAAACCATTGAAATTCAATAATCCATATTCCAAGCTCAAACCGGAAACAAAACAAACCCCGTTTTACCATTGGTACGTACAATCTTGCACAGTAACAAGTGCAAATGCTCAAGCATGGGCAACTTGTATGATCTCATCGTTACTTGTAACATAAGAAAGTAAAGTCCTTCGGGTCATATTCAGCGTTATAATCTCAGGGACTTGAGAATCTCTGCGATCTCTGTCTCCAACTGATTTCCGTTGTCAGGAACCTTCTTTCGCTCCTGCACATACCTACAAATTGGAACATGACAAAGTTCAGATGTCATGCGTCTCTTAGTCTAATATAATGAGCAATTAGTATAGGTCTATGATCATGTAGTGAATTGGTGGTCTCCGCAGAAACTTGAGGAGCGCTTGTTATTATTGTTCCAGGCTGAGAAGAATTATCATTCTGCTGCATTTGATTGTTCTTATTCCATTCTCTGCCTTTTATCAAGCTTGCCAAGCGAGATGCAAGGGTGGATGGGTTCAGCCATGATTCAGCAAATCTGGAGCTAGAGACAACATGTCATTGAAGCTTCAACCAATCTTGTTTAGTTGGAATTCCTCGGTAAATCAAATTTCTAACTACAGAATTAACACCGATCAAGTAAAAGTTTTTGGGAGTACCTTTGTGGTAGCCCTTTGATAAATACCTTCCTCTAAGCGTCTAGCAAGTAGCAACATCTAAGTACTTAGCCTTTGATGCATCATCAGCTGGACGTGGATTCCGTTTCTGTAACTCGCTGAAGCTGGCTGTCTCCTCTTTAGGTAATAACAATTTAATCATTATGTTACAAACACTAATATAATTTTATATATATTCATGTAATATTAGTTGGAGCATACTGGTTTACTATCCAATCAAATATTTAGAATAATTCCATTATTAATATCTAATGGAGTATATAACAAAAGTATGAAAGATAATGAGACGAAGTTTTCATTTGAGAAATTGCGAGAAACCCATAAAAACTGATTATGGTATTTTATCACTTCATAAGTTGTTTAATTATTCTTCAAAATCTAAAATTTATTTATGTAAAATAAATGTGTTAAAATATAAATATTAAATTATTAAGATATTTTTTTTGCTTGTTTTAACAATTGAGATGCTCTCTTAGAGTAATATTGGATGGAATCATAACTTCATATCCCAAAGTGTTTGGTATGGTGTGTACGGTTTAACTTAAACCAGAAAGAAAACCAAACCCGGTTTTCAGATCAATATGGACTTACAAGCCGCAGTACAATAAGTCAGTAACAGTGCAAAAGCCGAAGCATCTTTATTCGAACGAAAACATTTTCTAAATAAATTTGGCAAAAGACCTTCGGATAAAAATATTCAGCGGTAGAGGCTCTCCGACTTCAGATTCTCTGCAATCTCTGTCTCCCACCGATCTCCATTCTCAAGAAGCTTCTCTTTGTCATACAGAAGCTCCTGCAGCGATAAAAACATAAAGACTCAGATACACATCTTAACTTTATGATCATGGACAAATGATATGTTTCTTTTTAGTGTTTACCTCATGAGTCTCGGTTGCAAACTCAAAGTTGGGTCCTTCGACGATTGCATCAACAGGGCAAGCTTCTTGACAAAAACCACAGTAGATGCACTTTGTCATGTCGATATCATACCTGTACAGCTCCGAATCATCATTACACTATGAAATGTACAGAACCAGAGAGACAAGACAGTATCAAAAAGAGAACATATGGTTAATGACTGGGAACTTAAGAGGTGACCTAGTGGTTCTGCGGCTTCCATCTTCCCGCTCCTCAGCCTCTATTGTGATTGCTTGTGCTGGACAAACCTGATGAAAGGAAGATCTAGTATCCGTCACAAAGTACAATATTCAGCTGAATTGTGATGCCATGGTACGAATTCTCGAGTAGCATAGACTTGTAAAACTCACAGCTTCACAGAGTTTGCAGGCAATGCAGCGTTCTTCCCCAGTTGGATACCTTCGAAGAGCGTGTTCACCACGGAAGCGAGGGCTCAATGGACCCTTTTCAAAAGGATAATTGATCTGCACACAGGACAACGCTTGAGAATCCCAATGCGTTTCTTTCAACCTAGTTACTAAAGTCTGGGAAGAGTGCCACTCACGGTAACTTTTGGATCAAAGAAGTACTTGAGGGTCAGCGACAAACCCCGAACCATTTCAGTGAGAAATAGGGTGTTCATGCTCCGTTCAAAGACTGTTAAAGTAAGACATGTCAGGAATCGCTAATGATCACAGAAGGAAATAAGCAGAAAGGAAAAGTAAGAGAATAGAAAAGTGTAGGGATCAAAAAGCTTACCGGTACTCCAGTCCTTGGAGATCTCCTTAGCAAGCTGCTCAGCTTCTTCATCATCTGCATGTTACAGAGCCACAGAGGCAAACCATTTAGTCACATATAAGCCTGAAAAATCATAAGCTATTTAACCAAGAAATTAAAAGCCAAACCACAGCAACAAGATATACCCTTTTTGGAGCCATACGATATAGCTCGGGACTGTAGCCCACCGAGATGAGATTCCTGTAAAAAGCCCTATCAAAGAAGTGATGGCAGACGTTAAATACAAGAAGAATCCCATATGGTAACCCACCAAAAGAAGCTAAAGAAAGTAAAAGTTAACAATCACAACGCTCTCAGTTGAAGGACTCGCATTTGCAGAGATTGAGCGATAAACATTACGGCGACCCATTCTATTCTACCTTAAAGGACGAGTAAATGACCTATAGAATAACAAAGCTTCACGAGATTGAATGAGATACATGTAGAATCACCAAACTAAATCCCTAAATCTTAGATATGAATTGGGTTTAAGGAAGACACAAATTTCACCCTAACTCAGAAATTTAACAGAGTGATTCCAGTTCCCAACTTCCGTTTTATGTTCCCTGTAATTCCCAAAAAGTCCAGCAGCTATCTCGCATTTATAGGAACACTAAGGACATAAAATGGATAAAATCAAGAGCTAACGAGACCCATACGAGATGTCGCGCACGGAGAGCATTGAACGACCTGCGAGCTACCAACGAAGCCATCGATGGAGCTCCAAATATCAAAGTTGGGTCCTGACGAGAACGAGAACCACGATTAGCTGAAAAACCTAGACAAGCAAAAAGAAGAATCGATCGAGAGAAAGACCAACAGAAAACACTATTCCTCCACCCCCAACCTTTGAACACGATACTCGAAAGAAGTAATTTTCTTCTACACACGAACCCAGAGAAAGTTCGATCCCACGAGGGCATGGACACGAATGGGACAACAAAATTCGATCAGATGTCTCTCAATTTACAAATGTACCCTTGTCATTAATGCTTGTCAAGCTAATAACCGGAGGAAATCAAACCGGATTTATTTGGTATGACAGTCAGTTGAACTTTCACACATTCCAAGTTCTCAAGTGTGGACCAAACCAGACCAATGACCAATGGTCACTACAAACAGATTTTGCTGACGACACTCTTCACCACTAATACTGAACTAATGGGGAAATATTATTATATTTTTTTTTTTACTTACAAAACGGAAATGAGAATTAGTTGAAGGTTGTAAAGAGAGATGTTATGGTGCTATGTAGAAAGAGTTGCCACAGTTAATGTGGGTTTGCTTTAGAGGATTCCATCTATCAAATACAATCCGACCGCCTCGACCAGTTCTTCCTTGAAACCGAGCTCTTCCGCTTCTTGAATCCACTGGAGGGATGATTCCCGCAGCAGCCAGTATATCAGGGACCAACGGTTTTGTGAACTGCATAACTGCCTCATTAGGATTCTGCAAGGAAACAAAAACGGTGAACGTAATCATCTAAGAAATCTCAAGTGTTTCAACAACAGAGAGGGGATATAAGAGAATACCACTTTGTGGAGCCATCCGTGTCTTCTCGCCTCTTGCTTTATGCTCCCGGCTTGACCTCTAGCGAGACTTGAGTCGGTGAAACGAGGATGAGGGGTAAAGGAAGGCCTTGCGTATGTTTGAGTGGTGGTTGGCTCATCAGAATCCACATTTCATCTTCGCTTGAGCCAAATCTGTAACATGTCTCCAAGAGTTCGGTTTCATGCTGCAAAGCAGATCAAAATTCTTAGGGAGGAGATCGAAATGCACAATTCTTTCCGGTTACAGAAGGACACTCAGTGCAAGTTTTAGATAAGTACCTTATATTTGAGTTGGATTCTCTGAAGGCTCACCTCACTCGCCATGAAATCCCTCTTTTTTTCTTCTCTCTGTATAGGTAACAGGTTTCTAATCAAGTTAATACTTCTGGAGCATGCAGTTTTCTCTTAAGATATAAAATGAAGTTACATTCAAGTCCAAATATAAACGCCATAAAGAATACCTTAATTAGAGCTTCTAGAATGGTCTTTGCTTGGTCAAGATTGCGCCTGACCTGATAATAGCATTTCCCAGAACAGAACAGAAGATCATGTTCGTAGAATCCAACAAGGATTATAAGAACTTGTACACAGATTCAGGTCTTTCCTTACCTGTCGAAGCTTTTCAAATGACTGCGCATTGCTTTCTCTCCTTTGCATCTAAAAGGGAGGTTAACTCTTATCAGTAAGTTGTGGTGCATTTTCCATACTCACACATGCAAGATAAGAAAAATGATGAAGTTCAGATAATAAAAGAGCCTACCCTTCTGGTGTGTAGCCTATGAGCTTTCTCCCGTGGCCTAAACACATTGTACGGATTGGTATCGTTGACCGGTGGTGGAGGCTGTTCCAAACAACAAAACCACAACATTAAGTCATTGTTTCCTGTAAATTTTCCGAATATATTTGTTTCATGTACAAACGAGACAAGTCTGAATGGTATACCTGTAAACGCCGCAAAATAGGCTTTTGCCATCTTTCACGCTGAGAGAATGCAAAACCAAAACTTAGTTCGTGTTATAAGACTATGCTCAAAGAGCCACAAAAATCTCTAATAAAAGTACAACTACCATCAAACTATGTGACATAACATAACAACTATATCCAAAAACTCTCAATGATCAAACCATGCCACATAAATGTCTATCTCCAACCTTATTTTTCCAATAACTGTATATAGCCTGGAAAACTCCATATTTGATGGGCAAAGATTGCAGCGCCTGTAAAAAGAAATAGCACAACAAGAGAATTTAAAACGTAATTCACTGCCTCTGAGTAAATAAGCACGAGAAGTAAACAAGAGACAGCACAGGCACAGGCTCCAAAAGAAATATAGATTGCGAAAAACAAAGTCCTCTATAGGAGGCAATATATGCTCCTGCTACAGTTTCGAGCTGTGAGGAAAAGTAAGATGCCATCCTTCAGAAAACAGTCTCCGACAAAAGATGATTCACTACGATGAGAACTAGTGAGCTATCCAATCAACCAATATCATTTTTTTTTCTCCGTTTGACTTCCAGATATAGAGAACAAGATCACATAAGCGTATACCTCAATAGCACCATCAAGCTGCAAAAGCACTAGAACAGGTGAACCTAGGGTAGGAGTAATAACTCCAGCTCTTTCCCGCGCCTTATGATCCAATACTTCTAGTTTAAAAATAATGCTCTCAAGCCTGTAGAAAGTAATTTAGCAAGATTACGGGCAGAAGGCTTTGTTTTTAGAAGAACAGAAAAGTTGAGCACTATCTAAACTCAATAGAAGGGTCATATCAGATATCATATAACTATTTCACTTCTTTCGGATTATAATACTCGACCACATGCTTTACGCACTATTCGTAAAATCCAGTTCTTTTGTGAATCCAGACAAACTTTATTCAAAAGAAGAGAGAATAATTTAGTCTAGAATAGATCCATCTACCACACAACAAGGGACATGATAATCCAATCTATCTCAACAATGGATTGGCAATATTGAGGGTAGATAGCAATTTGTAATCTAAAAGCAAATAATTAACAACAACAAAATCTAAATAAATGGTTGGCAATATACTTTACATTTCAGATGAGAGAATCAATTTCTCCTTATCATACTCGTAAAGCCAGTCGTCATCTTCATTGTCAAGATCATACTCCACAAATTCTCCAAGCTCAGCCCGAGCTGCAGAACAGACTTTCAGTCTCCATGCAAAAGACATCAATCTCGTAAAGAAGAATTCAGAGATAGAGATTACCTCCTCTTGCGCGTAAATAGGAAGCAGGCTGATTAAAAGTCCTGGAGTAGTCTCTTTCGTAAGTATCCACGACAAGAAACTGAGGCGTTGGTATTTCTGAAGCCAGTTTCTTGGTAGGTACTTGAGGTTGATGCACCTGATAATGACAAAAAGACGAGAAATTTTCAATCATCACTCTGTAAGCTTCACATCCAAACTGACAAAAGGTTGGAAATTTTGAGAGACTAAAAAAAATTCTTCACCTCATTGTCAACCTCTACGGCTGCTATACGCAGCAACTGAGAATTTCTAGTAATGGAAGAAGGATTCTCTTCATCTTCAAAGTCTTTAAAGGACTTTAAAATTGGAAGCTTCTTGTGTATGTCCAATGGACGGGGTCGAAAAGATAGCCTACTCATTTCACTATCCTCCTCTTCACTTCTGTACAACAACAATTCTATAAGAGCGAACAGTATTTTGACCAAAACCCATTCGCATTTCAAAATTTCAGAACCCTAAACTCGTAAATGTAAAAATATCAGTATAACCTCGAAATGAGACGTGATACTTACGAAGTGAGCTTCTAGGGTAGAATCGTACCGGCTAATCGAAAATGGACTTCTGGTTTCTTTTTCGAGCTAACCCATAATCCGAGAAAAGGCGAAATTCGAGGAAGAGAGATGCTTTGTAAATAAATGTCTGAGAGCGAGTTCCGACAATTGAACAAGTAATGGGAATCTCAGATTAACAGACAAACACAAACTGTTGTACCGAGGAGGGAAAAAATCGGTAATTTCAGCTTCGGTTATATATGTGAAAATTTTCACAACAAAATTGAATCAAACTAATTTGCCAAGCCTTTACCATCAGATTGGATCATGGATCTAATAAACGACTAAGATGAGAAAAGCAATTAAGACTCTTATGTTTCTCATTAACCGGTCTTCGTTGTAGCTTTATCGTTACATAGTTTTGGGTTTCTCAATTCTCAGACAAAAACCATAACGTACACAAATCCACAGATTGTAATTACAGACAAGGGATCCTGATCACCATGTCCCTTTGTTCTTCATTAGCACCTCAACAATGTGGTTTCCTTTTAGGCTCTTTTTTCATCTTGCCTCACTTTCCATGGTCGGAAAGAACAGAACAAGCCACAGAGCCATCGACTATAGTCTTTGATCTTGCCATTGTAGTTGATGTGGCCTTCTGTCAAGTCAAGTAGATGTTCTTCGCGATTGTTTCTTGGTTAACTTGAAAGGACTCCAGCTTTTTCTGCGTTTTGATGCCTCACAGAAGAGTCCAGAAGCCATAGCTTGTTGAAGCCATAACTCAAACTCTTCCTCATCCTCGTCCATCATCTCCACATCGAGATCCCACGGGAACCTGCTCGAGTTTGATCTCTGCGTTGTCTTTTCCAAACCAACCATGTTCACATGGAAACTTGGTCTATGCGTGTTTGGTCTACATGCCATTCCCTTCAATGGAAAAAAAAAAAAAGACAAGTATATGCATATCAATATCATCATCTTCACATGCTGTAAAAAGTCTGAAAGCTAATCCAAGTCACTTGAGTGAAATCCCTTTTTTGGATTCTCGAGATGCCTTAAGAATACCAACCTGACAAATAGCCCATTCTGAGACATCAAAGATCTTGCTCTCCGCACAAACAAAAGCTCGTGGTATTTCAATCTACAGGACAAGATAAGAAAAGACTTAAATAATCATTACCAGTCAACAAAGTAGGACCAAAGAACTGAAAGGCTAACCTTATGTGCTTTCTCGAATACCAGAGTCCCTTTGTGTTCGACCCATCCGTCACCATCTTTGGCTTGATGATACTGACCACAATCCTATAATTTTTTTATACAAGCAATAACCATTTAACAAACAGAATTTTGAAATCAAAATGTTGGTAAGGACAAGTGTGAGTGAGTTCGCTAACCTGACACCATCTGGCCTTTGCCTTACTCCTGTTGGTACATACCCAAATGTGTGAATTACCGCACTTAGTACAGTGTATGCGCCTTGACTCTTCTGATCGATAATCGGGACCATTCTGAAAAAAGAATCAGAAAATCTGTCCATCAACATTTATAAGGAAAATATAGAACAACACATGATGCATCAGAAATCTCACAGACTATATATCGACAAACCTGATGAGAAGAAGCATGCGATGTCTGACAGACACTCCTGGTCCTAGATTCTTCTTTCTTTAACTGCTCATCGTAATCTCTCCTCTTAACAGAATCAGAGAGAACCTGCAAATTCAACCGGATATTTAAAATAGAAAGAACATAGCGTCCTGATTACAGCATCTTAGCTGACAAGTACCGAGAATTAACTTATATATAGACTATAATAAATGTTACAACCTTCAAAAATTACCTCATAAGCACATTGAAGTTTCTTGAATGATTCACTTGCCAAAGGACTTCCCCTATTCTTATCCGGATGAACCAGCATTGCCTAAGAACAGAGAAATAGAGCCATTTAATTAACCAGCAGAGAAAACTCATAGCCAAGTGAACATACAAAGTCAGTTTCAAATAAAATACCTTCTTTCTATACTCTTTCTTAAGCACCGCGGCATCAATCTTCTGGTGCCGAGGGAACCCCAATGCCTCATAGTGATTCAGACTATGCAGTATTCTTTTCATCTCATCAGCTGAATCTGTTTCTAAATTGACTACCTTAACATTAGAAACCTCCTTCAAGTTACTAACAACAGTTGCCGGAGACGCTGGCTTATTGGCCGACTTATTCTCATGAACCTTCTTCTCTGGTTCTTCAACAGGAACAGAAGAATACTCAAACTCTCCTGGAAACTCTTCTTCTAGTACAGTTTCAGGTTTCTTTGGCTCCTCCGGTTGTGTTTTTTCACTATCACACCCTTGAAGAAGACTAATAAATATATCGTTAGACAAGAATGCCAGATTCATCGAGAGAATAACTCCAGGCCATCCAAGTCTGACATTGACACAGTATATTGCATACACCGTTGCCATAAGAACCACTACTCGCGAGTGATTCAAGGAGAACAAGTAACCTGCTTCAAAGAAGTTGATAAGATTTCATCAGCTTTTATCGCAATGGGAAAGAGAAGATAACTATCACTATTGGTTTTTGGAAACGAAGAATTGACACTTGCCTCCAACTATAAATAATGTTCCGGTGATCCAAATGTTAGCATACATCCACAAAATCAAAATTCCAAAGAGTCCTACAATGAAGATCCCAGGAGTGCAACCCAAGTACAAGACAACACCACCAGCAGCTGCCTGCAATGATAAATCAAGAATAGGTGAGACTCAACTCGATTATGCAAAACTCAACTTCACTCGATAAGTGAAACCAAATCTCCAAATTTATGTGTAAATAACAAAAATCTCAAAACACCGTTTGCAACTTCTAAGATCAGAATATTCCATTCTGGTTTTGGTTCCACGATAGTTTTCTATACTATTAGTGTTTTCTCATTTAACCAAGGCCAGACATGAGATCTGGTCCGGAGCTAACGCGCAAAGACACAAAAATCAACGCTATTAAAAGATTTAAAAACAAGAACCAAAAATTCAAAATTGGGGGGTGTAGAGGCCTTACCATACCGAGGAGAACATAAACCAAGCAAGATATTGAAGTCAGGCTAAGGAAGCAACTCCACATTATCAGGAGCAAAGCAGCTGAGCCAAATTTGGCACTGGACTGGAACCCCCTCAAAATGCAGTCCTTCCAGTAAACAAACGATAAACTAAGTAACCCTAATAGTTTCCCATATCCACTGCACACTAGCGGCCAGTGACGCTCAACGAGAGCTTCTGTCTTTCCCACAAAACATTGCATTGCAGCGCAAACCCACGAGCACAAATGTTTCTGAGACTGCAACCACTTCCAACCTTGCTTAACCAGTCCTATATCCTCCATTACTAGATAAAATTTGTCAAGCCCCAAACCCTACCTCAGATTAATTGATAGCTGTAAGACGAACAATTCTGGAGAGCCTGGTATCTCACGAAAACGAGCTTCTTAGCCATTGCTTTTGATCTGATTTATAGATCAATAGAAATTACAAAAGGTCCGGTAGCTAATTCAATTGGTCTTCCCCCACAAATTTAGCGAAAAAGATAGATAGATAGATAGAAAGGAGATACGACAAGGTATTAGGAGAAGCAAGACTACAAAGGAAATCCGGTTTCACGTTTATTCGTTCCACGCAAATCCCTTCATATACAAGTTTCCCCAGCAAAGAAGAAACATACAAAACGAAAAGCAATCTCTGGAATAACCGAAACAAATAGATTCTTCCTTCCCTCTTCTCAGCAGCCAATTTCTACATCCTAAAACACAAAACCCTAAATTTAACCAACGACAAGCAATCTAGTACATATCCTCAAATCGACTCCCAATAACCTAATAAACGGCAGTATTTTTTCTGGCCAGAAAACGCAGACCCAGAAAAAAAGCAGCTTCGTTAGAGCATCACCGTGCACCGACAAGCATTTCCCCGGTTTGGTATGTAGAGTAGAGAAGAGAGGTGAAGAAAAAGGAAAGAATTGAGCTTTAGTTAAAGTTGTTTACTGTTAAGATAAGCTCAGGAAATTGAAAACCCCAAAAAGAGCTCATGAAAACGAGAAAAAAAAAAGTAGAAACTTTTAAAAGATTCAAAAAGGTTCTTCGGAGAGAGAGTGAAGAGAAACACAGTGGCGTATAGAGACAGAGATTAGAGACGAAGGCAACATTAAAATATATTGAACTTTATAGTTCTTACTTCTTAGCGAATAATCGTTTTGGACTTGGATTATGTGAACATTAAATTCCCGGGTCCCGCAGCCCAACCGAACCGTATCTCCTGCGGTCGCTCATACCATTCTGTTTAGACCGGACCTTGCTGATTGGAGTCAATCGGACAGGAATTGGTTTAACCTCCCGGTTAAAACTCATTCAAGACAAGTGAAGCTTTACTAGACAGAGAAATCAGACAGAAAACACAGATCCCAACTCAAATCACAAACCTCTTTCATTAATTATCACCAACTCAGATTCAACTTCAACCTTATATACATACACTCAAATCTTTGTTTGCAACTCAAGACAACCTTAACAACAGTGAGGCAGAAAACCGCCTCTTCTACAGTCGCTATCGATTCAAAATCTAACAGAAAACCTCTGTCGGAATCCAAGAAAGAAGAAGATGATGAGACACACATAAACATCATTTAAATCTCAAAAAAAAAAAAACAGGAACATTTTTTCTTTTCTAAATGGTACTGCTGAATGAACAAACCGCATTAAGCTGATGAAGCCCCGGATGAGTAAGCATTTGAGTTATCTCTAGTCCCAGAGCTAGACGAGGCGTTATAAGAAGAAGGATTTGTGTAACTGTGTCTGTTCACTTCATCTGGCTTTGTTTCGACGGGTCCTCTCACTTTCAAGTCCATAAAATCAGAAATCAAACCCGGCCTGGTTATTTTCTTTGTGTCTATATCCTTCTCCCCTGTTAACAACTTCACCACTGTGGACATAGTTGGCCTTAGCTTTGGACTGTCTTGCGTGCACAAGAGACCGATTTTTAGGTACCGGCAAGCTTCCTCTGCGTCGAAGACTCCATTTAACCCTGTGTCAACAAGATCCACGAGCTCATTCCGCTCGTAAAGTTCCCAAGCCTGTGAATGTCAAAAAAAAAAAAAAAAATCAGGTTACCTTTCAAAACTAGAGCTTAGACATTTCGAAGACGGGCACGATTGATCATGCAAATTAGAACAAATAAACACACGGTGAATGCGAGAATGACCAATGTGAGTATGTCAGAAAACGACTAAACAAGAGAACCTTCAAAAGAAAGAAAAGGCAAGACTTACTCTTTCTAGGAGATATTGATATTCCGTGGGTAAACGAGTGTTTTTGTTGCTTCTTGCACTGACTATCTCCATCAGAAGGACTCCAAAGCTGTATATATCGGCTTTACGCGTCAACTGTCCCCTAACCGCGTACTCTGGCGCTAAATAACCACTGCCCAAAACAGATGTGAACACAACTTGTTTAAGACCTGCACTTTTCAGTGAGAATAAGAAAAGAAGGGGGAAATAAACATTTGGAACTCACATTGTACCCGCGACACGAGTGCTGACATGAGTCATGTTCGGTGGCATGAGCCTCGCGAGTCCAAAGTCAGAGATCTTGGGGGATAAATCTCTGTCCAGTAGAATGTTGCTTGCCTTGATATCTCTATGAATTATGTGCGGCCGTACTTCTTCATGAAGAAAGGCAAGACCTTTAGCAACCCCAATGCAAATATTGGCCCGAGTTCGCCAATCAAATTGTAAACCACTCTGAGTGTAGCCCCCAGCTGAAAACCATTCATTCGGTTAGAAACGACATTACAAACCCACAGAAACTGAGAGTTGGAGAGTTTAAATACCTAGAAGCGTCTTATCGAGGCTATTGTTCTCGAGATAGTTGTAAACAAGAATCCTGTGAATCCCCTCCACGCAGCATCCATACAACTTAACCAAATTCTCGTGCTGTATTTCTGATATCACATTGATCTCAGTCAAGAACTCTTTTACACCTTGCCTTGACTCAGCCGATAGGACTTTGATAGCTGCGATCCTTCCATCTTTAAGACGGCCCTAAAGTCATGGAAATTATTCTCCCAAAGAGTTAAGAAAAAAAATGAAGAGAGAATTTTGAAAAAGAAGAGTGAACAATTGAGTTTTCTCATTTACCTTGTACACAGAACCAAACCCTCCTTCTCCAATTTTATTCAGGGCATTGAAATCATCTGTGGCCTGACGAATCTCTTTATATTTGTAAATCTTCACGTTTTCTATAGCTGCGATTCCTACACGAGGAAACCAGCAACATGATTATGCAGAGTTAAAGCTCAAATAAATAATGCAGAAATTAGTAATCCTCCTCCTGTTTTAAGAACCCTAGATCGTGTATATGTACCTCCATCAACTTCTGAAAGTTCTTCTCCACTCTTGTGGCATGAGAACCAGGAGCAACCCATCAACGTAAGACGGACCTGTGAACTGTTTCTGCCATTAATTAGAATGATTACCCACGAAAAAAACAGACGCAATTAAGAGATTTGACTTGTAACTTGTAAACCAGCTATAGATCCATTTCAATTACTACTCAATTCGTCAATAGAATCTCTGTCCAAGTAAAAAAAAACCCCAAAAAGAAAAAACAAGTGGGGCACCAAAAACCTCAAAAGTTAAAGCAACTAAAAAAGCTGTCAACTTAGAATTTGGGTTTTCTCAAAATTCAGAACATAACCTCCGAAAACAGACGCAGATAAAAAAAGAAAGAAAGAGAAACCCACCTGAGATAGAGAGAGAGAGAGAGAGAGTTGTTAAGGAATCGCAAGTTGAAAACTTGGTAAATTGGCTAAAGTTTTCGAATAAAAAGCCTCTGTCTTTACGCGATCAGAGTCGCTGTCTCTCTCTCTTCTTATCCTCGACGCGTGTGTGGATATCAGATTACGGGTTCGTTGAAATGGAGTAGTAGAGGGAACGAAATGAAGAAGAAGAAGAAAGAGGAAGACGGTCTTTGTATGGTGGCGGGTAAAAAGTCAATGAGTCAATCGTAAGCACACGTCAGTATCTCCTTGTACGTTGCTCCGACGACCAAGCAACGCTACCATCTTTTTTTTTACTTTTTTTCATTTCTTTATTTTTCTCATGTTTAATATGTCTCTCCGCTTTAATGATTTATGAAACGACTTTTGATATTATTGACTCTATTTCGTATGTTGACAAAAAAAAAAAAAAACTCTATTTTGTATTGTTATTACTATATTAACTTTATGCTTCATTCATGGGCATAATTCTTCGTTGTCCTTTGAATATTTTTTGTTTTTTTATAGCATAGACCAATGTCTAGTCCATAAAGGATGAACCAATTATTTGCCTTCTTGATTATAAATATTGGAATAAATGCTTTTCAACATGTATCGTAAGAAAATTTAACGTTTTTTGTCAAAAAAATCCATAATGATATTCTTTTGTTCTGCTTAAGTTTTTTCATTCACATGGGTTTTAAGTTGATGAGTTCAGTTTTATTTTAACAAGTTTCAATGTGAAAACATGGATAACAAATAAAAAACGGAGTTGCTTATTAAGAATGGCCAATTTGAATGGATGTTTTAATATATAATAACTAAACCTACAAGACTTGGGCGATGGATTGCATAGACAACAATTAAAAAAGAACAGGGGTTCTGAAAGCAATTACGGTCAAAAATCAAAGGACACCTTGTCACATTTTCTAGTTTCTTCTTATACATCACGAACGACAAGGAAGAAATGGGACTGTGTTCACACGACGGAAAATGGAGACCGGTAAAAGCAGAGTTCTTGACACTTCAGGTGAATTCTCTTCACTGCTCGATGACATTTGATAATTGAAAACTTCAACGTCAGTTCCACCCGAAACACATTTCACACGTCACCCACAGTTTTTCAAAAAGAACACAAGAGAGTTTTTCAGCTTTAGGGTCAAAGCCTTTTAGCAATAATGGCGACATTCCTAGGTGAGATGGTGGGATCGAAGATGGGAAGCATTGTAACTTCAATTGAGTCTCCTTGTTCTTGGAGAAACATAAGCCTATCAAGCAAGATCAATGTCTCAAGCACTGGTCCTAATGCAGCTCGAATAGACCAGTAAGGCCCTATCAGTTCCTGCATTTTTTTTTTTAAAGTTTGACACCACCAAAGACAAGCATCCATCAATTTATGAGAGAATCTGAGACAAAAGAGAGAGCGAGAGATTCGAGGAATAGCTTACAGTGAATGCATCAGCTTCATTCCACGTGGCACTCAGGTCGAGATCTTGAGGATGTTCTAGATTCAGGCGGGAAAATGCTGACAGGCAAAACTTCTCAAAAGAAGAACAAGTGTTGGAATTCAAACTTGTACGCGACATGGATTTCTTTTCATCGTTGTCTGCAGTAAATTATAGACATCAGCAACCCAATCTTGGTCTTACGGTCTTACCTAACTGTCGAATCTAATCCACCAAAATTCCTAACCGCTCTTACTTGTCTCGACTGTTACTGGAGTTTCGAGGGCTTTTCTTTGCTTTTGACGACGGAACGCCTTCCCTTGGCGCCCAATAGAAGGACTGGTCGCCAAAACCTCTGGATAATGTTTCGACAGAACCTTCAAAGAGTGAATACGTTGTTACTTGTTGTTACAGACAATCGCTAAAAACTCAGCCCTAGACAAACAAGAAGTCACAGATCTTCGGAGAAAGAAAGAAAAAGTCGATTCGCCAACACAACCAAACTTATATTACCATTTGAAAAGCAGCACGAAAAGAATGCAACTCGAAATTCTGCAGACCAGCATCTTCTCCTAAGCTGCTCCATCTCTCAGCACTCTGAGAAACCACATGAAACTTCTTTAATGAATAGATTACAGAGAAGAACATAACATAATGACTCAAAACATCAACGCTGCAACATCCAAAACAAATACAATAATGGACAAATACCTGACAAGCTAGATCGCGTGCATTTTTTCCAAGCGAAAATCCCAAAGATTTGAGACCACCACTCATCGGAAAACCACATTTGGAACAAGAGTTCTCACTAGCTTTTTCAGATAATAAGTTGTAACAGCAGCCAATGCTCACTACGGCTTTAACGTCTTCGCACTCCATAAAAGTCCTGACGCAATCAAGTTGCAGATTGTTTCAGCTTTTAGGGTCTAACACAGCAATCAGGACCAACCTAAAAATGTGTTTACAAGATAACAGAAATTCGGATGAAACAACTGCAGTCTGCAGCAAGCATTCAAACTAACCTTAGCATTGTAACAGATAGATCTCCACATGCATGAAGACCAGCGAGGACAAGTGAACACGATCTGTTTGCATCACTTGATGATTGTGATCTCCTTAGACCTTCATTCAATGCACTTGCATTTAAACCAAAGTCATTTTTCTCCAGAGGAACATCGGTCAAGGATTTTAACATCTCTGTGGATAATACACGGCATGTAATCGTCACTGGAACATCTGGGCACTTGTTTCCTGAACTAACAGAGAAGAGGTTAAGTCTAAAAGACCAGAACTGTGCATTTTGCAGCACGAATGCGACTTTCAAGCTGAAAAAGAAAATCGACATCTGTTTTTTGGTAGAAATTTTAAATAATTTATATAATGTGCTTGATGGACTTACCCAGATTTACGCATTTGTGCTGCAAAATGCTTTCTTATACGTGCTGCGCGTGCATCAGTTACCTTTCCATGATGAGAGGAGGAATCAATTGCAACAACTGGGTGCTTATACTGGAAAGAAAGAACCTGCGCTAGATAACCCTGAAATGATATTTTGAAAAGTGAGACAATGTTACACTTGTCAATGATGTTGTTTTTTTTTTTTTTGGTGAGATGCCAATGATGTTGTTTAACACACCTATGGAAAACTATATACTATAAAGTTAGTAACCTAAGATATAAAAACGAAATTCATCAGTCAAAAAGTTCCTCGAACAACCGCAAAGGTAGCAATGCGAAGAAGAAAAGCAGCGCAAGACCGTGCTAGGAATAACCACCAGCGAGCACCTAGTGAGAAATATGCAAAAACGATACTAACCATGCAGTATTGATTGATGGGTAAACATGAGCCAGGAATTGAAGATACCTGGCCAGAACCGACATCAACAACAGTAGAATCTCCAACACTGTTAACAACTGAGCTAACAACAGAGGAAAGAACTTCAACCTGCATGCAGAAGGTCATGAAAATACATCTATCAGATAAACGATTAAACAATAACATTGGTTTTGCACTAAGAAACACGTATATAAATGTTATGAGCTTTTGGTGATTATCACAACTTAAAAAATGTCTATTTTTACATGAAAAGGGTTCGACTTGAACAGCTACAAACCAATAGATATTCTTTTTCAATCTACAGTTTCTTCCATTGGGTTAGTCACCAACTGCAGAAACAGCTGCATACTACTGAAGGTCCGACCAAAAGTAGACAGCATTGAAAGACACTGTACCTCATGTTTTTTCTTCAAATTCATGCCCTGAGAAAGAACGGTGCTAAGCGGTGCCATATTCACATCTGCGAGTATCTGCCAAAGTGGAAATAAATCTAACATATTCAGTCTAGAATCTATAATACCATCCTGATCGAGCACAACAGGTAGCGAAACATTCCACCATTTGGTGTTCATACATTCCCTAAGGACGTAAACATGGAGAAGATACTATGGGATTTTATAGTTAGAGGAATGTGAGATTTAATCCACAGTATACAATATACCGTCTGTAAATCCGCTTGCTCTCTAGGAAACGATAGAGACCTCAACGTGTGAACAAATTCCTTGAGTGAAGCAGGCCAGTGATCCTAGCAATCAAATCCAACGACACGAAATTATACAGACGCCTATCAATAAATACTTTTTCAGCTGAGCTAATACTCTGACCAGCACCAGCACAAGTAGGGTTACGATAAACCCTTTGTTATTAATCAAATTCTCAATCCTGAAGACAAGTCAAGAACTTTACCTGGACACTACCGGAGGGAATAAGAAGAATATTTTCGGGCTTCTCATTCCTTAAGCAGCTCATCCATTCCTCATCAACAGCTTCCCATTGCTTATCCTGCAAATATAATCCAAACTAATCAACTCAGAATGACAATCAAAGCCATAAAAAAGACGAACTTTTCAGATTGTTTCTACCAGAAAAATCTAAAACTTTAGATACCTTGAAGAAATTGACAACATGAGCATTGATCAGGAAAGAGAAGGGTTTAAGGAAATCAATAATGGCGGTGATCCATTCTAGGGTTTCGGATCTCGTGTTGCACAAATACTTGCAGCTCTTCATTTTCTCCGACCACCCAAGTATGAACGATTGTCCCTTCCGCCGCCAAACGCCGGCCAAAATAACAGAGAAGAACACTTGCTTTGCTTAGCCGTCAAAACGTTTTCTAAAAGACACCTCGTAACTTTTAAATTTGTTCAATTTGACAACATTTTTTATATTCTAACAAATACACCCATCTTGTCACGTGACCAACGCTAAAAACTTCTTCTTTGTACCGAGTAGAGTCTGGACCATCTCCCTATATGCCCCAAGACCTCTAAAAATAACCTCACAACCCTTCTTCAAATCCTAATACCCCCTCTTATAAATTTTCTCAACTATACCCTCTAATATTATATAATATCTTATTAACCCTATTAAAATAAATAAAAAACAAAACAAATTAAATTTATTATTCTACCCAACTAAATTAAAACCCTAACTACCCACAATTAAAAAAACAGCTGGCCCCACTCTCATCTCTCTCTCTCTCTCCCCGACGTCCCTCTCTCCATCGTTCCTCTCCTCTCCTCCACCATTAGCGAAAAAGAAAAGCTTCAGCCAGCAGGTTAGTGGCTCATAATCTTTATGTTTTTCTCGTTTTCTTGTTTAAATTTCGAAGCTTTATGTAATGTGCACAGAAATAGATAGTGTTGTTTCTAAATTTAGAGTTTAAAGTATGAATTTGAATATTTTTGTTTTTAGTGATTTAGGATGCGATTTTGTTGAATAATTCTGTTATAACCGTAAATTTTTAACTAAGGAAGACATATTGAGTGAATGAGGAGTGAATGAGACTGAATGAGCAACTTTCTGTGCAAAAACCTAACTTTCTGGGTACTACTGAAAATAATGGTACTCTTATGCGTCGTGAAAACTACTATGGCAACTTGTTCAACTAAGACATAAATGTATAACGAAGACAAATAGTATAACTAAAATCTACTATTTTGTTATTTTCAGGGAGCAATGAGTACAAGTCGTTTCACAATCATATATTTCGATCATGGGGGGTATTCAAAGGAAGGTGATGACATGAAATGGATTTCGGCAGAAGATGAAATTCACTCTTTAGCAATGAAGACATCATTTGAGGAGGTGAATTATAGTGTGTTGGTTGAGAGAATTTGCAGAAAGCTTATGATGGATGAAGCTACAACACAGTTGAAAATTAGTTACTTTCCTTTAGTCTTGAATCCGAAGCGCCCAACTTACCTATGGAATGATGAAGATGTGTTTTGTTATTTATTCCAAGAAAATAAAGATCAGTGTAGAAGTCTTCTACATGTGGAGTTCAGCAAAGATGTTAATCAAAGTCAGAGGCGTGTGGAATTTTCAACAGAAGATCACGAAACTTGTGGTGATGAGGAGCTGGTTTCAAGTGGTAGAGAAGGTAATGATGATATGATTACTGTTTACACAGGGGAACCATCAGAATACCATGAGATGCATGACCATGGTACAAATGGTATTGAAGGATATGAGCAAGTGTATGAAGAGAGTGAAGTAAGACCTGCTGCACGAGATGAGCATGCACATCTTGGATGGGATGATGGTATAAATATGGTTCTAGGCCAAGAATTCGGAACTAAGGAGGCAGTTAAAACGCTAATTCAGAGTGCTTCACATCAGAATTGTTTTGAGTATGATGTAATTAAGTCGGATACTAAGCGGTATGTGGTAAAATGCTGTGGAGCAAAAGATGGTTGCAAGTGGTCTGTTAGAGCTGCCAAGCATAAGAATTCTGATTGTTACATGATTAGTACTTACAACAAGGTGCATACATGTTCTAGAGTTACTACAACTACACGCAGAAATAGAAGGAAAGGCACACCACAAATTGTTGCATCCGTTGTGGCTGAAGATTATCCTGGTCGGTTTGACACACCAACTCCAAAAGTTCTTATGGAGATGGTTCGAGGAAGGATTGGCGTGAGTGTTTCATACTCCACAGCTTTGAGAGGAAAAAACCTAGCTGCGAATGAAGTGCGGGGAAGTCCAGAGGAGAGTTATCGTATGTTGTACCTTATTTGTTTGTACATGCTAGAGTCCATGAATCCGGGTACACGAAGTTGTGTTGAAGTAGATGAGGAAAAAAGGTTTAAGTACCTATTCTTTGCTTTGGGAGCTTGTATAGAAGGATTTCAAGCGATGAGGAAAGTCATCATTGTGGATGGTACACACCTGAAGCATGTGTATGGTGGAGTTCTAATTGTTGCTACAGCTCAGGATCCAGATCATCATCATTATCCAATTGCTTTTGGTGTAGTTGATGGTGAAAAAGAAGCAAGTTGGATGTGGTTCTTCAATCAGTTGAAAGCACTAGTACCGGATCACCCTGAATTGGTGTTTATTTCAGACAGAAATCCAGGCTTGATCAAGTCCATACGTGAGGTGTTCCCGTCGGCAGCGCATGGGTATTGTGTATGGCATTTGTCTCAAAATGTGAAAGTACATGTCGCTAACCACAGAGATAAATGCGCAGAAAAGTTTAGGGAGTGTGCTCATGCTTATACCGAGAGCGATTTCCTCAAACTGTATGGTGCTTTTAAGGACAAGTACCCTGGTTGTGCTGCGTATCTCGCAAAAAGTGCTAAACCGAAATATTGGGCAAGATGCTATTTTCCCGGACAAAGGTACAACATCGATACTACCAATTCTGTTGAGTCTATAAACGGTGTTTTTCGAGAAGCAAGGAAGTACTCGTTGTTGCCTATGATAGATGCGATAGTCGCGAAGTTGGCTGAATGGTGGAACGAGCATAGGAACACTGCTGCAAAAATACCATCAACCCAAAAGCTTGTGCCCCTTGTGGAAACCATAATGAGTGAAAGATGTGCCATTGGAAAGACACTCGAGGTTGTTGAGTTAAACTTCTTTGGCTTAGAATATAATGTCACTGGACGCGATGGAAAAGGTTACTTGGTTGATATGCATAGTCGAACTTGCAGCTGCAAGTATTTTCAAATAGATGGATATCCATGTGAGCATGCAACAGCTGCTGCCGTCTATATGAGCAGAGGAACGGACCTCCATCTACAAGATTTCTGCTCGAAATATTATTTGGTGGAACTATGGGCGTTGGCATATCAGAGGACAATTTACCTGTGCCCCATATGTCTGACTGGATTATTCCTGACGATGTACGAGCAAAAGAAGTGTTGCCTCCACGTCATGATAATAAGAGAGGAAGAAAGCAACAAACTAGATTTCCATCAGTTGGAGAACATCGTGGAAGAGGAAGAGGAAGAGGAAGAGGAAGAGGAAGAGGACTAGGACGCATGTATGAATGGTTGTGTGTGGTGACAATGAAAGTTGAGGACTTAGGCGCATGTACGACTGGTAAGACTCGATGGCCTAGCTTTTTTATGTAATACTGATAAGACTGGTTTAATTATGCCTGACTAGTGTAGCTTATTTTTATTATGAGTTATCAGGTACCACTGGTGTAGTTGTGTATTAGAAACTCATATTGTGTAGTTTTTGTTTTCGAACGACTGGGTAACTGGTTCAACTGGTTGTTCTTTGGACGGCTATGTATAACTGGATATATTATGTGTTTCTTAGAAGACTAGAATATCTTGGGGACAACTATGTGGGTTTGTTGGGAAATGGTAAAATGTCATTTTAATTCTATTAGACCACATATTTAATACATGCACTTAGTAATAGTACGTATTAGAAGCTATTTATTACTATTTTGTCTGATTAAACCTTTAAATTCACAAATTTGAATTTTTTTTACAAAATATGTCTTTTTAACCAAAGTAACCTTACACTTATAAGGGTAATGGCACAATATGTTCCCAATTGTTAGGGTTTTTGAGTAAATTTAATATTTTCAACCATTTTATTCTATGAGAATATTGTAAATGCATCTTAGAGTGTTAAATCATAAGTACTACTACTAAAATTGAGATTTTAAATGGGTACTACTAAAACCTTTAAAAATTCACAAAATACAACTATGTAGAAGGTAGTACTATTACAAACTTGGGTACTACTATGACCATTATTTTGACGGCGTTACTTGACAGCGTTACTTGACGGCGTTTGTTGCCAGCGTTTATAGACGGCGTTACTTGACGGTTTTACTCATAGTTGTACCAAGCCATATTAGTAGTTCTGGACGTAATTTTTTTCTAAGTGATATCATGCTTTTTGATTTTACTCATAGTTGTACCAAGCCATACTAGTAGTTCTGCACGAATTTTGTTTCTAAGTTATATCTTTTAATTCTCAACTCCTAACCTGTTAATATCATCCAAAAGACCTATTTAAACATGCACAACACAAATCAAGTTCTAAATAAAACACATAGCAAGCATCCAAAACCATGTTCAAACATGGACCATAAACCAAGTTCTAAAAACCACAAAAACACAAGTTTTAACCATCCAATAACCTGGTCCCAAAAACGTTTACAAACACAGGTTTAAACCCTCCAAAATATTACCCCGAAAACCCATCTAATGCTTAGTCTTCGCTTTCTTCCTAGCATTTTCCTTCTCCCCCACTATGTCATCCGTTTTTCCCTCCGTGAAAGGGCTTGAGACCCACCTTGATGGTTGACCTTTCCTTTTCCTCTTTGGAGTCACTTGCTTTGGTGAAGTGGGATTCTTCGCTGGTCTCCCCCTCTTCTTTGGTGGTGAGGCATCATTTGTCTTCTTTGGTCTCCCCCTCTTCTTTGGTGGAGAGACAACCACTTCTTCTTCGTCACATGTAATATTAGCAAAGTTGATAGGCTCCTTGTAGACAACCAAGGCCAATCGATCTGATTTGGCTTCTTCTTCTTCTTCGGCTAATTGAATTCGAAGCCATGCTGCAAGTGCGACATCATCATTCTTTCGTGGTTCAAGTGGTAAGAGTTCTTCAAGCGCCTCATCTTCACTCTCTTCTTCTTCATTCACGTCTTCCACCTCTCCTTCTTTCAGTTCTTCTTCGACTGCTTCTTCTGCCATTTCCTCTGTTTCTTTCTCTTCTTCTTCGTTCTCCTCTTCGTTCTCCTCTTCTTTCTCCTCTTCTTTCTCCTTTTCGTTCTCTTCTTCTTTCTCCATTTGGTTCTCCACCACTTCCTCCACCGCTTTCTCTCCAACCACTTCCTCCACCACTTCCTCCACCACTTCCTCCACCACTTCCTCCACCGCTTTCTCTCCAACCACTTCCTCTTCTTTCTCTTCTTCGTTTTCATCTTTGTTCTCTTCTTCTCTCTCTTCTACATTTCCATCTTTTTTCTCTTCTTCGTCTCCACCAACATAGTTATCAAAACCATAATCAACATGATTCTCTTCTTCTTTGTCTTCGTCTTTCCCATCTTCTTTCTCCTCGTCTTTCCCATCTTCACCAACTTCTTTCCCATCTTCACCAACATTGTCATTAAAACCATGTTGTTGTCATCCCACTCATTTGCCATGTTGCCACAACCTTCAACTGCTGTGATCCTCTCTTCCATCTTCTTCCACTTCTTTTTTAAAAGCCGTTGCCTTTTCTTCATGGCATCAAGCCTCACTCCCATCCCATCAACCTTCACATCTATTTCCCCAAACCTTTTTTCAACGGTTTCCATCATCCGGTCTTCAAGCCCTTTCAAAGCACTCTCAAAGCTAACTACTTCACCTTCTTCTTCCTCTTCATCGGTTTTAGAATGAACCTTCTTCTTCTTTGGAAATTCTCGGTTGGCCAAATCCCTCTCCCTCAGCTCGTCCCAAAGTATGGTCTTCTGCTTCACTGTTAAATGCTCAACCCAAATGCCCTCCTCAGCTTCATCATCTGAATCATCTGTTATGATCCGCGCCATCATAACTTCTTCCTCCACTGTAGGTAGTAAGATGGATCGAATGTCCTACAATAAAAAAAAGGAAAGTTAGTGTGTGTTTTAGAGATAACAAATGAACCTTATTGACAATAACTTACCGTAGTATCTCCAAGTGCATCATAGATATCTTCTAGTGGAAATCCTTTCATGCCATTGCTTTTGAACTCCCCTTTGCACATTCTAGGACACTCCACGTCGTGTCTATCAATTTCCATCCGAAACTTTTCCTTCAGTGCGGGTATACACTCGAAAGCAAGAATCTACACAAAAAAGATAAAAAATATGTCAACATTTCATTTCATAAACATAAAACAATTCGTAAACAACTAAATTAATTTACCTCCAAAGGAATTATGAAGCCAGGAAAGTTGCATGTCCCTCTTGCACGGCCTTGCATAAGCCTGTTCATGTGATGGATCTGCTTGATATTATCTTCAAAAGTCAATCGCCCCCAAGGAAAGGTTTTGCACGCCTCTAGATCATCCACAATCCTCACAATGAAAGGATCTATTGGTCCTTTAACCTTTGTTACGCTTCTTATCACAGTGCATAAGAAATATAGCACACCCATCTTCAAGCGCTCTTCACCAGCATGCATTTTCAGAAGCTTCTCTTTCACATGCCTCATTGTTATCTGAGGCACCTTCTTCTTGGGGAAGTGCTTCTGCTGAAAGCTCTTGTTACCCAGCTTCTTGTAATATGTGGATATTCTTGGCAGTCCAATCCACAAAGAACAGCATGCTCTCGCAGGGAATACCGGATGGGGACTCCATTCACAACGAACCACGCAGCATGTCTTCCCTCCGTAGCAACTGTCCGAAGAAGCAGCATCCACATACCCTTCACCTTGCGGTTGGGTTCTTTGGCCATGTGGAAGAAGTGGTGAAATGTGGGGTGACTTAAGAACCACTCCAACTCCGGTCGAAACGCCTTCTTTCTAAACAGCGAGACTGTTTTTGAGTAATCGCACCTCGTACTAATCTTGCAATCCGTCGTGTAGTCTGTGCTATCAAAGAAAAACTCGAGAGGCTGGGGTAAGCTAGCCTGCAATCCAAACACATTTATGCATATTAGTTAAACCCAGTCGCACCAGTTGTATAAAACTGTACTACTTATTCTCAGTCAAACTAGTAATACTATATTATGCTAGTTCTCCTACTCGTACTAATAGTTCCCTAATGTGATAGTAACCCTATATATGATAGTAGTCCTATATGTGATAGTAGTCCTAAATACTACTACATTTCTCAGTTCACAAGTTTGTTATTATTCCTACACATCCTAATTTTGCGATTTAAAAATACATATTGACTTCACAACTACCATACCTTCGATGTTGCACACAAATTGGCACTTTCGGATCCGACTTCAGTGTTGGCTTCCGATCCGGCACTGAGAGACACTACCGGTTCTGGAGTAATTTGATGCTCCACTTCTTCACGCCTATTTGAGGCTTTCTTCTTACGGCCACTTTTTCCACTTTTCGTTTCTGTTTTCTAACCATTTTGCGATTATCCTGAACCCAAAACAAACAAAACCCACGAAAATCAAAACAAATTTGAAAAACTCAAAACAAAATTGAAGGGATAACAAAAACACAACACATGTTCAATACTAAAAACATTCATATTAAACCCAATAGAAAATTCGAACAGAGAACTTAAAAAAAAACAATAGCATACAAAAAAGGACAAAAAATCATATCTAACTATAACCAGTTTGCTGTGCACATTAACTAACAAATCTGGGTTTATCAATCATCCATCAAACCCACACAATAATCGGTTCCCGTTTTGTCCTAAAAACCCTAATTTTTGCCCTAATTTTAGACACTAATTCAAATTCCTCCTTCTATTTTCGACCCTAGTTGTCGATACTAACTCATTTATATTATCATTTGAGAACAGATATTATACTATCAATTGAAAATTAAGGGAAATCAAACGCACGATTTGAAGACTCGACGATTTGCTGGAAAAGAAAAAAGAAAAGAGAATCGGTCAGCAATGGCTTACCTTTAAGACGAGAAGACGAAGAGGACACTATCACACTCGGTTTCTCGGTCTCGCAGGAGGGGTTCCGACGAGGAGGACGGAGAGACGACGAACGCGAGTGGGAGACGAAGGGGTCGAAAAAGAAAAGAAGGAGAGGGAAAACGAAAAAGGAAGAAAATGGGAAAAAAATTAAGTCGCAACTTGATTTTACGGTCCTCATTTTACAGATTTTACTTGGGTATCAATTGGGTCCAATTGGGTTTCAGTAGAGCCCAATATATTTCTGTAATTCTTCAGCTTCATTAAACCCTTTTCTGTAATTTCTCGGGTTTTGGTTAAAAACAAAAATCGAAATTAAAAGAATTTTTATAACAAGGGTATATTTGATTTTGAGATGAGCCGTTAGGGCATATTAGGAGAAGGAGTCTGGACCATCTCCCTATATGCCCCAAGACCTCTAAAAATAACCTCACAACCCTTCTTCAAATCCTAATACCCCCTCTTATAAATTTTCTCAACTATACCCTCTAATATTATATAATATCTTATTAACCCTATTAAAATAAATAAAAAACAAAACAAATTAAATTTATTATTCTACCCAACTAAATTAAAACCCTAACTACCCACAATTAAAAAAACAGCTGGCCCCACTCTCATCTCTCTCTCTCTCTCCCCGACGTCCCTCTCTCCATCGTTCCTCTCCTCTCCTCCACCATTAGCGAAAAAGAAAAGCTTCAGCCAGCAGGTTAGTGGCTCATAATCTTTATGTTTTTCTCGTTTTCTTGTTTAAATTTCGAAGCTTTATGTAATGTGCACAGAAATAGATAGTGTTGTTTCTAAATTTAGAGTTTAAAGTATGAATTTGAATATTTTTGTTTTTTAGTGATTTAGGATGCGATTTTGTTGAATAATTCTGTTATAACCGTAAATTTTTAACTAAGGAAGACATATTGAGTGAATGAGGAGTGAATGAGACTGAATGAGCAACTTTCTGTGCAAAAACCTAACTTTCTGGGTACTACTGAAAATAATGGTACTCTTATGCGTCGTGAAAACTACTATGGCAACTTGTTCAACTAAGACATAAATGTATAACGAAGACAAATAGTATAACTAAAATCTACTATTTTGTTATTTTCAGGGAGCAATGAGTACAAGTCGTTTCACAATCATATATTTCGATCATGGGGGGTATTCAAAGGAAGGTGATGACATGAAATGGATTTCGGCAGAAGATGAAATTCACTCTTTAGCAATGAAGACATCATTTGAGGAGGTGAATTATAGTGTGTTGGTTGAGAGAATTTGCAGAAAGCTTATGATGGATGAAGCTACAACACAGTTGAAAATTAGTTACTTTCCTTTAGTCTTGAATCCGAAGCGCCCAACTTACCTATGGAATGATGAAGATGTGTTTTGTTATTTATTCCAAGAAAATAAAGATCAGTGTAGAAGTCTTCTACATGTGGAGTTCAGCAAAGATGTTAATCAAAGTCAGAGGCGTGTGGAATTTTCAACAGAAGATCACGAAACTTGTGGTGATGAGGAGCTGGTTTCAAGTGGTAGAGAAGGTAATGATGATATGATTACTGTTTACACAGGGGAACCATCAGAATACCATGAGATGCATGACCATGGTACAAATGGTATTGAAGGATATGAGCAAGTGTATGAAGAGAGTGAAGTAAGACCTGCTGCACGAGATGAGCATGCACATCTTGGATGGGATGATGGTATAAATATGGTTCTAGGCCAAGAATTCGGAACTAAGGAGGCAGTTAAAACGCTAATTCAGAGTGCTTCACATCAGAATTGTTTTGAGTATGATGTAATTAAGTCGGATACTAAGCGGTATGTGGTAAAATGCTGTGGAGCAAAAGATGGTTGCAAGTGGTCTGTTAGAGCTGCCAAGCATAAGAATTCTGATTGTTACATGATTAGTACTTACAACAAGGTGCATACATGTTCTAGAGTTACTACAACTACACGCAGAAATAGAAGGAAAGGCACACCACAAATTGTTGCATCCGTTGTGGCTGAAGATTATCCTGGTCGGTTTGACACACCAACTCCAAAAGTTCTTATGGAGATGGTTCGAGGAAGGATTGGCGTGAGTGTTTCATACTCCACAGCTTTGAGAGGAAAAAACCTAGCTGCGAATGAAGTGCGGGGAAGTCCAGAGGAGAGTTATCGTATGTTGTATCCTTATTTGTACATGCTAGAGTCCATGAATCCGGGTACACGAAGTTGTGTTGAAGTAGATGAGGAAAAAAGGTTTAAGTACCTATTCTTTGCTTTGGGAGCTTGTATAGAAGGATTTCAAGCGATGAGGAAAGTCATCATTGTGGATGGTACACACCTGAAGCATGTGTATGGTGGAGTTCTAATTGTTGCTACAGCTCAGGATCCAGATCATCATCATTATCCAATTGCTTTTGGTGTAGTTGATGGTGAAAAAGAAGCAAGTTGGATGTGGTTCTTCAATCAGTTGAAAGCACTAGTACCGGATCACCCTGAATTGGTGTTTATTTCAGACAGAAATCCAGGCTTGATCAAGTCCATACGTGAGGTGTTCCCGTCGGCAGCGCATGGGTATTGTGTATGGCATTTGTCTCAAAATGTGAAAGTACATGTCGCTAACCACAGAGATAAATGCGCAGAAAAGTTTAGGGAGTGTGCTCATGCTTATACCGAGAGCGATTTCCTCAAACTGTATGGTGCTTTTAAGGACAAGTACCCTGGTTGTGCTGCGTATCTCGCAAAAAGTGCTAAACCGAAATATTGGGCAAGATGCTATTTTCCCGGACAAAGGTACAACATCGATACTACCAATTCTGTTGAGTCTATAAACGGTGTTTTTCGAGAAGCAAGGAAGTACTCGTTGTTGCCTATGATAGATGCGATAGTCGCGAAGTTGGCTGAATGGTGGAACGAGCATAGGAACACTGCTGCAAAAATACCATCAACCCAAAAGCTTGTGCCCCTTGTGGAAACCATAATGAGTGAAAGATGTGCCATTGGAAAGACACTCGAGGTTGTTGAGTTAAACTTCTTTGGCTTAGAATATAATGTCACTGGACGCGATGGAAAAGGTTACTTGGTTGATATGCATAGTCGAACTTGCAGCTGCAAGTATTTTCAAATAGATGGATATCCATGTGAGCATGCAACAGCTGCTGCCGTCTATATGAGCAGAGGAACGGACCTCCATCTACAAGATTTCTGCTCGAAATATTATTTGGTGGAACTATGGGCGTTGGCATATCAGAGGACAATTTACCTGGTGCCCCATATGTCTGACTGGATTATTCCTGACGATGTACGAGCAAAAGAAGTGTTGCCTCCACGTCATGATAATAAGAGAGGAAGAAAGCAACAAACTAGATTTCCATCAGTTGGAGAACATCGTGGAAGAGGAAGAGGAAGAGGAAGAGGAAGAGGAAGAGGACTAGGACGCATGTATGAATGGTTTGTGTGTGGTGACAATGAAAGTTGAGGACTTAGGCGCATGTACGACTGGTAAGACTCGATGGCCTAGCTTTTTTATGTAATACTGATAAGACTGGTTTAATTATGCCTGACTAGTGTAGCTTATTTTTATTATGAGTTATCAGGTACCACTGGTGTAGTTGTGTATTAGAAACTCATATTGGTGTAGTTTTTGTTTTCGAACGACTGGGTAACTGGTTCAACTGGTTGTTCTTTGGACGGCTATGTATAACTGGATATATTATGTGTTTCTTAGAAGACTAGAATATCTTGGGGACAACTATGTGGGTTTGTTGGGAAATGGTAAAATGTCATTTTAATTCTATTAGACCACATATTTAATACATGCACTTAGTAATAGTACGTATTAGAAGCTATTTATTACTATTTTGTCTGATTAAACCTTTAAATTCACAAATTTGAATTTTTTTTACAAAATATGTCTTTTTAACCAAAGTAACCTTACACTTATAAGGGTAATGGCACAATATGTTCCCAATTGTTAGGGTTTTTGAGTAAATTTAATATTTTCAACCATTTTATTCTATGAGAATATTGTAAATGCATCTTAGAGTGTTAAATCATAAGTACTACTACTAAAATTGAGATTTTAAATGGGTACTACTAATAAACCTTTAAAAATTCACAAAATACAACTATGTAGAAGGTAGTACTATTACAAACTTGGGTACTACTATGACCATTATTTTGACGGCGTTACTTGACAGCGTTACTTGACGGCGTTTGTTGCCAGCGTTTATAGACGGCGTTACTTGACGGTTTTACTCATAGTTGTACCAAGCCATATTAGTAGTTCTGGACGTAATTTTTTTCTAAGTGATATCATGCTTTTTGATTTTACTCATAGTTGTACCAAGCCATACTAGTAGTTCTGCACGAATTTTGTTTCTAAGTTATATCTTTTAATTCTCAACTCCTAACCTGTTAATATCATCCAAAAGACCTATTTAAACATGCACAATCCACAAATCAAGTTCTAAATAAAACACATAGCAAGCATCCAAAACCATGTTCAAACATGGACCATAAACCAAGTTCTAAAAACCACAAAAACACAAGTTTTAACCATCCAATAACCTGGTCCCAAAAACGTTTACAAACACAGGTTATAACCCTCCAAAATATTACCCCGAAAACCCATCTAATGCTTAGTCTTCGCTTTCTTCCTAGCATTTTCCTTCTCCCCCACTATGTCATCCGTTTTTCCCTCCGTGAAAGGGCTTGAGACCCACCTTGATGGTTGACCTTTCCTTTTCCTCTTTGGAGTCACTTGCTTTGGTGAAGTGGGATTCTTCGCTGGTCTCCCCCTCTTCTTTGGTGGTGAGGCATCATTTGTCTTCTTTGGTCTCCCCCTCTTCTTTGGTGGAGAGACAACCACTTCTTCTTCGTCACATGTAATATTAGCAAAGTTGATAGGCTCCTTGTAGACAACCAAGGCCAATCGATCTGATTTGGCTTCTTCTTCTTCTTCGGCTAATTGAATTCGAAGCCATGCTGCAAGTGCGACATCATCATTCTTTCGTGGTTCAAGTGGTAAGAGTTCTTCAAGCGCCTCATCTTCACTCTCTTCTTCTTCATTCACGTCTTCCACCTCTCCTTCTTTCAGTTCTTCTTCGACTGCTTCTTCTGCCATTTCCTCTGTTTCTTTCTCTTCTTCTTCGTTCTCCTCTTCGTTCTCCTCTTCTTTCTCCTCTTCTTTCTCCTTTTCGTTCTCTTCTTCTTTCTCCATTTGGTTCTCCACCACTTCCTCCACCGCTTTCTCTCCAACCACTTCCTCCACCACTTCCTCCACCACTTCCTCCACCACTTCCTCCACCGCTTTCTCTCCAACCACTTCCTCTTCTTTCTCTTCTTCGTTTTCATCTTTGTTCTCTTCTTCTCTCTCTTCTACATTTCCATCTTTTTTCTCTTCTTCGTCTCCACCAACATAGTTATCAAAACCATAATCAACATGATTCTCTTCTTCTTTGTCTTCGTCTTTCCCATCTTCTTTCTCCTCGTCTTTCCCATCTTCACCAACTTCTTTCCCATCTTCACCAACATTGTCATTAAAACCATAGTTGTTGTCATCCCACTCATTTGCCATGTTGCCACAACCTTCAACTGCTGTGATCCTCTCTTCCATCTTCTTCCACTTCTTTTTTAAAAGCCGTTGCCTTTTCTTCATGGCATCAAGCCTCACTCCCATCCCATCAACCTTCACATCTATTTCCCCAAACCTTTTTTCAACGGTTTCCATCATCCGGTCTTCAAGCCCTTTCAAAGCACTCTCAAAGCTAACTACTTCACCTTCTTCTTCCTCTTCATCGGTTTTAGAATGAACCTTCTTCTTCTTTGGAAATTCTCGGTTGGCCAAATCCCTCTCCCTCAGCTCGTCCCAAAGTATGGTCTTCTGCTTCACTGTTAAATGCTCAACCCAAATGCCCTCCTCAGCTTCATCATCTGAATCATCTGTTATGATCCGCGCCATCATAACTTCTTCCTCCACTGTAGGTAGTAAGATGGATCGAATGTCCTACAATAAAAAAAAGGAAAGTTAGTGTGTGTTTTAGAGATAACAAATGAACCTTATTGACAATAACTTACCGTAGTATCTCCAAGTGCATCATAGATATCTTCTAGTGGAAATCCTTTCATGCCATTGCTTTTGAACTCCCCTTTGCACATTCTAGGACACTCCACGTCGTGTCTATCAATTTCCATCCGAAACTTTTCCTTCAGTGCGGGTATACACTCGAAAGCAAGAATCTACACAAAAAAGATAAAAAATATGTCAACATTTCATTTCATAAACATAAAACAATTCGTAAACAACTAAATTAATTTACCTCCAAAGGAATTATGAAGCCAGGAAAGTTGCATGTCCCTCTTGCACGGCCTTGCATAAGCCTGTTCATGTGATGGATCTGCTTGATATTATCTTCAAAAGTCAATCGCCCCCAAGGAAAGGTTTTGCACGCCTCTAGATCATCCACAATCCTCACAATGAAAGGATCTATTGGTCCTTTAACCTTTGTTACGCTTCTTATCACAGTGCATAAGAAATATAGCACACCCATCTTCAAGCGCTCTTCACCAGCATGCATTTTCAGAAGCTTCTCTTTCACATGCCTCATTGTTATCTGAGGCACCTTCTTCTTGGGGAAGTGCTTCTGCTGAAAGCTCTTGTTACCCAGCTTCTTGTAATTATGTGGATATTCTTGGCAGTCCAATCCACAAAGAACAGCATGCTCTCGCAGGGAATACCGGATGGGGACTCCATTCACAACGAACCACGCAGCATGTCTTCCCTCCGTAGCAACTGTCCGAAGAAGCAGCATCCACATACCCTTCACCTTGCGGTTGGGTTCTTTGGCCATGTGGAAGAAGTGGTGAAATGTGGGGTGACTTAAGAACCACTCCAACTCCGGTCGAAACGCCTTCTTTCTAAACAGCGAGACTGTTTTTGAGTAATCGCACCTCGTACTAATCTTGCAATCCGTCGTGTAGTCTGTGCTATCAAAGAAAAACTCGAGAGGCTGGGGTAAGCTAGCCTGCAATCCAAACACATTTATGCATATTAGTTAAACCCAGTCGCACCAGTTGTATAAAACTGTACTACTTATTCTCAGTCAAACTAGTAATACTATATTATGCTAGTTCTCCTACTCGTACTAATAGTTCCCTAATGTGATAGTAACCCTATATATGATAGTAGTCCTATATGTGATAGTAGTCCTAAATACTACTACATTTCTCAGTTCACAAGTTTGTTATTATTCCTACACATCCTAATTTTGCGATTTAAAAATACATATTGACTTCACAACTACCATACCTTCGATGTTGCACACAAATTGGCACTTTCGGATCCGACTTCAGTGTTGGCTTCCGATCCGGCACTGAGAGACACTACCGGTTCTGGAGTAATTTGATGCTCCACTTCTTCACGCCTATTTGAGGCTTTCTTCTTACGGCCACTTTTTCCACTTTTTCGTTTCTGTTTTCTAACCATTTTGCGATTATCCTGAACCCAAAACAAACAAAACCCACGAAAATCAAAACAAATTTGAAAAACTCAAAACAAAATTGAAGGGATAACAAAAACACAACACATGTTCAATACTAAAAACATTCATATTAAACCCAATAGAAAATTCGAACAGAGAACTTAAAAAAAAACAATAGCATACAAAAAAGGACAAAAAATCATATCTAACTATAACCAGTTTGCTGTGCACATTAACTAACAAATCTGGGTTTATCAATCATCCATCAAACCCACACAATAATCGGTTCCCGTTTTGTCCTAAAAACCCTAATTTTTGCCCTAATTTTAGACACTAATTCAAATTCCTCCTTCTATTTTCGACCCTAGTTGTCGATACTAACTCATTTATATTATCATTTGAGAACAGATATTATACTATCAATTGAAAATTAAGGGAAATCAAACGCACGATTTGAAGACTCGACGATTTGCTGGAAAAGAAAAAAGAAAAGAGAATCGGTCAGCAATGGCTTACCTTTAAGACGAGAAGACGAAGAGGACACTATCACACTCGGTTTCTCGGTCTCGCAGGAGGGGTTCCGACGAGGAGGACGGAGAGACGACGAACGCGAGTGGGAGACGAAGGGGTCGAAAAAGAAAAGAAGGAGAGGGAAAACGAAAAAGGAAGAAAATGGGAAAAAAATTAAGTCGCAACTTGATTTTACGGTCCTCATTTTACAGATTTTACTTGGGTATCAATTGGGTCCAATTGGGTTTCAGTAGAGCCCAATATATTTCTGTAATTCTTCAGCTTCATTAAACCCTTTTCTGTAATTTCTCGGGTTTTGGTTAAAAACAAAAATCGAAATTAAAAGAATTTTTATAACAAGGGTATATTTGATTTTGAGATGAGCCGTTAGGGCATATTAGGAGAAGGTCCCATTAAAGCCTCACTCTTTTCCATGGCTGACACTAACGAGGACCGACGTTTTTTAATGCCTTTCATCTCACACAAGTCATCTAAAACATTGGTCTGCATATCTCTCTTTCTTCTCGTGCTTTCTTTCTTAAGAGGTCAAAAGATTGTTTGCAATCTCTGGTGGATTTTAATTGTAATCGTATATAGCTAAAGCCGCTCTTAGATACCAGAAGTTATAGACTTTAACGAGTCTTGGAAGATTTGGAATGTGATTAGACCTTAGCTGCTGAAACCAAGCATTTTTTTGGGGGGACTGAAAATATTCAAGACCCGGTTTTTATTTAACTAGAGTCCTTGTTTCTGCATTACTGATATTTTTGTTCTGTGAATTTTTTTTGTTTTATGTTATATTTTTAGGCGATTCCGTTGGGCTTCAACGAGTACTTCCCAGATCCATTGCCAAATACTGTGGAACTTCTAGACAATTGTGGGAGATCTTGGGCGATTAGGATGAAGAAAAGAGGAGAGACCGTGTTTCTAACTCTTGGTTGGGAAAATTTTGTAAAGGAAAACGAGCTCGAAGACGGGAAGATGATGAACTTCATCTATGACTGCAACCGCACCTTTTATGTTATCATATTTGGTCATAGCGGCTGTAGCGAATTTAGAGCCTTTCCTCAAGCTGTAGTAGATGTTGGTGACTACTATGCAACCGGCGAAGAAGAAGAAGAAGATGATGAAGAAAAAGAAGAAGAGAAGAACAACAATAACTGAAATTTGGGTCTATATCATCCATGTAGGTGGAAGCAGAGGCTGCTTTTGAATCTAATGAATATCCTTTGTTTTCTGTGCCATATATCTGTTCTTGTAACATCGATTCTGCCACTGTGTGTTCTTTATCATTTTTTGTTATAACTATATTTGGTGAACAAGAGGGCGTTAACAATAGAACGAGGGTAGTAACTAGTAACGAAGAAAACTGGAAAAATACTGATGAACCCACCTATAAAACCTTCAATGCGAGACTCTACGGACCTTCTCCTAATATGCCCTAACGGCTCATCTCAAAATCAAATATACCCTTGTTATAAAAATTCTTTTAATTTCGATTTTTGTTTTTAACCAAAACCCGAGAAATTACAGAAAAGGGTTTAATGAAGCTGAAGAATTACAGAAATATATTGGGCTCTACTGAAACCCAATTGGACCCAATTGATACCCAAGTAAAATCTGTAAAATGAGGACCGTAAAATCAAGTTGCGACTTAATTTTTTTCCCATTTTCTTCCTTTTTCGTTTTCCCTCTCCTTCTTTTCTTTTTCGACCCCTTCGTCTCCCACTCGCGTTCGTCGTCTCTCCGTCCTCCTCGTCGGAACCCCTCCTGCGAGACCGAGAAACCGAGTGTGATAGTGTCCTCTTCGTCTTCTCGTCTTAAAGGTAAGCCATTGCTGACCGATTCTCTTTTCTTTTTTCTTTTCCAGCAAATCGTCGAGTCTTCAAATCGTGCGTTTGATTTCCCTTAATTTTCAATTGATAGTATAATATCTGTTCTCAAATGATAATATAAATGAGTTAGTATCGACAACTAGGGTCGAAAATAGAAGGAGGAATTTGAATTAGTGTCTAAAATTAGGGCAAAAATTAGGGTTTTTAGGACAAAACGGGAACCGATTATTGTGTGGGTTTGATGGATGATTGATAAACCCAGATTTGTTAGTTAATGTGCACAGCAAACTGGTTATAGTTAGATATGATTTTTTGTCCTTTTTGTATGCTATTGTTTTTTTTTAAGTTCTCTGTTCGAATTTTCTATTGGGTTTAATATGAATGTTTTTAGTATTGAACATGTGTTGTGTTTTTGTTATCCCTTCAATTTTGTTTTGAGTTTTTCAAATTTGTTTTGATTTTCGTGGGTTTTGTTTGTTTTGGGTTCAGGATAATCGCAAAATGGTTAGAAAACAGAAACGAAAAAGTGGAAAAAGTGGCCGTAAGAAGAAAGCCTCAAATAGGCGTGAAGAAGTGGAGCATCAAATTACTCCAGAACCGGTAGTGTCTCTCAGTGCCGGATCGGAAGCCAACACTGAAGTCGGATCCGAAAGTGCCAATTTGTGTGCAACATCGAAGGTATGGTAGTTGTGAAGTCAATATGTATTTTTAAATCGCAAAATTAGGATGTGTAGGAATAATAACAAACTTGTGAACTGAGAAATGTAGTAGTATTTAGGACTACTATCACATATAGGACTACTATCATATATAGGGTTACTATCACATTAGGGAACTATTAGTACGAGTAGGAGAACTAGCATAATATAGTATTACTAGTTTGACTGAGAATAAGTAGTACAGTTTTATACAACTGGTGCGACTGGGTTTAACTAATATGCATAAATGTGTTTGGATTGCAGGCTAGCTTACCCCAGCCTCTCGAGTTTTTCTTTGATAGCACAGACTACACGACGGATTGCAAGATTAGTACGAGGTGCGATTACTCAAAAACAGTCTCGCTGTTTAGAAAGAAGGCGTTTCGACCGGAGTTGGAGTGGTTCTTAAGTCACCCCACATTTCACCACTTCTTCCACATGGCCAAAGAACCCAACCGCAAGGTGAAGGGTATGTGGATGCTGCTTCTTCGGACAGTTGCTACGGAGGGAAGACATGCTGCGTGGTTCGTTGTGAATGGAGTCCCCATCCGGTATTCCCTGCGAGAGCATGCTGTTCTTTGTGGATTGGACTGCCAAGAATATCCACATAATTACAAGAAGCTGGGTAACAAGAGCTTTCAGCAGAAGCACTTCCCCAAGAAGAAGGTGCCTCAGATAACAATGAGGCATGTGAAAGAGAAGCTTCTGAAAATGCATGCTGGTGAAGAGCGCTTGAAGATGGGTGTGCTATATTTCTTATGCACTGTGATAAGAAGCGTAACAAAGGTTAAAGGACCAATAGATCCTTTCATTGTGAGGATTGTGGATGATCTAGAGGCGTGCAAAACCTTTCCTTGGGGGCGATTGACTTTTGAAGATAATATCAAGCAGATCCATCACATGAACAGGCTTATGCAAGGCCGTGCAAGAGGGACATGCAACTTTCCTGGCTTCATAATTCCTTTGGAGGTAAATTAATTTAGTTGTTTACGAATTGTTTTATGTTTATGAAATGAAATGTTGACATATTTTTTATCTTTTTTGTGTAGATTCTTGCTTTCGAGTGTATACCCGCACTGAAGGAAAAGTTTCGGATGGAAATTGATAGACACGACGTGGAGTGTCCTAGAATGTGCAAAGGGGAGTTCAAAAGCAATGGCATGAAAGGATTTCCACTAGAAGATATCTATGATGCACTTGGAGATACTACGGTAAGTTATTGTCAATAAGGTTCATTTGTTATCTCTAAAACACACACTAACTTTCCTTTTTTTTATTGTAGGACATTCGATCCATCTTACTACCTACAGTGGAGGAAGAAGTTATGATGGCGCGGATCATAACAGATGATTCAGATGATGAAGCTGAGGAGGGCATTTGGGTTGAGCATTTAACAGTGAAGCAGAAGACCATACTTTGGGACGAGCTGAGGGAGAGGGATTTGGCCAACCGAGAATTTCCAAAGAAGAAGAAGGTTCATTCTAAAACCGATGAAGAGGAAGAAGAAGGTGAAGTAGTTAGCTTTGAGAGTGCTTTGAAAGGGCTTGAAGACCGGATGATGGAAACCGTTGAAAAAAGGTTTGGGGAAATAGATGTGAAGGTTGATGGGATGGGAGTGAGGCTTGATGCCATGAAGAAAAGGCAACGGCTTTTAAAAAAGAAGTGGAAGAAGATGGAAGAGAGGATCACAGCAGTTGAAGGTTGTGGCAACATGGCAAATGAGTGGGATGACAACAACTATGGTTTTAATGACAATGTTGGTGAAGATGGGAAAGAAGTTGGTGAAGATGGGAAAGACGAGGAGAAAGAAGATGGGAAAGACGAAGACAAAGAAGAAGAGAATCATGTTGATTATGGTTTTGATAACTATGTTGGTGGAGACGAAGAAGAGAAAAAAGATGGAAATGTAGAAGAGAGAGAAGAAGAGAACAAAGATGAAAACGAAGAAGAGAAAGAAGAGGAAGTGGTTGGAGGAAAGCGGTGGAGGAAGTGGTGGAGGAAGTGGTGGAGGAAGTGGTGAGGAAGTGGTGGAGGAAGTGGTGGAGGAAGTGGTGGAGAACCAAATGGAGAAAGAAGAAGAGAACGAAAAGGAGAAAGAAGAGGAGAAAGAAGAGGAGAACGAAGAGGAGAACGAAGAAGAAGAGAAAGAAACAGAGGAAATGGCAGAAGAAGCAGTCGAAGAAGAACTGAAAGAAGGAGAGGTGGAAGACGTGAATGAAGAAGAAGAGAGTGAAGATGAGGCGCTTGAAGAACTCTTACCACTTGAACCACGAAAGAATGATGATGTCGCACTTGCAGCATGGCTTCGAATTCAATTAGCCGAAGAAGAAGAAGAAGCCAAATCAGATCGATTGGCCTTGGTTGTCTACAAGGAGCCTATCAACTTTGCTAATATTACATGTGACGAAGAAGAAGTGGTTGTCTCTCCACCAAAGAAGAGGGGGAGACCAAAGAAGACAAATGATGCCTCACCACCAAAGAAGAGGGGGAGACCAGCGAAGAATCCCACTTCACCAAAGCAAGTGACTCCAAAGAGGAAAAGGAAAGGTCAACCATCAAGGTGGGTCTCAAGCCCTTTCACGGAGGGAAAAACGGATGACATAGTGGGGGAGAAGGAAAATGCTAGGAAGAAAGCGAAGACTAAGCATTAGATGGGTTTTCGGGGTAATATTTTGGAGGGTTATAACCTGTGTTTGTAAACGTTTTTGGGACCAGGTTATTGGATGGTTAAAACTTGTGTTTTTGTGGTTTTTAGAACTTGGTTTATGGTCCATGTTTGAACATGGTTTTGGATGCTTGCTATGTGTTTTATTTAGAACTTGATTTGTGGATTGTGCATGTTTAAATAGGTCTTTTGGATGATATTAACAGGTTAGGAGTTGAGAATTAAAAGATATAACTTAGAAACAAAATTCGTGCAGAACTACTAGTATGGCTTGGTACAACTATGAGTAAAATCAAAAAGCATGATATCACTTAGAAAAAAATTACGTCCAGAACTACTAATATGGCTTGGTACAACTATGAGTAAAACCGTCAAGTAACGCCGTCTATAAACGCTGGCAACAAACGCCGTCAAGTAACGCTGTCAAGTAACGCCGTCAAAATAATGGTCATAGTAGTACCCAAGTTTGTAATAGTACTACCTTCTACATAGTTGTATTTTGTGAATTTTTAAAGGTTTATTAGTAGTACCCATTTAAAATCTCAATTTTAGTAGTAGTACTTATGATTTAACACTCTAAGATGCATTTACAATATTCTCATAGAATAAAATGGTTGAAAATATTAAATTTACTCAAAAACCCTAACAATTGGGAACATATTGTGCCATTACCCTTATAAGTGTAAGGTTACTTTGGTTAAAAAGACATATTTTGTAAAAAAAATTCAAATTTGTGAATTTAAAGGTTTAATCAGACAAAATAGTAATAAATAGCTTCTAATACGTACTATTACTAAGTGCATGTATTAAATATGTGGTCTAATAGAATTAAAATGACATTTTACCATTTCCCAACAAACCCACATAGTTGTCCCCAAGATATTCTAGTCTTCTAAGAAACACATAATATATCCAGTTATACATAGCCGTCCAAAGAACAACCAGTTGAACCAGTTACCCAGTCGTTCGAAAACAAAAACTACACCAATATGAGTTTCTAATACACAACTACACCAGTGGTACCTGATAACTCATAATAAAAATAAGCTACACTAGTCAGGCATAATTAAACCAGTCTTATCAGTATTACATAAAAAAGCTAGGCCATCGAGTCTTACCAGTCGTACATGCGCCTAAGTCCTCAACTTTCATTGTCACCACACACAAACCATTCATACATGCGTCCTAGTCCTCTTCCTCTTCCTCTTCCTCTTCCTCTTCCACGATGTTCTCCAACTGATGGAAATCTAGTTTGTTGCTTTCTTCCTCTCTTATTATCATGACGTGGAGGCAACACTTCTTTTGCTCGTACATCGTCAGGAATAATCCAGTCAGACATATGGGGCACCAGGTAAATTGTCCTCTGATATGCCAACGCCCATAGTTCCACCAAATAATATTTCGAGCAGAAATCTTGTAGATGGAGGTCCGTTCCTCTGCTCATATAGACGGCAGCAGCTGTTGCATGCTCACATGGATATCCATCTATTTGAAAATACTTGCAGCTGCAAGTTCGACTATGCATATCAACCAAGTAACCTTTTCCATCGCGTCCAGTGACATTATATTCTAAGCCAAAGAAGTTTAACTCAACAACCTCGAGTGTCTTTCCAATGGCACATCTTTCACTCATTATGGTTTCCACAAGGGGCACAAGCTTTTGGGTTGATGGTATTTTTGCAGCAGTGTTCCTATGCTCGTTCCACCATTCAGCCAACTTCGCGACTATCGCATCTATCATAGGCAACAACGAGTACTTCCTTGCTTCTCGAAAAACACCGTTTATAGACTCAACAGAATTGGTAGTATCGATGTTGTACCTTTGTCCGGGAAAATAGCATCTTGCCCAATATTTCGGTTTAGCACTTTTTGCGAGATACGCAGCACAACCAGGGTACTTGTCCTTAAAAGCACCATACAGTTTGAGGAAATCGCTCTCGGTATAAGCATGAGCACACTCCCTAAACTTTTCTGCGCATTTATCTCTGTGGTTAGCGACATGTACTTTCACATTTTGAGACAAATGCCATACACAATACCCATGCGCTGCCGACGGGAACACCTCACGTATGGACTTGATCAAGCCTGGATTTCTGTCTGAAATAAACACCAATTCAGGGTGATCCGGTACTAGTGCTTTCAACTGATTGAAGAACCACATCCAACTTGCTTCTTTTTCACCATCAACTACACCAAAAGCAATTGGATAATGATGATGATCTGGATCCTGAGCTGTAGCAACAATTAGAACTCCACCATACACATGCTTCAGGTGTGTACCATCCACAATGATGACTTTCCTCATCGCTTGAAATCCTTCTATACAAGCTCCCAAAGCAAAGAATAGGTACTTAAACCTTTTTTCCTCATCTACTTCAACACAACTTCGTGTACCCGGATTCATGGACTCTAGCATGTACAAATAAGGATACAACATACGATAACTCTCCTCTGGACTTCCCCGCACTTCATTCGCAGCTAGGTTTTTTCCTCTCAAAGCTGTGGAGTATGAAACACTCACGCCAATCCTTCCTCGAACCATCTCCATAAGAACTTTTGGAGTTGGTGTGTCAAACCGACCAGGATAATCTTCAGCCACAACGGATGCAACAATTTGTGGTGTGCCTTTCCTTCTATTTCTGCGTGTAGTTGTAGTAACTCTAGAACATGTATGCACCTTGTTGTAAGTACTAATCATGTAACAATCAGAATTCTTATGCTTGGCAGCTCTAACAGACCACTTGCAACCATCTTTTGCTCCACAGCATTTTACCACATACCGCTTAGTATCCGACTTAATTACATCATACTCAAAACAATTCTGATGTGAAGCACTCTGAATTAGCGTTTTAACTGCCTCCTTAGTTCCGAATTCTTGGCCTAGAACCATATTTATACCATCATCCCATCCAAGATGTGCATGCTCATCTCGTGCAGCAGGTCTTACTTCACTCTCTTCATACACTTGCTCATATCCTTCAATACCATTTGTACCATGGTCATGCATCTCATGGTATTCTGATGGTTCCCCTGTGTAAACAGTAATCATATCATCATTACCTTCTCTACCACTTGAAACCAGCTCCTCATCACCACAAGTTTCGTGATCTTCTGTTGAAAATTCCACACGCCTCTGACTTTGATTAACATCTTTGCTGAACTCCACATGTAGAAGACTTCTACACTGATCTTTATTTTCTTGGAATAAATAACAAAACACATCTTCATCATTCCATAGGTAAGTTGGGCGCTTCGGATTCAAGACTAAAGGAAAGTAACTAATTTTCAACTGTGTTGTAGCTTCATCCATCATAAGCTTTCTGCAAATTCTCTCAACCAACACACTATAATTCACCTCCTCAAATGATGTCTTCATTGCTAAAGAGTGAATTTCATCTTCTGCCGAAATCCATTTCATGTCATCACCTTCCTTTGAATACCCCCCATGATCGAAATATATGATTGTGAAACGACTTGTACTCATTGCTCCCTGAAAATAACAAAATAGTAGATTTTAGTTATACTATTTGTCTTCGTTATACATTTATGTCTTAGTTGAACAAGTTGCCATAGTAGTTTTCACGACGCATAAGAGTACCATTATTTTCAGTAGTACCCAGAAAGTTAGGTTTTTGCACAGAAAGTTGCTCATTCAGTCTCATTCACTCCTCATTCACTCAATATGTCTTCCTTAGTTAAAAATTTACGGTTATAACAGAATTATTCAACAAAATCGCATCCTAAATCACTAAAAAACAAAAATATTCAAATTCATACTTTAAACTCTAAATTTAGAAACAACACTATCTATTTCTGTGCACATTACATAAAGCTTCGAAATTTAAACAAGAAAACGAGAAAAACATAAAGATTATGAGCCACTAACCTGCTGGCTGAAGCTTTTCTTTTTCGCTAATGGTGGAGGAGAGGAGAGGAACGATGGAGAGAGGGACGTCGGGGAGAGAGAGAGAGAGATGAGAGTGGGGCCAGCTGTTTTTTTAATTGTGGGTAGTTAGGGTTTTAATTTAGTTGGGTAGAATAATAAATTTAATTTGTTTTGTTTTTTATTTATTTTAATAGGGTTAATAAGATATTATATAATATTAGAGGGTATAGTTGAGAAAATTTATAAGAGGGGGTATTAGGATTTGAAGAAGGGTTGTGAGGTTATTTTTAGAGGTCTTGGGGCATATAGGGAGATGGTCCGGCTTTAATGTAGCCCAGTGATTGAAGGGAAAGGAAATAGAGACACTGTTGAACAAAAAAAAAAAGGAAAGAGAGACACTGTTGAACAAAAAAAAAAAAAAAGGAAAGAGAGACACTTTAATAAGTCCTTGTGTACAGTAGTAGTAATAGAGAGAGAGCTTTAAATTTTCTCTATGTAAATTTATCTGTCTTTTTTCGAGTTTAAGGAAATGATGTCAAACAACTTGCCAGCCTTGTACTCTATTTTTCACTCTCTTCCTAAACACAAGCCCAAACAAAATAATGAACTTTTCGTACTATTGGGCCGAATGATGGAAGCCCAGTAGCCTAATTCCATAATCCATACAGATCAGAAGACGACGGCTTTCGTCTTGAAGTGAGCAACTCAAAACCCTAAAGTTTCCCACTATTTAAGTCTCATTCCTTTGGTAGCCAACGCAGAGTTATCCGGAGTTGCATTCCGCCCTACGGTTTTCAATGTAAAGTGTTTTTAAAAGTTGCAAATTTTCCTCTTAAAAAAAATTAAGATGATTGTGCTTTGTCGATCCATTCGATAATCCTTGTTTTTGTTTTTATATTAACGATCGTATGGGATTTGTTCTTTTTCTGGTAATTTTAGTTGTTTTTTTTTAAATGAAAAGGGATTTAAGAAGAGAGCGATGATTATGATGATGATGATGTTACCATAGAACAATCCAACTCTGAACATCTTTTGATGAATTTTACATCATGCACTACCATCTGAATCTCGCTCTCTCTCTTTATTCCTTTCTTTTTGGGCTCGTTTTATATTCGTTATCTATATTAGTTCAAAACTGATTGGCCAGATCCTAAGTCTGGCTGAAGTCTTAAGTTACGCTGGTTCTTTTAGACGAAAATAAACTTGTATTGATTATCGCTGGTCAAAGGGTCTGATTTTGTTTTTCTATTTGGTCCTAATTGTGTTTGATTAAGTTACCTTTTAATAATTCCGACTGAAAAGCAAAATTTTGAAAGAACAGGAGGAATGAATCTCCCCAAATTGTTAGCTTCCTCGAGCTTGTAAAACCTAATATTTTGTTGCATCCCTGGACTCTTAAACTTCATTCAATCTGGGTAAATCCAACTGTTACGATCTGAACCAATATAACCGAACTGATTCAATCTTAACCAATATCACTTTACGGTCCGATTTCCCCTGCACCGAATAATCGATTCCAATCCCACTCAAATTATCCATTATAATTAGATTTTTAATTCGGATTAATTTGATCATAGACCAGGTTTTTCACTAAATACAGAATCTCAATCATTTTTTTATCAAACAAATAATAACTAAATACATTAAATCATATTTAATTTACTATATATATATTTAAAAGATAGATAAAGAGCATTTAAAAAATAGATTGTAACATAATTTCATAATTCATATCCATTCATCGAACTTTGTTTATCAAACAAACAATAACTAAACTCTTCAAAATTATTTTTAATTTACTATATATAATCAAAATAAATAACTTCATAATCATTATTTTAAATACTATGTAAAAAACTTTAGGACAATTCTCAAAAATATCTTTACATACATTTATCCAACTTTAATATGTTGATAGATACCTTTATTATTTATACATTTACAGTTCAGTAACGATCGAATTCGACAGTGTATGAATTGGGGCCTACTTGGTTTGCCGATGACCAAATTTTGTTCACTTAAACTGAAGGCCCATTAAGTGCTTTACTTATTTCTATCAGTGAACGGGCCTAATGGCTCAATTTCGGATTTTCTTTATTTCTAACGGCTCCCTACTTTTCTTTCGTAAGCGAAAGCGATAACGGCTAGTTTATATGAAAACTTTCTAAAGGTCAAACTTCCTAAGGAGCACGTGTCATCATCGCGGCCGTCCAACTTTGCACGATGGTCGTTCATCAACACAAATTGAATAATTTTTTGTCTGACCCCAATGTTTTGAGAAACATCAATTTCTTCCCAATATTTCTACATTCTCCATATAAATCCATATATAAAATTTAGAGATAAAGACGCAAGATAAAAAGACTTCTTTTTCAAGGAGGCGATAGGAAAAAAAGCCATATGTAATCTTATTGTACATAGGATGGTAAATTTCCTTGTATTGTGAAACCATGGAGGAATGGGGCATATTCATCTAATTTAAGTTTATGGGAGATAATAAAGATCGTTGGTAAACGATGGGATACAATTGACAAATATATAAAGACTGGAAATGTGAAGACAAAAAGTATCCGTACGAAGATCAGAGCCATTTTGCAGTAACTTAAGGATTTTTTTTATACAGTGGTGTGTCTACAAAATAAATAAATACTCAAACCAGCAACTAGCCGTTACGATCTCTCTGCCTCCCTCTCTCTCCTTTTAAAATTCAAAACTTTGGATCTTTTAAGCATTCATAATCTTGCAGATTCTTGATATCTTTTTTTCCTTTAACGAGCAAAAGAACTGGCATTCTTTTAAATAATTCATTCCCAATTTTCGAAAGATCCTGAGCGATTTGATTCATTAATCATGGATTCATCTCCTGCAAAGAACAAGGTCTCTGTGTCTGCTTGTTCCACTTCTCCTTCGATCCCTTGCCGTCTGAACCCTAAACCCCGAAACTCGGAGACCGGAGATCTGATGCGGCGGAGTTTTCGAGCCAGCCCGTTTCCGGCAGATTTGTCCCGGAAGAACTCAACGGGAAGAGAAATCAGCCGGGTCGAGCATGGGGATAAGGAGAACCATAACGACAAGGATCAGATCTCAAATGTCGTCAAAGCTCCAAAAGGTGCCAAGAACTTCATGTCACCGACCATTTCAGCCGCTTCTAAGATCACTCCATCGCCAAGGAAGAAGATCTTGTCTGACAAAAATGATGTGTCTCGATCCTTCGACAAAACCCATCATCCTCAGGTTCGGCCATTTGTCTCGTTTTCTGATGTAGTTAGCTTCATCGGGGAAGATAAAGACCAAGAGCAGATTTGTACCGATGAAAAGAAGCAGCTTGACATGGAGGAATCGCATGACATTACCGTCACTGATTTTGATGAGAATCATGGAAACAAGAGCAGTGGAGACTTAGATGATTCAAGCTTCAACATTAGCCCTCTCCCTCCTTCTCTCCCGTACACATTCCCTGTGTTTGGGTCTCATGAAGTTGATCCATCGGCGGTGGCACCTTATGATCCAAAGAAGAATTACCTCTCACCGAGGCTTCAGTTTCTTCATTATAGGCCAAATCCAAGAATCGAACACCATTTTGATGAGTGCAAGCAGCTCGATGAGCTTTTCAGCTCTGAAAGCTCTTCTACTGAAACTGATTTATCTGCAGAGGAAAGCCAACAAGAGGAGGAAGTTGCTTCTCAGCAAAGTGTAGTAGCAGTAGAAAAAGAGCCAGGGGAGACGCAAAAAGAGGAGGAAGTTACTTCTCAGCAAGGTGTAGAAGACGAGGCAGAAGTAATCCAAGTTGAGAATGATGAGGATCATTTGGAAGCAGTGGAGAGTGATGAAGAAGAAGAAGAAGTAGTGGTTGCTGAAATCACTGAGGAAACTCATCAGAATTCAAAACAATCTCTTTTCAAGACATCTAAGTTGCTTGGTTGGATTTTGGTTCTTGGTGTGGCGTATTCCTTGTTGGTTTCTTCAGTGACACTTACTCAGCCAAACATCATTCAAGATACACATTTCCATATCCCACCAGAAATCACAAAATCTGCAAGAGAAGCCTTTGAGCAGTTGAGTGAAAAGCTTGAGATGTGGGCAGGATCATCACTTGTTTACATGGATAAGCTGATCTCAAGTCTACGAGATGAAGAGGGATATGGTCCTTTTCAATTTCATAATTTGACTGATATTTTGGAAGATACAAGATTGTCTGATACTGTTTTCCAGCCAATCAGTGGTGAAATCAGTGTTGCTGGGTTGCAAGTGGATAGCCAAGGCTGGAGCTTCGAAATGGATACAGACAACGAGAATGGTGGTCATCAGGAACCGGAGAACGGTGGTGAAATCGATCTTGAAGCTGTCTACGAAGAGGATGGCTATGATATCGAGCAAGAGAGTGAAGGAGGAGAGGCAAACTCAGAAATGGTTCATGAATTTGATAACCAGACTGAGATCAAGATGGCCACAGGTACAGAGATGAATGGAGGTGAAGGATACTCAGAAACTCTTTCTGAAGACGAAGAAAGTGGTGGCCAAGAAACTGATGGTGTTGAAGGAAATGATCAGAAGAGCCTGGAGGAAAGCCATGAATCTGAAACTACACCAGCCCAAAACGATGAGAAGAACATGGAAGCATCTGAATCCGACGCACACCATCTTGATGATTTGGAGCCTGCTGCAATCAGTGGTCACCAGCAAGAAGAAACTAGTGCAGTAGCCAATCCTGAAAGTGGAACAGAAGGAGGTATTGAGGAAATTGCTGAAACCAGCTTGGATATTTCAGCAGAAACTACTGATGTAGATGGTAATGACTTGGAAGAAGAGAGTAGGATTGGTGAAGAAGTTGTTAACGCAGATGATTGGAAGGAAATTTTGTTGAATAACCAGAAGAAAGCGATAGTCGTATTTTCGACTGTGATGGTTGTGCTTGCTGCAGCAGCTGCTTTCTTATTAGCTAAGAAGAAGGCAAAACCTGTGATGATGATGCGTGAAGATGGTGAACCAACAATGATCTCTGACACTAAAGAGGTAAACGTTGAGCATGTGCCAGTAGAGAATCTGATCAAAGGAAGGCTTTCTTCACTGAATATCCAGGAAGAAGAAGAAGTTAATGATGACAGAGTATCATCATTCCCTTCTGAGATGAGCTTCAGTTTCAGTAAGAACAGATCACTGCACAGCTGCAACAACAGAGATGATATTAATGATTATCGAAGCGGAGGAGGAGGCAAGAAGAGTAATGATAGTGGCGAATCCATGGCTTCCTCCGCATCGGAATACTCCATAGGTTCTGTTTCATATGGAAGCTTCACAACATACGAGAAGATACAAAAGAGGAGTGGTCGTAAAGAGGAAGAGATGGTAACACCAGTGAGGCGTTCAAGCAGGATCAGGAACCATCAACATTCTGGACAATGAATTAGAATTTAGCTTTGACTTCAAGATGTTCTGATTTGTAGGAAGCTTTTCCATCTCACTGAAGCTTAAGTAGTCTGTTGACTTTGTTGGTGATCTTAGCTTTTAGATGTGATTCTCCCCCTTAAAGTTTCTTGCTTTACTATTTGGCTGACATTGTACTTCAGCATTATGATGAGCCCTTTTTGGCCTGGTTTTAATAATATTGTTCGATTTTTCTTTTTTCCTGAGTTCTGATCTCCGTATAATGCAAAACGATGAACAATTTTAAAACATCATGATTATAAAGTTTTAGAAGAACATGACAGATTTGGCGTTCATATGTGTTTTCATGATGATAAATTGATTAGTTGTGTAAGTCTTACAGGTAGACCTTATGGCTTTTGCTGATATAATACAACAGCTTGGACTACATTGGATACTCTCAGGTCTCGAGAATGGACAAGAGAATCAAATCTCTTGAACTCTTGCTGTGGTGTGGAAGAGTTGGCAAGTTGTTCTTTAGACTTGGGTTCAAAACCAAGAAATATAGCATAAAGTAGAAACGGTGTTTAGAAATCGGAATCTGAATCACATACCACTAAACAAACGTTTGAAAGACAACAACGCTCAAGAAGTAGATCATATTTGGGATATATGTTTTACCTTTCTTCTTGCTTCTGAGATGGCTCTTAAGTTAAGTTTGAGAAACAATTCATAATGTGAACAAAATTATGTGACAAACATGAAGACAATAAGCGTACTCAATGCCAGGCAATTACTACCCCCAGTTTTTTTTTCTTTTTTTAACTCAACTCAACTTCATTAATGAGCATTTCATGGTGGTACAGTAGAACTGATCGAGAAGCTATACATATCACAGCCCAAAAAATACTTAGCTAGACAATCAGCCACTTTGTTGGCACACCTTAAAAGACAAGCAAAATGAACCAAAAAGAAGAAAAGAAATACCCAAAACACAAGTGAAAAAGATTTGGTTCCGAGGAAAAAATCGAAACCTTTGTGAGATTAGAACACACCCACACACACAGAAAAGTAACTGTCATCTTCATTTCTATCTTATATGTAAAACAAGCTTTAGACCTTCTCTGTACACGCCAACTTCTCCTGCTTCTTTCACATCATTTATGTCGTCAAAAAGAGAAAAAACAAAAAAAGAGAGATAAACAAAAAAGAAGAAGAGCTTTCGAGAAAAACCACCAGCAGTGGAAGAAATGGCTCAGTACTTTTCTCTCAGTTGCTAACTTCTGCTCCATGCGGAACTTTTGGGTTTTTTTTTTTTTACCATCATCGAGTTATGACCGACTCCGTTTTCTGGCTACCAAGCTTCAAGAATTCCACAAGTATTCTCTTTTGCTCATCACTAATGTGCGGGAAACTCGCACGGAGAAGCTCGATAGGCATTTCCCTCACGATGGCTTGTGCAGCAGCTTCAGACATCTGTGTGGTAAAGTGTGGTGACAATTGCGAATTTAAGTTCTGCATTATACTGTCGTACTTGCTGATGCAGTGTTTCATCAGCAAGCTGAAGAACTCATCAAAGGACGCACGCCAAAGATTCATGCCTGCGTTGTTGTAATTACTAGCACGAAGAAGCTCCGCAGCTCTATCAAGTGCAGATTTGAGTATAACGGTAGCTTCGTCTCCAACAGGACTACCCAAAGGACGAAGCGGTGGCTGCTCAGAAGAACAAGAAACTGCTGCTAGACACGCGCTTACGGGTCCAAGATCCATGGTTTGAATGCATAAAGCGGCAACTTTAGCAAGTTTGATTGTAGTTTCCTTGGTCTCGGTATCTGATGATCGGACTCCGAACAAGGACCTTAAGTGTCTGAAAATGACCATGGAAACTATTCGCATTAGATCGCTGCCCGGGAAAAGAAGCTGGAGGTACCTTGTAAGTAGCTTCCGACCCTTTCGAAGCGAGATAATCCTTAGAAATACGAGATCATCCTGAGATTCAATCCCACCGTTTTGCCCATTCTTACCGAGCGGATCAACAAGCTGTAGTGACACTGCAATCCCTTCCAACAGAGCTTGCCGCTTTTGCCTCAACTGGTTTCCACCATCTGGGAGTTGATTGAACTCTAAGAACCGGTCAATATCATCTACTTCGAGGAATAGGTAGAGACCTTCCTCAATAATCACCCTAGCTGCAAGCATTGGTTCTTGTTCAAGGGGCTTGGCTGTATCTTTATGCTCCAGATTACCAGATTTAGTTGAATTAGGAGGATCCATTTCAAGCAGTGGACGCGGCCTGCGGATCGAAGAGAAAGGAACTCGACCAAGAGCGTCAACCTGAAGAAATGCATGGGGCTCATTGTTAGTACGTGCACGAGATGGAAGGTCTCTCATATGATTCGGACAGAAATGACGCTTCAGATTTGCACCCTCAGATTTCTTAGCAAGACGGGCTTGATGGTAATAATCATCTACATAAGGATCATTGCTAAGTGTAGCAGCAAGCTGCATTCTTAGCATGTTCTCTATTTCATCAGCTGTCATATACTTCGACCGGAAACGAGGCCATGCATTATCTCTCCTTTGAATCCCACCATCAAAACCCTGTTGATGATACCGCATGTTTTGTCTGTTCCCCTGACCTGATCCTGGTCTTGCTTCCCTCTCACCAAACCCAAGCATTGCATCATAACTGCCTGAGGACGCGGATCGAGAAAGGTGGGAATTAAAAAACTGAGGCTGCATTGCAGGCAAATGCCCATGAGGCTGCATCGGATGTAGTAACCTATTCTGGGGAACCTGTTGATGAGGTAACTGTTGTTGTGGCAACATGTTGTTCATGATCCCAGAAGTATCATCAGGATACATATTTTGGCGATTCATCCATTGAGCTGGTGGGCGATTGTTCACAGGAAGAGAAGGTTGAAACTGAGGCATGTTTGCAGTGAGCTGTGGTGACCCATGATGCATGCCAACCAACCGAGGATGAGAACTTGGAAAAGGGGAGAGATTTGGCGATCCCATATGAGGCCCACCAGAATGATATTGTGTATTTGATTGTCCTAAATGCTGATCTGGCAATCTGCCGCCTGGAGGAGGACAAGAAACATCAGATGACTTCGGCACAAGAATCGGTTCGCTGGAAAATTGTTGCTGATGCTGGTGTGGCCGCTGCTGATGCTGTGGTTCAGGATATGATATAGCTCTGTGCAGGTTCCTTTGCTCAATAAGATCTGGAGAAGGCTGCGATAGCCACCTTTTGTCATTGGAGTCCAGTATCTGCTGGCCATACAAATTGGGCAACTCCTCCCCATGGGTCCGTCCATCAACAAAATAATCTGGGTAGAAAAGATAAATAATAAAGGGGTGAATTATCCATTCAGTGAACTGTTAACCCTAAAGCCTTAGTGCAAGACACAGAAGAGCGAAAATGATGCTCAAACAACCACAACATGAATAAGGAGAACTGGCTACAACTCTATCTCACCATAAATCTTAAGGTAATACACAACTAAAAAGATCATACACATACTGTAGTTTCGTAAAATAGAAATCTTCTATATTTACCAAAGCGAAACTTAAGAGAAACTCTGACAGTGACACAAGGTCTACAGACAGTATGCGATAAGGAAAATGATGTTATGAACATTGATCAACTATTCGTTCTTGTGTTAAGAGTCTTGAGATAATATTCAGTGGAGGACATAAGAACTCACTCTGTCTTGATCCATTATCAGCTATTGGTACCGTGCTCCTATATCCATCATGATCCTTATTCAACTGTAACAGCAAAGACAAAACTCGTCAGGTTATGAAGCTTCAATGAACCGGTTCTGGATCGAGCACAAGGAAAGAAAAATCCGTGACATGACAATAAGACCATTGATCAGGCATAGTAACGCTAGCTAACCTTTGAAAATGTACCAGCAAGATCATCAACGTCGGACAGAGTTCCAGAAAGTTCAGCCTGCAAGAATTGGGGATAATCTTAAGTGACAGGAGCAGATAAAAACAAAGATAGAAAACACCACAAAGCTCACGTGCAAATCTCAAGTAGAGTACATGGAAGAGATTGTGATGGGGTTGAGGAATAATAACCTGTTCCTTATCAAAGGCAAAATCTTCTTCTGTTGCAGCCAGGGGAAATTCCTCTTCTTCGTCTTCCAATCCACCTAGCTCAACCTCCTCAACAATATGGTTCCCGAAAAAGGCATACTGAGATGCATCAAAGACAGAGTTGCCACCTGCACCAAGGAAATCATCAATTACATAAGCCAAAGTTAGGGGGTAAAAGAAAAACTAAGAAACAGAAGCAGGTTTGACAAAACTATCTGTACAAGTCTAAAATAATCATACTTTACTCCACTGATACTGTCATAGAGTATGCAATGAATGAAAGGAAGAGATACAAGTTATTTCGTAAATAAAATAATGAGGAGAGGACTAGGCAAAGTAAAGGATATGAAACTAGAGCAAAGCATAGAATGTGGAGTCAACAAAGGAGCGATGAACCTACTTATAAACAATTGAAGAACAAGATCAAACTAGATTGACATAAAGCTAATTTAAAAGAGCAAACTTGAGAAAATATAGAATGCACAAACCTGTAGAACTATCTCCAATCTGCTTAAGATCCATAGATGCGGAAGCTTGTTTCAATAGCACTACTCCCCACTGCCAAGACCGTTCTTAATCTCTAACTTTACCCAAATCCAACAGAATTAACTCCCCGATTAGACTTTAACCCCTACTTAGGGAAAAAAGAACACTTGGAATCGATTGAAAATCAGGAATATCCCAGATTAGACGAATAAGAAACCATAAAAAAAACAAGAGTTGCTCGGAGAAAACAAAACCCCAGACGATGCAGCTACCTAAAAATGTATACTAGGAGTGTGAAAATTGGTTGACGATCGAGAATTGCATCGAAAGGGAAACAAATCGTTGTGGAGAAGGAGGAAATCAAAAGGAGATTGTTTTGCTCCAGCGACGAGGAAGAAGAAGAGGAGCTCTAGATGAGAAGAAGAAGATAGCGAGATTGAGATTTTTTTTGTGATCGAGGCAATGATGATGATAAATTTGGTTTCTTTCTATAGACAAAATTGGAACCAAACAAATTTATTTCTTTTAAGAAAAGGAGGAGAGGAGGTGGTGTGGGGTTGGGCGGTTGCCAGCTTTATCAGTTGAAAAGGATTTTCATGATTTTTCTTTTTATTAATGTTTAATTTTGTCTGTAATTTCTTTAAAATACATAAAACCGACCACAGTTTTTTTAATAGAATCACGATATGGTGGTGGTGCGACCATGGATTAAGTTTAACACCATTGCTATAACAAATCTCGAATGAGTGGGTGAGTTTTTTATAAGTTAATTTTGAAGTTGAATTTACTTTTGAAGAAAACATGTTTTTATTTGTTTACAAAATAAAGTTTTATAAAGGAAACGCAACATGTAAAAAGCCATCAAAAATGATTCATGGCCTTGCTAAATAAAAACCCGCCACGTATGTATATCATCTCGCGGACTTTTTTTTAAGTCCGGGAAAGAAAGGACCCATATTAAAAATAAAAAATAAAAAATTTTAATTCACAGTCTCTCCTCTCCTCTCTTCCCTTTCTTTTATCCGCTAGGGTTTTGAAGCAGGGTTTCGCTTTTGCGTCGCGATTTTGCTTGATTCTCGCCCATGGCGAAACCAAGTCGTGGCCGTCGTTCCCCTTCCCTGTCTGGGTCCTCATCTCGCTCCAGTTCCAGATCTCGTTCGAGTCCGTCCAGGTCTCTTTCGCGCTCCCGGTCCCGTTCTAGATCCCTCTCTTCTTCTTCATCTCCTTCTCGGAGCGTCAGTTCAGGGAGTCGCAGCCCTCCTCCTCGTTCAAAAAGGTTAGGGTTTCTTTCTAACTAAACGAATTGGATTTGGTAACTTGGCGGGTCCAAATCTGGTTTTCGTTCCTCTTGGTTCGTCGTGTGAAGATGTTTGTAAACGATTTTCTTTAGCTAGAATTTAGACTTGTAAGGTTGGAGACTGTTGCATTGAATCATATTTTTCTGGGTTATATCTTGCCGTGTGACGTCAATGTTCTGATCTATCTTTACAGTTCTGCTGGGCCTGCAAGGCGAGGTCGCTCTCCTCCTCCTCCTCCACAGTCTAAAGGAGTCTCTTCACCCTCTAAGTAATCCCAAAACTCCTAACTCGTACACATATTCTAGTTTACAATGTTGATATATATATATATGTGTGTGTGTGCGTGTGTGAGCTGAGAATTGAGGCTTAGTTCGAAAAATGCAATTACATTAGATAATGGTGGTACCGTTTCTACTGCTATGTAGTTTTATCGTGTTGGTATCTCTGCTTAATACTAGTAGTGTTTTTGCTTTCATCAGATCCTCACTTTTGCTGACTTTACAATCGAATTATAATTCCAGGAAAGCTACACCTATTCAAGAATCACTTGTTCTCCATGTTGACTCGCTTAGCAGGAATGTGAATGAAGGCCATCTCAAGGAAATATTTGGTATGTGGATTGGTCTTTCATATCTGTTCTTCTTGTTCGGATTTCATTGCAAGATACGGTCGTGGATCATCACTGGCATTATGGTTATTGTATTTTCTTAGTGCTGACTAATTTGCTTGGCTACATGCTAAGTATTCACAATGTGTGTTAGTAATTACTTTTTATCGTATTTTTAGGCAACTTTGGTGAAATTGTACACGTAGAACTTGCGATGGATCGAGCTGTAAGTTGCTATTTCTCTGTTTTCTGTTGTTTCTGGCATTACTTGCTAATAAATTTTCTTACAACTCCTTTGCATATTAACAGGTCAATCTTCCAAAAGGATATGCTTATGTTGAGTTCAAGGCAAGAGCTGATGCGGAGAAAGCTCAGCTGTTTATGGATGGTGTATGTCTTTTTCCAAATAAGAAATGCACTATGTTATTAACTTATCATGTTGGCTGAAAATATTTATGCATGCTTTTTTTTGTTTACTTAATGCAGGGCCAAATTGATGGAAATGTTGTTAAAGCAAAGTTCACACTACCACCGCGTCAGAAAGTATCTCCACCCCCTAAACCCGTCTCTAGTGCACCAAAAAGAGAGGCTCCAAAATCTGATGATGCCAGTGCTGACATTGAGAAAGATGGGCCCAGGCGCCCGAGAGAGAGTACGTCTATGTTTATATTTCTGTTATATTTGTTAATATTGTTATATATGCTTTGTGTGGTGTCAATGATTATCATCAATTTGTGATTAGCCTCTCCGCAACGGAAAACGGTACTTTCTCCAAGAAGGCGATCACCACCACTACCTAGGAGAGGCGCATCACCTAGGAGATTACCTGATTCTTCCCCTCGCCGGAGGCCAAGCTCTCCTATCCGTCGTCGTGGTGATACACCACCTAGACGCAGGGCAGCATCGCCATCTAGAGGCCGTTCTCCATCTTCTCCCCCTCCAAGACGACATAGATCTCCTCCAAGGTTAGCTGCGGTACCATTTGTTTTGTATGGTGTTTTCAGAATCAGTAGCTCACCTTTTATATGTCAACAGGGGCTCCCCTAGAAGAATCCGTGGCAGTCCTGTTCGAAGACGGTCTCCTCCTCCTCTAAGGCGAAGGTAAGTCTATGCGCTACACAAATTGCGCTCCTAGTGTTTGGAGGATAAGAATTACTGCTTCATATGCTATATGGTACTCAGCACATTAGAGCTGGAAAAGGTGTCAGTATTGTAAAATTTTTGAATCGTGCGTATTTCAGGTCACCTCCAAGGAGGCTACGCAGTCCTCTCAGAAGATCTCCAATCCGCAGACGTAGCCGATCCCCAATTCGTAGACCTGGTCGCTCTCGTTCAAGATCCATCTCACCCCGCAGGTATGTATTAACCCGTTTAAAATGTTGTTAGGGCATCTTTGATATCTCCTGGATTTATCTGGTTGCAGTTGCATAGCTAAGATAGGACATATCGTGATATAAAGAGCCATGACATGTTTTTTAATCTTGCATAATTTACGATTTTACACTTGAAAGTAGGTTTGTGACATATTGGTTCCTAGAGACGTTGATGCCAGATATGACCAAGTTATATAGATCTATGTGGAGTCTTGTATTGGTGTAAATTTGTCTTTCATTGTAAGCAGGGGACGAGGTCCAGCTGGGAGACGTGGGAGATCATCTTCGTACTCTAGTTCGCCAAGTCCCAGAAGGGTAAAGGCTTGTTGCAGATCCCTTTTTAGCTGTAATAACGTTGATGCCTTGTTGAGTTGTGTTTTGATTTTCTGTCGTTATCAAAACTTACAGGTTCCTAGGAAGATTTCAAGGAGCCGCAGTCCTAGGAGGTAAAACACTTTCTTTGCTCAACACTAGTCCTCATCTTATAACTGAAAACACTTCAATCTGTAGCCTACTGTTGAGTTATGTGTAGTAATGGCGATGTGACCCCAATATCTGATGAAAGACGTATAGTTAACATTTGAAACGGACACTTATGAATGTTTGAATCAGCCTATAGAGCTCCACGTGATTGATGTTGAAGAATAATGATAATATATGTTCAAACCACTGTTATCAAATACAGTATGTGTGCTTAATAACAGTGGTGACCATCTTGGATCTGATACTTAGTGAGATTGGGATGAAAAAGAAAGGACAAAAAAGGAAATGGTTCAAATAATCTGTAAATGTTTTAGCTCACAAAGTCTAATCAAATAGAATGGATTTGTTGTTGTTGTGTAATGTGTAGGCCACTGAGAGGAAAAAGAAGCAGCAGTAACAGCAGCAGCAGCAGCTCACCGCCTCCTCGCAAAACATAATGTAATAAAAAAAATATTTAAAGCTGTTAGCTCCGTCTCCATCTCAATTTACCGCCATATTATGTGTCTCGGCTGAAGTGTTACCAGTGACCAAATGAGATTTGTGGCTTTTGTAGTTCTTTTATAGTGTTTTTGGATGTTTTAAGATTCTTTTGTGTATCTTCCGCTATCTATCTCATCTTGGATATCAGTAGTCTTATTTGAGTTATGACGACGAACTCTTTGATTTTTCTCACTCGCGATAAAAAGGACTTGTTACAATCATAGTCATGGCTCGTCCACTCCATACAGATCATGGGATGATCAAATACTCATCAATTGGTGGCTTATCAACTCAGATTATTTAGGCGAAAAAGAAATGCAAAAGAAGAAAAATTGGTGCTCAGCTGCACAAGCACGAATTTACTAGATCAAGTCAACGAAGTTGTTCAATATAGTTATGGACAGTAGAATTCACCCGAAAGAGACGAAAAGAGAATGGTAAACACTAGAATGGGTATAACAAAAAAGTCTTGAGGAGCTGCAAAAGCTAAATAACTTTATGGTACTCAGCAAGCGCCCATAACGGGAATATGTTTCTGTAGGTGACGTAGTTTAGAAAACAATTCTTCATGAACACTCCTGTCATTTCCTGCACACCAGCAACAACGACAACAACCGTATATCTTTTAATGATAATCTAAAGTATACATCACTGCCCTGATCCAATATGATATTGGATGTTTTCAAAGATACATATATATATATAGTACCTGTTGAGGGTAATCTCCGTTTTCTAACTGCGAATTGATGATTAGTTTCGCAGCGCGGTGAAGAGGCAATGGGTCTCTCTCGGCCTGTTAACAAATATTAAGTAAACAAGGCCTACTTTCTTTAAAGAAATATTTTAGAATGTGACAAACCTGTCCCGTTTGAATCAGACCCAACAACGCCCAAGCGGTTTGCACCAGGTTTGATCTTTCTCCTTCTAATTCTATGTATCTCTGCATATCCAGGAAGATTCAAGAGTTTTAAGGAACATAAATGTTGGAACTGATTTTAGAAGAGACATTACCTTTTCAGAGCAAGACAGATAGCTTTCTCCCCAACCTCCATTGCTGTTTTGCTTCGTGAGAAGGAAACGAACACCTTCACGCATAGCCAAACACTTGTCGTACGTTTTACCAGCTGCTGCTAGGCCTCCAAGAGCAAACCATGTTGCATATGTGTAGCAAACTCCCCAACTCCCATACCTGCCAATCAAATAGAAACACTTGTTACCCATCAGAAACTTGTCCTGGCCATGCTTTGCCCTTAGATATACACACTCTTTAAGTACCATGAACCATCTGCCTCTTGTGTGCTTTCTATGAATTGCACCGCCTTTTCAATGGTTCTATCAATCTCTCTCGTCCTGTGATCTGGATAGAGTTTCTTGAACAGGACCAATGCTTGGACAACCGATGCAGTACATTCCACGTACTCACGCTCGATTACAAGATCAGCCAGAATCTCCGTGGGGTTGAACAACTGGAATACAGATTTACAAGACGATTTTTGGTTGAGTCTAATGATTAAACGCTTAAAAATACTCTTTGGAAATAAAGTAGAACATTGACTTCTTACTTCTAACCATCCATATCCACGGGCGGGCTCCCATGCTGTCATACCTCCATTTTCACTCTACAACAGAGCAATGGTCACAAATAATTTGTATTGGTTAGTAATTCTTTTATAAAGCATATTTTTCTTATGGATTATAGTCTCACCTGATAAGATAGTAAAAGGTTCACACAATCATATAGCTGCTCAGGATGCATTTTTGGGCCAACAACGTCAGGTGGCATCACGGAGAGCAGAAGACAACACTATGAAACCAATTCAGAAGATGTGTACGTGTTAATAGAGGGAAGCATTTCTTTAGAAACAGCAGCTAATTAAGTTGTTATGTTTTGATGACCGATTGATTACTTTTAGTGCTTCGGCTGAACAATCTGAAACTTGCCATCCCTGATCTCGATCAGAAAAGGTCCATCCTCCTTTGGAAATATGGCGGTGCATCTTCTTGTAATCTCCCGAAGGGTTTTCTCTGATCTTCAAAGTTCTTTGATTTAGGAAAAACACATTCAACTAACTCTATAGAGCACTATAATACTAATTGCAGAAGTACCTGAGATTTCTTGATGAAATCATGTCCTTTCATGAGTACATGACTGATTTCGTCCGAGAGATCACTAGTAAGTAAAGCTTGAATCGCAAGTGATGTGTCCCATAGTTGACTTCCAAAACTCTGCATGAATGTTTGTCACTCAAGGAATCTTGGGATAGTGTGTATACATTAAAAAAAAATAAAGACTTTAGTATAAATACCTGAACTTTCATTCCATCTTCAGCAATCCACAGGTAATCCGGCAATCTAGCGAGATGCTTCTTGAAATATTCTCCGTTTGGATCTTCAGTCCAACAAGCAAGCATGCACATTGCCTGTTGATAGTTTAAACATATATGATTCTAGTCAGACATGCATTCTGAACCATTCTTGTCCAAGTTTGTAAAGAGTGTTTCACCTTCTCAGCGCATCCAATATTGATATACCGGCTATTTTCATCTTCATAATGTATGTATGCCATCACTACCCGAAGAGCCTTTTCTCTTACAATCTTGTTCAGTGGCCAACGTGTAAGGAGAGGCTCCGCGACAATGTGGAGACTGTCCCATACCAAATCTTGAATAAAAGGATGTGGATAATACATGTCCGCCTACAAGGAACAAACATAAGAATGTTGCCAAGTTTTTACCCACAGTCCACAGAAGAGAGATCTACATAGAATGAAACAAACAAACAAACAACAGCGTGAACTAACCTTTGCGTATAAACGCCGCGCGATATTCCAGTTGATTTTTCCGTAGTCCTGTAAGTAGAGCTCTTTCCGAAGTTGCAGAATAAGAGGTGTTATTGGACCAACAAATCTCTTGCCATAAAAGTAAGACGTGACCAAGTAAACCAGTCGGCAAAAGCATGTAGTTTTCCCTGTGTTATTATTGTTTTCTTACTTCAAAACATCATATCACAACTTTCAAAAGCTAAGCCAGCACAAACTATATTACTCCAAGATGTATTAGAAAAATAAACAAACCAAGGTTCATTGGAAGAAAAGAAGGTAGGAGCCAGATCTCTGGAGGCATCGGGTTGGTTCCACTCCAGTCATAGATTCCAAGAATCTACACAAACAAATACAATGATATGGATCTAACACAAACAACCCGTTTTTACAATTAATATCTCTTTCCTATTAACATATGTGTCTGAAAATCTTACCGAGAGCCAAGATTTTCCCCAAGAAGGTATGTAAGTCACACCACCATGATCAAGAATCCATTGCCGGGCTCGCTTGCAGGCCTTTCTTGGCCCTCCATCTTGACCTTCTCCAAGAATACGCAAACATATGTAATTCAGTGCGGTGCAAAACATACCGCTCTTGCCTTCTATGTGTAATCCCCATCCACCATCTTCATTCTGAGAAGCAAACATAACACACGAGTTAACGTCAGATCAGGTCCCTTACCTAAGCAATTAATTAGTGCAACATTGTACCTGGTGACAATATATATATCGAAGCATTCTTTACGATGCTCTTTACTGAATATCTCTTCAAGATGTCCTGTGATATAGAAACAGAACACCTTGCAAAAAAAAAAAAAAAAAAAAAAAAACCTCTTCAATTTTCTCCTTTCCCAAAACCCTTACTTACAATCCAAGAAAGGTTCTCAGGTATGAAATTAAATTACGGGATCGATAGCATTGAGGTAAAGAAGAAAAAAAGTTACCATCGGAGGAACGTAGAAGAGTGGACCTGTGATTTCAGCCGGCCAGTGGCCGTCGCTGCTCTGCAACGCCGAGAAATAGTGAACGGATCTTCGCAATGCATTGGTCGCTGCTTCGTTCGTGATTTTCTCGGCATCGTCAACCTTCACCGGCGGGATTACTTGCTCGAATTTCTTCTCCTTGAGGAACTAATATGGCATTATGTGTAAAAATATCAGCAACGTTAGTTACATTTCACGGTTTTCCATATATATATTTTTTATTCTATTAAATATTTTTAATATAATTAAATAGTGAATCATCAAACTCATCTTCTATTAATTATATTTTAGATAGATAGATAACATAGCTTATTAATCTATCTTATTATATAAACGTTCCTCCAAATTAGTAATTAATTGTTGAACAAAAATAAAATAATAGTATTAATAATAAGGAAATCAAACCTGCATGCGCCATAAAAGATCGCTGCAAGCTTTAACCCGATGGCGATTATCGTTAAAACTACGGCGAGCCTCCTCGACGGCGACTCGTTCCTCCGACATGCCTGCATTTGGATCAAACTTCCATATTTGCCGACCAGCGAAGTTGTTAGTGCTCTTCAAGAACGGATTGTCTTCTCCACTTCCCTCTCCTATCTTCAACCTCCACATTTTGCACTTTACACAACAGAAACAAATAAAAAAATTAAGATATATATCAATGAAATGATGGATCATACTTTTGCAATAAGATAATCTATATAAATACGCAAAGCATATACTTAGAATCAAAACAAGTAGCTACACGGTTTATGTAACTTTTTTACATTATATGATATAATTTCATCTTCGTACTATAAGATATATATATGTATCTACTCGAGAGAGAATGTGAGAGATATTACAAGTGGTACGTAGATATCTTTCTTCGATGAAGACTTGGGATAGCTTTGGAATGACGCAAATGATACTACGAGGTATTTTATGGGTATTTATATACATAATTCACAGATTCACAAGAGCTGATCCCAATAATTATTATACACTTCTTCCATTTTATATTAATTAATAAAATAGTACTGTTTTTAGCATTTATATCTTGTTTCATATTATATGTTATTTTATACTTAAATTCAACTCTTTTTTATAGAATTTTCAGCTGTATAATTATTACTTTAGATTATTAGTTAATGAAATAAGATTATATATAATACATTAATTAAGTGTAAACTATGATTTTTAATTATTTTGTTGATATGTGTAAAAAATGTCACTCTCTCTGTTTTTTAATAATAGATTTTAGGATGTGTTTACACATATTAAGAAAACATATTAAAACTTGAAAATAAATACATCAAAATCTGTGATTAACATTTTCCAATAATTTAGACCAATAGTATTTTAAGAAATTCAATAATTTTCTCAAAGTTTACAATTTGCCACTAATAATCAATAAAAATACATAAAAGACTTTAAAACTATCTTTTTTGAAACACAAATTTTTAACAAACATTTAACTTTCAGAGAAAAATGGAGAGATAAATGGAGGGATTAAACTGACATTTAGAGAGTATTTTTATTTTCTTGGTGTGTGTATGTTCTTGTTAGCTCGAGCTCGTATATAATATGTACCCACACGTACGAGCTACTTGCAACAAGCACTATTAAGGAGTTCGAGTTACGTTCCACCGGAAACTTTTTCACTTCCTTGAGCATTCTTAATTGTGTTATGTTTTAGATTTAATACTATTATTAGAAAGTTAGGTGAATGAACTACGTTTCATCTTGATATTTCCCCACGATTTTACTATGTTAGACCCCATCACTCATAATTTAGAACTCAGATGTCAGAATTAAATTGTCCCACTCATTTATTCATTTCAACCAACCATCTTGTAAAGCTAGATGAAACCATATACTTGTTCTTAAGTTGATCTCAATCGGTGATAGAACGTATTTTATAATTGAAGATGCTTAAAAAGCAGAGTTCTTGTACTTGTACGTCTTGACGACTCTTGTTGAGTTAATTTTATGGCATCTAATATACAAAGGAGTTGCTGACAACAAATAAGCTAAACAGTACTTAATAAACACTATAACAACTATGTTAGAGTTAACGATCATTAAGTTAAGACATCATTGAGCTTGACAAGGTTGTGTTTCAGACAAACTTGGGTGTTCCAAGTAAAGCTGCAAGCAGACTGGCTCGCTGTTCAAAGACTTGACCGGCGTTATAACTGGTGGCTTTTGCCACTGCCTTGTATCTGTTGGAATCCATAGCTCACCTGCTTTGCTTGAACCAACCTCAGGAAGTGACCTCAGATAAGCCGTTACCTCCCATTTACAACCTGTTTTGAGTGGGAAAATGTCAAAAAAAAAAAGATTTGAAACTTAGAAACATGGTGAGCTTGAAGATGTATTTACTGTGAGGAAGAGGCTTGACTAGGGGTTTTGAGACGGAAAGCTTGATTAAGAAGGACCTAAGCGCAAATTCCAATTGACCCTCTTCTACTGAAGCAGCAGAAGACGAGTTAATCGTGAGCTTGAAGATGAACCTCTCCACAGGAACATTGTCCTCATTGCAAAAGACGACAGCTACTCTTTCAACAAGACCCTGTTTCAGAAAACAAGAAACAAACATTGCTTGTGCGATAGAGTTCTCTTGAATGATGGTAAAAACGTTCTTTTGACATTGACTGATGCACCAAGATTTGAGATTGCAATAGTAAGTGTATGCTGAGGTCACGAAACTAAAGCAAAAAGTGCAAAACTTCGAAGTGATTTTTCATTAAAAAAACGTTTGATTTAGTGCATCAAAATTTCAGAGTTCACGCCTACATTGTCTACATACACTAACCTTTTCGATAAAAGGAAGTAACCCAGAAGCAGCAGAGTGAATATAGTCGCGTAGCTCAGGATGGCTTGCCCTTTGCACCACAACATTCATGTATCTCCGCCTTTCAAATGCCGCTTCACAGACGTCAAACGCACAAGATTATCAAATCCACGTGAGCATGTAAATCAACAATCAATTAAACACAATTCACATCTTGTTTCCATCGCTCTACTCACCAGATGGGTAAAAACCTTTAAGAAAAACAATCATTGTGATGGCTACTTCCAAAAACTCCACCAGAGTACGAGCAACTTCTCCTGAAAATCAGAAATTTATAAACTTTTTGACAAGCCAAACTATATCACCATATTTATGAGGTTAAAATTGAAAAAAATCAGAACTTTACCTGACTGGTTATCATCCTTCAGATTCATCAGCGTCTAACAATCGCAAAACGGAGACTTGCTATGCGATTAAAAACGGAAAGCCGAAACAAGCCCGCGATGGCGGCCTCGCCGTGAATCCCACATCTTTTCGTCTAACCACGCACGTGACAAACACGTGACTCTTTAGTTCCTTAAGAAATTTATAGGATTTGGGCTTCTAGCTTATGGGCCCATTTAATTCCTTATCGGGCCAATATTGTTTTTTTGTTTGTTTTTCATTAAGTGTCTCTCTTTCTCCTCCACCTCGTCGGAAAATTTTTTTGCCGGAGCATCATCGACTGAGATCCCTGTAAGATTTGCATATAGAGTAGTGTATGAACTTGTCGTTTTCGTGTTTTATCTTGGATCACGAAATTTCATTGAAGTTGTTGATTTCTAGTTTCTCGTGGATCAGCAGTAGAGTCTGGTGAATATCACATGATCTGTGCTCCATAAAGTGCTGATGATTAACTTTTTTTTGTGATGAGATTTTAGGGCTTAGGATACGATGGGGAAGAGAGGAAGGGCTTGTGTAGTGGTACTAGGAGATCTTGGTCGAAGTCCTCGGATGCAATACCACGCTCTTTCTCTTGCTCGCCAGGTTCACTCTTACTTTTCTCCGATGTTGCAACTGAATTGATCAGCTCGTTTATTGGCTTGAATTTAGCGTATCAATAAACAAATAACAATGATCAATACACTGATTGTCACATAAAAATGCAGGCATCATTTCAAGTGGACATTGTTGCGTATGGAGGTAAGGATTCCTAATTTAGTGTTGTTTTCGGTGTTCTTGTGACTCATTGTTTGAATGCTTGAGTGTTCTTGTTACTGATAATTGCATTTTTTTGAATAAATTCATGATTAGGTTCTATACCCCACGAAGCTGTTTTAAAGCACCCATCAATCCACATCCATACTATGGTATTCTTCGATCAAATCATCGACATTAACTGCAAGATAATATGTAGATTCATCATCATCTGTTTCTTTTATTTTTTGAGATGAAACAGGCACAGCCTCGATTCATTCAGCTATTGCCAAAGATACTTTATCCTGTAACTCTCTTTCTCAAGGCATTTATTCAGTTTACGATGCTTCTTTGGTTTCTTTTCGTAAAAGTACCAGCGCCTGACGTTTTCTTGGTTCAGGTAAAGTTTTGTTCTTTTCACTGTGAAAATAATTCTAGCTTTTCTTGCATAACTTAACAGAGTTGTTTCTGCAGAATCCTCCTTCCGTTCCAACACTAATCGCTGTTAAATGGGCGAGTTCATGGAGGCGTGCAGCGTTTGTTATAGATTGGCATAATTTTGGATATACATTGCTGGCATTGTCCTTAGGAAGAAACAACGTCTTTGTATCCTTATACCGCTGGTAAGTATACAACCTCTTATAATGGCCTAAACCATCGATAGAGCTTCATTATTTCTAAGGTTGAAGTGAGAATCTTTATATGCTTTAGGTTTGAGAAGCATTACGGAAATATGGCAACAGGTTCACTATGTGTGACAAAAGCAATGCAACATGAACTGGAACAGAATTGGGGAGTGAGGTGATATGAAATTGCTCATATATCATAACCAGTAACATTTTGGTTCTGAAACAAAGAAAGTTATGTGATTCTGATTTTGTATGCAATAATGTTCTGAATTGAAAACACAGAGCCAGAGTTTTATATGATCAGCCTCCTGAGTTTTTCCGCCCCGCTTTGCTTGAAGAAAGGCACGAGGTTAGCTGGTCTTTTCTTCCTTTTTAGATTAGTTATATCAATCACTTTCAATCTGGGTAGAGTGCGGTATTGAGGGTAACTGAAAATTTGGTTACTTCTTTAGTTGTTTTTCCGAGTGAAGAAAGATCTTTGCCATCCATTTGGTGTCTATGATATCATTAGTAGAGGTATCTCCTTGAAATTATAAGCCCCATGTTTTGGATCCTTTTGAGCTTCCCCATTCATTCTGATACCAAATTTTTTAATTCAAATTTAGAGTTGGAGAATCAAGGGTTTAACGAAACCCTATTTACTAGCAAAACTAATGCTGACATCTTGCTGAAGCAAAACAGACCAGCTCTTGTTGTAAGCAGTACAAGCTGGTGAGACACATCATCATTCTTTGTTTACTTTCACTCTTGTGGTGTCATCCTTCCATGACATTGAATACTAGAATATCAACTTTGCAGGACCCCTGATGAAAATTTTGGTATCCTATTGGAAGCCGCAGTGATGTATGATCGGCGTGTTGCTGCAAGATCGAAAGGAAGTGATACAGCCGAAATTTCAGAAGAGCAAGACCTTTATCCCAATTTGTTGTTCATCATTACAGGTAAAGATAATTTCGTTTTTGTTTCTAGAGCATAATAATATTTCGCTGTCTCTATTTCTGATCATGAGCTATGTATATTGTCCCTGAAGGTAAAGGACCTGAAAAGGAGATGTACGAGGAGAAAATCAAACGATTAAACCTCAAACATGTGGCATTCCGCACAATGTGGCTCGCAGCTGAAGATTACCCATTGCTTTTAGGTTCCGCAGATCTTGGTGTTTGCTTACACACTTCCTCATCGGGTTTAGACCTTCCCATGAAGGTAAATCCATAGTAAGGTGAAGTCTTAAGACTGGCTTTTTCAACTTATTGACTTGTTACCGATGTCTGGCGTTTCAGGTTGTTGATATGTTTGGATGTGGCCTTCCCGTTTGCTCGGTTTCCTACTCATGGTAAATAATCAGTGACCTTCAATACTTTCGCGAACAAAGTCTATAATAACTTTTAAAACTTAAACATCCGTGAAGCATTCAAGAACTCGTTAAAGATGGGAAGAATGGACTCTTGTTTTCGTCTTCGTCGGAATTAGCAGATCAATTACTGGCAAGTAACATCTTGTCTTTCTTATAAGAACACTTTTTGACCTAGTTAATTCTAGTGATGTTCTTGTATTATCTTTTTTTGTCAACAGATGCTCTTCAATGGTTTTCCTGGGAACTGCGATGCCCTACTGTCGCTTAAAGCGGGTGCAATGGAGACTGGTTCTTCGGGTCGATGGGCTACAGAGTGGGAAGATTGTGCAAAACCTTTGATTACTCAGGCAAAATCCTTAAGCTCTCTCCATCTCACACGCATATACTTTTGTTGGACTATTTCTCAAAATATGTGTGATCCATGCAGGTCGTGTCTCAGAATACGGATTGATTAAAGAGATAACTCAAAGTTGGTGGGCTGGAGAGTGTTTCACACAACTTTTGTAGAATCAAATTTTTGTTAACACAATCATATATATCACAAGATTTGTCTTATTAAAATATTGACAAAAGTCTTGACTCCCAAAAGTTTGGCAAAAGCGTGTGTATGAATAAGAAACCGATATCAAAATCTCAATTGACCAAAGTAAGGCCAAGACAAATCTCTGAAAAAAAACACTGAAAAAAAAAACAAAACTTAAAAACCTCTGCATCTGTCTGTAAATAAAACCACAGACCACCTAGCTTTAAACAGCAACAACCCTGCTTTCCTCTTGATGTTTGAATCCATATTCCCCCCTTGTGTTTTTCCCCAGTGCTTGTGATTCTATGGTCCAGAGAAATCGTGCTTATCGAAATTCTTGGCGAAATTTGGCAAATAGACTTACTTCGCCTTTGTCTTAGATTTCTTGAGAAGACTGGAAGTTGTGAACTCAGCATCGTCTCTAATAAAGCTCCACCAGAGAACGGTAAGAGGAATAGTGGCGGCGTGCCAGATCGAGTGAGCATCGAAGTAGCCTTCATATGGAGGAAAATCATATATCTCTAAAAGCATAGCTAAGCCTCCAGCTACCACAACCACCCAAAGTTTCCAATTTGAAGGATGCTTCGAGACAGCGGCCCATCTTGCCCATAGTAAAAGCTGAGCAACTCCCATGACCACACACACGATCATGTTCCAACCTGTAAACAACATTGAATTCACCGAGACTGCGAAACAAAACATATTGACTTGGTTTCAGATAGTGGAAAGAGTCTGTGGTGTACCATAGTCGAGTTTGTAGAAGTTTATGTAAAGTACGTGGGTGGTGACAAAAGCTAGTATTGGAGCGGATACCATGACTCTTGCAGCCTCGACCCGAACATCAAAGGTTCTGAGGATGGCTAAGATGAGTGAGAATCCGAGCACAGCTACTGCAGATGAGTAGTCCAGCCTCTCTGTGAGGTCAACGTCCCTGAGATACCATAGAGACGGATTACCAAAAAATCATATGACATATGAAGTAGATTGTGGATAATAAAGTAATCTGTAGATGATTACCGACTGTGGAAAACTGCACTCCAGAACCAAGAGTTCATGGACAGGAGACCGTAGATATGCCACAAACCGACGTATTCATAGTACGCAGTCTTATCTTGTCTCAGAGGCAATTTATAGTATAGTGTAATGAAGAAGGAAAGCCAACCATGGAAATGCATCGCTAGGTTGAGCACAGAGAAAGCAACAGAAGCAGGCTCCTAAGAATGAGCAAGGTAAAAATCAAACTGCGTGCTCTATCTAATTTTGGAAAAAAATAAACAGAGCAGATTGAAGAAAACAGTAGCTATTTACGTGAAAAAGGTCTGACCTGAATCCCAAGGACACGCTTGAAGGGCCATTTACCATGATACTTGACCGGAACTTGACCAAGAGTTTCCCGTTCTTTCTCTCTATTAACCATACAGTGATAACGGCAATCGCCCTGACAGCCCCACTTTTGCCACTGTAAATACAGAGGTTCTTGTATGTACCATGGACCAGCACTGGATGATGAATTGCACTGAGGAAAGCACACTTGTCCAACACAACCGCTTATCTCGCATTCTGAAACACATGTCCTGATACGAAATTGCCAGAATTAACATAAATGTCCATGAGCCAAATGCTGCTAACGTGCGAGCTACTACGAACCAAAAACCAAGTTCGTGCTAGAAACTCAAAGAACAAAAACAGGGTATCTCGAGGATTAATTCTAACGTTATAAAAGGAAAAGGTCAGTACGAATACTAAAAAGAAACTGAAAAAGATGTACCTGTAATTTGGATCGGCATCACCAGCACTAGAATGCGAAACCGTGAAAAGGCATGACAACACTAGCAATAGGGCTGTCCAGTAATGGACTGCCATCTGATCAGAACAACAAGCTGAAAGTTGCAGTCAAAGCACTGAGTTATAACTTATAACTGCCCAAGCCCCAAAAAAAAAAGGAAAGATAGAATCCAGAAAGATGAGCTACACATTCAAAATACGTATATCTTCATATGATTATTCCACTAAACAAATGTACGAAAAGGAATGATCATTCCAGTGGATAAAATTCTCAAATATATCTATAAAAAAGGATTCTTTTATAAATCGAACTCGAAAGACTTTTCAGCATGTCCTCGTCAACGATCGAACTTGCAGTGAAGGAACCTACAATATCCAGATTTCTTCATAATCCTAATCCTACGCTTTCCAGATTCGATCAGATTATCGAAAACTCATATAATTAAATCAAATTCAGAGCCTAAACCACCTAGAGATCCAGTGATTATGCAAGAGAGAACACAAAGATAAGAATCGAGAGGCAACAAAAAAAAATAGCAGAAAAATCGAGAGCAGATCAGATGGACAAAATACCTACGAGTCAGTCTGGTCTTCGCAACAAAGCTATGCTATGAGAACACCACAATAGATATCGCTGTAATTAATAATGGAAGGAGAAACAAAAGCACGAGTTTTCTACTTATTCAAAACGACGCGTTTCGTATCTTTTTCTCTTTACTTTTCCTTTTTTCTTACCGAACAAAGATTTACTTGTACATACAACCTTCGTATTTATCCTGTGTCTCCTATTTATTATCTAGGGAGATTGAAAAATATATATTCTTTGAAATATACTGGAGTCTGGAACACATTAATTTTGTATTTTTTAAAAACATATTAGACTACAAACAAGTCTATTTTATTCGGAATCTATTTTCTTGTTTTCTAGAAAGTATGACGTACACTGGTATACAAATCAAGTATAAGATTTTCTGGTATGCATGCGTCTCTTCCTGTGTTTTTTTGTTTTTACGCAAGTATTAGTATACACACACGTGAAGGTGTTCAAGCTTGAACCTATTCAATATCTGGATTTACTTCTTCCCCAACTCGAATCCAAGACTCTGTTTTTGCATCAATCTCGTATCTCAGAAGAGTTCCAAACAAGATCTTTCCCTGAATCCAAATGAAAGACCAAGAAATGTTAACAATTATCAAATACCATTTTTTTGTGGAGAAAGGATGGTGGTTTAAGAATATTTTTCACCTTTACTCTCCTATATGAAGCTAGAGTTGTTAAGGGCTCGTTGGATTTCTTCACTTGTCCAGTCTCATTACTTATGTTTATCATCTGGCACCGATTACAACCGCCCAACGACTGCATCGCAAGGGGGTCAAAAAAGGTGTGAGATCTGACCACGAATCAAATGTTTGACGTGTTCATGGACTTACCGTGAAATTACTGTCTCCTATCTTGAGAGTTCTCCATTTATCTTCTGCGTATGGTTCACCTCCGGCTATGACCAGATTTGGTCTGAATCTATATGGATTGAGTTTCTCAAGAGCTCGGTTAGCATCCTTGCCTTCTGAAACCAAATCAGTTTTATCAATCGAAAAGCGAATAAGGAACAAGATGTAAGATTATAGGAGATGAAAACGTACTTGCTTCTAATCTTCTATTTAGGTCAGCAACACTCTCCTCGGAGATCAACAAGAACTGAGCTTCATTAGCAAAGTTGATATTGCTTTCCAAAACTCTGCACAACCCAGGACTCTTGTTTTTGTTCAAGCAGTGTTTGGAAGTAGAGCTAGAATACTGCAACAACTTGCATTGCCGACCAATGGCATTGGTGAACCAACGATTGATTCGAGTTTCCTCGTTATGATTTTCAACTCTACACGCAACAGTCAGACTTATAGTTAGATTTATCAAAAACAAATAGCTGAACTAAAGACATCATATGTGAGGGAGCAATGCGTACATGTTGTCATGTGAATTGAACTCATCGCTCCTTGGATTATATGGATTAGACTCGATTCTGATGTACAACTTGTCTTTACAGCGAGCAGATTCTACAACCAATAGTCCTTCCTCGAGGTCAATAAAGGTGCTAATAAGAGACATCTCAGGCACCTAGAAGCCATTCCCAAGCAAATCAAAATCTTGCTGACAAATCTGTAGATATAAAGATAAGTTAGGAGATGCTTTACTACCTTCTTTTGGGTAATAAGTTCACCCATCAGACTCTGAATCATCCATTCTCGGTCATGAAGCAGGCCTTAGTATGTTTCAAACAATAAACCACAAGTCAATCATTAACGTCAAAGAGATCAGGCCAACCATTAATACAAGCAAAAAAAATCAGTCCTGGTTTAAAGAATGACAAAGCAAGTTAAATGAGATACCTGTTCTGCAAAGTGGCCAACGATCCACAGAAAATCCAGCACATGATTTGATTGGGTATATGGTGATTGATTTAAGGTGGTATCTTGGAAAGGATTCATTACTTTCAAGTTCTGTGTAACAACAAAAAGCGGGGATCCTTCGGGTCAGACACCATATATAGTCTACAAAGTATTTGCTACCGAGAAACATACAAGTCGCGACACGCTACATGCGCTTTGTAAGTGTGGCTAACACAATCATCAATTTACCAAACTACGGAAAGGTGAGCATGTAAAGTGGGGACTGTTTTAAAGCCGCATCCTAGAGAATGAATGGCGGAATCGATTATACCAAGTCCTTTCTATATCAATAGGAATGAATAATGCTCCAACAGAGCTAAATAGCAACAGCTAGAGTTATTAGGAACAAAGAACGATAAAAGATACAAGAGAAAGTATACCTTCACTAGGAAGTTGAGCAAACCTTCCGTTCCCAATCTTCTTTGGAGGTGAAACAAATGAACTAATGATAAAATCAATAAATATCTGTAAACCAAACATAGACTTTAAATTAGGTAACCACAACAGAAGAGCAGAAAATGAGCTTTGCTTGTAATTTCTACAGCTTCCCACACAAGGAATTGAGGAAAAGCTAAATAAAGGAACCTACATATACCTTGGCCTCTTCAAAGGTTGACATATAACCAAAGGAAACCCTAACAGCTCCTGTTGGTTTTCCATTAATCACATCATTGTCATCCCAGCAAACATGCCCAGCCTGGGTTAAAATAAAAGATGTCATCGTCAACTATATAATACCTGATCTGCTAACCCAAGGCCAGTAAAAAGAATGATAAGCAAAAAGGAAAAAAGGAGCAATTATACCTCTACATTAGACAACAGATCAGAATGAGACAAGTCGAGATATTTTGCACATGCGCCAGGATTGCAAAAGCATCCTGTCTACACCAAGACGAAGTAAAATGAATTCAGCGTCACGTGACCTAGTGCAAGATTACCCTTGCCAAAGAATGCAAAACCCTCATCTTACTTACGTAACTTCTCTTCTCTTCTATTTTCATTTGGATAGAAAAATTAAAAGAGAGGAAAACAAAATGTGCTTCCAAAACATACCCGTAACTGAATTCCAGATAAAGAAGCAAGCTTTTCCACCTCCAGGTAGCCAAACCAAGAGCCATCAGGCCTTTTCAAGTTGAATGTAACCGTTGGGCCTGATTTATGTGAAGATAACTGTAACATAAAACTTAGAATGAATCAAGTACTATGGTCAAAAAAGAAGTAATTCTATATGACTTCTAACTGAATTCCATGATGCTTCTTTTTTCTTCTACTCCTTGCTTTCCTTTTTATTGAAGCATGTTTTTTCACCCAATAAATGAAGCCATAGAATGGATGAATTATGAGAAACGAGAAAATCTATCTTTTATCATGAAAGAGGTTACCTTCATATTGTCACTGCCATACAGAACACAGACACCAGTGCCGTTTCCATGTCTTAAAGCCTGAAGTTTCTCCTTCACATACATGGATATTGATGTTGTGTGCCTAGGAAGTAGATACAGAACACGATTTAGCTTATAGACTAACAGATGGTTTCGAGGGAACTTTTGAAGTTCTACAAATTTCAAACAATGATTAACAAGGATCACAACATATGAGTCTTCAAGACAGCAAGTCAAGAGTAACACAAGCTCTACTCACATCCAAATTGCAGAAGTAGTAAGGGACTTGAGTAATTTGAAGCCATGGCGGATGGCTGCTATGCTCAAGAACGAAGCAGAACCATCCTCGAGAAACTCCTCCACCATTTCCCTTCTTTTAACAAAGTCAATGTCAGCAATTGAAGCAGCAACAGTGCCTGTAACCATTAGGTTCATCAAATGCCATACTAATTTAACCATTCCGCACAAGCAAATGAGATGCATACCTCCACTAAAGTAAGTCTTTTTAAGTAATTTGGCAGCATCTGTAGATTATAATAAAGAGAAGAGTATCTTGTCAGAAACCAGAATTTGCAATCATTGTTTCATCAAATACTGCAAGTAGATCTTGCTTGAGAAATGAGTCTGAAAAGAAAGAACAATATTGGAGATCTTAACAACAAAACTGCTTTGCCTGAGTTGTGAACATAAATAAATGTGAATTACAGACACATTTATGAAAACACACAGAAGGAGATGAACCTCAGGAACAATTACGCACCATTCCGTACAAGGAGGGCACCAAGCCCAGTAGGATAACCAAACAACTTCATGGAAAGAGTGAAAACAAGAAAGTTAAAATCTGATAACGAAAGAGCTCCCTCATTTATTTTTAGAAAAAAAATCCAGGAGCTACCTTGTAGAATGACATGACAACAAAATCTGCAGGATACTCCGATAAATTAGGTGGTTGTGTAGCACAGCCTTTTGCAGCATCAATCAAGACCAACCACCGCTTGTTCCTAGTAACAAGGGAATATGCCATGATGCAAGTCAAGATAAAAGAAAAACAATAAACGAACTTCTCCAAGTCCTATCCACACATAAAATCAATAAAAAAGAGACGTGTCCGATCAAGCCAAATTAGTTCTTCCAAAAGTTTCTAAGTGCTTTTGGACTCATATTATTTAGTTCTCTTAATCATCAAAATGTGCACAGTTCATTTCTAGATATCACCACTTCTCCTGTTCAAATGCTGTATCTATGTCAAACTCAAGAATTATGTACATGAAATATTCACTAGGCACAAGGTGCTCGATTGTCCTCGGATTAGCATCGCCAAACTTCGGCAATATGAATTCAGCAAAGCTAATTCTGGCCACTGAGGAAAATAAGAAATGAAGAGAGTGTCAGATGGCACATACTTGGCAAAGGGAGATCCTTCTAGTGTAGTTTCAGTATCTTCTTTAATCAAGTTCACAAGATCGAGGTTGAACCTCAAGCCGGTAAAATTGCACTCTGAGGGGAATGCAAATAGATTATAGGCATCTCCTGTAAATATACGACAACATGAAACACAGGATACGCAAATTAGCAGAGTCGATTATAAACCGTGAGTACAATAAGATGACATACGTTACAACGTTACATCTTGAACAGACTTTATTCAGGATGAAAGAACAACGAGAAGATTCTCGAGCTAACTGACCTCGTGACTCTTCCTTTTGTAGTTTAGAAGTGTTTCTCATCTGCACAGCGCGATACTTTACCTTGATAGATGGTCCTGAACTTGCTAGCCGACCGGGCTGGTTCGCTGCCTCTTCAATATCCACTGCACATGCTGAAGCACCTTGACTTAATGCATATTCCCTAATACCAAGTACACTGTTGTGGTTCTCCATGGTATACAAAAAATTGCTGTCATGGGTCCACGGAAATGTCTCTCCGACAAGCTTCAGTGCTGCTGTGGCTCCGGACGTGAATATGCAACTGTATTCTTCGGGTGAAGCATTGAAGTATTCGAGTACCTGACTCCAGTGTGCAGTGCAGATTGATTAACAAAAAAATATAAAAACAAAACTTAAGCATATTCCACAGATATCAGTTGAAGAAATATTAATAAGAAAGTCGTACCTGAAGCCGAGCATCAGCTATCATCTCACTGGTGGCTGAACTGATATCACTTTGACTATCTAAATCACTATTAAGGAACCCCATCCAGCAACATAAGCTTACAAAAAAATAGTAAAGAAATTATACTCTCCGTACTAACAAGATCTACAGACGAGGCTAACATCGTTCTTTCTCACGGAAATAGATAAGAAAAAACTGAGACTCAGACCCTGGTAGATGAGGATACGTGGATTTCCATAAACATTGCTTGTAAAATCCTTGAAAATATTTTCCATCTGCAGTTCAGAATACAAAGTAGAACCAGCATGATCCAAGTATACAACACCTGCACATACCACAGGAACTTCTAAGTTCAAGCTTCAAAACTCAGAGGTTTAAGGATGAACAACAAATTGATGAAGCAGCAATACTATACTGGAAGGAGAATTCTTATATCCGTTCGGATACTAAACAACACAGTTTGGTTCAGTCGGAGGAATATCTGAAATGTTTGCATGAGTACTGATCAGTGATCACCAACGGTTCTAAGGTTCCAAATCCAGATAATAAATCTCTTCGATTACGTACACAACCTAAGTTCTTCTGACTAATGCCGAATTGTCCATATCGACAAAACACGAACTCAATTTCAATTCATTTCGAAACTCCCGAGTAGTTACGTGCTCCTCCACGGACCCAACCCAATAGTTTTTTTATTTCTAAGGATCTTCAGCTAGAAAGCTTAGGTTTTTAGAATTCTCGTGAGATCCGAGAGAAGAACTTATACACGATTCAAGAAACAGAAGAAAATAAGGCCGAGAGAACGAGAAGCATAAAAAAAAAAAAAAAAAAAAAAAAACCTTGGTCTAATCTCTTGAATTCAGTCTCGCGGATCTCTTTGATGCTCTTTGGACCATCCGGGTATCCATAATAATCTCCGAATCCCTCAAGAAATTCTTCCATGGCGATAATCTTCCAGAGGACAACCTCTCTCGTACGCTGTTAATCTCAGAAAAATCGTCGACGAAAAAACTACGGCGATTCCCGGCTTTTTTAAAATAAAATACATTTTCTCTTTTTCACTTAAATAGCCATTAATATATCTTAATTTTTGTGTCTCTTATGTAATGGATTAAGAGAAAGGAAAGGGAATATGTAACACCTATTAATAGAAAGCCCTATTAACTCGTAGCCCAAAAAAGAAAGCCCAGTAACATTAACTCTTGAAGTTGATGATAAACGAGTGAACCAACCCATGTACGCTCCCTAATTCCAATCTTTCGACTGTTTGAGCCTCTGTAATTAATTACATTTGCCATCAAATAATCGTATATATTTATATTTCCCAATTTTTCTTTATATACCTGATGAAAATGAACATCTATATCACGAAATTGTTAAATAAAAACATTATCTGGTCCGTTAAGGATAAGAAAAAAATACATACATTTACACCCCAGCAAAAAAAGTACCAATTATTTGAATTTTTCTCAGTAGTTATTATCGATTTCAATTATTTCATTATCTAATGGGTCTAAGTTATAACAACCGACCAAGAACAACCACTATTGATTACGTGAGTGTGGATGTATATCTAATGTCTTTCACCAAAAGACGATCTCTTTCGATTGGTATTTTTATGCTTGATTAACTATTCATGATTTTCTCATGTCATTGTTGTTGTTGTATAAATTTTGATACATATGATATATCTAATGTGAGAGACAAAATAGAAAATTTAACGTTTTAAAGCATTGTCATAGATGCCGTGCTTCTCGTTGATTAATCGATGTGTTAACTGTTAAGCAATCAAATTATTATTATAAAACAAATTGTATTCACCTAACTCGCAACTAACATCCGCATATATACCGTATCTGAAAAATCATATCAAAACGATATCATATGGTTACAAAGAAAACTAGATTTTGATTCACCAAGAAGTGACAATCCCATACCCGACCAAAACAAGAAGAAAAATAGAGAAGCAATGTTGCTTCAACTTGCAAGAAACTACTATATGTATAGTATTCAATTCAAGATACAAACAAAACCCGAAAATATATACAAGAAGGAGAACATTTCAACGTAAACAACTAAACATGCCTATATAAAAAACTTATGAGAAATTTTCCGGGTGGGCCACGGAAATCTTAAGGAATAGAGATGTGATTTTTTGTCCAAACAAAGCAAATCTAAAATGACTTATTACTTTTATGTTGGACCCACAAGAAGATTTCATGTCTCACTTTCTCTTCTTCTCTATATAAACAGAGTCACAGATTATTCTCTAAAGTCTTCTTCTCTTCTTGCTCATTTGCTTTCAAGTCTCAAATACTCTTTCTTCTAAATGAGACGAAAGAATCACAGACACGGAGGTACAGTGTCGCCTTGTGCCGCGTGTAAGCTTCTCCGGCGAAAATGTGTGAAAGATTGCGTCTTTGCTCCATATTTTCCGGCTAAAGAGCCTTACAAGTTTGCCATTGTCCACAAGATCTTCGGTGCTAGTAATGTCAATAAGATGTTGCAGGTGAAAATTTCACTTCTCTCTTTTGTTATTTTTGCTGTTCTATTCATGACCGGATATATACATAACTACATAAGAAACATTACTGTGTAAACATGTGTTGTATATATAAACTCACTAAGGCTTGTAACTTGCGGTTCCTTCTTGCTACAATTTTATCATTAAGTGAGTTTAAGTGGCAGATTAAATGTTATAGCGTGTAAGCTGCCGATTAACAAATAATAGTCTCATATATGGATGGAAAAACATTTTAGATTATCTTGGATGATCATACATGCTTATTATTTGAACCATTCAATTTGTTCCCAACTCCTGAAAATTTAACGTTTGAATCAGTTATGATTTTATTAATTTATACAGTATATGCTTTTGATCTTGTCAATGTGATATTTGCTTTCTATAAAATTATTTTATATCTATGGAAAGTATCGAAACCGCGTGTAAGAATAGTGTATGAGGTCACTTTCTAGTTTCTATCAAAAGTCTATATTGTATGTCACGTTAAAAGGCAAAATCATGACAGCATTTCTTCTAATTTGTTATCTTACGACTAGTTTATGACGCGGTGAATAATTTATGTAATATATAAAAGCGACTTCTTACTATTTTATACTGTTAATATTAATACATATGTCGTCATTTACAAAATCATTACAAACAAACAAACGCATCATGTGTTTCAAACAATATTTATTACATAACGACATCATGCATGTATAGTACAATATCATTTGAATCATCATTAAAACTTTAAAAAAAAAAAAAAACACCATCGATGTTTTATCTGATCAAGAGTTAAGCCCTCAAATCACATGGTTTTCACTGTGTATCTCTGCATAATTGTACAAGTTAGACAAAACTTATGGAAGTGCTACATCAGACTCAAGAAGACCCAAGAATTTTAGTAAACATTCTAGGATAACTCATATAAACTATATACAAGTCATTAACTAGTAAAAGTAAATATTATTGTACTAAGTAAATCAATTTTGTCGATAGGTGCTGTCGGAGAACCACCGGAGCGACGCCGTGAACTCGATGGTGTACGAGGCCAACGCGAGAGCACAGGATCCTGTGTACGGATGTGTAGGAACAATATCGTCATTACAGAGACAACTCGAGACTCTCCAAACTCAGCTCGCTTTTGCTCAGGCCGAATTGGTTCATATGAAGACGCTCCACCGTATTGACACTAAACCGCCGCCCTATATGGCGAGTGGCATTACTTTTCCGGCGAACAAAGACTTCTCTAGTGACGTCAACATGGCTTTTGTGTGCGAAAATGGTGCCGGAGAGTCCCTTTGGTCGTGCTAGCTTAATTTAGCCTGATCTATCCTTGCAATAGCTATAAAAACAGTAAAAAATGATAAGATTATAGGCTATATTTTATGATCGGGGTAACTACATAATTAAAGTAAATCAAAGTAGCTGCATAGAGTAGCAAGTAGCAACTAAAGAATTAAGATTATAAACTTTAAGGACTCTTTTCTTAATTAATGTTGAGAAAGTATAAAAGAAAAAGATAAGATAAGAGGCATATCGATGTAATACAACGGTCTCATGTCCCCATAGAATTAAGAGACCCTAGAATTAATGATTTTACGCTCTTTAAATAATAATGTCGCATGTTGATATATAGTATACAGTCATATAGATGTACATTTATATAAAAATAATGTTATATGTACACATTTCGTATGAACTCGTGACTTCCAACTCTGAAAGAATAATATGCTACCTGTTGATGCAATTCTATAAAAAAAAAATATGTTACTCTGAATACTATTATATGATGATTTATGTGCAGTATGTTTGAATATACGATCTCTAAATTTGGATTTTAAATAAAACTTAATCCAACGCCAATTTTCAGCAAAAATGCATTTAGGATCAAAGCGAGAGAGTAAACACTAAACACTTTCCAAAGCGAGATATTTCAGTTATCGTTGTGAACAGAAAAAACACTTTCCATGTCACCAGATTTCGTCAAGAATACACATACTACAATGTTTATGATCCTATAACATTGATTGAGATTCAAGACTCCGGTTTACGTAAAGTTTAACGCATGTTTCTGTTGAGAAGACCTTGGAAAGATAGGTAGAGATCTTTGTTATCTTCCCCAAATATCTCATCTGCTTTCCTCAAAGTTTCCTGTCAAAAGCATCAACCTTTTTGAATCCGTAATCTGGGCATACACCGAAAGACTTGAAAAAAATGGCGCACGGGCCACGGTACTTTACCTCTCGGGTTTGCTTCTGAGCGTTGAGTTCCTTAATGTTAGCTAAAAAGGCACTGAATTGCTCATAGGATAATCGGCTCCTAATAATGAATGATAGATGACAAAGAACAATCAACAATTTGAAACTGTGGCTAAATGATACTAAGACGAGAAGAACTGAAGAAGGACTCACCTAGCTTGTCTGAAGAATTCCTTGCCGTCCATCCGAGGTGTACGAGCTGGAAAAGAGTTTTAAACATTGTATCAATGAGAACCACGTACTTGAGGTTTATCAATTTACAAATTACAGATCTTTAAGATCCTATATGAACCTGGGAGTGTCCGGTTGCGAGGTGGAGAATTTGCAGCCGATGATTGCTGACTTGAAGGGTACCAGATTGTCGTCTTTGTAGGAGAAACTGCACCTGATGTTCTTTTGGGAGAACCCGCTGCAGAATAGCCTCGAGGGGAGACACTTGTGGAGATGATCTTCGGTGTTGCGGTTGGGGTAAGGCGTGGAGAGATGTACGGTGTCATTGAGAATTTGTTTCCGGCGTATTTTGAAGCTGCAATATAAAAAGTCATATGTGTTCTTAGTAGCAGCATAGAGATAAAAGCGTAACACACGACGATTACTATAGGAGGTTATTTCAGTGCTACCTTCGACAATTGGATTGTTCATGTCAGCAGTTCCACCGTAAGAACGGTTTATCGAGTGTACACTGGTCCTTTCATCTGCTTGGTTGAAATATAAATAGCTCGTTGTGTGGTATTCGGAATCAAACACGGCAAATTTTTAATTCGATGCTGATGCCGTACCTTTGCCTGGATATGAGCCAGTTGATCCAGTACTCGACTGGTCGCATGTCCTAATATCAACAGGCTCTGTTTGCTGTAATAAGAAATGGAGAAGAATTAAACTTATATTCTCTTGAACGAGAGGCCAGAAGCATGCAAGATAGAGAAAAATTAGCGGAAAAGCTGTAGGCCCTCGTGGATAGGCCACTCAAAACACATAGAACAAGAAAATAATGTGTAAATAACATAAGCTGGGATGTCTTACAGGAGCACTCTCGTCGCTCAGGGATTTGATTAACTGCCGTTTGAATGTCTCCAGCTACAAATAGAAACATTAGGCGTTTTGTCCCACCAGAGTATATGATGTGAAGAACTCTCTTACGATATAGTATAAACAAACCATAAGGCATCAGAAAGTTCTCACCTTAGCCAAATCACGAGTGAGTTTTGTTACAGTCATTGCCAGTGAATCCTTCTCCTTTGTCAGGTTCATCTTTAGAAGAAAAAGATGACAGTTAAGCACATAACTCCTAATCCATGGGTCCAATCTTATTAATATCATTATACTGACCAGAGCTGACTATCTAACAGCCAATCTATCAACGACTTCAAGGTGGTCCCTTTACCATTATACAGCTCTCTGAACATCAACCAATTCACCAAATTCCATAACAAATACACAAGCAACTGACTCAGACTCTCAGCAAACATAATTGGCCAATACTAACGAAACTCGAAAGCTAAAATGCAAACAAGTAAGTGAACCATAAAACCAACACAACGGGATAACGAAATGAAGCTATCGTTCTCACGTTGTCCTCGAGGACGGTCTTCAACCTCGAATCAGCCTCACGACAGTCTCTCTCGAGGCGAGACGCCTTCTCCTCGAGCTCACGGACAACAATTTCCTTATCCTGAAGCTTCTGTCTCAATTCCACCACCTCGGAGTCCAGATTCGAGACCCTCGAAGCTATCGCCATTGAAGTGATCTTCCTCGCCAGATCCAGCTGCTCAAAAGGATCCATCGGAATCACCGACAGAACCTCGTCGGAGAGCTCGAAATCCAGCCGTTCCTCTCCCATTACTCCTCCACCGGAATGACCCAACGTCTTCGTATCTCGACGCCGGAGAATTTCACAAGGGATAACGTTTTTGCCTTTCTAGTGTGTGAAATTGAACCCCCAGACCCGAGAAGATTAGGGTTTCTAGCTCTGAAATTGTCCCATTTGCCTGTTGTTGCAGGAGCGAAAAGCCTTTACACTTGTCGTTTCTTCATTGGCTGATATATCTTTTTCTTGTCTCTATTTTGAATTTTTCTCGTTCGAATTTTAAGAAAACACTTTTTGATTGCTTTTCCCTCCAAACCAGAGAAAACCACTTTTGATTACATTTTTTAAGTATTAAATTTATAATTCCAGAAAAACAAAGACTAGAACGAAGGAAAATATTTGTTAGTGCGGTTTTGGTCCTACATTTTGAAAATTACAAAATTGACATGTCGAGACTTGAATTTGCATTTATTATTGTGTGTGATTAAAATATTCCATATTGGCCTATTAAAAACATAAAAGTCCTAAAAATTGTTATTGCAATAATTAGGTTTAGCATTTTTCTGGTTACAAGTTGAGATGTCACATCTATGCAGTTGAGCGGAATCACCAGGCACGTGTATAAGTACATAAAAATTTTGTATCTACGTATGTCCATTTTCCTTAAATGTACAAACCCACATAACCGGTTGTCCTGGTTTGCATTAATTATTTATACGATTAAAAAATTCAATCGAAACCTACATGTCAGATTGATATATCGTGTCGTCGGTTGAAACTCACAATCAAAAGGCCTACTAATCTCCTCCTCAACCCTGTATGTATCGTCTGGTATACTAAACAAACCGGACTATATACCAAACCGATGAGAGACAAGTAGCTTATACATCTCAAATATAAATTTTGTGTTGCCTTTGAAGTTACAGAAGATTGGTAACCAAATTTTTAAGAATGGATATAACCTGGATCGGTTTAGAAGATTTGGTTTATAGGTTTAGACGAAATCCAATTGATTCGACTTATCTGACTGAGCACTTCAGTCGGGAACATTGGTTTTCTCATGCCGTCCACCGGTTCTGCATGGCCCTTTTAGCATCAAAAACCTACAAAACCGGGCCAACAAATACAGTTTTCCCATATAAACCGGTTTGCCTAACAGCTGTCGTGTTGGTCTACAAGGCTTTCAGCATTTATTATTGCTTGTCCGGACCAGAGTTTTGTGGAGTAGTATGTCTGTGTTGTGACTTGTGCGTATACATAGATACACGTACATACAATTACATACACACATGTGTAGAGTGTAGTATATATACACATATCTCGATGCAAAAAAAAACCATCTTCTGCATTTTCTTTTGTTAACCGAAATATACCACCCGAAAATGTATTGTCTACAAGTTGCAGCTTATCACTTGTTCTTCAACGCATCTCGGTTATGTTATCTTCTTGCTCTGATTGTCTTTGTCTTTCTCAGGTTCTTTTCTATTTTCAATAACATCTCAATAGTGAATAACGTTGGCGACACCAGTACGGCGTCGTTTCTGGAAATTACTGATACACAACAAGCTCAGGGAGATTTGAATGTAACTTTCTCTGGTGTTTTCTTAGGATCTGTAATCAAAGATATTGCTGGTAAGGTTTTCTAGTTAGTTGTGTATTGTTTATGTACGTATATATATAAGATGATTCTAGCCTCTGATTTTTTTTTATCTTCAGTTCGAGCGGAGAGGTTTGTCGCATAGTAGTTATGCCGTCGTGTGTTAATGTAGCTTATAATTGCGTTAGATTTAGGACCAAAAATAAAATATTTAATTCGGTTTAATGTCGTAACTATACACAATTATGTATTCATAGTTAAGTAGTCCATGGCAGTCTATTGCAATAATATAAATTGCTAACCAATAAATACCTATTAAAGCTATCAGCAAGTTCGATCCTACATAGACACCTGTTTAATAGGTCCGGTCAATTTGCTTTCCATATTCCAAAAAAACAAGCCGCAAAATTTTCGATCCACCAAAATTTTGGTCTCAATCAGATACTAAAAACAATTTTGTCTTAATACGCAAATTTGTATTATCGTTGGTTTAATCTTAATCATGTGTACTTTTTCAAAAAAAAATCTTAATCATGTGTGAAGTATTTTCAATCGAATTATTTCATTATAAACAAATACGGAAACTATGGCCTGGTTTAAAACATGTTGGGTCCTTGTTCTTTGCGAAGGCCCAAACTAAATCAAATAATGTCGGGCCGAACCGACAGGCCCCACGTGTTTATCATTAAGTTATTATTCATTTTGTAAGTCAAATTTAAGAAATTTATCCCTTTGTAAATAATTTGATGTGTATATTAGTATAATTGCTCCGTACTGAGGTAAGAGAAAGAAGGACAGGCAGTGAGTTGGTGGGTCACACTCTGTATGAATAAATGACCGTACAACCAAACTCACCTGCCACTCTTTAATACCTTTAATGACACGTCATTCAAAAACAAACAGAATTCTCTATTTAATTTTGATTTTTAATAAACTTGTCTTTCCAATTTCCATCTTTCAATTGAAAATTTTGAACCCATCCACTTTCTTAAAAAGTCGATTAATATTGAAATAGTTGAAAAGTCGTAATGAGAAATATGTAGCATATAGAATCATTAAACATGTCCTTTTATTAGTATGTTTTGTTTTTTTCTGTAAACATTGCCGTTCAGTTAATGGAACATTCAATTAAAGAACAAAATTAGTAATATCCAGAACGCAAAGGGACAAGAGTGTCGTGAACAACTTGTCTAGTGACTCAGAATTTGGCCGATGTTTTGTTTACGCCTCGATGTCTTTTATATAAGCTCTTTATATAATTGTAACTATTTGAGTTTCTTTTTCTTCAGAGGAAATTGTATGTTTGATACATGCGAATAACGTTTGGCAGACAGGAATTAGTATTGTAAATATCTAAACGAACAATATATACTTGAAATGTCGAGGACACTTAAACTTTGTCGGCCGAAAAAAAAACAAATATTTAATATGAAAAGATATCATAAAACAGAAAACTATTAAAAAAAAATATCATAACAATACAGATAATCGACAAAAAGGAAGAGCCAGATTTTCTCGATCCAAAATTCATTCTTTGACTTATTGGTCTTTGTAAGCTTAGAGAATGCTGTACTGACTACTGAGACTATCCGCGGAGATTTCATCCAACCATCTTCAATATATTGACCAGTTTAATTGAATAATAAACAAAAAGCCAAATTATAATATTTTTATTTATATAATGAAGGCTACTAATACTAAACCACCAACCTCATAAATGAGGGGTTAAAAACGTTTCCTGTTTCTTTCACCTTTGACCATGATGATGTACGAACAACTTGTTAAATCATACTCGAATCTAATGTTAACCAAAATCACGGACTATTTCGCTTGCTTGGTCTAAAATTCGATAGCTCAAATGTATAATCTAATAGTATTAATATACATGATGACATAAAATAATTAGAATGTTCAGAAGACGTAGGTTTACCATCAAAGACTTGTATAGTATATTATAATTGGCAGTTTATATTATACTAGCACAAAATTAGCAAAACGATTACGTGAAACCGGAGTTTCTGCGACATAAATTACTGTGTTTATTTTGTATGGTTCTAAATGTTTTTACTATTTCAAATTCACTTCTCTGTTTTATTTACAATACTTGGTTTTTTATACATAGTTTTTATCAAAAGTAAAGATACAGCCGTTGACTTTTTTTGGAAGGGGATTACAAAAGTAGGTTTGCTTTACAGTAATAAATTAAAAGATACTCTTTAAGTTCAAGTTCTAATTTTTTTTTAATACTGATTTATATATTGTAAATGATGAGAACTATTACAACGATGACTCTTATAACTGATAAATCTACTGTCTTATGAAGATCTATACCTAACGGATTTTCCTGCACTACGCTGAAGATTTCCTGTAAGCTTGTCTCTTTTTAATTTGCATAAACCTTGCATTCTCTGAGAATTGAAACATAAACCTCATAGTATAGAAACATTAATGAACATTTGGTCAAACCACTGGACCAAAAGGCTTCCACGGTTCTAATTCCAAAGGACACAAAACTACTGTACCTAAAATTAAAAGTTAGAAAAGGGTGTATTTCAGCATATTCAGCATTAAATTTAGATTTATAAAATATCATACAGTATTCACCTTTATCCAATTGTTCAATTATGGTTAAAAATTTACTGGGTATTTGTAATTTATCAAAGCTTTAAATTGTAAATAAATTGATATAGATTTGTTTAATTAATTAGCAAACAAATCAGTAATTTAATTTGATATTGATGGCAGTTAAATCTAGTGAGGGTGTACCTGGCAAGTACCGCCTATGTACTCTCTCTCCCTGATGCTCTCGTCATAATCTTTCCATGTCTTCTTTTCTCTCTCTATATATAATCCCTCTTTTTTTGTCACACACACTCTCTCTCTAGTTTTGAATTTTATCTCTCTTCAAAACCGCCGGAGAAAAAAATAGAAAAAAAATGAAGCATCTGATCCGCCGCCTCTCTCGCGTCGCCGACTCATCCTCCGAGTTCTCCCTCCGCAGATCTACCTCCTCCGTTCGCCCCCGCCGCGGCCATCATCGTCTCCACGAGCAGCCGCCGTGGTCGATTTGTCCGGCGAGGCGAGTCAACACCGTCCCCGCGGGTCACGTCCCCGTCTACGTCGGCGAAGAGATGGAGAGGTTCGTGGTGAGCGCGGAGCTCCTGAACCATCCGGTCTTCGTCGGACTGCTCAACAGATCCGCGCAGGAGTACGGTTACGCTCAGAAGGGAGTCCTCCACATCCCCTGCCACGTCATCGTGTTCGAGCGCGTGGTGGAAACGCTCCGGTTGGGATTCAGCGAGTCCGGAGACCTTCAGGAACTCGTCGCGTCGCTGCTCTCCGGCGATGAGCTGATACCTGGAACTACAGAGTAGCTCTGACAAGAATCCAATCGGCCAAAGATATTTTCTCAAGATTTTTCTCTTTTTTTTAATTCCGTCGTCAGTTTCTCGGTTTTGTAAATATATATACAAGCTCTTTTTTCTTCTTCTTTCTGTTTCTTAGATTAATCGATTCTTGTCAACATCTGTCTTCAGAATTTTCTTTAAAATTAAAACGAATCTACAGAAATTGAATTTAAATCTCCGGCGACTCTGTAAATGAAACGCCTCTGCTTTTCTTTTCTTTTTTGGCCGCCAGTTAAAGTAATCAAGAAGAACCTCGAAACAAACAAGAGAAAACCAAAGAAACGTGCGTCCCATACGTTTCATGTACCGTTTGGTTTAACAATCAATTTAACTCAATTTCCAAATTGCACGTTTCGGGTTGTATAAGTCGCAAGTGTGTTCAACCTTTACCAAGAAACGTACGAGTTTCTGCATTTATGGAATTCGACGGCAAACTTAGACTCCCAAAATCTAAAAAACTTAAACATGTATCAGACGAATTAAGTAAGATGATTCAACTATAACTAAGGTTTTGTCTAGTAAGTAAACTTGCAACTCTTATTAGTTTTTTTGGTAGAAAATCTGCTAATAAAGTTATACAAAGAATATATTTCTGCATTCACCAACGAAGATAATAATATTCTGAGAGAACCATTGACGACCAGAAGAGGGCGAAATTGTAATTTTTGGACAAGCGCTAGGTTAGATTCGTCATTTATAGAGGAGTATGGATATGTGTGCACCGTACGGTACCCTTCGGATAAAGTACAAGAGTTGTAAGAAAACGTCCAAATTGCAGTGGAAACTGGAAAGTAAACGAGAAAATTAAATAGAGAAAGATCCTCAGAGAATACTGTTATACTATTATTTTTTTACATATATAATTGCACGTCGACGAACACTTTATTTTTTTGACTCACACCTTCTTTTTGTTTACGTTTTATCAATACGTCTTTTATGTTTTTGTAAGACTTCTATAAGAAAATCATGAACTCTTTTTTCGCTTTGTTACAATTGTAAATGCGTTGCCAATGGGAAAAAAAAATGCAAATGCTGTCGATACGTTACTTGCCTTTTATTTTAGATTATAATTAACATAATTAAACCTTAGATTAAGATTATATGGCTGTAGATAGACAGCACCAATAGATTATCGATGAGAAAGAAGCTTATCAGTTGCATCTAATTAACAACAGGGAGAAACGTATTTTGTTTTTAGGTCATACTGTCAAAACTATAAATTCATTTTATATGTTTGTTTCCCCTTCCATATAACCTAACCTTTTGGCTAGTTACCACCGAAAGTTTAGAATTATTAATGTAAATGCCACTACGTATGAGTGGATAATCCACTAGTACTATCACAACGTACATTTGTATATCCTAATAAATTGCCGTCAACAGAAAATTAAGAGAATTTCTCAAATTATTTTTATTATTCACTTTACATTGTCAATTACGATAAAATATATACAAAATGTCGTTGAAAGTGAAATCAACAACAGCTGGCATTCTTATAATCCGTACAGCAACTATTGTCTGTATGTACACTTGTTACTTGTTAGAATACCAACATACTAGTGTGTATATAAGACGAGCACGTTTATATAATATGTATGCATGGGTCTATTCATAATACATGTACAAATTGAAGCACCAAACAACAGGGGAGGAATTTATAAATCTGACAAGTGAAAACCCGTTGACAGATAAACATCAGATTCAAGATCGACAAAATAATATAGGCTGAGGACCTTTTTCTAATAGAGCACACAAAACAAAACAACGTGTTGGGCTTTGGGGTAATTTTTTTTTAGATGGGTCATAATTACGTTGTAAGCTAATTTCGGAGAAATAAAAACAGAAACGTCGTGTCCTTCCCTTTCTTGACACTTCAACGATGTCATTTATCCACAAAATGGCTCGAGCCGTAAGCGTCTGCTTTATTATGTTACTTACTTAAACCTGTTATCAAGTCTCAAAATTGAATCTGATGACATGTAAACAATAGCTAGAAGATTACCAATTCCAAGCATCTCCTTGTTAGCTAATGGCACAGCAAATGAGAAAAAATGATTTATATCTATTAAACGAGTCGGGTTTCTTCTTGCAAAAGGTAAACCGAGAGGCTACGTTTTACAATCATCTGAACCTGGAAAAGATCGCCTATATATTACCTACTATGATATGTTAATCTCGAAATTATAAGTATCTAGACGCTTTTCTTCTTTATCAACCAGCAATTTAAGAAAACTAAACTTTCTGTAGATCTTGAGGAGGCCACCTCCAACTAGTTTTTCGCTTGTTGAATCTGCTGGAGAAGTGCTGCTGCTAGCTGCAGCGTTGCTTGGAGACGCTTTTGTGGATTAGCCTCGTTTTCTTCTTCTTCTTGGATGTTGCTGCTACTTTGTAGCTGTACATTTTGAAATCCTGGAGGTATGCTTGGTGTCTGCACGTGTTGCAAATGCTGGAAACTTGCTCGACCGTCTGGTGCATATCTGTCAGGCTGATTTGATGTGTGGTCTACCTGCTCTTGCTGTCTGGACATAGAGGAAGCTAAATGTGCAAGCTGTTCAGGCTGAAACCCTGATGGAATTTCTGTTTCACGAAAACGACTTGGATCTGCATTTTGCTGCTTCCCAGGAACAAACCCACTATGCTCTTGAAGATCCATCGAAGTTTGCATCTGCGAGCTTCTGGTGTTGGTAACTGACGCATCACGAGGTGGCCAGTCTAAACCAGAATACCGATCGTGCCTGCTCTCAATGTATGGATCCATAGGTGAATGTCGAACGTCCCGTGCAGCACTACGCAAAAATGCACTTGGACCCGGATTACGTTGGTTTCCAACATCAGCAAAAGCTCCACTATCCTCTGAATATGGTGTTTCACCATAGCTGGTTAGCAAGTCCGGGCCTTTTCTCTCACCTTGCTGCTGAACAGGCCCATATCCAGAACTGCCGTATTCTAACCGTAGAATAACCCCAGAGATGCTTAGTTTCCCAGGAACTTTAAGTACTTTCTCGGAGAAATCAGATGGAGGCACGAGGAATAACGTCGTTGTGTCATCCAATTTAGAAACAGCTGCCCGTTGCTTCTCCTCCAGATAATGCATAAATTCGTTATAAAACACAATATCAGCATCGCTTCCAGGAACGAAGAAAACCACCCACGCTTGAGATGACTGGTAGTAATGCTTCGCCAGCATGTCTAAACCAGTTCGTGCCGTGCAATCTAAAAACTCAGGCCTGCATTTACAACGATAAACCGAATCCTTAACAAATTTCATCGGAAGTCTGAGAAAAATAGACAAAAAGATTGACCGACTACTTAGCTCACTCAACTGCATGATTGAAGGAATTGAAAGAAGAAATACAGAAAATAAAGATTTAGAAACAGCTTACAGCATCATGTCCATCACTTTTCCCACAGGAAAACATTTAGCACGACAAATAGGATTTCCTCCCTTTGCAATAGTCCCTTCCCAGTTCCAGTCCTTGAGTGATGGCCGATCCGGTTCAAGTGTATACCGTTTCCCTTCAGGCCGAGAAAAAGCTCCCATCAACTCGTCATGTGGTTCACGAAAGCTACTCTTTTCCCCGTTCCTTATAGCCAGATTCAACGGCTTCTCAACCGTTTGCTTGTATCTTAGCTGTCCAGCCTCATAGTTACGGTCGAAGGCATCTTTTGGGGAAAAATCAGCAGATGCCCTTGAAAAAGGGCGTCTTTCTTGCTCTACACCAGAAATCAGATGACATGGGAGCTGTCTCTCAGGCTGCAGGGATCTTGTCTTCAGTCTCTTGGTTTCCTGATAATAGTAATCTTCTTCGGGTAAACCCCATGGCTCTTCATGCACCGAACTCCTTGAAGGGAACCTGTGAGGATCATCACGGAATGAGGAACCCATTCTCCTAGGACTATCATGATATTCATGCATATCCTGAGGCAATTTATGCGGAGACCTCGACCTCGACCTTCTATATGCAGGGCCTCCATCGTATTCATTCCTTGAGGCTCCTTTCCTGCTAAACATGTAATCTTCAGACTCTTCCCAATCCCTATCTGCTATGTAATGTGGATCTCTCACACTGGAAATTCTGCTGATGCTTCCATAATTTCTATCCTGAAAGTAACGTTCTGAAGATCCCAGTCGATCAACAGATCTGTAAGGCGGAGAGAGTGATCGACCGGACGGACCCCTTCCACTGCTAGATGAAGAAGGTTCACTCTTTGCGAAAGAAATATGCACTCGAGGATTGCCAAATAATTTTCCCTGAAGAGTTTCTTTTGCCTTACAAGCTGCCATTAGACTCCGGAATTGAACAAATGCATAACTACGACCAGGGAATATCGTGACCTTCGTAATATCTCCGAACGGAGAAAAGACCTTCCTCAAGAGCGCTTCATCTACTTTCAACGAAGCCGGGAATCCTATATATAGTACCTCACTGGGTTCTGCATCTCTATCACTCATTTTCGATTTGCTATATGTGTCTGGGCTCTCATAACGCATTCTGGAGTCCTTTTGGACAAAAGGTGACCCTCTCGCTGCAGATCGCTGTTCATCATGACGATATATATCTTCTGTGCGTGATGAGGACTTATCCTGCGATAAACAGTATTACGAAGTTAGAAGTATTAACCAATGCCCTACTTCGCTGCATGATCATTGCCTTCAGTGCTGACTCGTTTATGAGCCATCTAAAGAGGTACTGACCGGAATAGCTAGCATTAGTGGTAAAGAAACAACATAAACCTATCTATATAGCGACCAACTATACTCCAGGATAAAGTCGATATGATACGCAGCTTTTGCCCATACATGAATAATACCCTCCGTCACGAGCATGTAGAAAGAAATGTAAGATCAAAGGTAGAACCTGAAACAGGTTGCTGCTTGATGCTTTCCTGAATATACCAGTCCATATTTTTATGCTAAAATGATAGCATACGTATCACTGGTATAACTTTTAAACATGAAAACTAAAACACTGAATTTTTTTCTTTTGAAAAACACTGGCAAACATGATACTAAAGGTAACGTCGAAGTCCATGTCTTACACAATAAGAATGAACATATTTTAACAATGCTGATGGCGATCTAATAGGCTCTAAATGCAAACCTAATCAGAAGGAAATTCCAGTAATGTGTGTGCTGCAATTAACTACCTAGATAGCTATGCAACTAGTATCATCACGTAAACAATAACTACGATCCAGCTACAACATTCTTAATATCCATAAAATATTTAAATTCTCACTCCAGTGATATAACTCGCAGCTAACACCATTGTGCAGCAGAAAAGACACTTATACGGTTCTACCTCACAGTAAGGAAAAGCTACTTTGCATTACTATCTACGATACACAGTAGATACCATGTTTTAATCAAATTCATGGAAATACTTGAGCATCTAGTTATCAGGTATAACTCTTCGTATGGAAAGAGCTGCCTATGGCGATCAATATGGAAGTTTTTAGACTATACGCCAGAAATGTAACTCCTCAATTTTTCTAATATGAAGGCACTGCAATAATTCCAGATTAAAGCATCTCCAGAAACAAACAGCAAACTTAAAGACGTTTGGCCATGTAAGTTTCTTGCATCATGTGGAAGGCAATGAAACTTATGATCAATTTTACTGGCCTGGTGCAAGTCTGGAATTGGTAAGTATGAAGGCAGATGCTGCTTTCGATCATTTGATCCAATGTCTATGAATAGGTAAGCACTTTAAAAGCATGTGTCTGTTTGCATTGGCAAGTTGAATACGACCATAGGCACTAGGCAAATTATGAAACATGGTGAACTTTACTTCAGGGCATATCCACTTGGGGGTTAACAAACAAGTTCAAATTATTTGTCAATTAAATTCCGAATGCTTCTCTACATAATGGCTGAGTGCCTGTATTCTGAATGATAAAGGTGAATGCTTGTGAGGTTGCACCTGGATGCTTTTGGATGTGGGAACATATATGTGATGATTGAGATGGCCCGGATATGGTTTCAAAAGATAGCGATACTAAGTTTCCATCTATGGAAACATAACTATCAGTCAGTGTAACTACTGAACTTTCACATATAATGTGAAAGAAACTTGCTGTAATAATAAAAGCCCTGCTAAAACCTGATCTATATAGCAGAGTGTGAGGCTTATAAAGGTGAGCCACTTCCGATGATATAGCTGAATGCCTTTGTTTGCTTTGCTCATTGCTAAGTTATCTGAAGTTAGACGAGGATTAAGTATCATCCGAGTTTGACATAGCAGCCTAATACCAATGGAGATAGTTATTGAAGTAATTTCTGTGATATTGATTCCCTAAAACAAGCATTCTCTACTTGGAATGGTAAATTTAGGGAATGCAACTTGATGGTCTTAAAAAGCCTGCTAAAACCTGATCTACATAGCAGAGTGCGAGGCTTACAAAGGTGAGCCACCTCCAATGATATAGCTGAGTGAGTGCCTGTGTTTGCTTTGCTCATTGCAAAGTTATTTGAACTTAGAGACAAGGATTAAGTACATTCCGAGTTTGACAAAGGATCCAGAGCAGCCTAGTTATTAAAGTAGATGAATAGCTAGCATCCTTAACCTTTGAGTAATCTCTATGATAATGATTCCCTAAAACAAGCAGTCCCTTTTTGGAATGGTACTAACTACAACAGTTTCCAACACATTCGAAATTGTATCACTTGACACACACACACAGTAAGTGATAAATCTAAGTAAAACCCTATCCTCTCTAATCAGCCTCTAAATACTAAACCTAAACCTAAAAGTCAGATTCAAAAACAAAAGAGAAGAAGCAAGAGGTACAAAGACTAACCGCCTTGGCAAACTCGATCCTGAGCGGGTTGCCGGCGAGTGGGAAGCCTTGGAGCGAGTCGATGGCAGCGAAAGCATCGTCGTCGTGTTTGAAGTTGAGGAATGCGTAGCTCCTAGCAGGCTGGAACGCAACGCTCTCCAGCTCTCCGAACCTTAGGAAGCGGTCGGCTAGTTCCCGTTCCGATATCCCGTGGGGAAGGTTCCCGACCCAGAGATGCCGCGACGGAGGGTTCCTTCCTCTCTCCTCCTTCATCGTCCTCTCCCTTCCTCCGCCTCTAACTGACTGTAAACACCGGCACAAAAACACAAGATCAGCACGTCTTCTCTCGCAGCTTGGAGAAACAAAGGAAGGATATATAAATACACCATTGCCGAAACTTGGACGTTTCCGTGATCCGATCTGCTGCGTTTTCTCAGATGAGACTCCGCACCATTTATCACTCTATTCTCTGGGCCTGCAAAATCCCCAATTTCTCTCTCAATTGCGCTTTTCCTCTCGGCACGGCCTTTTTTTTTATACCTAGAAAAGCACCTATACTATTGATTCGTTACCAAATCGGCTCAAATGTTTTCTATTATCACAATATTTAATAACGTCATTTTTTAACATTGGTAGAAACAACACATAGGTATAATTACTGTCATAAATAAAATAAAATCGAGATTTCATTGCTGAATTCACTCTGGAAAATATGGAAATATGTTATTGAAGAAACTCTAACACAAATTGTCTATCGACTATGTTCTCTCGTTTTTTTTGTCTCTAAATGTTCGTGTTACTCGGAACAAGAGATTGCCATCTTCTTTTCGGCATTGGATTCTTCATTCTCAATCTTCCCAGGCAGAAGCGCTCTTTCTTGTGGCATACACACGGGTTGTATCCAGCCCAACGACCACAGCAGCAGCTCCAACTTTTACAGATTGAAAACAAATTTTGGCAAACATGAATCTGAAGCTTCTTTTTGTTATATGGGTTTGTGTGTTAGAAAACATGTGTCAGGCTTCCAAAAAGATGGAAGAAAACGTACTTGAAACAGCCATAAGAGAGTGGTTGATTAGCCTGTTGCAATGTTTGCGGCTTTTCTTGAGACTCCCATTCTGAATAAAAAGTGTTTGTTGATTAGCCTGTGACAATGATGTTGATGATAGATAGTATGTTTGAAATAGAACAGTATGTTATTATCGGTGTTCGTGGTTTTATGTTAAACTTTTTGTTAAACCCATAAAGTAAAAATGAGAATTATATTTTTTTTAAAAAAATTCAATTCTAACAAAAAGGAAAACATAGAAAAAATTTCATTGCATGATTAATTTAAAACAAAAATTAAAAGAAACTATATAACAATATTCATTGTTCTGTTAATTTTAAAGATAATTAAAAAAATAAACTTATTAATATTTTATTTTAAAAAAAAATTTAGCCTTTCAACCCAAAAAAAATGAAGTATAATCAATAAAAATATTAAGAAAAATAACTCAACAACAATGTTGTAAGGGCATTTAATTGATATTTATTAGAAGCCACCATCTAATTAAACAGAAAAGGAATTACTTATCTGATTTATCTATTGTTGTGTTCGAAAAATATGTGTTGACTTAGACCAAAGTTTGTAACAGCCTACTCAATAAATACACTAGAGTTTTTAATAATATGATAAAGACAAATACCAACCAAAACGTATAAACTCGGCTACTCCGTCAGGAATGTGTTAAATGAAAATTGTAATTCTACTATATATTTAAGGAAATAATTACACTAGGTCCTACTCAAACGATGAGATCTCCTCAAACAATGTATGCTTCTTTTATTGTTTTACCAGCACTGTACATAAAGTAATAAACTAGCTGCTTATATCATTTTTTTTCTGTCTTTTGGAATTTATTATAGAAACTAAAGACAAAAGTCCAACGAAGTTTTGTTTACACATGATAAACTCCAAACACTAACATATTCAACTCTGCAACAAAACAGACTATTGCAGAGAAATCATCATCATCTCTTCTACTCTTCTAATCAACTACACGAGCTCTTGCTTCAGACGCATATTAAAAAACCCACTAAACTAGCACTACAGTAGCAACACCATATTCCAATCTCTTCGAAAGAGCCACAAGATCAATACCGCGATAACATTAAAACATAGGAAACTAGCTACTTATATCATTTCCTACGATATACTTTACCGATACATTTATTTTTGAGAATGGGAAATCTTCTTTTTTATAGACTACTGCACTTCTATGAAAATAATTTAAAATTGAAAAACGACTCTCGTCACAAATAAGAACGGAATGAAATAAATGAAAAAGAAAAAAAAAAGAATGAAATAAATGTATTTAGATGTATGTGTGTATGTAGGCATGAACATGCATCGTTTGCCAATGAAACGAAGCTCGGTCAGCAAAACTTTAATGACTCGCCATTCCACTTAAATTCGCATTTATTCGTCAGTTTTATGTAGTATTAACAGTCTACGCCTAGAGTAAATGCGTCATACTCCACTTAACTTCTTCATTGGAAACGAAATATACTCCACTAAAAAAGGTGCTAGTATTTGCTTAATTAATTATTTATACAGCACTAAAAAGTGTAATTCAGATTTTAGTAGACGGTTGCAATGAAATAAAAGAATTCAAAGTAAGTACTACAATGAATTAAGCTTCTAAAGAACATTATAAAAATAATATATTTTAAACGGTTAAACTAAAAATAATTGAAAATAAACTTGGAGAAATTCTTCAACAAACTTCGAACTAACCCATGACTTTTAAGTGATTCCTTTGACAAAAAAAAAAAAACATTACAAATAGGAGGAGAACAGTTGAATTAGGTGTAGTTAAAGTATATAATAGTATCAGATTTAACATTTTGTTCAGGCTTTGAGTGACTCTTTATATAAGATCAACACAGCATATTTAAATAACAACCATCTCTTTCCATTTCTTATAAAATTAAACCACTAATTTACCAATGATTTACAGAAACCGAACCTATTAAAATAGAAATAAGAATATACCCTCAGAGTTTTCAAATAGATATGTTGAGATCAATTCTAGGCCTTTTCATGGCCGGCAAAGGAACAGACGAATGACACCTCGGGCATTTCGGATTGTCGTTCATCACTAATACGTACGACAAGCAGCCTGGACATCCAACAGCCACCGGAGACGACGCGGTGGTGGAAGCGGTTCGAACGCAAACGCCGTCTTCTGGCGATTGGCGTTTCTTTGTCATCCCGGATGAATCTTTGCGCGCCCTCTCCAGAGCCGATTTCACCTTGTCGAGTGTGCAAACACTCTGGAAACTCGAACTCGCCGATGACACAGAGAGAGAAGAAGATGGTGATGGAGAAGACGGGACTAGCTTCAGTTCAAGGCTTGTGTCGTCGAAGAGGCTTAACAATGGTCTCGCCGGAGTCTTACTAGGAATCGGCGGAAAGTTTAAATCCTGAAACCTCGGAAGTGTTTGGTTTGATTGGTCTGCGCGACGATGGTGAGAGGAGCTCGTTGCATTGCATTGTTGCAGATACATTTTCCCTGACTGTTTTCAAATAAAGCACAAAAGTATCAAATCGGATTAATTTCAGAACACGAGATTGATTATCTCAATAACTACAAACATTCAATGTTTTCTCAACGCTCGCAGTAATTACAGAACCTCTCTGTTCGTTCGTTTCTTGCTTTCGATAGTTTCTCGGGAAAACGAAGTTACAGATAAACACGAACCTTCAGGTCGAGACGCTTTTCCCAGCCGTTGGGGACTTGTAGGTCAAGGTCAAGCTCCAGCGACTGATCGCCTCCTTCTCCTCCGAGGAGATCACGAGTCATGAGCGCCACCGACGAGCCGCCGGAATTCTTCACAGTCGTCCGCTCGTCCTTGTATCTACCTAGTATCCGTACGAGTGAGCTTACGTCAGCAGTCATTTCAGAAAGCAGAGAGAGAGAGAGAGAGAGAGGAGAGAGAGAGAGAGAGAGAGAGAGAGAGAGAGAGAGAGAGAGAGAGAGAGAACAGTTATGGGATCTGTTAGGCAGAGAGAGTTATATAGATGGGGCTACTAATATCTACGACGAAGAAAAAAATGCGTCTCGTGTCAACGAGGCCGGTTATAGCAAATTTAAAGCCAATCAATTTGTTTCATTTATTATTAACAATTAATTTCGGTACGAAAAGTTATGATTTTAGTTGCATGACAAAATATTTATGTTATGCTAACTTGTTTTCCACCGTGGAAATATTCAACTTTCTGTGTAATTGACAAATTGGATATTGAACCAATTCATGCCTACGTAGACGAGGCTAGGAACTAGAAACCATCAACCAGCCCATAGTGCTCTTGTAAGTGCAACTTCAACGCTATACCCATATGGGATCCTTACCCAATTTTTTTTTTTTTTTTTTTTTTAATAGAGGTGAGCCAATTGAATCCTGCCATGTCAGCAAGGATTCAATCCTTAAACCTCTTCCTGAGGGATCGATCCTTGCGTTGCTGATACCCTAACATTTCAAGGTTTTATAATTCAGTCCTTTATAATTTACACTAGTTACAACTTACAATACAACTTTTTTTTCAAAAAAATAAAAAATAAATGCAAAGAAGAACGCATTAAGTGCGTGGAAACTCCACGTAAATCCATTTTCTGTATTAAGTTACATATTTACCCCTTATATTCCTCTTTCCTCGTAGAATTTCCAAATCCTAAATCAGTAAATTCGAAGTTTCGCTTAATTAATTAACTACGCATTGATTGTTTAATGCAGTTTCGTCTTCTTTTTTTTACTGGGCACGTCAAAGATATTTAATGAAGTAGAAGGGGTATTGCTACTAATGTGGTATTGAGAGCAAACCAGCATTGGTAATGGTACTATGACCAATATATATGTATTTTTCGAATTCTTACTACAAGCAACTAACATGTCTTTAAAATATTCATATAGACCATTTTTAATAATAGTAGTCCTAAATCCTAATATCGGCCTCACCTATATTCTTTTTGTTGCTGCATACCTATATTCAGCTATAGTTAATTGACAGTAAGAAAATTTAGAACAAATATATTTTTATCAAAAAATACTAATACTCTGTTAATAATAAAATATAAAATTTTGTTTATATATTGAAGTTAAAAATAAAGTTTTACGAATTAAGATTTCTGATTTTGGATTTAGTCATTTATAGTTTGGTTTTCTAGTCATACATGGTTTATGTGTCATAATTTAGGGTTTAGTCTGGATTTCTGATTTTAAATTTTATTATTTTCTTCAGTCTAAAATTTTACCTATTTTTGAAATTGTCCATTGACATAGTCAATATGCTAGAGTATTTACATATTTAAAAATTTGGATATATTCAATTCAATATATATATCGTAATATATATCAGATCAATTATTCCTTTTTTTAAAAACTGTCTCTAAATTATTTGTTGAATAGTACTATCATGCAGATTTGAGTTTAATGGTAACACAACAATTTAACAAGGACACTAGCACGATAGTCTTCTTAATTTCGTCAGATTTCATATGTATTTGTCAATATCTGTTTGATTACACTAAACTTAATGGGAAGGTTCATAAAATGTCACTTGTCGTAAGCTCGTTGGGACACAGGCCACGTATGACGTGCTTTTCGTCGGAAGGTGTGGCAACGAACTTTTTCGTTCATCCAACTAATTGGATTATCAACCATTATCGACCATTAGTTTTCAATTAGTTTAAACCAGTATTCAATTAGTTGTTTCACTTTTACAACGAGTCACATGTTCAGGTTTATGCCTTTATGGGTATATCTCTTTTTTATTTACCGGAAAATGTGCTCAGCAAGCAAACGGAGTTAATAACGTATTTTTTTACTTTGGTAGAAACAACACATAGGTATGATTATTTGTCATGAATAAAATAAAATCGATACTTTCATTGCTGATCCGAATTCAGAATTCTATGAGAAAAGAAAGGTTTTAGCATTCAAGAGCTTTAATTAATAACGTTGAAAACGTTATGTAAAAGGTAATGAAGTGATGATGCTCACGGACGATATTCTCACGACCAGAACAATTAAAGGCTCTTTAATTTTCAACACACACATACTGCTTAAATACACATGCACGTACCTTTTCCTTTAGGAATTCTAACTAAAGTTTCCTCGTAACATCGTTGAACAAGTTAAATAAATTGATTTATTTCCTGAGATGGCCTAATTTTGAGAAAAATACGGACAAAGAAATACACGGGTACGTATGTTATATTTAGCAAAAAAAAAAGTTTTTTTTTAAGTTATATTTAAAAAAAAAAGTTATATTTAGCATTTACATTTTTAGCTACCTAGAATGATCTTTTAGCATTTATATTTTTAAAACAGTATAAATACACATATATATTCGATCTATTGACATGATATTTGCATAACATAATTTTCTTAACACGTTAAAATAAAAAAATAAAAATTTCTTAACACATACCATAAAATACATAACGTGTTTACTATATTACAACTACTAGCTTTTCGATTATATATTTACCTGACATTAAGCTATTATTATCAACAAATAAACTCAAGATCAATATTTTTTTGTTTCATAAATATTATTTTTTCACAAATATTACAAAATATTAAGTTTTTTTTTTTTGAATAATAGTAGCTAGGTAATAGTTTTGCTCTAGCTAATAAGTAATAACCAATAGTGTATTTATAAAAGTATCATTCACAAATGTTAGAGCACCCCATTAGTGAGACTGTACTAAGATTCACAGAAAATATTTCTTAATATATATATTTAAAAAAAAAATGAAAAGTAGACCAATCCCGTCTCTGCACGTGGTGAACTCGAAGATAAAAGGGTTCAGACGGAGTGATGTGGGATTATAAATTTGAGCGGAGCTAAGCTCATTAATAAAATATATATATTTTTTTTTAAGAGGCTGAGGTATGAACCTCCGATGGGGTGCTCTTATTTCGCTTTACAGGTACGGTTATTAACACCAGTCAATAGTAAGATGCATTTTTAAAAACAATTAAATCGATATTAATGAAGATACATAATCATTACGTTATCTATAGGAGAGAGTTTTACATAGATTAGAGCATCTGCAACGCCGAGACTGAAAAAAAGTTCTTAAAATTTTTTTTTTTTTTTTTTCGTTTTTTCAAAAAAAAAAAAAAAAAAAAATCTGACGAATCAGATCTCGCCACGTGGCAAGGACTCAATCCTTAAATCTCTTCTTCACGGATCGCTCTTCCTTCTTAGTCTCGCCATGTCATCAATAAAGGAGGTAAGGACTCGGGAAAAACCCGCGTTGCGGGTGCTCTTAGTTGGCTGGAAGGCTGGAAGAAACAAAGAATTCTACCAAAGTATATAGTATTAATTTTACTACCTTTTTCTATCTGAGATTAATTTTTTTCTCTGTTCCTAATAAATTGTTAATTTTGAATTTTCACGCGAAATGATACTACACTATAAATGTGATTAATATCTTTTTTCCAACCAGAATAATACACTATAAATGTGAAATTTGCTTTCTTCAAATTTTTAACCCAGAAATGGAATGTTAATTTGATTTTATAATTGAAAGCATTTGATAAAGCCTATAACATCAATCTTCGATACAATTTTTTCCCCCAGAATATCAATTTATCAGACCGGAAGAGAAAGAGTGCTACTGTACTAGTACGACAGGCATAAAAACCCTTCACCTTACACAAATTTGCAAACTAACCCATCACATTCGGAAAATGCAGGTCAATTCCTCACCACGCAGTCAAACCGCAATACAGTCCGTCCGTTAAAATGACGTTATATCACTAACAGAAGGCGAAACTCACTGTTTTTGACCTTTAAAAATCGTGTTGTCTTCCTTCTTCCTCTCTTATGTGTGCCCTAAATCGAAAGAAGTCTTCCATCAAAATCGATTCACTTTTATTATGGAACCAAATTCATCCTCTTCCCCCTTGGAAACAATCCATTATAACAACCATCCAACAAACCCAATTCGATTGACAATACAATTTGAGTAATAAAAATATATATATAAGAGAAACCAAATTCATTGGCAACATCAAAGTTTTTAGAACCTTTAAAGTTTATCAGCCTTAATCACAGGATTGGCTTTAGCAATCTCTCCACGCCCAGCTTCTTTGAAATCAAAGCTGCAATCATGTCTCTCAGGGTACCGATGTTCCCCACAGAAAGTGCTCCCGCATCTGCACTTGAACCCAAGTATCCCAACCTTCTTGTTACAGCAAAGACACCGGTTCGGTCTTGCAGGTCTCGACGGCTCGCTCTCGTCAGGAACTGGAGCTGCTTCTCCTGCGGAAGATGGCTCAGCCACAACAACAACAGCAGTAGCAGCAGAAACGGCTTTTTCTTTCTCCGGTTCGGATGGTTTCTCCGCCGGTTCCGCAATAAAGAAAGTACGAGGAGGTGATGGTATGAAAGACTTCTTAACAGCAGCTTTCGCAACAGCTGTTTGAGCTTCCTCTGCGCATATGCCTATGTAGCATTTCGAACATAGATCCATGTTCGATGGTGACCCGAAGAAACCAAATCCGTTTGCACATAGCTTTGGCTCTGATGACTGCGTGAAGCTCGTGCTGTCGTTTTGTTCAGAACCAATTCCTCTTTTGTTTTCTGTATATTTAATCAACAAAAATCCAAATTCAAAATCCTGACTTTGATCGTTATATCGTTAAAAAAAAATTCGAATCAGATCAATTTCGTAATCGAATTCCCACAAATCGAAACGAAAAAGCTGACAATTGTTCAATTAAACAGCACAATCTCATGACAATCGAACTCCACAGCGATAAACCTGATGGGATTTCGTTCAGGTTTTAATCGAATTAAAACAGCCCTAACAACAATCCTAAACCACAGATCTTGTGCCAATTGAATCTACGATGAATATATGTCAAATCTCGAACATACCTGAAGATTTACAGCGGAAGAAGAACAGGTAATCGAGATTAGGAAGCGCCTCAAGTGCTGCGCCTCTACAGAAGTCCACACGCACACAAACTGGACGGCGGGATGCTAGTACCGGAGCGAACGATTCGCCTTCGGGTTTTCTGAAACGTTTTCTCTGTTTTCTCAAGCTTCCAAGAGAGCTTCTATGGTGTGTAAACTCGAGCAGCCCTCATATCATATATATAGGCTGGAGTTGCCGACAGGTGTCGATCGCACCCACCATTGGTGTCGATCGACACCTTGCCGACAGGTCCTCGCAGAAAGTCAAGGATCTTCTAGAAGACGATCCCGAGTGGTGTCGATCGATACCAACCATTGGTGTCGATCGACACCTTCACAGAAAATCGATATCGACGTATATCTTATATACGTTGATCATAATCATTACTCTAATGATCAAAACCCAATTTATAATATCCAGTTTGCTTAGGTGTGTGACCCTATAGGATCATATGATAATGGTAATGAGTTCATAACTCATAAGTTATAAGCGGCTTCTAGCAAAACATTATAACCGTCCAATACCATATGATTGTCTTATCTCGACATCACGACTCTACTAGAGTAAATACAAGTATGATTTCAGGACATTCCCTTCAATCTCCCACTTGTACTGGAATCAACTATTCCCATAATCCCTTTGTCTCTATATCTCGATCTGGCATAAGGCAAGAACTCGTGTCATCCTTAATCAACCAAACCATGTTTATCGAACTCCGATTTATACTGATAAAAGACAAACGATTGACATTCAATCCGTTTGAGCGCGGCCACGCATTTCCAGTATCAAATCTTCGATAGGCCCAGAGATATTTATCTCCCGTTATATGGGAGGGACAAATTCCATCTTGTTCCATCCCTGTTCCTACACACTTCATAATATGCCCAATCAATGCCTTTATAGCCACCAGTTACGGCTGACGTTTGACAAAGTCAAAGCATACCAATTCATATGTAAGAAAACATGATGAACTCAGGTCAAAGGACTATACTCTATAGTCGTAATGAGAAACTCTTATGACACTCATATAACAATCTTGTAAAGTTCTCATTAGCGGGTCATGTCCGATCATGTGTTCTCTAACACAATATCTGTGATTGACTTTAATACTCCTATTAATGACTCCATGAAACTTAGTCATCAGTCACCTCACATTAGTCTCGCGCGGTTATCAATGTCCAACTTTGATAACCTCGACTATGGACACAAATAATTTATGTCATCTATCACTTATAGAGTCTCATGATCAAATCACATATTTGATGATCTATAAGAATGCCATAAATTACTTTTGGACAGTTATTTAATAACACCATTAAATAATACTGAAACAATTTCATTAAATAAAACATAACCAAATGTATGTTTACATGAACATCAAAATATAAATATGATAACTCCCACTAAAACAAGATTACTGCTTAAGGAATCTAATGCCTATAGCAGCTGCATGACTCTCATGCTTCGGTCGTGGGAGTGGCTTAGTCAACGGGTCAGCAACGTTCTCGTCTGTCGGAACTCTGCTGATCTTGACGTCACCTCTCTCAATGATATCACGAATCAGATGATATCTCCTCTCAATGTGTTTGGATTTCTGATGTGATCTGGGCTCCTTAGCCTGAGCTATGGCTCCATTGTTGTCACAAAACAATGCCACAGGCTCAAAAATGCTAGGAATCACACCAAGCTCAGTAATGAACTTCCTAATCCAAACAGCCTCCTTCGCCGCTTCAGAAGCAGCGATGTATTCAGCCTCGGTCGTTGAGTCCGCCACGGTGCTCTGCTTGGAACTCTTCCAACTAACTGCACCTCCATTCAGACAGAAAACGTAACCAGACTGAGATCGGAAATCGTCTCTATCTGTCTGAAAGCTGGCGTCTATATAACCACTCACTACAAGCTCATCACTTCCTCCGTACACTAAGAACTTATCCTTGGTATTTCTCAAATACTTCAGGATTGTCTTGACGGCAGTCCAGTGACTCTCACCGGGATCTGATTGGTATCGACTCGTCATGCTTAAAGCACAAGCAACATCTGGACGAGTACAAAGCATGGCATACATAATAGATCCTACTGCAGAAGCAAAAGGAATCCTACTCATGCGCTCTCGCTCAGCAGGTGTCGAAGGACACTGCTTCTTGCTGAGAGTAATGCCATGAGACATCGGAAGCAAGCCCTTCTTGGAATCATGCATGTTGAACCTGTGTAGAACCTTATCGATATAAGTGTCCTGGCACAGTCCAATCAGCCTCTTTGATCTATCTCTATAGATCCTTATTCCAGAATATAGGCGGCTTCACCCATGTCTTTCATCGAGAAACAACTTCCTAGCCAGTCCTTTACTGACTGAAGTAACGGAATATCATCTCCTATGAGAAGTATGTCATCTACATACAGTACGAGAATGCAACTGCGCTCCCACTAATCTTCTTGTAAACGCAAGGTTCCTCTCGTTTCTGATGAAGTTAAACTTTTTAACTGCTTCATCAAAACGTAGGTTCCAACTCCGAGATGCTTGCTTCAATCCATAAATGGATTTATGAAGCTTGCATACTTTCCCAGCAGCATTAGGATCAATGAAACCCGGAGGTTGTGTCATGTACACATCCTCCTCCAGAATTCCGTTAAGGAAAGCTGTTTTCACATCCATTGCCAAATCTCATAATCATAATGAGCGGCTGTTGCTAGGAGAATCCGAATAGATTTAAGCATAGCGACTGGGGAATAGGTTTCATCATAGTCAACACCTTGAACTTGTTTGAAACCTTTTGCCACCAACCTAGCTTGTAAATCTGAACGTTTCCATCCACATCGATCTTCTTCTTGAAGACCCATTTACACTCAATGGCTTTTACACCATCAGGTAAATCACCCAAAGTCCATACTTGGTTTTGTGACATGGAACCGATTTCGGATTCAGGGCTTTAACCACTTTTCGGAGTCAGGGCCCATCATTGCTTCTTCGAAAGTCGCAGGTTCGTCACTGTCAATGATCAAGAGATCATGACAATTAGTCACAAGAAATCCATATCTCTCGGGCTCTTGACGAATCCTTTCGGATCTGCGAACTTCTGGCATCACAGGTTCGGACTCTACAACTCTTTGTAGATCCAGTCGCTGCTCTTCCTCGACAGGTTGAGCAGGCTCCTGTGATTCTCGAACTTCTTCGAGTTGTACTTTACTCCCACTGTTCTTCTTGGAAAGAAATTCTCTCTCAAGAAAAACACAGTTCTTTGCAACAAACACTTTGTTCTCAGAACGGTTGTAAAAGTAGTAAGCCTTGGTTTCCTTAGGATAACAACGAAGTAGCACTTATCAGATTTGGGTTCAAGCTTATCAGATATCAACCGCTTGACATAAGCTTCACAACCCCAAATTTTAAGAAAAGATAATCTTGGAACTTTTCCAGTCCACATCTCATATGGTGTCTTCTCGACTGATTTTGATGGAACTCTGTTAGCGTAAACGCAGACGTCTCTAGAGCGTATCCCCAAAAGGATATGGAAGATCTACTTGACTCATCATCGATCGAACCATATAATAAAGTCCGATTCCTCCTTTCAGACACACCATTCCACTGAGGTGTTCCAGGAGGAGTAGTTGTGAAACAATTCCACAATTACTCAGATGATCACTGAACTCTTGGCTTAAGTACTCACCTCCACGATCTGATCGAAGAGCTTTGATACTTTTACCAAGTTGGTTCTGTACTTCATTTTGGAACTCCTTGAACTTTTCAAAGGATTCCGATTTATGTCTCATTAAATAGACATAACCATATCTACTGAAGTCATCAGTAAACGTGATGAAGTACTGAAAGTTTCCTCTAGCACTAACACTCATTGGACCACATACATCGGTATGTATTAGTCCCAATAGGTCACCGGCCCTTTCATTAAACTTATTAAAAGGAGCCTTTGTCATTTTGCCCAATAAGCAGGATTCACACTTCTCAAATGATTCAAAATCAAATGAGTCCAAAAGTCCATCTTTGAAGCTTTTGAATCCTTTTCTCATTGATGTGGCCCAAACGACAATGCCAGAGAAACGTAGGGTTCGAGTCATTGGTTCTTAACCGTTTGGCATTTATGTTATAGACAGGCAAAGATTGGTTAAGAATATAGTCCATTCTCTAATGGAGCGCTACCATAAAACATTTCATTACGATCAAAAGAACAACACTTGTTTTTAATCGAAAAATGAAAGTCTTCTAAATCCAAAACAGGAATAGAAATGATGTTTCTGCTTATAGCAGGTACATAGTAGCAATTATTCAATTCTAAAACCAAGCCTGACGGCAAAGACAAATGATAAGTTCCTACGGCCAATGCAGCAACTCTTGCTCCATTCCCAACACGCAGGTCCACTTGTCCCTTCTCCAGCGTTCTACTGTTGCTTAGACCCTGCATATTTGAACAAATATGAGCGCCACAGCCGGTATCTAATACCCAAGACTTAGAACCTGAAGTAGTAACATTTACTTCTATAACATAGATACCTGAAGAAGTCGTCTCATACGTCTTCTTCGAGTTCTTTAGATCTCCAAGATACTCTTTGCAATTTCTCTTCCAATGCCCAGACTTATTGCAGTAATGACATTTATCTGCATCAGTAGGGCCGCGTTTGGGTTTGGAAGAAGCCTCAGGCTTATCCTGATTCTCAATCTGGAATGCCTTAGCTTTTCCTTTACCCTTAGCATGTTTCTTAAACTTTTTACCCCCTTGCACCATAAGTACATTAGGGGTGCCCTTTTTGATGTTTGGCTCAGCTGTCTTGAGCATGCCATGCAGTTCCGTCAAAGTCTTTGTAATGTTGTTCATGTTATAGTTCATGATAAACTGATCAAAGCTCGACGGCAATGACTGCAGAATGATGTCCGTAGCCAACTCTTGGCTAAGGGGACAATCCAGTTTTGCCAAGTTATCAATATAACCCATCATCTTAATGACATGTGGGCTAACTGGACCATCCTTTGTAGCTTGCACTCAATGAGAGACTTAACCGTCTGGTATCTCTCAGTTCGTGCTTGCTCCTGAAACATCCCTTTCAGGCTAGTGATCATCTCAACAGGTGACGCCACGTTCTCGTATTGCTTCTGCAAGTCCGAGTTCATGGTAGCCAGCATGAGACAACTCACATCGACCTCATCATTGGAATGCTTCTCCCAAGCATTCCTTTCAGCGTGTCCGGCATTGGATTTCGGTTTCTCAGGGAGAACCTTCTCAAGGACATATTCCTTTTTCTCTTGCTTGAGAACAATTCTCAAGTTCCGATACCATTCAAGGAAGTTCGATCCATTAAGCTTGTCCTTCTCAAGGACGGATCGAAGCGAGAATGTGTTTCTGTGAGGGGAGCTAGCCATAGCTGAAAAAACACAAAATGAGAGTTTAGTTTCGATGTTCAAGAAATGAGAAATCTTAACAATTAAGAAACTCACATTATATTCAAAACAATTTTCCTCAATTGAATATAATGATCCAAGATCCATATTTCACAAAAAATTTGAGTGAGCTTTGGCCCATCGCCCAAACTTTTAGCTATTTAGGTAAGCAACACTTTGCTAATTATATCATATATAATTCTTGTCTCGGATTAATATCTTATATCAAATCCGATCCTATATCTCTGAGCCCAAAACTATTTTGATAGCCCAGTTAAGCAAACCAATCTTTTAAGTCCGTAGTAACGATTACAACCTGCCTCACTCATGTAATTGCGGACACCCTGCTTTGGCAGACCTATCACACAATGAAACGAGCCTTGACAGTTGACAAGATTGGGAAGATATTAAAAGCTTAATATTTTGTTTGAGGAACTGAACCTTAAATCTAGTTTATATCAATTATATATCCTAGATATTTCAACTTGTTTTAAAACTTTAAAACTTCTTTAAGTTAAACAAGCTAGGAACGCAAATTCTGAAGTGGTGTCGATCGACACCAGATCAGTGTCGATCGACACAACTAGTTTGTGTTGACTGACAGATTCCGATCCGGTTCAATCGCGATAAACCATTTAACCGATTAAACCGATCGAATCAATTTTCAAATAACCGACCGGTGTCGATCGACACTACATTAGTGTCGGTCGACACCAACCAAATCGGTTCAATGAACGATAACCGATTTACCGCTTGAACCGATCGCGATTACCCGGTTCAATCCAATTGAACCAAACGCGATGAACCGATTGGTGTCGATCGACACTACTTTAGTGTCGGTCGACACCAGTGGTTTGAGGAAACACGATCTTCGATCGTGACCTAAAAGTTCACGCGAAAACCCGATCGGTGTCGATCGACACTCACATGGTGTCGATCGACACCCGTTTCGCACAAACCCAAGAACGAACGATTTATGCAGCAAAAAAACGATTTTTGAACATAACAAATCTAGCATGCAATCCTATATATCATATATATCACAATTTGAATTCAACTAATTCAATCTCATGCTTCAGATTCAATAAAACAAAGTTTTCACGCGAAAACCGTAGTGGTGTCGATCGACACCGAATTGGTGTCGGTCGACACCGAAGAACCCAGAACGGCGTTCTTCTTCAAAACAATTTTAACAGGTGGATCTTTAACAAAATTCAACAGATTCAATAGAAACACACCGCTCTGATACCACTGATGGGATTTCGTTCAGGTTTTAATCGAATTAAAATAGCCCTAACAACAATCCTAAACCACGGATCTTGTGCCAATTGAATCTACGATGAATATATGTCAAATCTCGAACATACCTGAAGATTTGCAGCGGAAGAAGAACAGGTAATCGAGATTAGGAAGCGCCTCAAGTGCTGCGCCTCTACAGAAGTCCACACGCACACAAACTGGACGGCGGGATGCTAGTACCGGAGCGAACGATTCGCCTTCGGGTTTTCTGAAACGTTTTCTCTGTTTTCTCAAGCTTCCAAGAGAGCTTCTATGGTGTGTAAACTCGAGCAGCCCTCATATCATATATATAGGCTGGAGTTGCCGACAGGTGTCGATCGACACCCACCATTGGTGTCGATCGACACCTTGCCGACAGGTCCTCGCAGAAAGTCAAGGATCTTCTAGAAGACGATCCCGAGTGGTGTCGATCGATACCAACCATTGGTGTCGATCGACACCTTCACAGAAAATCGATATCGACGTATATCTTATATACGTTGATCATAATCATTACTCTAATGATCAAAACCCAATTTATAATATCCAGTTTTCTTAGGTGTGTGACCCTATAGGATCATATGATAATGGTAATGAGTTCATAACTCATAAGTTATAAGCGGCTTCTAGCAAAACATTATAACCGTCCAATACCATATGATTGTCTTATCTCGACATCACGACTCTACTAGAGTAAATACAAGTATGATTTCAGGACATTCCCTTCAAAACCCTAATTTCTAATTTTTCCCCAATTTTGGTTAGAACCCTAGTTTCTAATTTTTCCCCAATTATTGCTATAAATCCCCTAGAACAAAACAATAAGTCGTTTAGCCTCCTTCAAAACGACAGAACACACTAAAATGTCATGTTGTTTTGTTCATATTAAAACTCTGCGTTTTACTTAACGTCGACCCTATGAACGACGTTTTTCGGTGCCACATCATCGATACACACGTGGGTTGTATTGCGGTTTGACTGCATGGTGAGGAGTTGACCTGCATTTTTTGAATGTGACAGGTTGATTTGCAAATTCGTATAAGGTGACGGGTTTTCTTTGCAGAAAACCCTAAAAAGAATCGGAGTTGTTGCTGACTAGACAGCTAGCGCCTTAAATGTATATAGGGTCTCCCATATACTAGTAGTATGAACTAAACTGGACATAAATTTATTAAGTGGTCTTGGGATTTGAAAGCATTTAAATGCGAGATCGGTAAGGGTTATTCATGCGAAATTTATGACACTCTTTTTTTTTCTTTTAAAAGTAACTTTAATTGTTAAAAACAGCATCTGAAAACCTTAAATTCCGAGGCCATAAAGGAGGTTGCAGCAGGCTGAGTCTGAGACCCTCCACCAACTAACTTTTTTTTTTTAATACGGAGTATAAATAAATGTGTCGTTCAAACCGTTGCTTCGATCGACTTTTTAGCAAAACAAGCAATCTTGGTTCAGAACATGTAGTACTACTAAACAAGTTTAATCTAAAATATACTGATGTTATTGTTTCTTCCCCAAATTGTTTTCGTTGACCTTTAAATGCATGGACGCTGAAGTATATTTTAAACTTGGTTGATTACTTGGATTTTATATCATCAAGGACTGATGATGACCTAAGTTAAAAATCGATAATCGATAAATGATCATTCTATACTTTTTTGTGTTAATATAAAGATTTGTTTTTAAAAAAAAATAAAAATACAATGATTCTATGGATAGAAGGGAATATGCATTGTCTTTTCTATGCAAGTTATGTACTAATTAGATTTAAAATAAATTAAATAAAGGGGACAATTACCTATGTTTTCATAACTCATTTAGTAAGTATCATTTTCTCAAAGTATATACTATTATTTACCGTTGAGTTCATGAATAAATTTATCAAAGTTAGTTCAACTTTACATAAGCTTACTTGGTTCACCGTAGTTTTGCTTTACAAACTGAGATAAAAATATTTCTATTGACATTTTTATTCAAGAATAAACATGTAGGTAAACATTATTCTTGTTCACCTTGTTTTATCCGTTGAATTTATCAGAATTTTTTTATAAAAAAATTAGAAACTTTCAAAAGTCTTAGAAAAACCAATACATTATAAACAAAGTACAACCACCATCACCATTCACCGTCGCCACCTCCCTCTTGTATCAATTTACATCGACTGAAAACAAGACACACTTATAAGACTCATAGTTCTCGAGGGCTAGGCTTAAATACTAAAAAGGCCGATACAGCGTACTATAAGCCCATCTAATGTAAAACCCACCTAAACCATATATTTTTTCTAACGTCAGCAAATATTTGTTGTTCTTGTCCGGCTGTTGAAAAATATTACGATATAAAATATGTACCACCAAAACAGTTTCTTTTTTTTTTTTTAATTCAAGTTTCTAATACGACATACACTAACATATATACAACAACAGCAAAGACGTTTTGTTCTTCTCCTGCTGTTGAAAAATATTACGATATAAAATATGTACCACCAAAACATTTTTTTAATTCGGGTTTTTAATATGACATACACTAATACATATATGTAAATACACACTATATACATATCAGTTCTACAAAAGTATTATAATAATAAACAAACAGTAATTTAGTTAATCGCAAATCGACGGTGCGTCATGCACATGTAATGTGATCGTCTAATCCTTTCTCAGTCCACCACTCACTTATTTTGTTTACTAATTTATGCATTTATTTTAGGACTATAATCGACGGTGCGTCATGCCCTGTGTTTGAACGTTATGAGTGATTAGTTAGGTAGTCATGACTCACTGAAAAAGCCATCACTATTAAGCAAATCTTCTACCAACCAACTCATATATTTTCTTAAGAAATGATTGATATATTTCCAAGATTAGGTATCCTGTAATGGTTACTTTATAAATTCTATCATTATTTTCAATTCATCAGAACACATATATCACATATCATGTGATGATTTGGTAATTAGTATTGGTCACCGATATTTTTGTTCAATCAGTACGATTAATTAATTAAGACCAGGGTATCCAATTTTACACTATAAAAAATATTTCCTCATTTAATAAAAAATAAATGCTTTTGAAAAAAGAATATTTAAAAAGTAAAAATTTAAATGCATTTTTATTAGTTATTGATAATAAATTATCAACTTAAAGTTTTAAGTTTATTGAATTATTATTAATTTAAAGTTATTGAAAATTGTTGATAATATAAAATAATATTTTATAATCAAAATTAAATATATAATTCTAATATGTGTGAAAAACTGAAAAGTCTATTATTTCAAAAACAGAAAATTATGTTTTTAATTTATGAAATTCTAAGTTACTATTATGTATTAACATTACATATTTTTGTCGAGACATAGCGTAACTTGTTATTATAAACTCAAGAATATATAAAAAAAAATACGAGCAAGCACACCCATTTTAATCAACAATATATTTTTTGATTTATATATAATATTGAACATGTGAGTTTCTTATATTATTTTGAAATTATATACACCGAATGCGACATATACCAAAACATAAACTATGCGTGCATGCGTTCTATGATTATAATTTTAAATTATAAATAGATACGTTCAAACTTGCCAGAAAAAAAAGAAGAGACACATTCAAATAGTTCTTATATTGTTCTTTTGTGTGCTAAAAGATCTTCTATTGATACACATTCAAATTGTTAATATATAGGTGGTTTCTGATGTGAACATACACATAACTTGTTCAATTACACCTTGTTAAAAACAAAAGTCAGTAGAAATGATTTTGACGTTGAACGATTGAGACCAATATGAATTGTATAATTAGTGATGCATTTCTGGGTTTTTTTATTGGACATAAGGCAAACATATATATATATATATATATATATCTTCTGTCTTTGCCACAAACCATTTTGTTTGGCAAGCGCAAGATGCTGTTTAACTGCTCCCAAAGTAAGAACACAGTTATATATATATATATATATACCAGATGATTTTCCCGTGCATGAGCACGGGTATGAATATTTCCAAAGTAACTTACTTAAAATTATTGGATAATATTATTTTTTATTTAGTAATAAGTTTCTATTTGTTTTGTCAACTATATGAATTCATGTAAATATAAGATAGTCTTAAATAATTTTAAGATATTATATATCTTATTAAACATTGTTGGTATAAAAATTTAGATATGCACTGTTATTCATTTTTAGATTTATTATGTGGCATATATTCCTTTGAATTGAAATAGAATTAATTGTTTTTTGTTATGTTTAGGCTAAAGTTGGCTCAGTTTGTTTATCTTAGATTTGTAAAGCTATTATTGTAAAATTTTTATTTTTCTTTAATTATTTCTCTTTTTCAAAATTACATTAATTAAGAAAAATAATTTTAAAACATAAAATAATTTTTGCATATATAAAAAAACAAAAAATACAAAAAGGAAAGTCTTTAATAAAGGGAAATTGCATATATAAAAAAGAAAATTCTTTTTAAAATAATATTAAAAATGAAAAAACTTTGAAATATAAAAATATTTCTATTAGATATAGAATCGTTAATTCCAAAAAAAGTCTTTTGGAAATCATACTAAAAAGAAAAAACATTTAAATAATTTTAAAAATTAAGAAAGTAAAACTTCCCCTTATTTATATAAATATGAATACGTTTTCAAAAATTTATTAAAAATAAAAATTAAAACTTTCTTTTATTTATCTCATTAAGGGTATGCTTGTAATCAACCACTCTAAGAATCAACGTGAAAGCGACACATATGCAAGTGACTTCTCAAATAATATTATTAAGATATATATTTTTAGTAAAAAAAGTAAGAATGTCAATGTCTCACCAAACTAATACATTCTCAAATTCTATATATAAATAAATGTGTCGTATAGGGAAACGGTGCGGTCAGTCCTCATATTTTGGATCGGTGGCCTAACTTTAAAGTAGACTCCACTTCAGTTTATGTTGTAGGAAAAAACATTGTGATCAATTTAAAAATATGGCGTGTGCATCCTAAAAGGGACGGTGTGATAAAACCATTGAATAGTGGATTAAATAGTTAAATGTAACTAGCATCCAACTAGTTTACTTTTATACAGCTTGACATATAAACATTTACCGTACAGCCGATAAGACATAGCTTTAAAACCAAATGCTTGCTATTGTACATATACGTTTAACATTCCTTGTCACCAGCTAGGTACACATTCTAAGATGTGAATGTGGATTATTCAGTCACACCTTAAAACACACACAAAAATGTACTACAGTTTGTCAGTTTCATTGTACTTGTGGCATGCTATTTCTTAAAGAAAGGGGCAGCTGAACCAAATTATAGACTAACTAAGACGTGATGTTCCAAAAAAAAAAAAACTAACTAAGACGTGCCAATAACAACACGTGTGCTTTCGTCATGCAAATTCCAATCTTTTCCAATTATTTAAGTTTTTTTTTTTTTGCTTTTTTTCTTCTGTCCGTCATCGATTGGGACATTTCAACTTTCTTCCTTTTTTTCAACTTCAGTTTATTAAAGTTTCTCTTTCACTGGAACCTAATTAATTCAAGTTAAAATAACATTTTCGTAAGTTGTTCACCAAACAAATGAAACCTATGACACTAACTTATTAGCGATGTACTCTGATGCTATAGCGAGACAATTTAATTATTGCTGCATTCAATCCAATAATCTTAATTGATTTTTCGGTTCAAAATCCAACATATTTATTTTAGATATAAAGACAGGAAACTACAGAGATGACCAATGTCGGTTTTTTAGTCCTAAAAGTTATAACTACGTATTTGAAAACTAAACTTTATAAGTAAGAGTTTGGTCATGTCTTGTTTGGTATATATATATTTTTTTTAATCCAGGTATCCGAACCCAAAGTGGACCCGACCAGACCCATCTGTGTGGTGCCCATGCAACCGGAGTGGCCCCGAGAGGCTCAACCGGAGTTGGGTGGTCCTGGAAGACGGAATAAGCCATGTTACATCCACCCGAAGACGTGGTTCCGTTGGTCGGGACTCGAACCCAGGTGGCGGGATTGGTAGTACAAGTCTTGTTTGGTATTGACTCATATATAAATATAAATCATAACCTATCTATATGGGACCTGAAAAAAAGTTCCAGTTTCTATTGATTTACACTTTAACCAACTCATGGTCAGTAATTGATTTACACTTTAACCAACTCATGGTGACTTACTCGTTGAAAGGTTTTCTTTTTGGAATTGGAGAATACTATATATAATGTGGTTCCAAATATGGTTGGTCAATATAAAATTTTCATGTTAATAATATCCAAGTCTGTACATGCTTCATAATTTTTTTGTTCGAGATTTGATCTACAACACCTCGATTACGAACAAAAGACAAAAAGTAGATGCACTGACTACTTTTAGAATTTTACAGTTTTTTCTTGGTCAACATAATTTTAGTTAATTATGGCAGAAACTTTTAAGTTTAGTTAATGTCTAGTTGTCTGCTATACGTTTTTATAACATTTTTTAAAAATAATAAGAAATAAAATATATATTCAAATTACAAGTAGGGATACTTATACATTTTTAAGATACAAAATTATTCAAGATTACTTGTAGTCAATTGGAGTTTCTTATATTAAGGATCTGAGGAAAGCTTTATGTTTTGGGATTATTTTTCTTTTTTTTTCTACGCAAGAAATAAAACATATATTATCGGTACTGTTCTTATTCGTCTATGTGGTTGCGCAAATTTATTTACTCATTCACAGTTTCTTAAAACCATAGCCAGTCAAACTGAATTCTGTACTTCTATTTTTATCGGAACCAATGACTTATTCAAGTTTATCTATGAGTAGTACATTACTTAATATGAGACGGCAGTCTAAAGGTGATAGCATCCTTGCGTCTTGTTTGGTAGATTAATAACTTTAAGTATAGAGAAAAAACAATTATAAGTCAAGTTTTGTCCATTTATCAAAACGTTTTTTCTTTCTTTCTCGTTAGAACCGTTTTTCAAAAGTTGGTATAGAAAAATTGTTATTGCCCTTTCAAATTTGACTTAAGAGAGACTTAATGACCCATATTAATACACAGTCAAATTTCAAAGTTTACAGTAAGCTAATAGTATTAAGTTATTAACTAATAAGTTGTGCTAGTTGCGCAAGTTTGCAGCTATACAAGGTTAGTCAAAATTTGTTTACAATACAATAATTATCACAAGCATTTTTCTGCTAGAAAAGATGGATTCAACTTATAGATTTTTCAGAAGCATTTTTTTGGATGTTTCAGATTGATTAAAAAAATACGAGACTCGAATTTCAAACATATGTCTTTTAGTGTGAGATAAGAGCATCTCTATCAATAAAATTCTAAAGAGATTAGCAAACAAAAAAAAAATCTTAATAAAAATATTTATAATTCAATTTTACTTTTTTTTTTAAAAAAAAATTGAGCTCTAAAAAAACCAATTGAGCCTATTAATAATTGACAAATATTGTATGTGGTTTTCATGAGTTTCTTAAAAAAATTCATTTGAAAACTCTGTTTTATTTTCTCTTTGTTCCTTTTTCATTATTTCTCATTGTCTAGTTATGAGAAACTCGCTCTAAATTCTTCTTTAGATACTCTAATGCATATATTCATAATAATAGTTATCTATTTGGATAGATAAATGAGAAATAAACAATTTTAAAAGATGGAATCATGCCAGATACTCGCCCACAAAATAGACAAGTTCTTAACTTAAACAAGTCTGATTTGACATTTGTCATTGTCTTTTGTTTATAACATAGTTTCTCAACGTCAGGATCACACACCACTTCCTTGTATAAATACACATAGGACCAATTGGATCTGGTAGAAAGGAATCTTAAAAGTGTGTGAGTGAGAGAGAGAGATAAGAGAGAGAGAGAGAATGGGCAAAGGAAGAGCGCCATGTTGTGACAAAACCAAAGTGAAAAGAGGACCATGGAGCCAAGATGAAGACTTGAAACTCATCTCTTTCATTCACAAGTATGGTCATGAGAATTGGAGATCTCTCCCTAAACAAGCTGGTAATGTTTCTGATCCTAAATCTTCCGTCACCTTTGCGTCATCTTCTGGTTCTGATTCTTTGTTGTGTCTATTCATCTATGCATGCAATGAAGGATTGTTGAGGTGTGGCAAGAGTTGTCGTCTTCGATGGATTAATTACCTCAGACCTGATGTAAAACGTGGCAATTTCAGCGCAGACGAAGAAGAAACAATCATTAAACTTCACCAGAGCTTTGGAAACAAGTCTGTGTTATCTTGTTAGTGTACTGTTTGGCTCAAAGTTCCGATTTTGACAATAGATTTTCTGCATTTTGGATTCAGGTGGTCGAAGATTGCTTCTAAACTGCCGGGACGAACAGACAATGAGATAAAGAACGTGTGGCATACCAATCTCAAGAAAAGATTGAGCTCGGACGCCAACACAAATGCCGATGATGAAGCGGCAACAAAAGGTTCTTTGAATAGAGAAGAGACCTCTCAAGAGTCATCCCCTAATGCTTCTTTGTCTTTTGGTGGTTCCAACATTTCTAGCAAAGAGGATGGTCTACAGATAGGTCAAACGTTCGAGTATTTTCAAGATTATAACGAATTCACGGGGATGTTACAAGAGGTAGACAAACCACAGCTGCTGGAGATACCTTTTGATCTAGATCACGACATTTGGAGTTTCATAGATGGTTCAAATTCATTCCAACAACCCGAGAACAGTTTGACTCCAAGGGCTCATCAAGAATCTGAAGAAGATGAAGTTGAGAAATGGTTCAAGCACCTTGAAAGCGAACTCGGGTTAGAAGAAAACGATGGCCAACAAGAAGAGCATAGAGAAGCCAAAGAAGAATCATCGTCATCATCACTCTTGCAGAGTTACGAGCTCCTGATACATTAATGAAGCCATAAGAAGCTCAATGTACTGATTATCATCAATGAAGATGTACAATAGAGCTAAATTCTTGGCAATTTTAGTAAAATAACATGATCGATCAGGTAGGCAGATGCAGTAGCAATGGCGGAGAAACGTAGATATGTAGATATTACAGAGCGGAAAAAATTCCAGCAAAAAGATTGTATTTGCAAAAGATTGCTTTGTACTGAAGCCAAGCAACCACAATATAACATGTTTTGGGATGGAATAATTGATTCAGCAGCTAAGATTTCAAAATACGAACAAACAAAGACGTCTCGGTTTTACTCTCAATGAGTCAATTGTGTACTAACCATATCTCCAGGCAAAGCAAATAAAAGTTACCATAAATGAAACGAGACGATTTATTCAAATCTTGTTGGAATTTTCTTGTATAACAGAGAAGTCAATCAATCTTTAGCGGGTATTTGTTTGAACACCAAATCTGCCTTTTTGAGTACATTCTCAAAAGACTAATTGAGACACAAAAAAACAAACCGAACACCATTTTTTTTAACTATCAAACCATGGATTGGTCTACGAGTAGACACAGTGACAATATCTCTAAAACCAAATTATCTATCGATTCGTATAATAGTCATAATAATAATAAAAAAGCACAAAGAGTATCAATTAGGGAAGAAATCTGACCATGAGCGAAAAAACGAGATTATTGGTGGAACATTGTATCTCCAAATCCATATTTGATCATGCGCGAAAAGAAAAAAGAAAAAAAAAAAAAGCTAAAACCTCTCTCTCAGTCATCTTGGTTCGTTGGTTCGTTGGTTCGTTGCAGCCAGCTCCTGTTCTTCCTGTTCAAGTAAGGGAACTATGATTTCGAGCATCTTACCCTCAACAGTTTTCGCAAGAGTGAGAATGGGCTCATAATAATGGATGTGAGCATCCATACACTTCTTCAGAATCGGTAAGTGGGCCTTACACCTGATGATAGGGCGATCAGGATGATCATCCATGCAATCTGTCAAAGCCTTGAAAGACTCTTTGCAAGCACCTCCTTCCATGAAATCGCTAAATCGCACTAGTGCTTGGTCGTCCTCGTCCATCTCTGACGAATCTCCCTGTTTCGGGGGGAATAAGGCCCGGAGCTCCTTCGACCAGAATTCTAAAAGAGAATCCGCCCCCGCTTGTAGTGCAGCTCTCTCTTCCTCCGGCACCTCCTCCGGATTCACCTCCTCTATCTCGTCTAGCTTGTCTAGGTTCTCTAACAGAGATATGTCATTTCGAGAATTGGACTCGGTGGATGACGAGATCCCCATTCTTTATGGGGTACGGCTGCTGAGTATTAGAGAGGTTGAAATAATTTCTCGGAAACTGTTACACTTGTATTTGAAGATGATCGAACCCTAAGTTGTATCTACTAGGCCCAAGATGACAAACTTGAAGAGACATTTGGATTATGAAAATACCTTTCTTTCCTCAAAATAATTAATTTGTCCGTGTTTAATGTCAAAGCACGGATAAGATTTTCAAATTACGACATAAAATAAAAAAATCTTGTATTAAAGCATCAGTTTTGTTGAGATGACCATTATATTTAGGCCTGTGATTAAAAACCGGAACCGAATATCCGAACCGAAACCGAACCGAAAAAGCAGGTACCGGAACCGATCCGATTCTAACCAAAATACCCGATGGTTCCTAAACATTGATACCCGTGGATATCGGATAATACCCGGAACCGAACCGATACCCGATCGGGTATCTGAATAACCCGAATATATTGATGATATTAGGTATTTTTTTTTTGGATATTACAAATATTTTTCGGATATTTGGTTACTGTCGGGTATTTTTTTTATTTTGGGTACCCGAATAACCCTAACACAGTTAGAACCGATCCGATCCGGAACCGATAAAAATCTACCCGAAACCGATCCGAAAATATGCAAGTAACTATTGGATATATATTTCCTATAACCGAAAGAACCGGAACCGTTCGGATCCTACCCGGAACCGACCCGAATACCCGAAATCCCAGGCCTAATTATATTTCTAGTTTCTATCCTAAGCCCGGTTTAATAAGATCAATTAAAAATTCCAATTTCTGGTACGACAAGAGCAGTCACTTTAGTTTGTAACTTTCCGACGAATTAGAGCTGGCCATCATTCACCGGGAATCTCGATTACTAAGCGGTTTATTATCCCTCCGTTCCAAGACGCGGCGACTATCGACATTGCAATGCTTGAAAAAGGTGCAAGTAGAAAGAAGAAACGTTTCCAGATTAAGTGGATCTTTATCCCTCTCAGACCATTGGAACCCGGAATTATATTGTTTTCATCAGAATGGTTTCTCTGATATCACTAGAGAAATCACGGGAAAAGCTGTGCACGCGCTTTCTGTGAAGGGACTGGTTATCCTCAGTGTGCACCACACGAACACTTTGATCAACATGTATGCCAAGTTTGGCAGAGTCAAACCTGCGCGCTACCTGTTCGACGAAATGCCTGTCAGAAACGAAGCTTCATGGAATACCATGATGTCGGGGCTTGTCCGTCTTGGATTGTACCGGGAAGGGATTGTTTTTTTCCAGAATATATGTGATCTTGGTATTAAGCCAAGTAGCTTTGTGATTGCCAGTTTAGTGTCAGCTTGTGGTCGGTCAGGTTCTATGTTCAGGGAAGGGGTTCAAGTTCACGGCTTCGTGGCTAAGTCCGGTTTGCTGTCTGACGTCTACGTGAGTACTGCTATTTTGCATCTCTACGGTGTTTATGGATTGGTTTCTTGTTCAAGGAAGGTCTTTGAAGAGATGCCTGACCGCAACGTGGTGTCGTGGACTTCACTCATGGGTGGTTACTTGGATAAGGGTGAGCCTGATGAAGTCATTGATATCTATAAAGTTATGAGAGGACAAGGAGTTGGGTGTAATGAAAATTCCATGTCTGTGGTAATCACTTCTTGCGGCTTGCTTAGAGATGAATCCTTGGGCCATCAAATTATCGGACAGGTTATCAGATCAGGACTTGAGAGCAATCTGGTAGTCGAGAATTCGCTTGTATCCATGTTTGGTAATCTGGGAAACGTTGACTACGCAGAATACATTTTTGATCAAATGTCAGAACGTGATACAATTTCATGGAATTCGATTGCCGCTGCATACGCTCAAAATGGTCACGTCGAGGAATCTTTCAGGATTTTCAATTTGATGCGTCGTTTTCATGATGAAGTGAACTCCACCACTGTGTCAACTCTGTTATCAGTCCTGGGTCATGTAGATCACCAAAAATGGGGTAGAGGAATTCATGGTCTGGTGGTTAAAATGGGGTTTGATTCGGTTGTCTGTGTGTGCAATACTCTTTTGAGAATGTACGCAGGCGCTGGAAGATCAGAAGAAGCAGAGTTGGTGTTCGAACAAATGCCTGCTAAAGATTTGATCACTTGGAACTCTTTGATGTCTTGTTTTGTCGAGGACGGGAGGAGCCTAGATGCCTTAGGACTTCTCTGTTCAATGATAAGGACCGGAAAATCAGTGAACTATGTTAGTTTTACAAGCGCATTGGCTGCTTGCTTCAGTCCCGAGTTTCTCGATAAGGGCAGGATCCTTCATGGGCTTGTGGTGGTCACCGGTTTATTTGACAATCAGATTATTGGTAATGCACTGGTTTCTATGTACGGCAAGATAGGCGAGATGAGCGAATCCAGACGGGTACTACTACAGATGCCTAGACGAGATGAAGTTGCTTGGAATGCTCTTATTGGTGGCTATGCTGAGGATGAAAATCCCGACAAGGCACTGGCGGCTTTTCGAACTATGCGAGTGGAAGGTGTTCCTGCAAATTATATCACAGTGGTAAGTGTTCTTGGTGCTTGCTTATTACCCGGTGATTTGCTTGGACGTGGGAAGCCATTACACGCCTACATAGCTTCGGCTGGATTTGAATCGGATGAACACGTGAAAAACTCGCTTATCACTATGTACGCGAAATGTGGAGATTTAAGCTCGAGTCAGGACCTATTTAATGGATTAGATAATAGGAATATTATCACGTGGAATGCTATGGTTGCGGCAAATGCTCACCACGGTCATGGAGAAGAGGTGCTAAAACTTGTTTCAAAGATGCGAAGCTTTGGGTTGAATCTAGACCAGTTTAGTTTCTCTGAGGGACTTTCTGCTGCTGCGAAGCTAGCGGTGCTAGAGGAAGGTCAACAACTTCATGGTTTAGCTGTAAAACTCGGGTTCGAACAAGATTGTTTCGTCTTTAACGCTGCTGCTGACATGTATAACAAATGTGGGGAAATAGGCGAAGTGGTGAAAATGCTTCCTCCATCGGTTAATCGATCACTCACCTCATGGAACATACTAATATCAGCTTTTGCAAGACACGGCTATTTCGAGAAAGTGTGTGAGACTTTCCATGAGATGCTCGAAATTGGAATCAGACCAGGTCATGTGACATTTGTCTCTCTTCTTACCGCATGTAGCCATGCGGGATTAGTAGAGCAAGGCCTTGCATATTACGACATGATTGCTAGAGATTTCGGTATAAAGCCGGCAATTGAACATTGTGTTTGTGTGATTGATCTTCTTGGACGATCAGGAAGGTTAGCAGAAGCTGAAACCTTTATATCTAATATGCCGCTGAAACCAAACGACCTCGTATGGCGTTGTTTGTTAGCTTCCTGCAAAATCCATGGGGATTTGGACCGTGGGAGAAAAGCAGCAGAACATCTCTCGAAGCTAGAACCAGAGGATGATTCTGTTTATGTCTTGTCTTCAAATATGTTTGCAACAACAGGTAGATGGGAAGACGTAGAGAGTGTGAGAAAGCAAATGGGTTTCAAAAACATCAAGAAGAAACAAGCTTGCAGTTGGGTGAAACTAAAAGATAAAGTGAGCTCGTTTGGTATTGGAGACAAAACTCATCAGCAGACATCGGAGATATACGCGAAGCTAGAAGACATCAAGAAGCTGATCAAAGAATCTGGGTATGTAGCGGATACAAGCCAGGCGTTGCAAGACACAGATGAAGAACAAAAAGAGCACAATCTTTGGAATCATAGCGAAAGACTCGCTCTTGCCTATGCATTGATGAGTACTCCTGAAGGTTCAACGGTTAGAATCTTTAAGAACCTTCGCATATGCACTGATTGCCACTCTGTTTACAAGTTTGTTAGTAAAGTCTTAGGACGTAGAATCGTGTTGAGAGACCAATATCGCTTTCACCATTTTGAGAGTGGTGTGTGTTCTTGTAAGGACTACTGGTGAAAGACAACTTGATTATAGTATAGCGCATTTCGAGAGTGGTGTGTGTTCTTATTGACAACGAAATTAATTTAATAAAGTTGACAAAAAAAAAAAAAAATTAGGTTTCTTATTTGAAGCGAAGAATTTACAAAGAATAAAAGGGAAGCAAACGACGGCGTTTGACAAAGAGAGCGCAAACGTTAAAATAATAAGAAAACGCGATTATTCTCCCAAGTACTAATTTAATAGAGAGATATGAGAGAGAACGGAGAGAATGGAGAGAACGGAGAGCAAGATACGGCTATGAAGGAAAGGGATGATTCATTTCCACTGGGAGATCCTCCAGATAAGCCTCCTTCGTGGGCACAGAAGGTGACCAGTGGAATCTCTGGGGGTAGACCAAAACCAGAAACGCTGATGGATGAAGCTTTTGTGATGGAGAGACTGCACCTAAGTTTTCCCGACGGTGAGGATGGTGAGCCAGTGATAACCATAGGGGAGGAAGTCTTGCAGGTGATGAATGGAATGTGGGAACGATGCATCATTGTCAAGGTCCTTGGCCGGAACATCGCGATATCTGCACTGAACAGGAAACTCCGTGAGATGTGGAAACCGACAGGAGGAATGTTTGTAATGGATTTACCGAGGCAATTTCACATGGTTCGTTTTGATTTGGAGGAAGAGTATCTGGAGGCGCTGACAGGAGGTCCATGGAAAGCCTTCGGGAGTTATCTAACGGTGCAAGCCTGGAACCCGGATTTTGATCCTCTGTGTGATGATATAGTCACCACACCGGTTTGGGTCCGACTTGCGAATATTCCGGTGAACTTTTACCATAGAGCAATTCTCATGGGTATTGCAAGAGGCCTGGGAAACCCGATCAAAGTGGACTTAACTACTCTGAATTTTGAGAGAGGCAGATTCGCAAGAGTATGTGTTGAGGTAAATCTCTCTCGACCCCTGAAAGGTACGGTGCTGGTAAATGGTGAGCGCTTTTTCGTTGCGTATGAGGGCCTCTCCAATCTGTGCTCTGGTTGTGGTATTTATGGGCACCTAGTGCATAATTGTCCTAAACGCATGCCTGAAAAAGTCAGTGCACAACCTATGACAGATACTGCCACGCCGGAGATAGCTACTATGCAGGAGAAGGATGATTTTATTGTCTTCCAAGGAAGAGGAAGAAAGTTTACGTCGCGGCCGAAAAACAGAGGTGCCTCTACTAGTGAACCACGACCTGTTTTCGGCAGAAATCCACCGGAGATACAGTCGAATTCGAACTTGGCAATATCGAATAGATTTGGGAAGCTGGAGCAGGAGATGATCTCGAGTGGGCCAAGGAGCGTGGTGATCATTTCAGAAAAAAATAAAGAAAATGAGTATGTTCCCACGCACGCGAATAAAGGCAAAAGTGGGGCACATACAAAAGAAAAGGGATTTGTGTTTGTTGGCGTGAAGAATGGTAACGAAAGCAAGGAGGGGCACAATAATAAAATATTGGTGGGGAATAAACATAATGTGACTAATGGGTTCAAGCCCAAAGTGACAAAACATAATCAGCCCACTCGCGGTCTAATTTTTGGACCTATGAGAAACGAGAATGAACGTTCAGCATCGGGAAAGAGACTCAGGGTGGAGAGCGGGTCGGTCGGAAAAATTGGAGGAGATCCGGTTGTGAAGAGCACGCCGGTGTGCAGGGATGATTCAAGTGACCAACCCATGGAAGAAAATCCTGATCGAAGCCTGGTTGTACGAAATGCTGAGACGGAGACAAAAAATACATCGACGAGTATGCAGTCCGTTCAGCTGGAGGAGACGGAAGGGAAGGTCGGAATGGCAAAATAACGGTCATCCCCGGTGATTCAGTACTTATCCATTCTGCTTATATCAATGGATTGCATATTCTGGAATTGCCGGGGGGCCAATAAACCCAATTTCCGGAGGTCTGTACGGTACATTTTGAAGAAATTTCATGTTGATGTACTTGCTTTGTTTGAGACCCACGCTGCAGGTGACAACGCAAGGCGGATCTGTCAGAACTTGGGGTTTGAGAACTCGTTTTGTTTGGACGCAGAAGGTCACAGGGGTGGTCTTTGGCTGCTATGGAGAACAAGTGTGGGGAATGTAACAATTATTGATTCGTCGGATCAATTCATCCACGCACGGGTTGTGAATGAGGGCGACGCAATGCATATCATCGCGGTATATGCGGCACCGACTGCGAGCAGAAGGAGCGGGCTGTGGAACAGCTTGAAAGTTGTGATTCAGAATATTCACGAACCCTTTATTATAGGAGGTGATTTCAACACTATTTTAAGGTTAGATGAGCGAACTGGGGGCAATGGTCGACTGTCCCTTGACTCCCTTGCTTTCAGTGAATGGATTCAGGAGCTGTCTCTTATTGATATGGGCTACACTGGGAATAAGTTCACTTGGAGAAGAGGGCGGGAGACTCAAACCTTCGTCGCAAAACGCCTCGATAGGGTGTTCTGTTGTCCCCAGGCACGACTGCGATGGCAGGAAGCGATTGTTAAACATCTCCCTCTACTCGCTTCTGATCACTCACCGGTCTACGTTCAGCTATGCCCAAAGTCTAAAAGTAATACGCGACGACGCCCATTTCGCTTCGAAGCTGCTTGGCTTGACCATCCGAGTTTCAGCGAGTTGTTAAATAGCTCTTGGAAACAGGATGTCACAACCCCGGAAGCTCTTCACGATTTGCAAGAGAAGTTGAAAATCTGGAATAGGGACGTCTTTGGTGACATTCAGAAACGCAAAGATCAGTTAACAAAGGATATTACAATTGTCCAGGGACAGCTTGATTCGATTCAGACGGATGACCTATTGCAGAGGGAAGCAGAGCTGCTCCAGGAGCTGTATGTGGTAATGGAACAAGAGGAAATTCTCTGGTTTCAAAAATCGCGGGAGAAGTGGGTTGCCTTAGGGGACCGCAATACAAGCTTTTTCCACCTTTCGACTGTGATTCGGCGGAACCGTAATAGAATTGTTACGTTAAAAGATAGTGATGGGAGATGGGTCTCCAATGATGCGGAGTTGGAACAACTTGCGAACTCTTTCTACACTCGCTTGTACTCAATGGAAGATGTTCCAGCCTCTGTCCCGAGTCTGCCTGATATAGGATTTTCAAGATTGACAGAAACGGAGCTTCGGGTGTTAGAGAAACCGTTTACAGCCGACGAGATTGAGTCTTCAGTAAGGAGTATGGGCAGATTCAAAGCGCCTGGCCCAGACGGCTTCCAACCGATTTTTTATCAACATTGCTGGAATGCGGTGGGGCCTTCTGTGATTCGTTTTGCTCTTGAGTTTTTTGAGACAAGGAAATTACCGCCTGCTACGAATGATGTGTTGATAGTGTTGATAGCAAAGGTATCAAAGCCGGAGACAATGGCGCAATTCAGGCCCATAAGTCTTTGTAATGTTTTGTTCAAGCTGATAACAAAGGCCATGATGTTGCGTTTACAAAAGGTTATACCAAAATTAATAGGACCTGCACAAGCTAGCTTCATTCCGGGACGTTTAAGCTCGGATAATATAGTCATTGTTCAGGAGACTGTGCATTCAATGCGTCGGAAACAGGGAAAAAAGGGTTGGATGCTCTTAAAACTAGATCTTGAAAAAGCATACGACAGAATCCGCTGGGACTTCCTTCACGATACACTAAAAGCGACCGGTCTTTCAGAGAAGTGGCAAGCATGGATTATGGAGTGTGTTGTGAAACCATCTATGACAGTCTTATGGAATGGGGAAAAACTCCCTGCGTTTACTCCACAGCGAGGACTTAGGCAAGGTGATCCACTATCGCCATATCTCTTTGTTTTGTGTCTGGAAAGGTTGTGCCACTTGATCGATATTGCTGTTGGATCGCAGAAGTGGAAACCGATAAGCTTATCGCGTGGGGGTCCTAAGCTCTCTCATGTCTGCTTTGCTGATGACCTTATCCTCTTTACTGAGGCATCTGTATCTCAAATTCGTGTTATTCGTAGTGTGATGGAACAGTTTTGCCTCGCTAGTGGCCAGAAAGTGAGCTTCTCTAAGTCGAAAATATTTTTTTCACGGAATGTTAACACAGACTTGAAACGCCGGATAACTGCAGAGAGTGGGATTAGTGCTACTCAAGACCTGGGTAAATACCTAGGAATGCCAATCATACATAAACGCATTAATAAAGAGACTTATGGAGATGTGTTAGAGAAGGTGTCCTCCAAACTTGCCGGCTGGAAAGGGCGATTACTTTCTTTAGCGGGTCGGATCACACTCTCCAAAGCGGTATTATCTTCTATCCCGGTTCACACTATGAGTACCATTGTGCTGCCGCAGTCAGTTTTAGATGGTCTTGATAAGCTGACAAGAACTTTTTTATGGGGGGGAACACTTACCCAGCGGAAACAACACCTTGTTTCTTGGAAGAAGATTTGTCTACCAAAGTGTGAAGGAGGGCTCGGAATTAGACGTTCTACGGAGATGAACAAAGCTATGATTGGCAAGCTAGGATGGAGATTAATGCATGATCGCCACGGCCTCTGGGCGAGAGTTCTAAGAGCTAAGTACAGAGTGACAGATGTGCATGACACATCATGGTTGATCCCCAAGTCACGCTGGTCTCCGGTTTGGAGGGGTGTATGCCTCAGATTGAGAGAAGTAATCTTACCAGGACTGAGTTGGCTCTTGGGAGATGGAAGAGATATTCGATTTTGGGATGATAAATGGTTGTGTGCGGACAGTCTTGCTGATTTGGCTGTTGAAGTCATTCCGGTTGAGCTTCGCGAGATGCGTGCTCGTGATGTTTGGGTGAATGGAATTGGCTGGAGCTTGAGATCATCCGCCCAATATATCACGGAGTATACCCGCCTAAGACTTCAGGCGGTGGTCCTTGATGATGTTACAGGTTCAGTGGATCGTCTGACTTGGAGGCACACTCCGGATGGTTGTTTTTCGGTGAGCTCGGCCTATAAGTTTCTCACAAGATCGTTAGTTCCGGGTCCGAATATGGCGAAGATGTTTGCTTGCATTTGGACTGTAACTGCGACCGAAAGGGCACGATGTTTTTTGTGGCTGGTGGCGAATTGTGCAATTATGCAAATAGGGAACGCTTTCGTAGGCATTTGAGCGAGACGGATGTTTGCCAGATATGCCGTGGTGGATCCGAGACTATTCTTCACTGTCTTCGTGATTGTCCGGCGATCTCAGGGATATGGAGGAGATTTGTCCCCCTGGGTAAGCAGGTTTCGTTTTTCAGTGCACCTTTATTTGACTGGTTATATGGTAATCTTTCTGAGAAGTCTGACGGTGGTGATTACTCTTGGTCTACGTTATTTTCGATGTGTTTATGGTGGAGTTGGAAGTGGAGATGTGCAGGAGTTTTTGGTGGAAGGGGCCTTGTCCGTGATAGGATGCAATTTCTTCGGAATAGTGCTAAGGAGGTTGCTACGGCTCATGCTCTTGCTAGGAGGACAGGTCTGCAGGTGCAAAGCGAGAGCCGTTTGATCGCATGGACCCACCCAAGTGTGGGGTGGTTGAAGCTTAACACGGATGGTGCGTCCCGCGGTAACCCCGGACTAGCAACGGCAGGTGGACTCATTCGTGATGGGGAAGGAGGCTGGGTTTGTGGTTTTGCTCTGAATATAGGAGTTTGTACGGCGCCGCTGGCGGAATGTGGGGCGTTTATTACGAACTCTGTTTTGCTTGGGACAAGGGAGCTCGCCAAGTGGAGTTGGAAGTGGACTCAAAAATTGTAGTGGATTTCTTAACGACAGGGGTTAGTGAGTTCCACCCTTTGTCTTTCCTAGTACGGCTGTGCTATGGCTTTTTATCGAGGGACTGGATAGTCCGTATTTGTCATGTTTACAGGGAAGCTAACCGTCTTGCGGACGGGTTGGCGAACCTTGCATTTGATTTATCTTTAGGTTTGCACTCTTTTGATTATGTACCTGAGTCTGTTGAGTTGTTGTTGAGAGAGGACAAGGAAGGTCTGGCCGTTGCCAGACATGTTCGATTGTAAACTTTTATTTTTATTCAAATAAAATGCGGGGGCACTAACCCGCCATTCACCAAAAAAAAAATAAGAAAACGCGATTTCTGTAACCAAACAGGGCCTAGGCGCGTCATCTTTCCTGATCAGGTGTCAGGACTCAGAACTACAACTCAGAACAAATTTGGCGGCTTTAAACTCAGAACTAAGACTCGCTCTTGCCTATGCATTGATGAGTACTCCTGAAGGTTCAACGGTTAGAATCTTTAAGAACCTTCGCATATGCACTGATTGCCACTCTGTTTACAAGTTTGTTAGTAAAGTCTTAGGACGTAGAATCGTGTTGAGAGACCAATATCGCTTTCACCATTTTGAGAGTGGTGTGTGTTCTTGTAAGGACTACTGGTGAAAGACAACTTGATTATAGTATAGCGCATTTCGAGAGTGGTGTGTGTTCTTATTGACAACGAAATTAATTTAATAAAGTTGACCAAAAAAAATAAAAATTTAGGTTTCTTATTTGAAGCGAAGAATTTACAAAGAATAAAAGGGAAGCAAACGACGGCGTTTGACAAAGAGAGCGCAAACGTTAAAATAATAAGAAAACGCGATTTCTGTAACCAAACAGGGCCTAGGCGCGTCATCTTTCCTGATCAGGTGTCAGAACTACAACTCAGAAGCAGCATCGTTAGTCCTAAGAACTGAACTAAGAACAAATTTGGCGGCTTTAAACTGAGCAACTTTTCTCTCTGCATGGTATCGAGGTGATATGGCTTCGACCCTTCTCTCAAGAACTTCATTGGTAGCTGGTCACTGCGTGATTAATCCCTCTCTATCTTTTATTCTTCCGCAGAAGACTCGTGATTTCGCAACCGTTTTGAATGTAAGTTGTAATCAATTCGATTTTCGGTTGTCTCTCAAGTGGTTTTATTCGTTTAATTGTGTTTCATTTCTAGTTTCTGCTCGTTTATTCGTTTATATTGTTTGTATAATTTGCCTACTGCTAGTAATGGGCTTGTGAGTTTACAAAAAGTTTCACGTAGGGACATGGGGTAATTCGAACCTTTGTTATCTGTGTTGATATGCGATTACGGAGCCTGTGTCGTCAAATCCGTCTTTTCAGTTAACTTGTGTCGTAGTAATTCACTTTGTTGAATTGTGTACAAAGTTTTGACTTTTATAATTTTGTTTTGTAATTGTGAGATATTAACCTGTAATTAGGGGTTTGAACTGCGGTTGCCATGAGTTCTTGCGATTTTCATTGCATAGAAAGCATTTTTCCTCTTCTTAACTTGTTTGGTAGTGAACTAAATGTTCTCTTTCAATTGTCTTCCATCGCTGGTAGCTTTTCTTTTTTCCTTATGCTGTTTGAGCTGAATATTTGTGTGGCGTTTGTAACGATGGCTATTGCAGAAGAGAGCATTCAGCTCACAGTTACGCTCTGCCTATTCAGCTACCTACGTTGGTCGAGTTATGGCTTCTACTGGAGTTGGGCCAAAAGCTAGTTACGCGACATCATCCATATCTACCAACGAACCTGTTGTTTCTGTTGATTGGCTCCATTCTAATCTTAGAGAGGCTGATATAAAGGTAAACCGCTATTCTTGCTGTGTTGGACTATTATAGTTATAATTTGCACTTGTTGAGATTCTAGATTTCTTCAAGACTTCGTCTTCACCCATGATTCTTTATGTAACTTACTTCTTTTCTGGACAGGTTTTGGATGCCTCATGGTACATGCCACATGAGCAAAGAAATCCAATCCAAGAATATCAAGTGAGCATATGTACACTTTGTAGATAACTTTAAATAGATAAGCTTAAGCCTTTGATCTGGAATGAGCGCTATGAAACTTTTTTATGCAAAGGAAAAACCCTGTATTTAACACGACTTTTTGTTGATTGGCTTGTATGTTGCTCTCTTCTACAGGTTGCTCGTATTCCAGGTGCTCTCTTCTTTGATTTAGATGGGATATCAGATAAAAGAACAAATGTGAGCATCAGTCTTTTTTCCTTAGAGACGATGTTATCATGTTGTTTATTCCTAGCTTGTTGACTTCACATTACCATCACTATTATGATTTATGTCTAATTGAAAAGTTATCAGCAACTACCCTAAACTGCAGCTAATTTGATACTAAAATCTGGAATATTTTATGTGAATTTAATTTTGATTGCGAATATCCTTTTTCTTTAGAACTTTCCCACTGAAAGCTTTTGGCAATGTTTCTGGTTGTAAGATTCTATGCGTCTTATGAGTGCACAACCAAACTTTTTGTATATTATTTGAATTACATGTGACAGTTACCACACATGCTGCCGTCTGAGGAAGCTTTTGCTGCTGGTTGTTCTGCTCTTGGAATTGATAACAAAGATGGAGTGGTTGTGTATGATGGAAAGGGCATCTTTAGTGCAGCTCGTGTATGGTGGTGAGTTGTACATCCTATGTCCCTAAGCTTTTTGTCTTTGCTGAATATGTTTTTCAGGTGTTAGTAAATCGATGAATGCTTGCTCTTATTAAAACAGGATGTTTAGAGTCTTTGGACATGAAAAAGTATGGGTACTTGATGGAGGCCTACCGAGATGGCGTGCTTCAGGTTATGAAGTTGAATCTAGTGCTTCGAGTGATGCTATTTTGAAGGTCAGTGCAGCAGCAAGTGAGGCTGTGGAGAAAATTTATCAAGGAGAATCAGTAAGTTTTTTCATTCATCAAAATGGTTGTTGTAAATTGCAGATTTTGGTTACTTGTTACTTATGGTTTATACACGTCTTTGCTGCTTGCACAGATTAGTCCAATAACTTTCAAGACGAGGTTTCAGTCACATCTTGTGTGGACACTTGATCAGGTTAGCGTTTCCTATATAGTAAATTCAATTGGTTCCAAGATCATTGGGTTAATTGCTCAAAATGATTGTTAACATTGAAGCGGACTAGCAAACTGGTGTGTATCTTCAAAGTTATCATTTTTGTTATAACTTAGTGTATAAACAGATTAGATGTTTCTATATAGGTTGCTTGTGAAGCTAATTGGATAATTGACAGGTCAAGGAAAACATGGAGAATAAGACCTATCAGCATGTAGATGCGCGCGCAAAAGCTAGGTATGGTTCCAACGTTGTTGCGTATTCTGGATTATAATTGCATTATAGTTGCATTCTTATATACTTTTGACTGTTTCGCAGATTTGATGGTACTGCTCCTGAACCTCGCAAAGGAATACCGAGCGGTCATATACCCGGTAGCAAGTGTGTCCCTTTTCCCCAAGTAAGCCACCGTCTAAATTGAAGTGCTTACAGTTATTATAGTTGCGCTTTGACTACAAAAACTACAGAAAATGTGATAAATTATTCTTATGCAGATGTTTGATTCCTCTCAAACATTGTTGCCTACAGAGGAGCTTAAGAAACAGTTTGAAGAAGAAGGTAAAATGAAGCCATCTTGTGAACACACATTCTCTTAAGTAGTTTTTTTTTTCGACCAATTACTTTAACTATTTAATTCTGTAGACATTTCAGTGGATAGTCCAATCATGGCCTCATGTGGAACCGGTGTAACAGCCTGTATTTTGGCATTGGTAAGTACTATTGTCATCTAAAGAATTTAATCATCTATTGTGATCATATGGTTAGAAACTGAGACTGATTGCTCACTTTTTACCGGTTAGGGACTTCATCGTCTGGGAAAAACCGATGTGCCAGTCTATGATGGGTCTTGGACTGAATGGGCAACAGAACCAAACCTACCCATGGTGGGTTCTTCCTCATGAGAAAGGCCAAAAGCAGCAAGATCATAAGCCACTGGATATGTCATAAACTTGGCTTGGCCCTATCCATTTTCTTTTTACATTAATATTTTGGATTTCTAGAGTTCCGATCACCTTTGTGGAGATTGGTAAAAAGTCTCAGTCCTTTGAAAAACCATCAGATTGTTTTTTATGAGTCGCAGTCCTTTGAAAAACCATCAGATTGTTTTCTCTGTCTTTTACACGATTGTATGACCCAGTGGCGAACTTACAAATCTTTTAGTAGGAGCAAAATCTAACCGACTGTGGGAATGACGACTCATGACAAGCAAGATCTTCAACATATTTGGGATTAATAATATATACATACTTGTAGTTACAGGACAAAAGGACCGCGTGGCCTAATGGATAAGGCGCTCGCCTCCGGAGCGGGAGATTGTGGGTTCGAGTCCCACCGTGGTCGTCTTTTACTTCATTTTTATTACATTAGTGTTTTTGCTCATAATTACTATTTTCCCATAATCCTGTGCGGGAGATTCCAAAAAGGTAAGTGGATTGGTATTACTAACAAATAATCTCAGGTTGAGAACATATGATACAAGTGAATGTTGATGCAGACGCACACAAAGCTTCTGTGTTTCTGAAAAAGTTACTTTTCTCTCTTAAACATGAAAACAAGAACCGGTGCTAAGGGCCGGTTCAACATTTGGAATTTGCAGCAGACCCAATCACTGACCGGTAATCCCGACCCAAAACCTTCAACCACTTCTAGTTCTTCCCTGAACAACAACAGCAGAAGTGGAACAAACTATGTTACAAAAAACTTCACAAGATTTCATCTGATTAGCTCATGAAAGAAATCTGTCGCCAGCATATTTTTTTGTACCTTCCACCAGGATGACCAATGTAAACCACCAAGCTGATGAGGCCAGCATTAAGACTCTCTCAGCAGCCTTCAATGCCGATAATGTTGTATTCGAGACAGTGATTATCGACTTGTTTCCACCTGGAAGATACCCCAGATTGAATCCAACCATCCTAATTCCATTAAATCAAAAGATGACATTCATCAAAATGTTGCCATGGAATCATCAAAATGTTGCCATGGGTTCATCGAGTTTAAACTGTACCTCACACGGGAATTTTCAGGAACAATCTCTTCCATCTTGCTATGACAGATGTTAAAGAGTTTAACGCGTTCCTTCTGCATTGCTTCAGCAGAAATGGAACAAGACTCGATATTAGTAAGAACCACCTCGCTATGAAAGCTGAGGTTTGGTAATCATCTAACCTCTTTTGAACCAAGGGTTTGATCTAGCAAAGAGGAAGTACTCTCTATGGCATCTTTTTGAATGTCCAGTGCATAGACACAGCCACCACAACCATCAGAGTCATCCGTAACCATCTTCAACATTGCTAAAGTATCGTTGCCATTTCCACATGTAGCATCAACGACTACGTCCCCCTTTTGGATTACCTGTTTCCAGACACTGAAAAGTAACAATCAGCAGAAGTGATACCATATAGCTTCAAGCATCAACAATATCTATAACGCTAAGATCCAAAGCTCCGATTTTCTTTAATCCAGTGACAGATGTTCTCATGTAATTGCTCAACGGTTCAGCTACTGACATACATAACGAGCTGAAAGCTTTTCCATAGATCGTATGAACAAAATACTCACACATGAGCTACTTCTGTTGCCTTCTTCCTCCCAAACAGATAACCAACAAAGACATCCTCTAAACCTGAAACGACGAAAAAAGGCGAACTTTAAAAGCACATAAACGCTAATCCGGATCCGGAAGCTCCGTGATTACTCTATCTCTTTCCAAAATCAGTTCGAATATAAAACATTAGACCTGGAATTGGAAAAGTTCGTGGATGCGAAGGAGACGATGAGCTGAAAGCAGCAACACGAGAACTTCGAATTGTGGGAAAAGGGTTTCGTTCCATTGCAGTTCGGAAACCGAAGGCCATAATTTTTTTGCTGAAGGGAATCGGAAATGAGCGCGCAAATGTAGAGGATAACATTGACATCTCTGCTTGAAAGAAGCCAGCCGCCATTGCAATGCAGTGTGTTTTGAACAAAAAAAGCTTCGATTCGAATCTGCTCCAAAAAATTAAACTTTTTTTACACATATCATCTTCGGCCCAATAGATATATATATATTGTTGCGGTCTCATAAACTGGACAGTAACACGACGCCGTTTCGGTTTAAATACGAGGCAAGCAACCAAAACTCTATTATGATAAATTACGAGGTATACGGTATACCAATATCTCCTTGCCCAATGGTTCCGCACGAGAAGGCTAAAGCTTTCAACTTTCTTGCCTTTCTTCATTCTTCTTACTCCACTCGTCTATTCTTTAGTATACTATACATTCAGTCTTGCAATTCATTTGTGTTGATAAAATTTTAGATTAATGAAGAAAAAAGAAAGATGTCTTGAAATTATGATCATCATTGTTGCTAGAAATATTCAAAGTCAATGTAATCAGGATCACTAGCATTTATAGCTTTATCACACATCATCTTCTTCTTCTCTCCATCGGCGACCGGCGCCGCCAACACCGGCAAAAACTCCTTCTCCTTCCTCACGTAACACGAGAAGTCCACCGGCTCCGGCAAATGCGGCGGCGTTTGGCCACGAATCAACGCCCAGTTCACACCTTCAAAGAAAGGATGCTGCTTGATCTCCGTCGCGCCTCTCTTATACGCGATTCTCTTTTGCGGCTCTTTTACCAACAAACCCTTTATCAGATCCTTCGCCGTCGAGCTCACCTGAGAATGTTCCGGGAATCTCAGAGGTTGCCCGATCACATTATAAAGCGTCGCTTTGTTTCCTTGTCCTTTAAACGGTGTCGCTCCATGGAGAAGCTCGTAGATGAAGATTCCGAATGTCCACCAATCCACGGCACTTCTATGACCTTCGTTTCGTATAATCTCCGGCGCTAGATACTCGTGAGTTCCGACAAAAGACATTGACTTCACGTTTGCCGGCTCTGCCATGAGTTCTGGCAATGATCCGTCGGTATCGGATTTCGATTTTCGGTTTTTCTTTGAGGATTGGAGTATTCGCGGGAAGAACGTGGACGGTTGGTAACATCCTTGGACCGCCGTATCGTCGTCGATGATTCCCGTGGTTCCACCGCCGTTGACGTGGACGGAGGGAGACTTGACTAGTGTTGGGTTGACTGAACATCGTAGAGATAAATCGAAATCCGAGAGCATGATGTGACCGTCGTCTCGAACCAGAACGTTCTCAGGCTTTAAATCTCGGTATACGATTCCGAGCATGTGTAAGTATTCCAATGCTAATAGCACTTCTGACGCAAAGAACCTGTGAAAGCAACACAACAAAACATTTATTTCGTGTTTCGGTTTTTTATACTTTTGTTCTTTTCAACTGTTTCTAAACTTTGATTTTGCTCTGTTTTGGTTATGTACTCTGTTTCTATACTAACCTTGCAGCGTCTTCTGTAAAACACTTGTTGGGTTGCTTCTGTCTCAAGGAATAAAGATTACCTCCGCTACAAAACTCCATAACCAAGCAATAGAACTTATCAGTCTCGAAGTGAGAGTAAAGAGTAGGCAAGAAAGGATGATCAAGCTGAGACAAAATCTCTCTCTCCGTCTGAGCTCTTAACAGCTTGTTCCTGCTCACAAGAGAAGCCCTATCCATCACTTTCATCGCAAAATACGTCGTCTTATTTGCTCCTTTAAGCTCAACGAGATAAACACTTCCGATATCTCCGTAACCTAGCCGTTTCAAAACGCGAAAATCGCCGATTCCGAGCTTGATTCCTCTCGATTTCAGATAATTCACTGCGTCCCACCTAATATCTCCTCCTGTGTGAGGCTTATTGGATGATGTGCTCTCGATGCTGTTGCTTCGTGAGCTCATGCTATTGTGAACAGGACGATTATTGATGATTAGAGACGGCTCTGCTATCATTGGATTTTCTTCAATCGTCTTTGTCTTTTGATCAAATTGCTTCTCCATATCTTTGCGCAATTGTTGTTGAAATTTATGGTTTGATGAGTTCGAGGCCGAGACACGATGAAGAGTCGTCTGCAAGCCACAAACAAAAAAACATTAGGGTTATGAATTTTAGTTTGTTTAATTGGCAAAACTAGCATGACATGTTGTGTTCGTCTATACACACAAGAGTATGTCACCCTAAGTAGCCATATATATATCACTTACCTAATTATAAGATACATGTATATCTAATACTACTAATAGGATATGTGTATATCCGTGTATCTCCTAATTATCGGGGATTGATTAAGAGATTACCTCCGGCGAGACAATCTTGTTTCCGGTCTTCAGTAACATCGTTGATCAGGTATTTAGATGAAAGAGTTTCCTGACGTGGTGATAAGAAAAGGAAATTTTTGTCTTTAAAGGATCAATTTGGATGACTTTGCTTTATCATTTAGTTTCCGACATTACTTGTTATCACGAATATAACAAAGCTTCATTGTCAACGAAGATTGGTGAGCACGTCGTGATTTAAAAAGAGTATCAATATTTAGCATTTACCTTAGATTTCTGAAGTTCCAATTGTTATTTTTTTTCTCTTTTTCTTTTTGAGATATAAGATAAGCTTGGAATTTAGGAAATTAGGGTGGAAAATTACAGGAAACAGCGAGTGGAGGAACATTGACTGTAAAACCGAAACTGTTCACTACAATTTTCTGATTAAATGAAAGAACTTTCCATTGAATAAGTTGAACAAATGGTAAACATACTTTCTGCTTTGGCATATCGGCTTACAAAAAGTTGGATTAAAAATGAACTTGAATGTTAAAGCCCTTGTATACAAGATTTTGTAGTGGTGGCCTAAAGATTTGGGCTATAGAAATTAGAAGAACATCCTGCAATGCTATCTGGAATTAAAATCCCTCAAATGTCTAGAGTCAATCTCTGAGCAGAAGAATAATAGTGAGACTCGAGCTCTTTAAGACTGGCCGATGCATCATCGCCTATTCTAGCCAACAATCGATTTGTCTTCTCGGCCTCCTGATCAAACTCTGCAATTCTTTGTTCGACATGATCGTTAAGTGATGCAAATCCAGAAAAAATCGCAGTTTGCTTCAGCTCCGACACAAGTTTCAAAAGAGAATCAGCTGCTTGAACCTGCCACCATAATTAATTAAGAACTCAGTTCACAAATTCAATGAGTGTATAAGCTAGCAAAAACAAACTAGATACATTGGAGACTCATGAGCGAATGTTTTAGAGATTCAAACATTTCAAAATCAGTGAGCTTTTGGATCCACATGTGTTACCTTAAACCTTAAAACAAGCAACGGACACAATAAGGGCATAAGCTTAAACCCAAATGAAGGAAAGTCAAATTATTCCGGAGATTCAGATTCTGTCCAAAACCCTAGTTGCAGGAGCCTAAAAGAGAAATCACTCGAAGTAATCAATTACCATTCTCGAAGCTCGCATCTCCATCATGTATGCTTCCTGCGAGTTCTTCACCGGCAGATCACTCACCTAACGAAATTTAAAGACACTTCAATAAACAGCTGAGGAAATTCGAATTTTTTTTTGGCCAATAAAAACGCTGGTAATCTTCAATTGAATTCGAATCTATGACATTGGATTCTGGCAAGTCCAAATTCTGAAACTCGGAAGGAAATCACTTACCCTCGCGACATTGACGATTTGCGTGAAGTTATCGACGACAGATGTGATGTCTGTCTCTACTCTCTGTAACAACGCCTTTTGCTTCTGTAAGGCAGCGGCGGCTGCGGCGGCCGTCGGTCCGCTTCCTCCACCGGAACCACCGGCTTTGTTCATCATCATCAGAGAAACGAAGAAAGTAAAAAAGATGGCCACGGAGGATTTATGTGAGATATACAAATGCATAAACAAAAAAGGCCTGAAAGTATTACTGGCGGGCGGCCCTTGAACATAGTATTACTGGGCCTAAAACATTGGGCCTATATGTATGATGAATTAATGCGGATAAAAGACTGCTAAAATATGTCAAAATTATAGTGAAGAGAGAACGTATTTACGAAACCAAGAAGCTAAACTTATTAAAACAAAATTCATAAATTTCCATCCACCTTTAATAAATTCTCAAAATCTGTGTAGACAAATGTACCCTAGTTATGCATAGCTAGTACCTGATCCGAAAATTCACAATGTTAATGTGAGACCAAAACAAAAAAAAACAAAACCTGAAGAGCTTAAATTAGTCTCCTAAGAAGCGAATGAATAAAGTTCAATAAACTGACTTGGGATAGACGACTTGCAAGGGAAATACTAGAAAAATAGTGTCAACTCTTATTAAATAAATAAAAACTAAGCATAGATTTCTAATTCGAATTAACTGGCCGCCCGTAACCCGTAGACTAATCCAAATAATTAGCTTAATAGCTCACATGTTTATTACTTTTCCTAATACCGAAATTATATATATATATATATATATATAAGACATGTATATTTTATAGAATTCGATATTAAAAAAAGACCAAGGACTATGGAATGAGACCGAAAGGCCATTAAAGCACCAAACGAAGTTGAGAAAAAGGCAAAATAACAGCCAAGAATGTTAGTATGTATTGGACCATTGAGCATAGTTAAATGCTAAATCTTTCGTTTCTTAATAAATACAATAGAAACAATTCTTAGAGAGAAAGAAAACAAAAAAAAATTATAGAAACTCTTCCCCTTAAAGACCAAAACAAAAGAGGCAATTATTTATTTATTTGTCAATGGCAAAAAAAGCGCTATTGATCGGAATCAACTACCCAGGAACCGCCGTGGAGCTACGTGGGTGTGTCAACGACGTACGTCGGATGCAGAGATGCCTAATCGAGCGTTACAGATTCTCGAAAGAGGACATAACCGTACTGATCGACACAGACAGCTCCGGCACCCAACCCACCGGCAAGAACATCCGCGACGCTCTGAAGAAACTCATTGCTGACGGGGAATCCGGTGATATTCTGGTCTTTCATTACAGTGGACATGGCACGAGACTCCCAACAGAGAAAGGAATATTCGACGCTACAGATTTTGACGAATGTATCACTCCTTGCGATATGAATCTGATAATGGGTATGTGATCAAACGCAAGGATTTCGATATTATGTAGTGTGTTAATCCATGTTTTATGACTAACAAGTAACAAGTAAGAATCATATACGAATTCACCTAAAATGTTATGGCCTAAACAGAGTCCTCTGTTTTCGATTCATGTAAGACAAGAATACTCTGCTTTGAACCTTTGCCTCTCTATTATAGAAAGTTGAGCGAAACGTTACGTTTCTATTTGTCTATTCGTAATTTTGATTACCACTTAGATGTTTGTAACATATAAATACATTAATGTTTTGGATTCTTTTCCCGTTTTTTTTCTAATGTCATCTTCTTGCCGAAAATGTGTTTGTAGACAATGAATTTAGGGACATGGTGGCCGAGCTAAAAGAAGGATGTCGTTTGACGATAATCTCGGACTCTTGCCATAGTGGTGGACTCATCGAGGAAGCAAAGGAACAGATAGGGGAGAGCGTGAATCCGACTAAAACGCCAAACTCTGGGATTTCTAATTTCTTGGTTAGCATTGTGAAGAATTTGCTAGCGACTTGTGGAATGTCGAATTCTGCGAGAGACCGTGGAGGCGGCTGCGAAAGCTTTACGCGAGAGGTCGAATTAGAGGACGGTGAGACAGTCGATATGAAAACAAGATATCTACCTCTCGACAGCTACATAAGTCTTCTCAATGAGCAAACCGGACAAACCGATATCAAATATGGGAAAATCAGACAAACACTTGTCGAAGTATTCGGCGAAGACTCAAGCCCGAATGTGATGCTTTCCAATTCAATGAAAAGAAATGCTCATAGAGGATTGCTTAGTATGTTCATAGGCAAGCGCGAGGTTGATACAAGTGGTGCAGCCCCAAGTAAGCTTCCCAACAATGGGATTTTGTTAAGTGGATGTCAAACAGATCAAAGGTCCGAGGATGTTTACGTGACAAGAACTGGAAAAGCTTATGGGGCTTTTAGTGACGCGATTCAGACTATATTGTCGGAGACGAGAAAGGACATAACGAACAAAGATATGGTTTTGAAAGCTAGAGAGATTCTCAAGAGACAGGGGTTTAGTCAACGGCCAGGTTTGTACTGTCATGACCGTTATGTTAATAAACCATTTATATGCTAACCACATAAAATTCATTAGAGATACCTTTTTTTGTTTGATGGTACAGTTTACTTTTTGCGTGATTTGAAATATTAATGAAAATGTTATATTTTAAGTGTCTAAGTGACTTGTGATTCAAGTAATGTACATTTTCTTCTTGACACGATCATTTCAATTTTTTACAAATATCAAATTGATAACGTGCTAACAACCACATTATCCAGAAATAACTCAGTTTTAGTGGATCGTTAACCCAATGAAAATCAAAACACGGACCACACGCTGCAATTTGGTGAATACGAGAAAACAGAATGTTAGGGAATGTAAATTAAATTAGAATAGGTGATATTAATCTTTTACCAAAATTTCCGGGTAGGTTAGTCACGTTTATCCTGATAATGTGGAACGATCTTAGTGTTGTCATGTCACTGACATTACTAGCTATTGTACTACTGTCTACGTAAGGAAACCTTTTAGTATTCTAATCCATAACAATCTCAAGTTAACTTGACCATCACTAAGCTCTTTAGCTATAATTATCATGGCTTGGAATGTTTGATTGTTATTAACTTATTAAGTAACAAGATACAAGAAAAAAAAGACTTACAATATACAAAGAAAAAAAAAACACACAATTGAAAGTTGAAACGATGGCTATATTTGGCCAAGGATAGTCTAAAACAACAACAAACGACAGCACGTCACAAGTAATATAACATAGAAACAACAAAAGGTGTTTTTATTCTCTTTTTCTCAAGAGCGGAATTTTGGATAAAGGTTGGGTGCCAAGCGTGGCTGAACGGACAAGAGAAGAGGCTTAGCCATCAGCAAAGCATCATCTTCCTCTAGACTTAACTGTCCATAACCAGGATCGAGTTTCCAGTTAAACCCTTGAAGAAACCTAGCCAACATTATAACCATCATGATCGTCCCCACTTTAACACCGACGCAGCCACGCCGACCGGTGCCAAACGAGACGAAACGCATCTCTGTTTCGACTAGAGAAATCTCTTTAGAGTTTCCATCTCCTTCAAGGTGACGCTCCGGTTTGTATACCAATGGATCTTTCCATATTTTGGAGCTCCGGCCTAGTGTTGGACGGCCTACGTGAATGTGGCTACCTGTCCACAACCAATATTTTCTTAATATATGTATCATATCGAACTATTGGTGGCTCAAATGGTTACATGTTTGATGTTTAAACACTATTAGATCCTATAATTAATTTGTGTGTGTTGAATAACTACATATATGTATCATCAAAAATAAAGCCCATGTGCGGCATGTATATATATGAACGTGGACACCTGTAAAAATATCAAGAATATATCTTATATAAGGCAAAACCTTATCGAAATATTGATAGCTCAACTAGTTGGATGCTTGATCCAAATTTTGAACGTTAGTTGGAATTTAATCGTCACAAACATTGGTAACTAAACTTCATAATTTTTGTAATCTAACCATGCATTAACTTAGTGTAAAAACGTAAAGTCCTAAGATAATAGATAATTTGTTTCACCTTTGGGAATGAAATAACCCCCGAGGGTGGTATCTTGACGAGCCACATGAGGAGGGACATAATGAGCACTTGGGTGAATCCTGAATGTTTCTCTGCAACAAGCTTTCAAGTAGTTTAGATTTGCTATGTCTGATTCCTGAACAAGCCTCTCTCTTCCCACCACTTCGTCTAACTCCTTCAAGGCTTTTTTGAGAATCTCCGGGTTCTTTAACATTTCCGCAAGTGTCCATTCTAAGTTATTTGCCGGATTATCGATAGCTGCTATACTAAACTCCTGTAACAAAACACCAAACAATATATTTATTGGGATCGTAAAACAATTAACAAAAGTCGACTCTTCGTATAGCAAAAATATAAATATTAATTCCTTAAAAGAAGATATAATTATTATTTTGTTGAAACAATTTTTTTTTTTTGTAAAGTTATCCCTCATGACCATTTTCAATAGTCTCACTAATATAAATTGTAATATATTATTTCGATGACCATCTTATTACTCAGTATTAGTATAATGTAATTGTTTAATTATATGATTAATCCTAGTAAATTTTACTTACAACGCATTGAGCTTTGATTTCATCCGGCGTGATCAAATACTTTCCGTTTTCATCTTTTAGCGTAATGAACGTATCAATCCAATCTTCAACAGCCGCCTTACCACCTTTTTCCCTCCATAACTCGACCCTCTCGTCGATTATCGGATTGTTGTAACTGCGAACTTTATTACAGTACACTCTCACCCTCTCCTCTTGACCATCAATGTTCCAACCTCTAAACCATTTTTCCAAGTAATCCGCCGGAGAAAAACTCGGCAAACAGTTTAGCGTTTCGAAAATCGCATCAAGATGATCCTTTTCCGCTTTTCCTAATCTTCCTTCGTCGGAAAAAGAGTTATCTTTCGTGACATGTCTCCTTCCAAACAACAATCTCATGGTCACTGCGTAACCATAAACCCTCGAAAATTCTCTAACGTCGGCCGTCTCGGACCTTTGATACATCGAGTGCAGGTAAGCAAGGAGATTATCCGCTTCAATTGTTCTCGCAGCTACCAACATGTTTAATGTTTTAACGGACATAAGTTCCGTTGTGATCACTCTTTTCATCTTCATGAATTGTTCACCGTATGGTGAGTTCCCCATTGATTTGTGATTGCCTCCGATGGTTCTCATGTTGAAAAGATCAGGCCGGTCTGCGAAGTCGGCGTCTCGCTCTTTAAACGCTTCTCGAGCGATCTCGTCGGAGTTTATGATGATGGCGTGGGTTCCTGCGAAGTTGAAACATGCGATCTCCGGTTTTAGCCCCTTCATAGCAAGGTCGAAATATTTGTGCCTAGGACGAGTCATAATAAGTTCGGGTAAATTGCCGAGGATGGGCCATCCTGGTGGTCCAGGAGGAAGCTGACGAGACCGGTCTTTGGTTTTGGGGGGACTTGATAGTATTCGGCCCAGCAAAGTGATTGATGCCATGGAGAGGATAAAGACTAGTAGGATTTGAATAGGGTATGGTAATGATGTGGTCAGGCTCATCATCATCATTGTCATGATGTTTGTGAGTGTGTAGAGAGAGTTGTGTGCTCGTTAGCAATGAACACTAACGATATTGTGAAATTGTCTGTTGTGTTTTAAAGTGATTTATAGATTTGATATCATGCAGGTGATGCTCACGTGAGAGTTCGGGCTTATGGGTAGGTACTAAGGAAATCACGTTTATATATTTTGTATCTAATTTCCAGCGACTTATCATGCTGAATAGGAAAAAGGTTTATAGTTAGGTTAATTTAAAGTTGAGCGCTTATTATAAAAATATATGTATGCACTTATAGAAATGGTGTTGACGTATTGTGATAAATGTTCGAACATTACAAGAATATATTGAGCAGGATCTAAATAGTAATACTGGAATCTCGCAAAAAAAAAAAATTCGAAATGTAAGTGAGTTCAGAAGAATAAAAAAGAAGTTAATTAGTTTATCTTTTCAATGGCAAATCGACCGAAAGAAATCGGGATCAGATTGTCGCAATATCAAAACTAGTATCAGGTCTAATGGTTTTTACTAATATGATTATGAAACAGTCTCAAAATAAAAAGAAAGACAGAAATCGTATTGGAGCAAAAAAGTTAAAGAAATACTACGAATATGTGTATTCTTAAGCGAATAAGACATTTTCGACTAAAATGCATCGTGAATCTTATTTTTTATACTATTTTCGGAAAATGACGTACATGACTGCTTGTGTAATAATTTACGTTTTGTAATTTTGTATATATGCCTTTAATATCGTAACTTCGATACAATAAATTCAGCCGGGAAAAAAAAACGGATCGCTAGGTTCTGGGCATGTATATTTAGGCCACTCAGCGAGCTTATGTAGAAGGTACGTACGTAGTTCGTCGGTTCAGCATGGCTAGCTTTTTAGTTTCTGTAAAGCATGGCTAGCAAATTTTTTTTCTTTTAAAAGCATGGCTAGCAAATTTAGAACACGTTATCGAAAAAAGTCGTGCATGTCTCGAGAGATCCATATATCAGACGCTTCACGTTATCGAAATTTGTACACTATCTAATTTTTGTAAGGGTGGAGGCTCATATATAGGCTTATCCGGGTGGTCATCATGTGGTTCCTCGAGGTTCCATGCCCACGCGTTGCAAACTGAGTTGCTGATATTAGATGACTAAAATTAATTCCCAACACCAGTACTCTTTAACTAGGATATGTTCACTATATCATATATAACCAGTGACAGATCTAGAAAATATTTTTATTTGGGTCATAAAACTAATTCAAATATTGTTTAATTATATTATTGCTATGAATTAATAATTTTTTTTTTTTAATTTGTGTGTATTAGGGAACACTTGAACTCAGGTTAGGGGATTCAATCAAAAGAAATTAAACCAAAACAGCCAATATTATCTTATTGTTTCAGCTTAATATTTAAGCGGGTCAAATGACCCCCCTAAAACATATGTAGGTACGTCTCTGTATATAACTAATATTAAATAATAGAGATCAATCTATAAAATTGTATTTTCATAAATACAAAACTTGAAGAATATATGTAACTTTTAAAAGCAAAAGTTGTCAAATGATAAAGATGAATTAAAATGGACTCGATTCTTTGTTTTCTCTTAATGAGGCAGGTACCTACAGTATTTAAGTAGTTTCTTAATTCTAGAAAACGAAAAGAAAAAGAAAATAGAAAAAGAATAGAATAAAAAATGAAGAATTAATGTATAAAACTATAAACTATGAAGACAAAATTGTATGAATAAATGTAAGGAAAATTATCGGCAACACTTCAAAAAAGAGAGAAATCAAAAAGTGATTTAGTACAAAGGAAACTGGATTTTGAATAGAAAGTAGAGGGGAGCTCTTGGGTAGGTAACCACGTTTAGATGCTCTGTATATCGAAATTCCATCAATTTACTATTCTAGAGACTTAACATGAGCATTTTCAGTATTTGAATTCACGAAGTAGTTTTTTTTTCTTTCTTTTTTTTATGGAAATTTCCAACAACAAGAAAACCAAAAAGGAATAAAAATTCTATCTAAACTCGAACTCTGTAGCTTTAACGAAAAAAAGGTCCAACTATATATATAGTATAACTTCAAAAACGCATCTTATTATGAACGAGAAACTTCCGGACTAAATTATTATAATTTTCTGACAGTGTTTACACTAATTTAGATTGTAACCATTTTTGCATAAATGATATCCTTAATATACTAAAGTACAAGTCACTTGGCGAATCATGTTCTGCCACGTGGCTTGTGCTTTAGTTTTTTTTTAAACAAATTTATTTTTTTAAAAAAAATTTGTTTTTTAAAAAAAAATTTGTCGACAAAGAAAAAAACCTAACTTACTTTACTTTTCCTAATCGTGGCCGACACCTTAACACTCAATCCCTAATTTTGTGAAGATAAACCACCACGTTTTTGCTGATCATGGGTCTGAATCAGTTAATTTCCTTCTTCTCCTATATATGCTTTCCCTTAGAGATTCGAGGTCTGTGTCAAGAATCCTTTAAAAAAAATATATATATTGCTGCTAATTTGGTGTTCAATCAATAACGGTTTCATGATTCTTCAGGATGCGAGTAATATCCGACAAGTTCCAAATCATCAGGTTTAGGCTCTTTCTCTATCAATTGTTTATGATGGTTGTTTAGAAGAAGAATCTCTAATATACTTTTATGTTTTTTTTTTAACTATTGATTTTCGTAGGAAGTGTTTGTTTAAAAAGTGGGGAATGATTCCGTATTATTTATGATTCCGTATCTAAATTTTTTAACACACCATGCTTCTCTTATCCTTTACTTCGGTGCATCAATATTCAAGATCAACTTCTTTGTGCTTCATTACTTTTTTTAAGCAGATTTGGGCATGGCAGACGTCCTCTGCAATGTAAAAGACATGCTGGGGAGAATCTTTATTCAATGAATTTGTGTGTTAGTAATCTCGGAAATCCTTCATGACATAGCTATATGATTGGCTGATGAGACTTATTGACTGTACTATATGGAATTCACTCATTTTTGTCTTTCTTTCTATACAGATCAAGCCACCATATGTGATCCCAGATCAAGTGCATTGTCCAGTTATTCGATACCACAGTAGACGTGTTACATGTTTGGAGTTCCATCCAACGAGGAACAACATTCTTCTCTTTGGAGATAAGGTTCTACAATTATATAATAGATTCATATGTAATGCAACTCCTGCATCTACTTTTCTAATAGGTTTTTTGTTTGTATGGTTTACACGAGGAAAGAAAGGACAAACTGGAGTCTGGGATTTTGCTTAAGTGTCTGAGAAGAGTGTGTATGAAAACATACACTTTGTACAAGCTAATAATATGCGGTAAGCTCACAAAAAATGGCTCTCAATCACATTGAATCTGCTGTAAGTTCACTTGTGCATTTATGTTTTTTTGTTGTATCAGTTTTCTCTGCTTTATTCGTTATTGCCAATTTAGTCCCATGATGACATATTCTGCGAACAAGACATTCGAAGAGTTCGTAGTAGCTCACGACGATTGCTTGAAGAATCTCATGTCTTTAGTGTTGCTGTGAAGGCAAAGTGGAGATGGAGAATGCGAGGAAGAAGATAGAGGACGATGAGAAGAAGGCAGAACACATGAAGGCTAAGTATAGAACTTATACAAAAGGTCATGAGGTACAAATATAGATCACTTTGCCTTTATCTTAATTCTGAAACTAAATGGCTGAATCACTCTTTAGTTTAATGATTTACTTTTTGTCCATTTGACAAATAAGGGCAGAGGCCGTGTGGAGCTAAATAGAGGCGAGTTTGAAGTTGAGTGCTTTAAAGCATTGAAGAGGCAGGAAGAGATGGCTGCATCTTTCAGGAAGAGGAATTCAGAGGAAGAAGTGTTAAACCAAAAGGAGACGGAGCGAAAACTGCAACCGCGCCATGGGAATATGTTGTCAACGCTTGAAAAAAACAGAGGAGGTAATGGTCGGGTTCCGATCACAAGCATTGAAACAGGCGGATGTCGTCTAGAATTCTCATTAACTGAAAGAAGCTAAGCTAGCCACTGGAGCGGAAAAAGAAGACGTAGCCGTATCCATGGAAGCTTCTGCGTAATCATCTCTCCACACTTGAGTTTTGCATTGATTCCAAGTCAAGGAGAAGCAGCTTGACTTTGTATGGGTTCCAAGTTTTTTATGAGTTATATGTTTCAAAATTAAAGTCTATACAAAATTTTCAGCAGACGGCATTTTTAAGAAAAAATACCTTCTTATAAATCAAAACCTTCAAATTTAAAATACATTCAACAGATATATTATAGTTCTAGCTATCTCCTTTCAGAAAATAAAAATATAGTATTTTGAATAAAAATTGTAGATATTTAAATCCATAAAATCTTTCAAATCATCACCAACACGTTTAATAAATAAATTTCATAACTCTTAAATCATGTCAACAGCTTCATCTCCTATATTAAATTCTCTCTCCTTTTCCAATTTTTTTATTTTTTTCATTGTTTTTCAAAGAGTTTTGATTGTAGTAATACAAAACCAATAATGTTTATGATATCTTTTTATTTAGACATATCTTTTCATTTAGATGTATTCTATTTTTTCCCTTTTTAAAAGCAAATTTTAAATTTTATATCATGATTTTATACTATTTCACATAATATTAAAAAATATTTTACTATTTATACAAATAATTTTATTATTAAAATGGCAATTCCCATGCATAGCATGGGCCGAAATACTAGTATATATAAAGTCATTCCCAACTAGTTTGAGGCTCGGAATAGCTATGAATTAATCGTTTCACTATCCATTGTAATTAAAAATATATTAATATAATAAGACAGTATATATATATATGTATATGTCCAATCGTATATTTTTCTTACTTTAAAAAATATAGTCGAACCTGATCTTAGATATACAAATCAAAAATATTAAGATTGTTTTGGTATAATGATTCCCGTGGTTTACAGATTCATAAGGACGTATGACAAACCAGAATGATTTGAATCAAGACCGAACCGGTTAAACATGCACAATTTATAACAACCCCAACCAATGTTGAAAAAATTGTTAGGCCGATAGAAGTCTAGTGTATATAACAACTAATCAGAGTCTAAACGTTTTAAAATAGTACATTGATTTATTATATATTTAAAATTTATATGTTTCATATTACATATTTCAAAATAAAATTTAAAAAGTCAACTTAAATGTGTAAATTATAAAGAAAAACTAAATTTATTTTCTCATAAATATTTCTACATTCATTATATAACTCAACGATTTTCCGTAACTAAATATTCTAACTTTATATTAAACCGAAATTTGAGTGATTTTATTCAATTTTGGCTAAAACCAGATTTTTAATTTAACACAACGATTTTTGAAAATCGTTTCGGATATGTATGTTTAAGCGCATAAGCGGACACTTAGGCGGGGACTAGACCAATTTTTTTAACATTGATCACAAGCGAAAACATCATTATGTCATCAACCAATAATTTGTTCTTTTGCTAAATGCTTATACTCTTCCTCATCCATAGTGTCACATAGAACACTTCCTCTAGTCTCCGGCAATCCAACCACAAACAATCCAAACAACCCTATGATCAATCCAAACAACCCATATGACCAAAACTGGTTTTCCCGACCAGCAGCGACCATCATGGGACTAAAAACGCCGCCAAACACCAACGCTTGTCTCGCCATCGCAATCGCCGAGTTCCTCACACACGTCGGGAACAGCTCAATTGTGTATATAAGTGTCATGTTAAAAGCGGTACAAGCGCTGAAGAACGAAACCAGCTCTAACACAATCTGTAATGATCCTATTTGTTGCCCTAACGTGGCGATTAAAACGCTACAGATTCCGCTTAGAGCTGTGAATCCGATCAACGCATCTCTTCTATTGATTCTATCAATGAAGAAAAACGTGATAAAAAACGCTGGGAATTCAGCCAAGGCGTTGAACACAACACCTAAGTAGAGATTGAAGTTAATATTCGTTAAAGCTAATGGCATTCCGTAGTAAACCATACCAATACCGAATCCAACCGCCATAACCGCTAATAATCTCCTAAGTGACCATGGTTTCATTACCAACATCTTTAACGCGTCGTAAACATCAGGGTTTGACTTGGATTGATCCTCTTGTACATCAGCAGATAAGTTCGAGAAACTCATAGTGATTGCATTAGAAGCAATGCTTTGGAGAATCGAGACAGCTTCTTCTTTACGACCCTTTACGATAAGCCATCTAGGAGACTCGCGGACGAAAATCCGGACTACAGCACAGTAAAGTAAAGTCGGTATCGATGTCCAAACGTAGAGATACCTCCAAGAATTCCCGTTATTGATGTAACCTAGTATCGGAAGCGATAAAAACCCCAACGTGAAGCACAAGAAACCCATCGCACCCACTCGTCCTCGCCATTTTTTACCGACTAACTCCGTCGACAGAACGAGCGCGCAAGTCCCGACCGTAGCTCGGCCGAATCCGTTCACGAATCTCAGGAATGCGTAGACCCAAATGCTTGTTGAGAAAGCTGTTACCATCGAAGACAGAGACATTATTAGACATGACAGCACGAGCATGTTTTTACGACCGAGCGATGAGTCGGCGAGCGTAGAGAGAGCTAGGCCACCGATTAAACAGCCGAAGAAGAAGGAGCTTGCAGGAAAGCCCTTGAGGAACGAGCCGGCACATTGTAGGCCCCACTCGGATATGATCGACACGTGTGGGTTGAAGTCCCAAGACCAGGTTTGGTTGGGTAAGGTGCAGAGGCTGGAGGACGAGCTGCAGACAGAGTTGAAACGATAAGAGTCGATGCAGTGCCACGTGGGCTGTGAGTCGGTAAAGACGGTGATGAACGTTTGCTGAGCATCGAAGACCCAAGCGAATGAGACTAAAGCGGCTTGGAGAAACTGTGTCCACCCGAAGTTTCCGATGCACTGCTCGATCGTCTCGTCGAGGGATCTTGGTGGTGGAAGCTTTGCCTCGGACGAGTTGGAATCGGAGAGAAGCGGCCGAGTCGAGTCGGCCATGTAGAAGAAGCGTATGGTTTTGTTTTGTCCCTTTTATGTTTAATTTGATTTGCATGTCCACCAATTTTTTTTTTATCCTATATATAGAGAGCATGTCCAAGATGCAAAAGGAGTTGTGGGAATCAATGTCCAATATATCATACAGGATGATAAGCATATAAAATTAACATTTTCTTAGATATATAGGAATGAGTGGGAAAATTTAAATATTGTGATGGATGCACATTAACGTGTATATAATATTTGGAATTTTGGATGCACTATTGCCCGTGACTAGGATCCAGCAGGACATGTCTATGATCTCGCATGTGTTCCAAGGATTAACAGTTTTGGTTTCATTTAAGAAAAACGCATATATTTTACCGTAAGATATGATGATTTGGTTTTGAATCTCTCGGCTGACCAAAAAAGAAAAAAATATGTTTGTGTCAATGGCTTAGTTGGCTGCGGATGAGCCACCTCTTGGTTTTTCAGGACCTTCTCGCCGCTAACTGGCTGTGATCCCACACTAAAATAACTGGTTTTTGTGTCGATTTCTTATTCGTTTTCTTTTTTTTTTTTTTTTTTCATTTCTTGATTGTGGCTATGTAACAAACACCGGTTCATTTGAACATCTCTATATATATTCTTTCAACGAATAATATTGTAAGACAAGTACATAAACTATGCAACTACCATATATTAATATGTTACTGTAATTATCAAGTTGCACTAGTTGCTGCAGCTGGCCAAGATAAGCTTAATCTTGCTTGACAGGGCATGGGAGATGTCTTTTGGAATGTCTATGCTTTGGTCATTTGGAAGCTTATGTAATCTTATATATTTTATCGGTAAATATATCTTTAATTAAATACAAGATAAGTTTTGTTTCATTCGTATACAAGTATACAGATGGTCAGCACTTGTTGTAAAGATACCATAAAGCTAAAGTACATGCATTTTCCGACTTTAGTAATTTTATCCGCTTTTAATGAGGAACACTAGATATGTTGATAGGAAAAATAATGGAAAACGTTAGAGGCATGGAGTAATCGAAGGATAATCACCTAAATCAGTAAATGCAAACCCCTCAAACGCCAACCATTAAAAAAAAAAAAAATTGAGAATATTGTCTAAAAAATATATATTCTTCGCTTTACAATAAATCTAAGTTTCTTTCACACTTTTTCTGGTTTTTTTTTTGCCGCGCACGAATCTCTGAAGAATGCTCATAATCGAATCAAGAAAATGGATCCAAAAATGTTGTTTTGTCTACCAGAAGGAGATGCATTGTTTAATCCACTCAATACGATGTTTATTCAAATGGCTTGCATTCTCGTCTTCTCTCAGTTCTTCTACCTATTCCTTAAACCCTGTGGCCAAGCCGGTCCCGTTGCCCAGATTCTCGTAAGCTTTTTCACTTTTGGCATTATATCTCACACTTTATTTCTAGATTTTCATTGACTGTGTAGGGTTCTCTACTTTCTCTTGGGATTTGAGATTTCTACTCTGAAATTCTTTCACAATTTGGGCCGTGAACTTAACACTGAGAATAACCTGACATGCAAGAAACACCGGATTAATGTTATTGTTTGATAAACATTCATATTTTACAGATATTCAGAAACTAACGTTTTGATTGTTTTATTCAGGCTGGGATTGTGTTGAGTTTGCTCACAATAATCCAAAAAGTCCACGATTTCTTCCTCCAAAAAGACTCAGCAAGCTATTACATATTTTTCTCATTCCTTTTACGAACATGTTTCATGTTCTTGATCGGTCTCGAAATTGATATTGACTTTATGAAACGAAACTTGAAGAACTCCATTGTCATAACCTTGGGATCCTTAGTCTCTTGTGGCATCATCTGGCTCCCTTTCCTCTGGTTCCTCGTCCATTTCCTTCAGATCAAAGAGGACTTCTTAACGATTTATTTAGGCTTCCTGGTTACCTTGTCGAACACGGCGTCTCCTGTCGTCATCCGCTCGATCGTTGATTGGAAACTCCACACATCTGAGATCGGACGGCTAGCGATCTCCTGCGGATTGTTCATCGAGATAACCAACATATTCATCTACACTATGGTCATTTCTTACATCTCCGGGAAAATGATTGGCGATATATTTGCCTACGCATTTGCCACCCTAGTTATAATCTTGATCAATAGATTCTTAGCTTCATGGCTCCCCAAAAGAAATCCTAAAGAGAAATACCTCTCCAAAGCTGAAACGCTTTCTTTCTTCATCCTTATTCTAATAATCGCGTTAAGCATCGAATCCAGCAACATAAACTCCACGGTTTTCGTGTTTTTCATTGGATTAATGTTTCCGAGAGAAGGTAAAACTTACAGAACGTTGATCCAACGGCTTAGTTACCCGATTCATGAGTTTGTTCTTCCGGTTTACTTTGGATACATCGGGTTTAGATTCAGCCTCAACTCGCTAACCAAACGCCATTACATCGTCCTCGGTATGACAGTGGCGCTAACCATACTAGGGAAGCTTCTAGGAGTTTTATGCGCTTGCTCATTCCTTAAGATCCCAAAGAAGTATTGGCTTTTCTTGTCTACCATTCTTTCCGTCAAAGGTCATGTGGGTCTGGTTCTCCTCGATTCTAACTTGTCTTACAAGGTATTTACACTTTAGTTACTAGTCAGTTAATAATATTCTCTTTGTTTTCTGATTCTCTCTCTCTCTCTCTCTTTGTAGAAATGGTTTACTCCGATAATTCATGATATGTTCGTTGCGGCACTGGTGATCACGACCTTGTTAAGCGGAGTAATATCGTCCTTATTGCTTAGAACACAAGAAAAGGGTTTCTCACACCAAAAAACATCGCTTGAGTTCCACGATACCAAAGAGGAGCTACGGGTGTTGACTTGCGTCTACGGTGTGCGTCAAGCTCGTGGATTGATCTCTCTAGTTTCTGCTCTAAATGGAGCATCTTCATCACCGTTCACACCTTATCTTATGCACCTCATACCGCTCCCAAAGAAGCGGAAGACTGAACTATTATACCACGAATTAGACGAAGATGGAGTGAATTCTAATGGCGGGGACGATGAGTTCGGGACTAACGAAGGACTAGAGATCAATGACTCGATCGATTCGTTTACCAAAGACAGGAAGATCATGATTCGGCAAGTGAAACTCGTGGCGCAGATGGAGAATATGCACGAAGAGATCTGTAACGGGACTGAAGATCTTCGCGTCTCGATCGTGTTTCTTCCGTTCCATAAGCACCAGAGGGTCGATGGGAAAACTACAAACGACGGGGAAGTTTTTCGGGATATGAACCGGAGGGTTCTAAAGCAAGCACAGTGTTCGATCGGTATTTTTGTGGATAGAAACATAACCGGGTTTCACCAGCTTCACGGGTTTGATTCGGTTCAACACGTTGCGGCATTGTTCTTTGGTGGTCCTGATGATCGTGAGGCTCTGTCCTTGTGCCAGTGGCTTACCAACAACTCTCAGATTCACCTCACTATCATACAGTTTGTCGCGGATGACTCAAAGACAGAACAACTTGTTGGAGATTTGGTGACCCAAGAAAATAACGAGGTTTTATTGGAGATTGTTGGTAAAGATCAGACCAAAGACGAAATTGATCGAAGTTTCTTAGAGGAATTCTATAACAGGTTCTTTTCTAAAATTCTGCTTCTGGAACGACTCTGCTTTTGTCATTACTCTGTTGTTGTCGATAATGATCTGTTCTTACTGCTACTCTGCTTCCAGTTTGCCCTCTTTTTACGAGGATTCCGTATGTTCTTAAAAAGATATTCGGTCTCTGTTTCTTTTCTAGACCAGAAACATTGCATTTTTTTCACTTACCGGACTCGTTTTGGTTTGTTTTGACAGATTTGTAACGACGGGGCAAGTTGGATTCATAGAGAAGCGAGTAAGCAACGGAATGCAAACACTGACGATTCTGAGAGAGATCGGAGAGATGTATTCACTGTTTGTGGTCGGGAAAAACAGAGGAGATTGCGCAATGACGTCGGGCATGAACGATTGGGAAGAGTGTCCGGAGTTAGGAACGGTCGGAGATTTCTTGGCTTCATCAAATATGGATGTAAATGCTTCTGTATTAGTAGTTCAAAGACATAGACACTCATTTGATAGCTTTCTGGATGAATAGCAAATATTCTTTAGTTTTTCACAACGATACTTCAACTCGTTTTTTAACAGTTTTTTTTTGCATCAAGAGAGGCACCACATATTTGAAAACATATGGAGATAGAGAATTTATGAGCTAAACAAACTATTAAATTCAGCAACAATGGCTAGTGTTTATAGCTCGATCTCTTTTTTCTTGTTCTTCCATTGTATCGCAGAGACTCGAACCTTTAGTCTCGGGTAGAATCAAAACGAACAATCCCAAACCAGACATCGCAATTCCGAATATCGCGAAGGATACTGATGGTAGATCTCTTCCAATCGAAGCAATCAGCGGACAACAAGCTCCTCCAACAACAAGAGCCTGTCTAAACATCATTGTTGCGGAACTTCTCACACAAGTAGGAAACATTTCAACCATATAAACCGCCATTAGGTTAAATCCGATCCTTGCACAGAAGAATGTCCCTAGTTCAAACGCAAACGCGATCCCTGTTTTTCCGAGAACGCTGAGAACGAAACAGAGCACTCCCGATGCTCCACCGAGTAAGGTATTCACTAGAACTGAGCTTCTTCTGTTGAACCTCTCCAATAAGATTGGAGTGATCAGGAATGTAGGCAACTCCACCAATGCGTTTAGGGTTTCGCTCAAGTAGATGTTGACGTCTATGTCCCTAGCTGCTAATGGAACACCGTAGTATGATATTCCCAACCCAAACATTATGATCATAACAACTAAAATCCTCCGAAAAGCCCACTTCCGGAAGAAGAAGTCCTTAATGGAGTACCTTAGCACTTGTTCAACGGTTTCTTGCGCCAGGGGTAACTTAGAAACCACTGATTCCAAGTAGGCTCTGTTCACCGATGACATGCTTCTGAGAACGTCAATGGCTTCTTGGTCGTTTCCTTGCATGTGAAGCCATCGAGGGGATTCTAGTGCGAAAAGGTAGAGGAAGATACAGTAGAATGTTGCGGGGACGGCAGTGTATAGATAAAGAAATCTCCATGAAGAGTGTTGAGCAAGGTAAGCGATTCCAGACAATGACATAAACCCTAAAACGAAAAGGGTAAATGGAATCATCGTAGCTCTCGGCCTCCATCTGGTGGAGACTCGCTCACTGATGAGAACCAGCGCATATGACCATGTCTGCGATCTCGCAAATCCGATGATAAACTTTAGGGATGCGTAAATCCATATGTTGGTTGAGAAGATAACAGATATTGAAGTGACTGACATTGCAAAGGTTGAGCACAAAACTAGTTTCTTGCGGCCTAAAGAATCATCTGGGATCAAAGCTAGAAAGAATCCTCCAACAATGGCGCCGATGTAGAAAGCAGAACTAGGCATACCTCTGAGTAATGAGCTCGAGCACTCGAGTCCAAATTCTGAAATGACGGATTTGCCCTTGGAGCCACCGTCCCATTCCCAGGCTGATCTTGGGAGCTTGCAGATGTCGGAAGCGGACGGATTGCAGATTGTGTGGTTAAGACAGTGCCACGTGGGGTATGCGTCTGTGTAAACCGTTATGAATATCTGCTGAGCATCGAAGAGCAAAGCGAGTCCAACGATGAATGTCTGGAAAAATTGCCAGAACCCAAAGTCTGATAGACTCTGTTCGACGATATTGTCAAAAGTCAATCCTTCTGCTCTGGTTTTGACGTTGAGTTCAGTATCATCGCCGGCGCTATGAGACGACAACAATGGTTCTGAGTGATCAGCCATTAATATTATTTGGGCTTTCGAGTTTTTTTTTTTTCGTTTGAAGGGGTTGGCTATTGATTGATGCCCTTCTTATCGGCTATATATATAAATCTGAAATCTGAATCTGTATTTTTATTAAATACAAATCTCAGATTTTCATTCATACCGTGTTTCAGTTTGTTATAATTTAAAACGTGCTCGTGACAAGCGTGAAGCGTGGGTCGACGAAGTCAAATCTCAGATTTTCAATCATACTCCAATTTGCTGTTTCTCATTTAATGGCGCTCACACTTACAGGTCATGTCATAAATATAGTAGTACCACATACAATAATTACTAATAATTAATATTTGTAGATATGTATTGAAGAAATCGGACGTTGAATGGGGAAGAACATATTAGCAGAGCTGCAAAGGAACATAAATATCTCTGATCAAAGGAGAAAAATCATTAATTCACCCCAAGTCATATCATTACCAAGGTTCAAGATTTCGCTACGCGCTATACGTACGCTTGACAGAGGACTAACGAGTTATCAATTACTCGGGGATTACTCGGGGAGTAATTTAAAAACATTTTATCATAATTTTATTTATAAATTTGTTTTGGTATATAATATTGATAGAATAACATGATTTAATGATTAGAAAATTATTAAAAAATTATGAGATAAGTGTTCGAGTGGTTTTTTTTATTTTTCTACCACTCTAACTATTTCATCTTCATCTTTTACATATTTTTAGTCAATTTTTCTTTTTATTTTGTTATTTAAAATAAAACATAACAAATTTGTCAAATTATTATCGATTTAAGTGATCTAAATTGACTTAGTTGTCATATTTATACATCGTTTTTTCCTAATTATATGGTTTAGATGGAGAAAACACGAGTCACTGTATAATATAGCCGTATAACTCAACTCGTTACGCTCCACCACTGACTAGCTTATTCTCGGACGTATACTCGGCTAGGCGGACGAGTTTTCGAACAAGGATCATTACCATTAGGCTATCTTTGAAAACGTAGTATAGTTACTTTATTAACATCATATGCACTCAAACCTTTGTTCAGAAAACGAAGAAGATCATATGCAGAAACAAAATCATGTCAATATTGTAAAAGTTTTTTTAGTAGCTCAAGGTGTTAATTAGAAGTCTATTTATTTTGTTGCTGAGTTTATCAAAATGAATATACACCGCACGTTTGATCAGCTTCTAAGAGCACCTCCATTGGTGAGAGTCTCATATAGTATCTCAAATATTAATAAAAAATGTTATTTTAATTTACTTTTATTAGATAATTAAATTTTAAATTAAAATAAAAGTTCAATCAATTATAAATGCACAGGTGTCGTAAACAAGGTTCTGAAAATATCTAAAAACTTCTCAAATGAGATATAGTTTCTCACCTCTCTCCTCCTTTTTTCTTATTTTTATTTTTTCTATTCTCAGAACTCATGTTACATCCCCACCAATGGTGATGCTCTAAGAGCATGATTAATGGGAGAATTCCACTAAAAGCTCTGAAATATTATTTAAGTAGTTTTTTTATTTAATAGTTTTTGTTTTTTTATTCAACCAATCAAAATTCATATGGGTTTAGAGACAGCTTCTAAAACCTCTTGTTTTATAATCTGTCTCTGTAATCATTACCCTTTTTAATTTATTTTAATGTTTCATTTTTTGTTAGAACCTCACTTTAGAGCTCCCAATAATCATGCTCTAAGAGCATTATTATTAGAGGTTCTTTCATGGAGTCTCTAGAAAAAAAAGATAATTTAAAATAATGTATATTATTTGTTTATTTATGAGAGGTTCTAAAATTTTGGTAATGATTACAACAAAACCTCTTTACTAAGAGGTTTACTAAGAGGTTTTGTTGTAATCATTACCAAAATTTTAGAACATTTCACAAATAAACAAATAATATACATTATTTTAAATTATCTTTTTTTTATTAGAACCTCTCTTCTCAATCCTGCAATAATCATGCTCTAATGGATTCAAGTTATATAGCTTATTTCCTTCAAGAAAAACTATCATTTTAAAAAGTTCGACCTTACTTAAAGTATATGTGATGAATACTGTAACTCTTGTGATTTAGTCAAATCTGTAATCTCTTTAGTCAAATCTATGGTTATAAAGGGTTGGGTATCTTCGATGGCAGATCACGCTTAAAGATCTTAATCACAATCTTGTTTTTTTTTGGCGTCAATCACAATTAGTCAGGTTCGATTTTTTATGCCTTTTCTAAACAGGAATGATAGAGCAAAAGATATTTTTCGAAAGACAAGATAGGACTACAGATAGGACTAGAAAGGATGTAGTAGCTACTAGAGTTATTAAACTACACTTTTATTTTTTGTCAGCAAAACATAGTCTACTTAAGTCTATAGTACATATACAATTGAATTTTAAACGTTTCCACGGCTCCCCGATCCGTTCGCATGCCAGAAATTTAATTCCATGTTGGTCGTCATCACGTTGAGATGACGTTGAGATTAGATCTAGAACTTTTTTTTATTGGAGGCACAATATTATAAACAAAAAAAATTATTAAAAAAAAGCAATTCACAAATTTATTCTACGATCATCACAACTTCATTTGTCACTTTTTCAAGCAATTCTTTTTCAACAAAACAAATGAAACAATAATTAAAAATTGATCACTTATCCGGTTCGGTGAGTAAGTCTTCACAATCTGTTTTTGTTAGCTAGAGAGATAAAATTTTAATTAGGGAAAAAAAAAAGATAAACATAGTATTTATGTCAATTTTTTAAGTTCAATTATTCTTTTCTGGATTTTCTAATAGGCTTAGTAAATTTAGGTTTTTTTTTTATTTTTAACACTTTTGGATTAGAATGAGTTTGGCATATAAATTTATTTTTTATGTAATTAAATTAGTTAGATGGAGGCACACTTTTATTTTATTTGGGACACTTAATAATATTTAATTAAATGTATTAATACTACTGAAGAAAAAAAAATAGACCGGACACAGTACCCCGTACGTCCCTACCTACGTCCGCCCTGAGAATCAACATGCTAGTTGATTATTTTTTCCTTGGTTGATTACTAATCATGATTTTATATCTACAAAGTTTAAAGAGTTTTAAAAGCACTGGGCATATTTTAATGCAATAACATCGATGCTCGGTTCCAATGGGAAAGAGAGATTTTGAGTAATAATCCGGATCGATGATCGATTCCATAAACTAATTCCAGCTTGGAAGTTGTAACTTAAATATGCTAGAATGTAGTCCGCAACATTTTTTTGGCGTTTACGTCGAGAAACAACAATTGAAAAATAGAAGCCTCGCCACGTCTGAGTTCCACCACTTTGACCGTTTTAAATGTTTGAGCCATCGTCACGAAGTCAAAACAGCTTTGTATTACTGAACAAAAAAAGATCCCTAATACAAGGTTATTTTATTTCATCCTGCAAAAATTCTTATTTGTTTGCTTGTGCGTTAATACAAAACTGAAAACACGATCATAACTATTACAAGATTACACCAAATAGACGTGCATCTAACGCGTCCGACTTTTTCTCTTTCGTTTTTTTTTGTCTTCGTCGTCGCTTCTTCTTTCGTTTAAAGGCTCTCTCTGGTGACCAGCACCTTAGCCGACTAATGTATATTAAACTCAAAATTTATAAATAAAATTATCATTTATGATACAAACATACTACTACCTTATATCTAATTATAACTTTTATATTAGATTAAAACAATATTGTATTTTTATATAAAAACGTTTGAAATATATATGTTAAACGGGATAATTCCTAGTTCTCTTAAAAAAAGGAAATTTAATAAAAGGAAATCAACATAAGAAAAGGAAACTTAAAAAACCGACATATGAAAATAGTTCCGTGGTGGTGAAGGTAAAACCCTAGCTTGTACTCCTCTATATAAAGTCTTCGATTCCTTCTATCTATTCTCAGAAGCGGCAACCTAGAAAAAGCTTTCCCTTTCGTTCAATCCCGCATCCGCCATGGATCTTGATGCTGAGATCCGCGCATTACAGCTTGAAGAGGCAGATGCAGAAGAAAACAACGGAGTTGGATCAGCGCCTGTTCCTGATGACCAAGAAGAAAACAACGGAGTTGAATCAGCGCCTGTTCCTGATGACCAACAAGCTTCCGAGGATCATGATCAAGCTGAAGAAGAGGCAGAAGCAAACAAAAAGAGACACTTGAATGTTGTGTTCATTGGGCATGTTGATGCTGGAAAGTCGACAATTGCAGGACAAACTCTCTTCCTTAGCGGTCAGGTGGACGACCGACAAATAAAAAAGTATGAAAAGGAAGCAAAAGAAAAAAGTAGAGAAAGCTGGCATATGGCATATATAATGGATATAGATGAAGACGAGAGGGCCAAGGGTAAAACAGTTGAAGTTGGAAGGGGTAATTTCGAAACCGAGAGCACTAGATTCACAATTTTGGATGCCCCGGGTCACAAGAGTTACATAGCAAATATGATTAGTGGAGCATCTCAGGCGGACATTGGCGTGCTGGTAATATCGGCTCGAAAAGGTGAGTTTGAAGCAGGATATGAGAGGGGTGGGCAGACACGTGAACATGTTCAACTCGCAAAAACATTGGGAGTGTCGAAGCTGGTCGTTGTCGTGAACAAGATGGATGATCCAACAGTGAACTGGTCGAAAGAGAGGTACGAAGAAATAGAAAAAAAAATGGTACCATTACTTAAATCCTCTGGGTACAAGACAAAGAAAGATGTTGTCTTCTTGCCTATATCTGGTCTAATGGGGATTAATATGGACAAGAAGATGGATCGAAAGGTTTGTCCTTGGTTCAGTGGCCCTAGCCTTTTGGAAGTCCTTGATTCTATTGAAGTACCGAGACGGGATCCTAATGGTCCATTCAGGATGCCCATTATTGATAAATTAACTAAAGACAAGGGAACTGTTGTTATGGGAACTGTTGTTATGGGAAAAGTAGAATGTGGCAGCATTCGGGAGGGTGATTCCTTGATTATTATGCCAAACAAGGAACGCGTGAAAGTTGTTGCTATATATTGCGATGAAGATAAAGTTGAGCGTGCTGGACCGGGAGAGAATTTGAGAGTTCGAATAACTGGCATTAAAGACGACGAGGATATCCGTTCAGGTTTTGTTTTATCCAGTACGGTAAGGCCTGTACCTGCCGTTACCGAGTTCGTTGCCCAACTAGAAATCCTTGAGCTGCTTGGCAAGTCTTCCTTTTCAGTTGGTTACAAGGCTCTGCTCCACATTCATGCGGTTGTTGAGAACTGTGAGATAATCGAATTGATAAGCCAAGTTGATATGAAGACCAGGAAACCCATGAAAAAGAAATTTCCGTTTGTGAGGAATGGTGATGCTGTTGTCTGTCGTATACAGGTTCCCAACTCAATCTGTGTTGAAAAATTCTCAGATTTCCCGCGACTTGGAAGATTCACTCTACGAATTCAAGAGAAAACAGTTGCCGTGGGAATAGTGACTGCGCTCTCAGCTGCTTCCTCAGGCGCTTGAGAGGAAAAGGTGACGGGTTGCACCCAGAGGGGGAATTAGGAGAATGCTTCTTGAAGAATGATCCGATCAAGGAATCTGTGTTCCTTCCCGAACTGGAAATCGGTGTAACCTGGGAATCTAAATGCTAGAAAGAGTATTACGATGAACATGAGTGAGAGTTTTTTTTCTTTTCGTTTTAGCTATATTTGCAATCAGCTTTTTTGCTGAGTCTGTTTTTCGGCTTTTTGGAGTTTGCTGTGTAAATGGTGGAGGAAACACTATTTGTTCCTTATTAATGCTTGTTAGACAAAAATGAAAAAGAAATTAAGTTTATTACTAATCTGCTGATTCTCTTTTAATGGGGCTCAAATAGGGATGTTAATTTGTAGGGATACTATATTCTTGATTGTTTGCTTGTGCGTTAATACAAAACTGAAAACACGATCAGAAGTAAGTAGCATACGGAAACACGATTCAACTATTACAAGATTACACCAAATCCTTATAGTCCACAGGACACCACCAGTACACGCTTGCATAAGAAATTAAGTAAACTCAGGAAATGCTAAAACGATTTCTTTTCGTAAGAAACCAGTCCATGGACTCCACCTTCGATCTGTGCTGCCCCGGTACGAGCCTATTCAAAACCCCGGAAACGCAAACACTAACATCAAAATGGCGAAACTCACAAGTTTACGAGAGTTTTTCTTGGAGTAGAAAATAACGGCATACCTCGAGTCTAAGAACATTTTTTCTCAATAGCTCGTGAGCGGATTGCAAAGAGGAAGCACCAAGATCTTGGAAACCTTGTTTCACGGCATGCATTGTGTAAGGTATAAACTTCAATACAGAGCCTTTATCTGCAACCGCTCCAACCACTCCTTGTGCGATCTTGAGTTTCGCGGTATCTCCCAAGTATCTTTGGTCGCTTCCTTTAGTCATCGCTTCTAATGAACCCATGCCTCGGTATTTCTTCACTCTCCTACCGTTCTGGAATTAACAAAACAAAAAAAAACAGATCAAGATATGCAAAATCATTGAGGAAATCTCTATCATTGGAAATTGGTCAATATTCAAAGTAGGAAGTCGTGTGCAAATACTCGATATTCGTAAGCTCCAGGAGCCTCAGTGCTTCCCGCTAAGAAGCTTCCCATCATCACAGTTGATGCTCCAAGGACTAGAGCCTTCACAATGTGACCTGAGTTTGAGATGCCACCATCTGCGATGACGGGTACACCGTAATGAGCAGCAAGTGTCGAGACTTTGTACACAGCAGTAGCCTAAGAGAGTAGCAATCACATTATAAGAACAAAAACAGACTTTATCAAGTGTAGTTCGTAGAATTAACTAACTTAGCACTGTATGAGTGAAATATGAAAGCTTTTTCATTTACCTGTCCGCGTCCAACAGCACAAACCTCTTGTGTTGTGCATATAGACCCAGATCCCATACCAACTCTCAGCCCATCAACTCCAGCTTGGATCAAGTTCTCTGCCTGGTACATAGTCACCACGTTCCCACCGACCACATCCAACTCCGGATACATATTCTTCACATATTTGATCATCTCAAGCTGGTAAATGGAGTTCCCTTGTGAACTATCCAATACCACAACGTTAGCCCCAGCTTTCACCAAGTGTTCCAGCCTCTCCTTGTCTGATTCCCTTGTCCCTATGGCTGCACCCACCATCCATTTCTTGTCTGGACCGACAGTTCCCGACCCTAACTTGGGATACCCTTTAACCCTCTCCACATCGTCTTTTGTTACTACATTCACGGTCTCACCATCCTTCTCCAGAACCACAAATCCTTTCTGCTTATCTTCGAAAACCGCATCGATCTTGTCGAGATCAATATCCCACGGAACATAATAATCTTTGCTCTCACAGCTACGCATGTAATCGTATATTTTCATCTCCTTTTGGTCGTCTTTCAGACTGGACCACTCCGATTTCGAGACATAACCCAACAAACTAGGTGTCAGTGTCCCTGCTCACTCAACCAACAAAAATGTTAGTATTACAGTATACACTCGGCCGTACTTCACAGACATTATTACTGCTTTGATCCACTAAGAGACTGGTGATAGAAGAAAAAAAAAAAAGCAGCACCACTAAGATAAATATAATCATAATCAGTGCATAAGCTTTTGGCACATATGAAGTTGTAATGAGTGTTTTGATTCATATCGGAAATGATGAGAAAAAGAAAAGAAAAAAAAAAGTAGATAACTCCTCCTCAGCTCTCAGTCTAAAAAATAATGGTGAATTTGACCTGTTTGAGAGACGAAAACGAATGAAGAAGGACCGAAATCATCAACCGAACCGATGTGATGGTCCGGGCATTTGAAAACCGCGTCGGACGCGATGGGGACTCGGAGGGACTTGGCGTGGCGGATGACTGAAGCCTGAGTGGCGATGTCGCAGTTATAGTGGACGATTCCGATTCCTCCAAGCGCGGCCATAGCAGCAGCCATGTGGGACTCGGAGACAGTGTCCATAGGCGAAGCGACGCACGGGATCGAGAGCGGGACGCGCTTGCTGAGGCGCGTGGATAGCGAGACGGCGTCCGTCGAGAAGTCGATGTAGTGAGGTAGAAATATGACATCGTCGTAGGTGTAAGAGTATCCCTGTGCAAACAGCCTCTCCGCTGAAAATCCATCCTCGAGTCCCGACATCTCAAATCCGGTTACGGCGTCGCTGCCGAGAGAGAGAGAGAAATGGACAGAGAGGATAAAGCTAGGGTTTAGCGAGGAAGTTGGTGAAAGTTTAGGAGCGAAAGATGACAAATCAAAGAGTAAGGTGGGTTAGATAGAAAATTAAAAATAAACAGTAATTGATAAACAAACTTCTGAACCGAATCAACAAATCGAGTTTTGTTTATCCACGCCAGGGATAGTACTGTTCTCGTATCCGAGCATTACCTTTCTCGGCCATTAGCAAATTTTGGCATCTCATTTTCCTTCACTGCCTTCCAGTGCAAGGCGGACTTTTGGTCAGATTTCTGAACTCTTCTTTTGTGATTTACTTCGATGCAGAGATAGGTTCGTATCGAATTTTAGATTCTGATTACGATTTTCCTTTGAAATGTTCAGGTTTTGTATTTCCTGATCTCGAGCTAACGAAATATAATGGCGGATTCATCGTCACTACTATACAATAAGCTCAAGGTTCGAGTATATTCACAACGCTGAGTGTTATTTCCTTTGTTATTCTGGTGAATTGAGTTGTTTTATCTAACACGCATTGACTGTTTGTAGGTTGCTGAGCCGTTTTTCTTGCTGGCTGGTCCAAATGTGATCGAATCCGAAGAACATGTTCTTCGAATGGCCAAGAGCATCAAAGATATTTCGACAAAGTATGTATAACCATCACGGACTAAGCTATTTTTCTTGTTTTTTCCTCCTGAGATCTTGTGTCCAACTATGGTGGAAGGAACTAATAAAAGAAATGAAAAATAGGGAAAATTCTGTTCAAAATTGTTATGTATTGATCCTCACATAGCATTTGGGTTATTTTGTAGACCTTGATCCTCTCGCATTTTGGGTTAGTGTGGTCTCTTATGCATGTTCTTGTTGATTGTGAATGCTGTGTAGGCTTGGGTTGCCTCTGGTTTTTAAGTCAAGTTTTGATAAAGCTAACAGAACTTCATCAAAGTCTTTCCGGGGTCCTGGCATAGCTGAGGGCCTGAAGGTAATCTTTCCCTTTTTTTTTTTTTACTTTTGATCAATCATTCCCTGTTCTTTGATGTGCAAGCATGGATGATTCTCTATCCAGTGCTGTTAAGAAATTGCATTTGAAAACCTTCATGAGTTTCGGTTTTAAAGGGAGCTTATATTCATTTATTCTAAGGTTTATGATGCTACCAATTACATTACCGGGAAATAGTTTGATGTGGCTTCATTTTGGGTGTGTGTGTGTGTGTGTAATTCTGCACAACTATGCTACAGGTAGTCACAATTCTTGTTCTCTTGGCAGATTCTTGAGAAGGTGAAAGTAGCATATGATCTACCAATCGTAACCGATGTTCATGAATCCAGCCAGGTCTACTAAATTTTAGTCACATCAAGAGAATCCAGCTTCCACAAATCTCTGTTCTTTTCTGATGCTTCGTTTATATTTATTAGTGTGAAGCGGTTGGCAAGGTTGCAGATATAATTCAGATACCAGCATTCTTATGTCGCCAGGCAAGATTCTAACATATGCTTCCTTCAGTTCCAATGTTTTTAGCTATCAAAATTCCATCTGCTTTGTGTACTTTCATTCAGGATTTATGCTTTTAACTATTAACTATATCTCCAGACAGATCTTCTGGTCGCGGCAGCTCAAACTGGGAAAATTATCAATATTAAGAAAGGCCAGTTCTGTGCTCCTTCTGTGAGTTGTTATCTCTTCTGACTTGTTTTGATCTGTCTGATTTTTTTTTCCCTGTTATATCATAGTGACTAACTTCATGTATAATTCATTTTAAGGTCATGGGAAACTCGGCGGAGAAGATTAGACTCGCAGGGAATCCAAATGTGATGGTTTGTGAAAGAGGAACCATGTTTGGATACAGTAAGTTAAAATCTCCTTACTTCAGATGCAGGATTCCGAAACCGCGATGTAGTGTGGTCTTTGTGTTAACAGAATTGGCCAATTTTATCTAATTACTTTGGAACCAAAATAGACTGAAAACCACTAAAATTACCTCCTCTTTTAACTCTTGAATGTCCTTACTATTTGATTTTGTATCGCAGATGATTTGATAGTAGATCCACGAAATTTGGAATGGATGAGAGAAGCTAATTGTCCCGTTGTAAGTAAAACTTGCTTCTTCTTCTTTTTCTTGTTACGGGAGTTTATTTCTTGGTTTCAGCTTTATAATCTGATGTTTTGCAGGTTGCTGATATAACTCATTCATTACAACAACCTGCAGGCAAGAAGGTATGTTCATTAGCCAATGATGCTCTGAGAAATTCATGAATTGCTTAGTGGTTGCTGAGAACTATTGCTCCTTGTGTTAAAACGTAAATCTCAATCGATACCTAAGTCTTAACGCAAGGATACTCCCTTTATATAGTTGGATGGTGGGGGTGTTGCTAGTGGAGGCCTTCGCGAGTTAATACCATGCATAGCAAGAACCGCCGTAGCTGTTGGTGTTGATGGAATTTTCATGGAGGTATCAATATGTCTTTCCAAGTTCATGGCATCTTTTTTTGTAATTTCTTTGATTCTTTGAGCCATTTCGGTTATGAAACTGGGATCATTTTCCGGTGAATTAGGTGCATGACGATCCTTTAAGTGCACCAGTCGATGGTCCAACACAGTGGGTAAGTTTTAAAAGGCGATGTAAATTCACTTTTTTCAGACCATGTATCTTTCCTTTCTTGTTAATCTTGTTGCCTACTTTTGCCGCAATTTGATAGCCTCTGCGTCATCTAGAAGAACTGCTAGAAGAGCTCATAGCAATCGCGGTAAAGCCCTTTCCAGTTTTTCATCATCCCATAAATTACACTTTGATTACGTTTGTTGTAACCTGGGGCTCTTATGACATATTTGCAGAGTGTCACAAAGGGGAAGCAGCGGTTCCAAATCGATCTTAGGCCTTATCATGATTAGAATCAAATGGTGTATTTACCCAGGCAAGTGACTGATAAATAAATCAAAGAGAGAAACGATGAATTCTCTTCTTCTCATAATTTGGTGACTTTATGCGCAAATTACAAGTACCTGACTCGGATTATGTTTGAATTTTGCAGGTCTTTGACGTCATTTTGGGTGCAGCTACACGCCTACACCACTTTGATAATACTTCAATCTTGTCGGAGCAATAAGCATTATTTTTGTTTTTTTGGCAGTTGACACTCGGCAGAAGCCACTAATATACCCTATTTTAAATGTCTAGATTTTTTAAACACCCTTGTATATCAAGAAAAATTAAATTATATACATACTTTATTTTTCTAATAATCAATGGTTGTTTTCACTGGAGATCTTTTTTTTTTTTTTTTTTTGTCGGCCAATACTTTTATTAATTTTGTTTGTCAAGGAAAATACAATGCTGTAAAAAGGAAGGACAAGTTTCATACAGTTTCCATTCTAATGCATCTGTTAATATAGTTTTTGCGAGAATATCTGCAGCGTTGTTGCAAGCTCTTTTTCGACAGGAGAAAATGGTCGAGTCAAACTGATTCTGCCACTGACGTACTGTAGTTACATAATGGTGGAAGCGGTTGTTCTCCCCTGTTGATCTGAGAACATTATAGATAATCTTATTGTCTCCTTCAAAAATGATGTGTTTGTATCCCAGTGCCCATGCTGACTGTAAGGCCCAGATAAGGGCTGTAAATTCTGCTTCCTCAATAGTATGTCTACCATCAAATTTGCCCATACCGGCCTTAAGAAAATCACCTTTGTGATTTCTAATAATCCAACCTATTCCAGATGGCTTATTCCCTTGGTGGTGTGAAGCATCGTAGTTTATTTTGACCCAATTTATGGGAGGAGCTTCCCAAAGTCCATTATTTGTTGAAAGCAGAGGAGATGGGTTTATAACCCTTTGCTGTTGCTGAGCCGTGATCCATTCTGTAGTGTCTTCTTTTGCTTTGCCTAGAAGATCCTCAACAGAGTAAGAATGATAATTGAAGACAAGGTCATTGCGACTTTTCCAGATACGCCACAAAATTTGCAAAGGTAAAAGACGTTGTTCCGGAGACAGCGAGTTGGAGTTATGTATTCTGAGTAAGTGCTCGATCTTATGCTCAAGAGGAAGGTTTATATCATCCAGGATGTTATCTAAGAGACCAGCTGTTTGCCATACATCTTGTGCATAAGGGCAAAGGAAAAATAGATGATCGATTGATTCATCTGCATTTGCACACCTCATACAAGTCGGGTCCACAGGGATTTTCCGATGTAGTAAATTTGCTTTAACCGGAAGAATATCTGATGCAAGTCTCCATAGGAAATGCCGAAGTTTTGGAGCTGTTTGTGCATTCCAGATTGCTTTTGAAATTGTTGGCAAGGATTGTAAAGGTGCTTGGATGGTATTAGTTGTATCATTCTGTGCCTCATGATATCCTGTGCGAACTGAATAATCACCGTTTGCTGTCAATGGCCATATATAACTGTCAACTTCTGGAACTGGAGGCAGGAAGATCTTACGAATAAGAGAGTGGTCCTCTTTATCTATCAGCTCACATAATTCAGACTCATTCCATGTATTTGTAGAGCCATCAATCAGGGTTTTCACTGTCAAAGTTGGATTCGTATAGGGTAATAACCTTGGGGATCTTGGAGGGATTGTTGGCAGCCATTTTTCTGATAACGTAGTAGAAGCACTGTGAAGAAACCTGCAAACCTGCAACTCAAAGACGTCTCTTTGACTGAGCAAAAACAACAATTTCAACACACACACCACCAAGCAACGAATGAACAAACCAAAGAAAGATCAAGCCTCACACACGAACAGAACGAACAGAGCAAACGAATGAAAGCAAAAGGAGCACACAGCAAGTTGTTAACCCAGTTCACCTCTGTTAACTAAGAGGCTACGTCTGGGCCGGGATCTCACTCCCGGAATCCACTAAATCACAGTGATTACAAAAGACAAACCCCTAAGTCCCTTATACAAAGATGCTTAGGTTCCAGTTCTATGTAATCCCCTGTTTCCCAAGAACAAATACACAAGCTTATGCTTTGAATCAAATGTTCTCTCTCGCCGTCTCACTCTCTCTTTCACACGCATTGTCTTATATATAGATGCACACGCTCGACCTAAAACCCTTGATGCCACGAGATAGAGCCAAAAAACTGTACGGGTTTGTTGCAGAGACTCAGGCTTATCTCTTCGTTCCTGCACCCGACAAAACGCGTTCCACTTTTGCTTTTACAGCTGACACAAACGGCTAGCTCAAAATGTGGTCCTGCATCAAACTTGTCGACGTGGCTTCTTCTAAGCCAAAAGCTTTCCCTCCAAGTCTCCTTCTCATTTTGAATTTGCTTCTATCTTCATGTGCTATACTTAACAAACTCCACCTATAGCAATGACAGATCAAGCAATATGAGAAGAGACGAATACCTGAGAGATTGAGAGAGAATGATGAAGATGATTTAGTTTCTGGATTCCGATCCCGGTTCCTGAGCTTTATCACTCAGTTTTCACCCTGAGCAAGTTAAGCGCTGCTTGAAACTTGCTCACAGGTACAATCTTGGTGAAGATGTCTGCAGGATTTGTCTGAGTAGATACTTTCAGAACCTGCACAAGCCCGTCAGAGATGACATCTCGTATCTTATGATACTTAACATCAACGTGCTTTGTCCTTTCATGATGGACATTGTTTTTTGACAGAGAGATGGCACTCTGCGAATCACAGAAGATCTCAACACAGCCTTGCTCATAACCAAACTCTTTAAGAATTCCTCTGAGCCATAACGCTTCTTTCACAGCATCTGTTAAGGCCATATATTCAGCTTCTGTTGTTGAGAGAGCCACTACTTTCTGCAACGAGGACTTCCAGCTTATAACATTGCCACCAAGTGTGAAAACAACACCACTTGTCGATCTTCTCCGATCCAAATCAGCTGCATAGTCTGAGTCGCAGTAGCCTTTTAACACAAACTCTGAACTTTTCTTGTAACAGAGCTTTGTTCTCATTGCTCCCTTAATGTATCTCAGTAACCATTTGACTCCAAGCCAATGGTCTCTAACTGGACAGCTCATGAATCTACTGACTACGCCAATAGATAGGCCAAGTCAGGCCTTGTTCCAATCATTGCGTACATAATGCTTCCTACAGCATTTGAATACGGCACTGATTTCATGAACTCACAGTCTTCCTTTATCTGTAGTTCTGTAGCTGCACGAAACTTGAGATGAGCACCTAAGGGAGTCACCACCTCCTTAGCTTGATCCATTTTGTACAATTCCAAAACCTTTCCCAGATAACCTTCTTGAGATAACCATAACTTACCAGCACCTCTGTCTCTTGTGATCTCCATCCCAAGAATTTTCTTAGCAGCACCAAGGTCTTTCATCTCGAATTTGTCACTTAACTTCTGTTTCAGCTCTGAGACAAACTTCTGATCCTTAGCAGCTATTAACATGTCGTCGACATAGATGAGTAAATAGGTTTTAGAGCCATCTGTATTCTCCTTTATATAAGCGCAGCTATCACGGAGGCTTTTCACAAAACCGATTTTTCATATACCCATCAAACTTTTCATCCACTTTCTTGGTGCCTGTTTAAGGCCATAGAGAGACTTGTTCAATAGACAAACTTCATCTTCGCCAAACTGATCCTCAAAACCTTCTGGAGCTTCCATATAAATGGTCTCATCAAGCTCACCATGAAGAAAAGCCGTTTTGACATCTAGTTGTTCAAGTTCCATATCTTCTTCCCCAACAATAGTAAGAAGGATCCTTATAGACACATGTCTCACTACAGGTGCGAAGATATCTGTGTAATCAACACCTTCTCGCTGTGAATAGCCTTTGGCTACAAGCCGAGCCTTGAATCTTGGTAACTCAACCCCTGGAATACCTGGCTTGCGCTTGTAAATCCATTTACAGCCGATTACTTTCTTCCCTTTCGGTCTCTTAACAACAGTCCATGTGAAGTTCTTGTCTAACGAGACCATTTCTTCACTCATACCACCTTTCCAGAAAACCCAATCAGCATCTCTTCTGGCTTCTTTGTAATCAGTAGGTTCCAGAGTATCACCATCGACTGTTGTCATCAAGACTTCTGCATCAAAGTAATCTTCATCATCGTCAGTTTATTCACTGTAATATCCTTCAATATCAAACCTCCTTGTTGCTCTGATTTCCCTTCTGCCTCTGTCACGAATTAACTGATAACTCTCTGGAGTTTCTCCACCACTGTTCTCAGACTCTTGACCACTGGCTGATCCGTCTTCTTCCTGATCTGAGAGATGACTGTCTTGGTCTTCAGATTGATCATTCAGGGATACTATTTCATCCAAATGATCTCCACCTAAACTAGTGTCACTCTCCTGTCCAATGTCTATATCGAACACAGTGTCTGCAGTTTCTTCTTCATGTTGAATGTCTTTTCCTCTTTCCACAACATCTCTGTATACAGCATTCTCTTAGAATAAGACATTACGACTGATCACACATTTTTGTTCTTCTAGAAGCCAAACTTTGTAGCCCTTTACCCCTGGAGGGTATCCAAGCATGATACCTTTCTTTGCTCTCGGCATAAGTTTGCCATCGTCAGCATGAACGAAGCAGACACATCCAAACCTCCTTAAGTAGCTGTAGGTAGATGCTTTACCTGACCACTTCTTGACTGGTATCTCAAACTTTATGGCAGAAGATGGTGTCTTGTTGATCAGAACGACCGCAGTGTGAGTTGCCTCTGCCCAAAACCTTTGTGGTAGACCAGAGTCTGTCATCATACTTCTGACCTTTTCCATTATGGTACGGTTCATGAAGGATTTCGTTCAGGTTTTAATCGAATTAAAACAGCCCTAACAACAATCCTAAGTCACGGATCTTGTGCCAATTGAATCTATGTTGAATATATGTCAAATCTCGAATATACCTTAGTATTTGCAGCGGAAGAAGATCAGGTAATCGAGATCAGGAAGCGCCTCAAGTGCTGCGCCTCTACAGAAGTCCACACGCACACAAACTGGACGACGGGATGCTAGTGCCTTCGCGAACGATTCGCGTTTGAGTTTTCTCTTCGTTTTCTGAGTTTTCTGTGGCAGCCAAAGGTCTTCTATCTTACAAACTCGAGCCCTCATATCATATATATAGGCTGGAGTTGCCGACAGGTGTCGATCGACACTCACCATTGGTGTCGATCGACCCCTCACAGAAAGTCAAGGATCGAGAAGACGATCCCGAGTGGTGTCGATCGATACTCACTATTAGTGTCGATCGACACCCTCATAGAAAAATGATATCGACGTATATCTTATATGCGTTAATCATGATCATTACTCTAATGATCAAAACCCAATTTATAATATCCAGTTTGCTTAGGTGTGTGACCCTATAGGATCATATGATAATGGTAATGAGTTCATAACTCATAAGTTATAAGCGGCTTCTAGCAAAACATTATAACCGTCCAATATCATATGATTGTCTTATCTCGACATCACGACTTTACTAGAATAAATACAAGTCTGATTTCAGGACATTCCCTTCAATCTCCCACTTGTACTGGAATCAACTATTCCCATAATCCCTTTGTCTCTATATCTCGATCTGGCATAAGGCAAGAACTCGTGTCATCCTTAATCAACCAAACCATGTTTATCGAACTCCGATTTATACTGATAAAAGACAAACGATTGACATTCAATCCGTTTGAGCGCGGCCACGCATTTCCAGTATCAAATCTTCGATAGGCCCTGAGATATTTATCTCCCGTTATATGGGAGGGACAAATTCCATCTTGTTCCATCCCTGATCCTTATATACTTCATAATATGCCCAATCAATGCCTTTATAGCCACCAGTTACGGCTGACGTTTGACAGAGTCAAAGCATACCAATTCATATGTAAGAAAACATGATGAACTCAGGTCAAATGACTATATTCTATAGTCGTAATGAGAAACTCTTATGACACTCATATAACAATCTTGTAGAGTTCTCATTAGCGGGTCATGTCCGATCATGTGTTCTCTAACACATATCTATGTGATTGACTTTAATACTCCTATTAATGACTCCATGAAACTTAGTCATCAGTCACCACATACTAGTCTCGCGCGGTTATCAATGTCCAACTTTGATAACCTCGACTATGGACACAAATAATTTATGTCATCTATCACTTATAGAGTCTCATGATCAAATCACGTATTTGATGATCTATAAGAATGCCTAAATTACTTTTGGACAATTATTTAATAACACCATTAAATAATACTAAAACAATTTCATTAAATAAAACATAACCAAATGTATGTTTACATGAACATCAAAATAAATATGATAACTCCCACTAAAACAAGATTACTGCTTAAGGAATCTAATGCCTATGGCAGCTGCATGACTGTCATGCTTCGGTCGTGGGAGTGGCTTAGTCAACGGGTCAGCAACGTTCTCGTCTGTCGGAACTCTGCTGATCTTGACGTCACCTCTCTCAATGATATCACGAATCAGATGATATCTCCTCTCAATGTGTTTGGATTTCTGATGTGATCTGGGCTCCTTAGCCTGAGCTATGGCTCCATTGTTGTCACAAAACAATGCCACAGGCTCAGAAATGCTAGGAATCACACCAAGCTCAGTAATGAACTTCCTAATCCAAACAGTCTCCTTCGCCGCTTCAGAAGCAGCGATGTATTCAGCCTCGGTCGTTGAGTCCGCCACGGTGCTCTGCTTGGAACTCTTCCAACTAACTGCACCTCCATTCAGACAGAAGACGTAACCAGACTGAGATCGGAAATCGTCTCTATCTGTCTGAAAGCTGGCGTCCGTATAACCACTCACTACAAGCTCATCACTTCCTCCGTACACTAAGAACTTATCCTTGGTATTTCTCAAATACTTCAGGATTGTCTTGACGGCAGTCCAGTGACTCTCACCGGGATCTGATTGGTATCGACTCGTCATGCTAAAGCACAAGCAACATCTGGACGAGTACAAAGCATGGCATACATAATAGATCCTACTGTAGAAGCAAAAGGAATCCTACTCATGCGCTCTCGCTCAGCAGGTGTCGAAGGACTCTGCTTCTTGCTGAGAGTAATGCCATGAGACATCGGAAGCAAGCCCTTCTTGGAATCATGCATGTTGAACCTGTGTAGAACCTTATCGATATAAGTGTCCTGGCACAGTCCAATCAGCCTCTTTGATCTATCTCTATAGATCCTTATTCCAAGAATATAGGCGGCTTCACCCATGTCTTTCATCGAGAAACAACTTCCGAGCCAGTCCTTTACTGACTGAAGTAACGGAATATCATCTCCTATGAGAAGTATGTCGTCTACATACAATACGAGAAATGCAACTGCGCTCCCACTAGTCTTTTTGTAAACGCAAGGTTCCTCTTCGTTTCTTATGAAGTTAAACTTTTTAACTGCTTCATTAAAACGTAGGTTCCAACTCCGAGATGCTTGCTTCAATCCATAAATGGATTTATGAAGCTTGCATACTTTCCCAGCAGCATTAGGATCAATGAAACCCGGAGGTTGTGTCATGTACACATCCTCCTCCAGAATCCCGTTAAGGAAAGCTGTTTTCACATCCATTTGTCAAATCTCATAATCATAATGAGCGGCTGTTGCTAGGAGAATCCGAATAGATTTAAGCATAGCGACTGGGGAATAGGTTTCATCATAGTCAACACCTTGAACTTGTTTGAAACCTTTTGTCACCAACCTAGCATTGTAAATCTGAACGTTTCCATCCACATCGATCTTCTTCTTGAAGACCCATTTACACTCAATGGCTTTTACACCATCAGGTAAATCACCCAAAGTCCATACTTGGTTTTGTGACATGGAACCGATTTCGGATTCAGCGGCTTTAAACCACTTTTCGGAGTCAGGGCCCATCATTGCTTCTTCGAAAGTCGCAGGTTCGTCACTGTCAATGATCAAGAGATCATGACAATTAGTCACAAGAAATCCATATCTCTCGGGCTCGTGACGAATCCTTTCGGATCTGCGAACTTCTGGCATCACAGGTTCGGACTCTACAACTCTTTGTAGATCCAGTCGTTGCTCTTCCTCGACAGGTTGAGCAGGCTCCTGTGATTCTCGAACTTCTTCAAGTTGTACTTTACTCCCACTGTTCTTCTTGGAAAGAAATTCTCTCTCAAGAAAAACACAGTTCTTAGCAACAAACACTTTGTTCTCAGAACGGTTGTAAAAGTAGTAAGTCTTGGTTTCCTTAGGATAACCAACGAAGTAGCACTTATCAGATTTGGGTTCAGGCTTATCAGATATCAACCGCTTGACATAAGCTTCACAACCCCAAATTTTTAGAAAAGACAAACTTGGAACTTTTCCAGTCCACATCTCATATGGCGTCTTCTCGACTGATTTTGATGGAACTCTGTTTAGCGTAAACGCAGACGTTTCTAGAGCATATCCCCAAAAGGATAATGGAAGATCTACTTGACTCATCATCGATCGAACCATATCCAATAAAGTCTGATTCCTCCTTTCAGACACACCATTCCACTGAGGTGTTCCAGGAGGAGTGAGTTGTGAAACAATTCCACAGTTACTCAGATGATCAATGAACTCTTGGCTTAAGTACTCACCTCCACGATCTGATCGAAGAGCTTTGATACTTTTGCCAAGTTGGTTCTGTACTTCATTTTGGAACTCCTTGAACTTTTCAAAGGATTCCGATTTATGTCTCATTAAATAGACATAACCAAATTTACTGAAGTCATCAGTAAACGTGATGAAGTACTGAAAGTTTCCTCTAGCACTAATACTCATTGGACCACATACATCGGTATGTATTAGTCCCAATAGGTTACCGGCCCTTTCATTAAATTTGTTGAAAGGGGCCTTTGTCATTTTGCCCAATAAGCAGGATTCACACTTCTCAAATGATTCAAAATCAAATGAGTCCAAAAGTCCATCATTATGAAGCTTTTGAATCCTTTTCTCATTGATGTGGCCCAACGACAATGCCAGAGAAACGTAGGGTTCGAGTCATTGGTTCTTAACCGTTTAGTACTTATGTTATAGACAGGCAAAGATTGGTTAAGAATATAAAGTCCATTCTCTAATGGAGCGCTACCATAAAACATTTCATTACGATCAAAAGAACAACACTTGTTTTTAATCGAAAAATGAAAGTCTTCTAAATCCAAAACAGAAATAGAAATGATGTTTCTACTTATAGCAGGTACATAGTAGCAATTATTCAATTCTAAAACCAAGCCTGACGGCAAAGACAAATGATAAGTTCCTACGGCCAATGCAGCAACTCTTGCTCCATTCCCAACGCGCAGGTCCACTTGTCCCTTCTCCAGCGTTCTACTGTTGCTTAGACCCTGCATATTTGTACAAATATGAGCGCCACAGCCGGTATCTAATACCCAACTTAGAACCTGAAGTAGTAACATTTACTTCTATAACATAGATACCTGAAGAAGTCGTCTCATACGTCTTCTTCGAGTTCTTTAGATCTCCCAGATACTCTTTGCAATTTCTCTTCCAATGCCCAGACTTATTGCAGTAATGGCATTTATCAGCATCAGTATGGCCGCGTTTGGGTTTGGAAGAAGTCTCAGGCTTATCCTGATTCTCAATCGGGAATGCCTTAGCTTTTCCTTTACCCTTAGCATGTTTCTTAAACTTTTTACCCCCTTGCACCATAAGTACATTAGGGGTGCCCTTCTTGATGTTTGGCTCAGCTGTCTTGAGCATGCCATGCAGTTCCGTCAAAGTCTTTGTCATGTTGTTCATGTTATAGTTCATGATAAACTGATCAAAGCTCGACGGCAACGACTACAGAATGATGTCCGTAGCCAACTCTTGGCTAAGGAGACAATCCAGTTTTGCCAAGTTATCAATATAACCCATCATCTTAATGACATGTGGGCTAACTGGACCATCCTTTGGTAGCTTGCACTCAATGAGAGACTTAACCGTCTGGTATCTCTCAGTTCGTGCTTGCTCCTGAAACATCCCTTTCAGGCTAGTGATCATCTCAACAGGTGACGCCACGTTCTCGTATTGCTTCTGCAAGTCCGAGTTCATGGTAGCCAGCATGAGACAACTCACATCGACCTCATCATTGGAATGCTTCTCCCAAGCATTCCTTTCAGCGTGTCCGGCATTGGATTTCGGTTTCTCAGGGAGAACCTTCTCAAGGACATATTCCTTTTTCTCCTGCTTGAGAACAATTCTCAAGTTCCGATACCATTCAAGGAAGTTCGATCCATTAAGCTTGTCCTTCTCAAGGACGGATCGAAGCGAGAATGTGTTTCTGTGAGGGGAGCTAGCCATAGCTGAAAAACACAAAATGAGAGTTTAGTTTCGATGTTCAAGAGATGAGAAATCTTAACAATTAAGAAAACTCGCATTATATTCAAAACAATTTTCCTCAAGTTGAATATAATGATCCAAGATCCATATTTCACAAAAATTTGAGTGAGCTTTGGCCCATCGCCCAAACTTTAGCTATTTAGGTAGCAACACTTTTGCTAATTATATCATATATAATTCTTGTCTCGGATTAATATCTTATATCAAATCCGATCCTATATCTCTGAGCCCAAAACTATTTTGATAGCCCAGTTAAGCAAACCAATCTTTTAAGTCCGTAGTAACGATTACAACCTGCCTCACTCATGTAATTGCGGACACCCTGCTTTGGCAGACCCATCACACAATGAAACGAGCCTTGACAGTTGACAAGATTGGGAAGATATTAAAAGCTTAATATTAGGTTTGAGGAACGGAACATCAATCTAGTTTATATGACTTATATATTCCAGATTTTTAACTCGTTCTTTACTTGTAAAAATTCTTAAGTTAAACAAGCTAGAAATGCAAGTTCTGAACTGGTGTCGATCGACACTACCTTAGTGTCGGTCGTCACCGAATGGTGTCGATCGACACTACATTAGTGTCGGTCGTCACCACCTGATTGGTGTCGATCGACACTACATTAGTGTCGGTCGTCACCGGAGAGTGATGTCGATCGACACCAAGTCGATCGACACCCTTTTCACAGAAAACCTAATTGGTGTCGATCGACACCGGATTGGTGTCGGTCGACACCGAAGAACCCAGAAAGGCGTTCTTCGTCAAAAACGATTTTGAACAAGGGGATCTTACAAAATTTCAACAGATTCAATAGAAACACACCGCTCTGATACCACTGAAGGATTTCGTTCAGGTTTTAATCGAATTAAAACAGCCCTAACAACAATCCTAAGTCATGGATCTTGTGCCAATTGAATCTATGTTGAATATATGTCAAATCTCGAATATACCTTAGTATTTGCAGCGGAAGAAGATCAGGTAATCGAGATCAGGAAGCGCCTCAAGTGCTGCGCCTCTACAGAAGTCCACACGCACACAAACTGGACGACGGGATGCTAGTGCCTTCGCGAACGATTCGCGTTTGAGTTTTCTCTTCGTTTTCTGAGTTTTCTGTGGCAGCCAAAGGCTTCTTCTATCTTACAAACTCGAGCCCTCATATCATATATATAGGCTGGAGTTGCCGACAGGTGTCGATCGACACTCACCATTGGTGTCGATCGACACCCTCACAGAAAGTCAAGGATCGAGAAGACGATCCCGAGTGGTGTCGATCGATACTCACTATTAGTGTCGATCGACACCCTCATAGAAAAATGATATCGACATATATCTTATATGCGTTAATCATGATCATTACTCTAATGATCAAAACTCAATTTATAATATCCAGTTTGCTTAGGTGTGTGACCCTATAGGATCATATGATAATGGTAATGAGTTCATAACTCATAAGTTATAAGCGGCTTCTAGCAAAACATTATAACCGTCCAATATCATATGATTGTCTTATCTCGACATCACGACTTTACTAGAATAAATACAAGTCTGATTTCAGGACATTCCCTTCAGTTCATACGTTCTGCTACACCATTCTGTTGTGGGGTGTAGGTACACGTTCGATGCCTCACAATCCCTTTCCCTTTACAGAACTCATCAAACCTCTGATTGCAGAACTCCAAGCCATTATCAGTTCTGAGGATTTTTATTTTTCTCTCAGTCTGATTTTCAACCATCAAACACCATTCAGTAAATCTGGCAAACGCTTCATCTTTATGCTTCAAGAAATAAACCCAAGTTTTCCTCGAGAAATCATCTATAAAGGAGATGAAGTACTGACATCTTCCCAATGAGAAAGGAACAGATGGAGCTCCCCACAAATCTGAATGAATGTAGTCCAATCTGTCCTTAGTATCGTGAGTAGCAACAGAGAAGCTCACTCTTTTTGCTCTCCCGTAAATACAGCACTCGCAAGTGTCGAATGTAGAGATTTTCTTCTTGTCCAGAAGCCCTTTCTTGACCATTAAGTCCATATTCTTTTGACTCATATGGCCTAACCTTCTGTGCCATAAGACTGTATCATCATTCCTCTTTTCCGTAACCAGGGTTTGATTGCTTTCAACTCTTCCCTGCAGGAGATAGAGCTTGTCATGTCTTTTAGCAGTCAGAAGAGTCTTGTTCCCATCAGTAACTTTGAGAATCCCATTCTTAGACCCATACTCATATCCTTTCTCTTCCAGAGAACCGATTGAGATCAGATTCCTGTCCATTTCTGGAGTAAACCAAACCTGAGTCAGCAAGAAAGTCGTACCATCTTCATTTCTGATCCTGATATCCCCGACTCCTTTTACTTTAGATGTGGATTGTTTCCCATCCTAACAGAACCTCCAACATCTTCCTTTAGATTCTCAAACCACTCTCTCTTGTGCGCAAGATGTTGAGTACAGCCTGTATCCAATATCCATTCATTTTCCAAGTTTATACCTGTTAAATGAAGCGCTTCAGAGACATAGAGACCAGAGGCTTCTCCTTTACTGTCCTTTGAGGAACTGGCTTCACCTTTGCCTTTGTTATGCTGGTTTTTCGATTTGCCTGAAGACTTGCTTTTACTTGGACATGTATTCTTGAAGTGTCCCTCTTCTTCGCAAATCCAGCATCCCGTCCTACTCTTGGACTTGCTTCGGCCTCTGGACTTCTTAGACTTATCTTTTGTCTCAGATCTGCCTCTTTGTTCTTCCTTCTCCCTGGCATACAAGCTTTCAGCTCCTTGTCCTTTATCTCTGTAGATAGCTCCATAGTCAAGCTCCTTTTGATATATGGAAGCGAGTACTTCTTCAAGGACAAGAGTTGTTCTCCCGGAGCTGAATCTTAGAACATCTCGAAGGTGATCAAACTGTCTTGGTAAAGACATGAGCAGAAGGATTGCTTGATCTTCATCAGAGATCTGTACATCTATATTCTCCAGGTCTGATATTAGCTGGAGAAAGTCATCCACGCTCTGTTCTATAGATGTATTTTCAGGCATCCTGTAACCGAACAGCTTCTGTTTCAAATGAAACCTGTTTGGAAGAGCTTTGGCTAGGTAAAGCTTGTCGAGAGCTTTTAACATGCCAGCAGCTGTTGTTTCCTTCCTTATCTTTCTCAATATCCTGTTCGAAACATTGAGAACTATCAACCTTCGAGCTTTCAACATTTTCTCGTCCAAAGCTTCCTCCTTTTCCTCTTCTTCTTTTCTTTTCTCAGGAGTCTCATCTGGATCTCTCGTTCTGGCTTCCTTTCCGGAGAGAGCCAGAGCTTTGCTTAGACCCTTGAGATCTATCTGAGCAAGCAGCTTGTCCTTCCAAAGAGTGTAGTCACCGTGACCATCAAACTTCTCAATCTCCACCTTGGTGGAAGACATGATTCTCTTTCAGCAGAAAACCCGAGAATCACTATCAGAACCTGGCTCTGATACCAATATGTGAAGAAACCTGCAAACCTGCAACTCAAAGACGTCTCTTTGACTGAGCAAAAACAACAATTTCAACACACACACCACCAAGCAACGAATGAACAAACCAAAGAAAGATCAAGCCTCACACACGAACATAACGAACAGAGCAAACGAATGAAAGCAAAAGGAGCACACAGCAAGTTGTTAACCCAGTTCACCTCTGTTAACTAAGAGGCTACGTCTGGGCCGGGATCTCACTCCCGGAATCCACTAAATCACAGTGATTACAAAAGACAAACCCCTAAGTCCCTTATACAAAGATGCTTAGGTTCCAGTTCTATGTAATCCCCTGTTTCCCAAGAACAAATACACAAGCTTATGCTTTGAATCAAATGTTCTCTCTCTCGCCGTCTCACTCTCTCTTTCACACGCATTGTCTTATATATAGATGCACACGCTCGACCTAAAACCACTTTTGCTTTTACAGCTGACACAAACGGCTAGCTCAAAATGTGGTCCTGCATCAAACTTGTCGACGTGGCTTCTTCTAAGCCAAAAGCTTTCCCTCCAAGTCTCCTTCTCATTTTGAATTTGCTTCTATCTTCATGTGCTATACTTAACAAGCACCATCACCAATACATTTCAGACTTCCAGAAAGTATTATCGCCTTTCCAAATAGGAGTGATTGCCAGCCATATGAGGGTTGTGTACCCTTAGTCGCTTGTAAGATGTGTTCATTCCGAAAATATCTATGTTGTAAGACACGATGAATTAAGCTTTGTGGTCTCTTCATGATCTTCCAAACTTGATTAGCGAGCAGTGCTTGATTAAAGGAATGGAAGTTTCTGAAGCCAAGTCCACCTCTCTGTTTCGATTGAGTAAGTTTTTTCCACGACAGCCATGCCATCTTTCTCTTACCATTGGTTATTCCCCACCAGAAGGAAGATAGAATGCTGTCTAAATCATTACATATCTGTTGCGGAATCTTAAGGCATTGCATCGTGAAAACCGGTAATGCCGTTGCAACTGCTTTAATCAACGTTTCCTTACCCGCCTGAGTGAGAAACCGATTTTGCCATCCTCTAATCTTTTTAAGAACATTGTCTTTGAGATAGGAAAAGGCTTCAGTCTTCTTGCGACCAATTTTTTCGGGCAATCCAAGATATTTTCCACCTCCCCCAACGTTTGGGATTTGTAGAATGTGTTTGATGCTTTCTCTAGTGTGTGCATAGACTTTCTCACCAAAAATGATAGAGGACTTGTCAAAGTTTATAATCTGACCCGAAGCTTGAGCGTATGTTGTAAATATCTTAGTGAGATTTCGACTGTTCCTCTGATCAGCTTTAAGTAAAAAGAGGGAGTCATTAGCAAACAATAAATGAGAAATTGGAGGCCCCCCAATTGATAATCTTATCGGGTCAATATCTCTTCTGGCAGTAGCTTCAGAGAGGAGGGAACTCAGAATATCAGAGCATAAGATGAATAAGTACGGAGAGAGTGGATCTCCTTGCCGTAGACCACGAGTAGCGGAGAAAGAACCATATGGACTGCCATTGATTAGTACTGAAAAAGAGACAGAGGTGACGCAGGACATGATCCACGAAATCCATGTCTCATAAAAACCTTTCTTCCTCATAACTTGCTCTAAGAATGTCCACTCAATACGATCGTATGCTTTACTTATATCAGTTTTAACCATCATATAAGTATTTGAGCAACGTTTACGAACCTTGAGTGAGTGCATAGTCTCATGTGCCAGAAGTATGTTGTCTGTAATTTGACGACCGGGAATGAAAGCCGCTTGTTGTTCTGAAACAATATTGCTGAGGATCGATTTGAGACGAAGCATCAGTAAGCGAGAGATGACTTTATAAATGACATTACAAAGAGCTATAGGGCGGAAATCCTTCATGGTATTGGGAGGAGTTATCTTTGGAATTAAGCAGAGGTTTGTATGGTTGATAGCTTCAGGCATGATTCCCGTATTGAGAAATTGTTGAACAGCTTCCATTATGTCCGGTGCAACAATGCTCCAATACTTCTGGAAGAATTTGGCATTAAAGCCATCCGGTCCTGGTGCTTTCGTAGGACCAATAGTAAACAGACAATGTCTAACCTCCTCAAGTGTTGCCGGTCTAGTTAAAAAGTCATTCATCTCCGGTGTAACAACAGAAACTGTACTATGCAGAGCCGCTGTCAAATCCTGTGGATGATCACTTGTGAACAAAGTTGAGAAGTACCGTTGAGCCTCTTTCGCAATATTTTCATTTCCAAAGATATCATTTCCAGATGGATCTTTGATTGACTGTATTTTATTGCAGGCCCTTCTGTTTTTGGTGACAGAGTGATAGAAGGTTGTATTTCGATCCCCGTGCTTAAGCCACTGGTTTCTGCTTTTGAATTTCCAATATTCCTCCTCATCTTTGTATGCTTGATCGAGTTCTATCCTTAGGCGAGTAAGTTCAGTATTACTGGAGGGATAACGCTTATGTGCTTCATCTATCTTATGATGTAGTAGACGGATTCGGGTTGCAGAGTTAGTTGATGAGTTTCGTTTCCAATCCGAAATATAGTGGCGAACGCGTTGAATTCTTCGAGTAATAAGAATACCTGTGTTGCTTAAACCTGTCTTCCAACCATCCTGGATTGTTTGAAGGAACTCTGGATTATCACAACAACGACTGTCAAATCTAAACTATTTGCGACCTTGTTCAGAATCTCGTTGAATATGTATGACTGCAGGCCGATGATCAGACTCCACAAGATCAAGATACTGAATCCTAGAAGCCGGATATTGTGCAAACCATTCATCATTAGCAAAAGCACGATCAAGCCAACTCTCTACTGCATAAGTGTGCCGTTTCCCAAACCAAGTCATATTGTTCCCAATAAAGGGTAGATCTCTCAAACCACAAGTCTGAACCATATGTTGGAAGTGTAGTAAACTCGATGGGTCTCTAGGTCTTCCTCCACGCTTCTCAGAAACTTGTAGAATCTCGTTAAAATCTCCACACAGAATCCAAGGACCATGACGAGTTTGAGATAGTTGTTCAAGTCTGTGCCAGAAATTATGTCTGAGACTACGTATGGGATTGCCATAAACAAAAGAGAAGTAGAAGAACTGATCTTTATTTATGATTTTACAATCAATCATACGTACATCAGAAGAAATAAACTGAACTTGAACGTTTTTCCAACATAAAGCTAAACCACCCCCAATCCCATGAGGGGAAACACAATGAACATTATCATTACCCAATCTTGAAGCAACATCCTTGACGACCATATCCGGATTCTTTGTCTCGATCAGAAAGAGCATGTCCGGGGAAAAAGTGGACTTAATCCCTTTAAGGCGTCGAACAACCGTGGACTCTTTCAAACCACGACTGTTCCAAAAGGTTGTATTCATTTGGAATCCGGTGGCTTCTGGCCCACCGTGCCTTCTCTGTTGGTGTAGGGGTAATGAAACGGATCTTCAGACTGAGATGTACTGGCTTCGAAGTCGTTTGGGCAAACAAACCAGTCAATGACTTCTCTAACATTTGCACTGAAACGACGGCGCTTGGAGGTGGAGATATCATAATCATCATGTATGATGGAATGGCGCTGTGCAGAAGCGTTTGGCAAAAGTTGCTTTGGGGAGGATGTTGCAGAAGAAGTCTTACGCTTCTTGGGGGATCCTTGTTGATTTCCTGGTGTTTGCTCCTTTGGTTCAATGCCTGGAGGCCTAACCGACGCCTTGGTATCTTGCATCGGTTCAAAACCCGGAGGAATGTCTGGGTCAGAATCATCAGGAGGATCCCGCATGTCTGAGTTATCCTCTGGGGCTTCTGGACAGACATTGACATCATGGGTTAAGAGACCACATAAAGTACAGAAACCGCGGAGTTTCTCAAACCTGAACCGGAGTGTAATGGCTTGATCACCAAACTGGAAAATGCGTTGAAAACGAAGTGGGTGATCGGTGTTCCATACAACATGAATACGAACATACTCCACAAGATGTGCTTCATTTGCTTGAAAGTCTGTTTCCAGAAAGTCACCAAAGGCACGACCAATGGTTGTAATGATGGGGAGTGTGAGGAATTGAGAAGGGATGCCTCGGACTTGTATCCAGAAGGAGATGTGTTTAAGTTCCTCATCAGTGTGTCCTATCCACCATCGTTGCAAAGCGACCATCCATTCACTAAATGACCAGGGACCTCGTCTGAGAACGGAAAGCATTGATTCCTCGGAGTGAAAAAGGAATTGAATTTTCTTTGCCATTGAATATACTGCATGTTGTTTGCACTTGCACAGTATAAAGATGGAAAGTAAACAAAAAAAATAAACAAAAAAGCAAATAGAAAGGTTTATTTGAGGATTGATGGGCCTGTCCAAGGTGGGCGGGTAGTAGAGTTTAAGGTCCGAAAGTTACGGATAGCCCACCTTATTTCGAGTGTCTAGGGGGCATAATCGTCAATTCCGTTAAGGTCCATTTCAAAATTTGAAGAAGCGGCATCACTCGCTGCTTTCGCCGTTCGGAACTTTTCAACGGTAAAGCTCTCTCCATCGGGAAGGAATAAGCGGAAGATCTGGAGAAAATGGCGTTCGCGAAGGTAACCTTTTTCTGGAAATTCCCAAGTTCCATCAAGATTTTGTTTTATAAAACGAATTAGGGTTGTTATCACGCTCATCGAAGATGAGTTTGAGATGGAGGGCTCCTGTTCTTGTTATCGTACGATTACCACTGGGATGATCTCCCTTTTCGTTATTCTAATCAGGAAATTGATTTGGAATCTTTGATAGAAGAGGTTATGGTTTTTGCTTTTTTTTTTTATTATTTTGGTAAAGGTGGGGAAGTTACAAGACCAAAGTTCTTGTGATATTTTACTGCTTAATACTCTCAGATTTAATTACTTGATTCTAAAATTCACAGATTATTTCATGATTTTATCTGAAAGTATTTAATTGAATACATTAGGGGATAGATTTTTTTTAGTTTTTACTTCAGTCACTATGAATTTTGATTGCAGGCACCACGGCTAAGTAAAGATGACATCCTTGTAAATCGAGGTACGAGTTTTATCCTCTACTGATTTGTGAATCATAGGTTTCAGTTCTAAAGAATATCTATATGTACTTCTGAAACAGGGGGGACTAGAAGTTTCAAAGTCTATTCCGATAATCAGAAGACTGATCCTGCTTGTATAGTGTAAGTGCATCTCTTGTGGCAGTATTTGTTCATTTTTCAATCTGAGTAATACTGTTGCTTTTTTAATGCAGAGGTATTGCACCGAAGCCTCGTATTCCGTTAAGGTTTGTGGTGTTGCGATACAATTCTTCTTCTTCTTCTTCTTTTCTATCTCTTACATCTATATTAAGTGATGAATTTACTGGTTCATATTTGTCTTGATCACTCAAGATTAGACATTACGGATGTTAAGAAACTAATTCTTCTGCTTTTACATTGATTAGGAGAAAGTCTGTGACAATTAGCAGTGGAGCAACTTCCAACACAAACAATATGAAGGTTTCTCCCTTTCCCTCTTTCTGAGTTCGATGGATTGTAGGATCTTATGCAAATATATAACATGTAATTTCATTTTTTTTCTGATTGAGAAGAAGGGAAATCTAAGAATCACAAGCCAGGGCAAAAGCAGTAATGAAAATTCTGGTAAGCCTGTAGCGGAGAGTTATCATTACATTCCCGGGATGTAGTTTTGAAAGTTAAAACTCAGAAACTTTGTCTCCTTTCCAGAGGAACCTACTAAGCTCACCAGAAAAGCATTAGCTGATTTAAGTAACCTGGGTGGGAACAATTTAAGGCCAACGCTTTGTGGCAGCAGTACGGTGTAAGTTTGCTGAACTCTAAAGGTCTCTTTTCGTGCTTTCTCGTGGATCACAGTGATACTCGCCCGTTTTCTTCTTAATCAAACTGATTGTCTAGGAAGCATATTTTTTTTATAGGTTTTGATAGTACTCATTTCTGTCGTGTTCCAAAATTATTGAATTGAACCTGCAACAATGCAGGAAATGGAAGGGTGTGAAATGTACAAATTCGCAAAGGTATGCTATAAACATTACATACCTAAAAAAAAAAAAAAAACATACCTATACTAGCCTTAAGTCTCTTCATTGGATTAGTAGTTTCTCTACATTAGACATATTTTCTAAGAAATGGAAGCCTTTGAAACCCTTTTGTCAATGAATTGTCCTCTTCCATTTTCTTTCATCGATTTCTTTTTCACAAATTTGGTCAATAAGCTTTTGCGGAAAGAACCTGCACAGTTCCATGTATAAATTATCTCATTTTGGACAATGAGTTGATGATACTGCCCTAATTGACTTTTCTGTGTGTAGGATTTCAGTTGGTTCTACTAGAGTTCATGATATTCCATTGAAAAAATCTAACAAGGTACAACAACTGTTTTGGCAAACTATATTCAGGCCGTATAGGCGTAGACTCTCAAATTACCATGACTAGATGCAGGTGGAATAACATTAATTAGAATATCGCAATTAATATACATATGAGTGAAAGCAAATATCATAAACGTTGTGACCTAGAGCATGAGTTTCATTAATCAAAATACCTGATGTTATTTCCTTCATCCTTCTTGCAAGCCTTGATTCTAGTTTTTCTTCTGATACAGGTGAACGATGGTAAAAGAACAACTGGAGTTGGAAACAATGGCATTTATAAGACAGGTGAAATTCGTAAATGTTATCTTTGTTTTCATGTTTATAGCTTCAGTTGGTATTTACCATTATCTAAACTTAGCACGATTTAATTTTTACTTTAGATCAAAAAATCATCAAAAATAAGACTCTGAGCCTTGGAGCAACTGCTGGTGGAACAAGGTACCTTTTATGCTAATCTCGTGCCTAGTTGAATATCCTCATCAAGTGACCTCTTGTTCATTCAGCATAGCAAAAAACAGTTCTTATCTTGCCAGATGTTTATCTATAGTATCTGCTGAGTATAATTCTACATCTTTCTTGATTTTTTTGTTCCTACAGAAAATCTTTACCAGCTCTAAAAAGAACAAGCCTCACAGACAAGAACAACCAGAGTAAGACTAACATTCATGCCGCAAGGAAATCTATCAAGGTATTATACCTTATTCCTTTCTTTGATGCAAGTGGTTCCTTCTCGTAAAAAGCCAAGATATTTAAAGCTCTCGCAACAATATTTTTGCACTGTCTATCATCATTGAACTGCTAGCTCAGTCTTTTTTTTTGTTTGCTCTTGTCATTCTGATCATTTCATCTGCCAGTAGTCATAGTGGTATTGAGAATTTTTTTGCTTAGTAAATATCTAAAACGCTTTCTCTCTCACTCAAGATCCAGACAACTGTGAAGACCTCGCTGCTAAACCGTAGTCCTCTTAAGAAGCCCCCGGTTGGTAGAAGTAAATCAAGATCTATTTCTTCAATCCCGTCACCTGAAGAAGCTGCTTCGGCACTCGCAGTTCCGGAAGAGGTGGAAACAGAAGGTCTCAAAGAAGATATTCAAGGAGAGAGTTCATCTAATGGAAAAACAGACCCAGCGACGAAAGTGTTGGATGTTACAGCGAGGCCAAAGACAAAACGTAGAAAGTCTTTCACATCTCTACTAGTGACTGGATCGAAGGTTCACAAACCTACTTGCTATTGTGTTCCTTGTGATTTCTTTTTTCTCCAATATTGCTAATATCGTAACTTTACTTGCAGTTCGATAAGAAAAATGATGAAACGGCACAGCAAGAAAAACTTCCCAACATTGATGATGAATCCAATCAGCTAGAAGTTGCAGAATATGTGGACGACATATATCAGTTCTATTGGACTTCTGAGGTAATCTACTTACACGCAATGTCACTTTCCCTTATATTTTATGTTCCTTATGCTCTTGAATATTGGATCAACTCGACGAATTTAAGTTTTCCAGTAGTTTTGACTTGAAATACTGCTGCAGGCGTTGAATCCAGCTTTGGGATACTACTTGTCAACTCAGACAAAAGCTACTCCAATTACGCGTGGAATATTGATCAACTGGCTTATCGAAGTGAGTGCAGTTTTTATCGTTTTGATTTCAACTTGATATTTTCCCTACTCAAAAGTTTATGAATCGTATATCTTCGCTGCTGCCTGTTTGTTTGCAGGTTCATTGCAAATTTAATCTAATGCATGAGACTCTATACCTCACAATGAATGTATTGGATCGTTACCTCTCCCAAGTTCCCGTACAGAAAAATGAGATGCAATTGATTGGTCTTACTGCACTCTTACTAGCATCTAAATACGAGGACTATTGGCATCCTAGGGTAAGTGACACATACCGTGAGAGCTAGAGACCTCTCCTCAACTCTATATGGCTTCAAACTTAAATTTCCAGAATCTATTGTCTATATTCATGTGCAGATCAAAGAATTGATTAGCATCTCCGCAGAATCATACACAAGAGAACAAATCCTGGGAATGGTATAAATCAACTATGTTTAGGATCTGCTTCTTTTTCCATTTTGACAACAATTGATCGCCTGCATTAGTAATCTTCTTTTCTTTTTCTTTTTACCTTTCAGGAGAGAATTATGCTTAAACAGTTAAAGTTCCGTTTGAATGAAGCGACCCCTTACGTTTTCATGTTGAGGTTCCTAAAGGCTGCTCAATCAAACAAGAAGGTATGCGCCAAACTTGCATCTAATAAGCTATATAATCTGTAAAATCAAACATGTATGAGTAAGCAAACATCTGATACTACCATATTTTCAGCTTGAACAACTCGCCTTCTACCTGATTGAGCTGTGCTTGGTCGAGTATGAAGCCTTGAAGTTCAAGCCATCATTGCTCTGCGCATCAGCCATCTATGTTGCCCGATGCACTTTACATATGACTCCAGTTTGGACCGCGCTCTTAAACAACCATACCCACTACAATGTCTGCCAAATGAAGTAAGTAACCGTCTCTTTAATATCACCATCTTGCAGATCATCTGACTGATTAAGTTGGTTACGCTCACAGGGAATGTTCGGAAATGATATTAAGGTTCCACAAAGCTGCTAAGACAGGAAAACTGAGGGTCACTTATGAAAAATACATGAATCCAGATCGAAGTAACGTCGCAGTCTTGAAACCCTTGGATAAGCTTCCTCTCTAAGTCGAACTCCACAAAAGTCATGGCGTGCCTTGTCGATCTATAGGTATGTTCATGTTGCTGGAAACTTGTTTTCTATTCGCCTACTTTACTGGAATGATTTTGTTTACTGGGAAATTGCAGGAAAACACATCTACATGGACTCTAGCCAGATATTAAAAAAAACTCAGGCTAATGGTGATTCTTGATTAGGTGTGTGTTGGTTTGCTATGTGCTTTTGCTGTTTCAAATGATCAAAACTCCAATGTATTGACAAATGACAAAGTTGTATAAAGCTCTGAAACGACATTACACTTCTATGTTTCCTCAGAAGCTTAAAATCAACCAGATCGACTTTTATATAATATATATATAACCTTCAAATGTAAAACCTATATACACCTGAAAAGTGTGTCCCTGAGTATGTGTATAGCAACTCTACTTCCACTATGAGCATGCGATTAAACTGTCTGTCACAAGCATATCCTCTGTCTTGTCCAGTGTCCGTCTCACAGCTTGATAGAAATCGATCCATGAAGACGAACACGAGTCAACAGGACCGGAAAAGAACGTTGGATTGGGACTGCTTGCTGTGGACGCAGTCACCAAATCCAAAACCGAAGCTGCGGGTTTGAGCTGATGAGGGAAATTGAAGGCCAAGTTATCGACTTTATGCTCATAGATTTTGCCATTACGGTCGAGTTTATAGCGAGAAGTGCCTTGAAACTCCCCTTTAGCTTCCCATGGAACTCTAGGCACACCCTTGAGATTCCACCTGATCAGAATCATGTTCTCTGATGGTTGCCATACCCTGAAGATCTCAAGGGAGATGTCTCTGAACAATATCTTCCCATGAAATCTGAGTGCCCAGAAGATCAATTTGTAGTTCTCAATCCCACTGAATGTGTTCAACGGATCCACAAATGTTACATCATCCCTGTAAAACAAACAGAGATTCTGAATTTCTCCGAGAAACATTCACAAACAGAGTTCAAAGGAAGATCCTTTTTTCTCCAAAGGTTCTTTCTTTCATCCATCTATCATTCAGAAATCAAACTGCCCAGATGAGAAAAATTTACCTGTAGATGCCGTAGTTTAGATCTCTAGTGAAGATCAAAGGCAAATCTTCACGAAGCGTACGGACAGCGACACCGAGGTTGATATAGAATTCATCTTTGTCGTGGTTATGCTTATCTTGGGCAGTGGGTCTTGTCTTAACCTGCGCATCTCGAAGAGGAGGAGACTGGACGCTAGAAAGAGAGAGTGTAGAGAGATTATCTTCCTCAAATTCGTAGCCAACAGAAGACGAAGACGGCGAGAGAGAGTGATTGAAAATGGGTCTAAGGTTTGGGGATTTTCCGGTTTGAAGAAGTATTGATGGAGAGAGATTAGAAAGAAGAAAAGCCATGGCTGCTGGATTTGGGAGCTCGTCTTTGTTTTCTTCTTTACATTTTCATGGCGAAGTTTCTGAGCCAGAGAATGTCTGGTTGAGAAGAGCAATGAAGCACGGAACTTTGTTGGAAGATAGATAGCCCAGCTTTTTCTTTCTTTTTGAGTGGTTTTAGTTTAAACTCCATTATTTTATTTTTATCTTTATTTTGAGTTCAGGGTCTAATTACTGGATAGCTTTGGTCCGGAGTTTAAGTTCCTAACATGATGGTCAACGATCTGATTGATTCATCAACCCGGTCATGGAATCTGCCACTGATTGATGCGGTGATTTCCCCTCAGGATGCCGATATAATCAAGCACATTCCGATAAGCCGATTTCAAAAGCCAGATACAATGGGGTGGCATTTCACCAAAACTGGGAGATACACGGTTAAGTCAGGATATTTGATCGAGAGATTATATCCGGATGCAGGGGTTCCCGCGGTTTACTTCGGACCTGATATTCAGCCATTACTGGCTCAAGTTTGGCGAATACAATGTCCCCCCAAGCTCAGACATTTCCTTTGGCAAGCACTTTCGGGTTGTGTTTCGGTTAATAAGAATTTACGTCATAGGGGGATTTTATGTGATACGCAATGTATGAGGTGTGGAGCAGAGGAGTCTATTCAGCATGTACTATTTGAATGTCCGCCGGCAGTTCAGACGTGGGCTCTTTCTGTGGTACCGACAAACCAGGTTGAGTTTCCTGGGCAATCGTTGTTCGCTAATATGGATTTTCTGTTCTGGAGACTTCCAAAGGATGTGACGGAGACATATTTTCCTTGGATTCTTTGGTATATATGGAAGAGTAGGAATGAGTTTGTTTTTAGTAACAAGGATCGTACTCCACAGGACACCTTGGAGATGGCTACAACAGAAGGACGTATCTGGCAAGAGGCGAAGGCAGGGGAGGATGGGACAGCTCGGGTAGCCAGTACTACATCGACACCTGTTGATAGGACGGTAGAGTCGGATCAAACTGGGGTTTGGTGGTGTTTTGTCGATGGCGCATGGAAAGCAACCGATATTTATTCAGGACAGGGATGGTTTTGTCACAAAGATGGTCACCGGGACCAAATGATGGGAATTCGTAATATCCGTCCTAGTCTCTCATCTTTACATGCGGAATTTGAAGCTTTGATTTGGGCAATGGAATGTATGCATTCACTTCAATACAACCCGGTTATTTTTGCGACTGATTGTTCTGATCTGGTAAAGATAGTGTCTTCTCCAGAAGAGTGGCCGGCATTCTCAATTCATGTTGAGGAATTTCAATTTTGGAAAGAGCGGCTGGTAGACTTCCAGATAAAGCTTATCCCCCGGACGAAAAATGGAAAAGCAGACAAGTTGGCGAGAAGTGCGCGGAGTTATCCTTCTGAGCTGGTTTACATCGACTCAGTTGCTCCACGATGGATAGATTTTGATACTTAGTTTGCTACGTTTTTCTGTGTTGTTGACAAAAAAAAAAAAAAAAAAAAAAAAAGAAATGTCAATTAGCTTATCAAACATCTTGCAGTCTGACTAAAAAAAAAAAAATAAATAATTGTTGTATAGGTGACCTTATATGTTTCTATTATCAAAAAAAAGTACCTACATGTTATTGGTGACTTATGCACAGTTTTCGAAAATTTTATCCCACAATTGCCCCTTATCTCAAACACAACATTAATGAATTCCATGGACAACCACATCGTACTCCATGTACAACCACAAATACATGCCCAAAACACTAATGAACTCCATGTACAACCACAAATACATGCCCCAAACAATGTCGAGAGTCATGGTCGAACAATGTTTATTAAATGAAAAGCTTTATTCTTCTCACTTCTCATATAGACTTATCGTGGTCCAACACGAAGAATACAACAAAACACAATTAACCATACAGATTTATCGTGGTCGAACACGTAAAATTATAAATACATCAAAGCTCCCTGAGAGACATGCATTCGTCGTCCACGATAACGTCTCCTATTTAATGTTACAATCACACACATATCTTACAATGTACATCCACACTTGAACTTCAGATGTTCGAATGTTCATCCACACTTGAACTTCATATGCTGAGGGTTTAAACCGTCAATTCACCCATAAAAAGTGCACCAAGCACACAAGGTCACTTTTTTTGCACACAAACTTTGAAAAGTCACTTTTATGTTAACCTCTAAAAAAAAAAAAAAAAGCGGCATCGAGCTCCAAACAGCACGCAGTGCACTTCACGAAAATGTGGTTTTCATTCAAAAACTTAACACAGACGGTACAACTACACACGTTCAACGACATCCAAGCCGCACAACAGTGGTACTTGAAAAGAAATGACATTCATTCGATTTCCTCACAGACGAAACGACGTGAAGAGAACATAAAACTAAAGAACTAGAAGATTACTAATTATCATTCACCTCCTGAATCTTTTCTGGTCCGAGTCCTTCTAGTTCTACGAAGCTCAAAATCTAATTACACTTATGTTCAGGACGATGAGTGAACTCAAAGTCTATGTGAACAAAAGCCCGTTCCACCTCAGCGAGTTGCTCGAGCTTCTCTTGAAGAGTCTCTCCGATGTTGTGAGCCTCTTGCAGTCTCATGTCCTCTGGCAAAACAATGTCCACTTCCACAAAGTAGTGTGACCCAAAAGTGTAGGCCCTTACTGTGTCAATGTGCTTGATTTGTTCGTGATGGTTCCATATCAAGAATGTCAGTTTCGCCAAGAAATCTGGCGGCGCAGAGCGTCCGATCAGCGAATGGACGTTCTCTAGTACGGTTCTTGCCCATGTTCCTATGGTGTACAAAGCGATCTGCAACCATAAAAAGAAAGGAACGTATTTTATAATCCAATGAGACGTTTCCTGATCATTTCGCATTCCGAAGTTTGAGTCTTTTAATGAGTATAGTCCAAAGGTTTGAGTGTATACAAGTATGGCACCGGAGGGATCAATCCACCAGTAGAATTTGACTGCCAAAACGGCTGTTGCTAAGCCGATTGAATTGGTGACAACGTCAAAGAGGTGATCCTGAGCGTAGGCCCTAACGATTTCGTTCTGAAACCCTCTGCAATAAAGCATGAGTAGAAACTTCACGATGGTGACAGATACCATGATCCCGATCATCCATTTCTCCTCTGTGCTATTCATATGAATACCATTCTGTAACAAAAGAGAGAAAATTGATTACATGCATAACATATCAAACAACCAATGAAATCAGTTGCCGTAAAACATTGTGATGTACCTTGGAGACTAGTTGCCTTCCTGACTCTAGCAAAACTTGCAGTCCAAGAGTTGCCATCACGGAAGCAAACACAATGATGCCCTGTTAATATCAAGCGTTATGACTTCAGTTTTAAGGCTTGCAAATGCAAAACCACAAGTTTTATGACCATCTGGTTTGGCTTAAAAGTATGTATATTTTCTTGTGAGACCAGTTAAACTGGTCACTGGTGAATCAGAACACAAAGCATTACTTGATAGACAGAAACCAAACAAAGAGTTGCTAAACAGAACATCATACCACAGGCTGCATCCGTCGCTTGCCTATTGGATAATGAAACTGGTTTGGTTTTCTCATGGCATTAGCTGTAAACCACAGAATAAAACCAGACAACAGATCCAAGAGAGAGTCCAGAGTTGAAGCAATCACAGCCATGGATCTACTCTCCATTGAGGCATAAACTTTGGCAACAAAAAGCACCAAATTTGTAGCATTCGAGATGTGAACAGCCAGTCTCTCACTCTTAGCAAGCTTCTTCAATTCATCCTGTTGAAACCAAAAGAAAAAAGATTGAGGATGCATAAAGGATACAAGGAAGGAACCTTAAAGAGACATACCCTGAGAAAGACAAACGAAAAAGATAGAGCCGGACCTCAGTTGGAGCTCCAGATGCAAAACCAGTTTCGTGGATAGTCTCCATCTCGTTGAAGCCCTCGAGGAGCCTCTCTTGCTTCTTGTAGTATTCAGAGACTTTACGTTCCTTTCCTGCATTCACACAACAGGGGATGGCTAAACTTAAATTCCCTTTTCAAAGATATATATACATATTGACGGCTTTAGCAGTTTCTAAATCATTCTACAACGCGTTGAACCTCTGTAGAGAATCTGATTCAGCATCCACATGATTTTAGAACAAAGAATCTGGCCTATACAAATTCCAGAATATATAATCTTAAGATTCCGTTAAAAGCTTGATAACTTTGAATCAACAAAAGAAAAAAGTTTAATATTCTCAATATAAAGGGTTTTAATCAGAAAATTATACACAAACAGAACTAGGTTTTTTCCAGAAGAATATACTATAGTTGAAGCAAAATTCGGTTAACTTGTACATTTATTTTCCGAACAAGTTTCAACAGAAGAACAGTTAAATCCCTCACAGATGAGTGTGACAGTTTACAATCCAATAATTACACAATTGTATAATCACTATATTGGTGTTTAATACACAGGATTAACTTCCTGTATACGTACACGTAGATATATACACGAAAGCGCAGATCAGGAGGACAGAAAAAGTGAAACACGAAGAACAAAACTCACTGGGAGTACGGAAATAGCGAGAGAAGCGAGTGCGAGCGTCGCGACGGCCAGTGGATGACGGGGAAGAAGGAAGTCGAAAAGTGTCGAGGCTGAGACGCCACGACGATGAAAGCGGCGGCGTATCGTCGTCGCTAGGTAAAAGCTCGACATTGTAGTCGTCGGCCGTATGGATTATATGCTCCGTAGCCATTCTCCGATCAGTTTCTCTCTCACTCTCTCTGCGTTCGAATTTCGAAAAACCAGGAAAAGTGGTTCTGGGGAAGTTATGAAGAGAGAAACAAGGTTTTGTTGCTTTGTATGAAGGAAGAATATAAAAGTATACGAGTCGCACACAACTCTCTTTATTGTGTGACGGAAAAGAATAATAGTTTATGTTAATATCAAACAAAAATGTCAATTACTAAATTTTTTTCCTGTGTTCAGTAATAAAAAGGAAAAAGGAAAAAGGAAAAAGAAAAATAATTTACAAAAATAAAAAGAATATTTCCTTCTTAATACATACACACAAACACAGTTATCCCCAGTCAATCAATACTCGGTTAGTATTTACAAACCTACTCTAGCTAGAAAATTCGAGTTGAATAGGGTTCTTGCCATAGTGAGGAATTGGTATACATATAGCACGTATGCTATTATTATTATTTTTCACTTTAAAATTGTTAAAAAGCATAGTGATATTCCTTTTCCAAGATAGTAATCGGTACACGGAATACATTTTGTGTTTTGCTTTTAAAATGTGCACATAATGGGAAACTTATAGCGAAAATAAATTAAGAGAGGGGTTCATATGTTGTTGAGTTGACGACGAAGTAGGTGGTCACTAGTGATGCAAAAGGCGTGGTCCAAATAAACAACAAAGAATACCAATTCTTTTTCATTACACTTCCTTCCTCTAAAACCAAAAAAAAAGTCAAAAAGTTTTTTTGACACGGCCACGTAAAATGAAGAAATAGAAATTTAATATTTTCCCCCGGTTTTATGATAAAGAACATATGATTAATTTATTTCGTGCACATTTGTTGAGATCAAAGTGGTTTCCCACGATTGCAAAAAGCTTTTGTCCCTTATGCCTTTGTTAACTCGAACTTTTTCTCTTTGTGCCAATATTTTCGCCAGGTGGGGTTTTTTATGTAACATCGTGTTATTAACAAAATCCTAAAAATCTCCAAAGGTTTTCTCTCCAGATAATTTTGCCTCAAAGTGGATCTGATGTCACTCTTTCATCATATATTATTCGGTACAACCTCGCGTACCTAATTAACGTAAAAACTAAAAAGACCACTTGGCTAATTTATCGCCATTACATCTTTTGTGTACTCGTGGATGGTTCCACTGTCACAAAAATTTCGTGGATGAATCATCTCATTTCGACTATTAACTTTTTAACATAGCTAGCAATATAACCGGGAGATTCCGAACTTCAGAGACCAATCTTTGAACTTGGCTATATAAAAAAAAAGGGACATCGGGTTCCAACTTGGAATTGAGATACCCGCCAACAATTTTTCTTAATACAAGAAAAAAAGCTTTCCCTGATTATTAGATCGTATGGTTGCAAAACCATGTCGTGGGTCCATGAAACTCAGAGCAAAACCGGGAGTTTCATCATTCGAACCCCAACAACCACAAAAACTAAAATAAAGAAGAAGCTAGATACCTAATGAACCGAACAAAGAGAAAGTCTTTGGCTTCTGCAAGAAACCACCATGGTTTATCGGCTGGCTGCAACTAACGCCATGTGCTCTATCAGGTCTAGGACTCGGTTGCTGTGACATTACAAAAACCGCATAATTTTAGTCTTTGCGTATTGGCAAATGGCAAAATTAATGGTTAAAGGAATGAGAGAGACTAAGTGTTTACCTGTAACCCCATTCGTTGTCATACCAGGAGACAAGTTTCATGAAGGACTTGCTTAATCCAATCCCAGCATTAGCATCGAAGATACTTGACCTGGAAATTTTGACAGTGGTCACCACATTTGAGAACCAAAACTAGATTTTGAAATCCATGATCCGTAACAAGATTTTTAAGTGTGGGATACCTTGAATCTCCGACAAAATCATTGGAGACGACATCTTCTTCTGTATACCCAAGAATTCCCCTAAGTGGTCCTTCTGAAGCAAACCTATTAAGAGTTTTACATCAAAATAGTAAGAAGTTACTACAGTTGCATATTAAGTTCAGGAAACGACAACGGTATGGGAAAAACGTCATACTTTATGGCTGCCTTAACATCTTCGTAAGATGCATCTTTCTCAAGTCGACAAGTTAAATCCACAACAGAAACATTTGGTGTTGGGACACGGAAAGCCATTCCAGATTGGATGTTCATATATAACCATAGACTTTGTGTACCTTTGCAGCACCGGTTGAGCTAGGAATGATGTTTTGACTGGCACCTCGGCCTCCTCTCCAGTCCTTCATTGATGGGCCGTCCACAGTTTTCTGAGTTGCTGGAAAGAAGATACGAACGAAAAGCATGATTTAGTCTTCTCAGTTTAAATGATATATCACGAGGACCAAGAATCAAATACCTGTGGTTGCATGGACTGTTGTCATCAAGCCTTCAAGAATTCCAAATTCCTCATGCACCACCTGAAAGATACAAGTTAGGGGCCAGAGACAATTTATTCGACCTTAATGAAGCTCTTCACAACGAGTTATACACAGAACAAAAACAATATGCAATGTTACATACCTTAGCAAGAGGTGCAAGACAATTGGTGGTACAGCTTGCATTAGAGACTATATCCATGTCTGGTTTATACGTCCTCTCATTTACTCCAACCACAAACATGGGTGCGTCAGCTGAAGGGGCAGAGATGATGACTTTCTTGGCGCCACCCTGCATAGACAATAAAAGGTCAAGCAAACGATAGGCCATTTTAGCAGAGAAATGTTTGAATTAATAGAAGGCCTGGTATTAAATGTTGCATCAGTGACACAGGTAGATCAACAAGTGCGTTCAGATGAAAATGCACACCTTCAAATGCGATGAAGCCTTTTCAAGGGTGGTGAATACTCCGGAAGACTCAACAACATAATCAGCTCCAAGATCAGCCCACGGGATTTCAGCTGGGTCTCTGAGGAAGAACCAATAAGATATTAAGATGTCAGGCTCTAAAAAGAGTGCGCTTACTACCTTAACAATAGAAAAACATGAAAATTCATTCATAATGTCACCATGTCTAGGCAGACATATATATGAGTCAAAATTTTGAAACATTACCTCTTGCTGACAACTTTGACCTGTTTTCCATTGATCTCCAAAGTGGAATCATCAATGACATTGATGGTTCCTTTGTAATTTCCATGAGTAGAGTCATACTTGAACATGTAAGCCTGCATAAGAGGGAAGAGAAGATTTGCAGTAAGTTTGATTTACAAGTATCCCATGCCTCTTAAAATGATTTCCTTACTACACTGTGTTCAAGCAAACGAAAAAGTTACCACGAGTAAGATCCACTAAATGTGATGAGATAGCAACAGTAGTAAGAAATTCATGGCTAAATTTAAATAAAAAAACTAGTAAGAGCAAAACGGCACAGTCGGCACAGTCGGCACTGTAAGTTGCACCTACAGTTAGATAAGACAGTAATCATCCTTACCATGTACTTGGCGTCTATGAATGGGTCGTTGACTGCTACAACTTCAATATCATCTCTGAAAGTTGCGATGCGGAGTACCAACCTTCCAATGCGACCAAAACCTGCCCCGCGCATAGTAAATACTCAAGCATATGTAAGAAATGAAAAAGGTAGGGGAGCAGAAGTATATCAGAAGGAATGAAGGCATATAGTATCGAATGATGTGGGGTTTCAAAATAAAATTCGACAATGAATAAAAAACATACCATTGATCCCGACCTTTGTCTTTCCACTGCTCCTTGACCCTATACAAGTCAAATCAAGTCAAATGCAGCCTCGTATACAGATACGGTGTTTCAATGAATTTTTTTTCTTACTATGAACAGCAGGAGGTGCTTCTGTAGCTGTCGCCTTGACGGGTTGAACACTTCTCGCATTGCATTTTCTGTAGATTTGAACATAAAAGAAAAAAACAATTCTGAGAACCAAAGAAAACATCGTGTAATTGGTATGTGCTACAGAGTTTGTCACTGAACTGTAAAGATGAAGATGACCGAGTTGAAACCGCAGCACCGGAGAATCTGGACGAGGTCAGGTTGTGACTGAATCCAAGACTTGACGTGACCTGATCGTTTGAGACAAAAGTTTAACCCCGCTAAAAAATTCCTTAAAAGTCTCTGACGACAAAGTTGAAATCAGAAAGAACAACGCAGAAACCTCCAAAAAGGATGAAAACTATCTAAACGTATAAAACCTTAATGCTGCCTATCACCGATTCAGATTCTCATCAGATAGCACAGGCTAAAACGACTGGGTATTCACTTTCAACGACATATGAGGGCGCGAGTAGAGAAGATCAAAGATTAATAACAGCCACAAATGTTTACATGACACTGAAACACTGAAACCAGAGCTAAAGACGACACATCACCTCCTATACTCTACGAACAACCCCAAGGCGATACGGATATACGAAATCCAAACGGAACAAAGCGAAACGTAAACTTAAACTTATCAAATCGAACACAAACCCGAGAGAGGAGAAACGAAAAATGCTTTATACCTGAGAATGGTCGTATGAAGGCGATGTATAAAGCTCGACACGAGGAGCGGCGGCGGAAGTGGCGGCAGATCTGAGTAAAGAAGGGAAGGCCATCGCTAAGCTACCAGAATGAAAAGAGAGATCTCGCCGCTAAAAACCCAAAACCTTTCCGATGTATGGCTTTTTGAGTGTAGCTGTAGAGCCAAAACAACAAAGGAACGTGAAGACTCCGCGAAATGTTCGTTGAGTTATAAAAAAAAAAAATGCAATTGCACACTCTTGTCTATTTAGAAGAATATTCTCATGTAAATATGCTTACGACTCTGCAGAGACGAAGATGGTGTGTTCCGATGCGGCACGGCCCATCGTAACTAGTGATGCGATGGGAACTAAAAGGCTGAGAACGACAAAAGTCAGCGTCAGGCCCATCATTTGTGGGCCTGCGGTCAATATTTGAACAACGTAGACGTATCAGTGGGGTTGGAGGAAGCCATAAAGCGACGCTAGGCGTTGCCACGTCAGACCTGAAATGGGCCTATTTCGAGGTTGACACATGGCAAGTCGAGCTGGCTCTCTCTCCCTCTAAAAATGGCTTTACGTTAAAACGACGACGAACCTGGACCAGCTACGAGTGACCACGTGGCATTCCCCTCGAAACAATCGTGGCAGTTCTGCGTTTCGTTCGTCTCACAGTCCTCTCTGTGTGATTGATTTGATTTCTCTTCTGTTCTTTCATTCCCGTCAAAAATGGCGAACCGTCGGTTTCTTCTTCGTCTTATTATCTGTATCTGTAGAGTTTCCCGAAGATTTATTTGAATATTCATCATCTTCTCTCTGGATTCGCCGATAAACATTGTTTCTCTGCACCTATCGTCGACGTTCTCTTCCTTCGCGCTTATGCCATCGGCAAGGTTTCTCCCTCTCTCTCTCTCTGACCCTTCCTGCAGCTTCTGGATTTTCAATGCAACTGTTTCCATACACACGAAATTTCACGTGCTTTTTGGGCGCTTGATTGTTCGTGCCAGGTTTATTTCTTTTAGAGTTAGCTAGCATGCGTTTGTTGAGCAATGTTGAGATGATACTTCCGAGGTTCGCCATTGATTTTTACAAATGGTTTTTTTTTTTCTGGGATCGGTTGGTTCGCCTTCGTGTTTGATGGCTTTGCTTGTAGAATTCGATTTGAATTTGGCAAACATGTTATTATGGATGTTGTAAACCAGGCGTACTCTAATAAGCTTATGTTTGCTCTTGCTTTTATTTTCTTTTGTTTCTTCAATCATATCGTGCTCCTCTCTTTCCATTTCCATTGGCTAGGTTTGGTTGTATAATCTTCAAAAGCTTCTCTGACAAGTCTCTTTTTTCTTTTCCTTTCTGACAGATGCCAATGGAAAGGTCGTATAGCAATGCAAGAATGGCCAATAGTTTCAGGTACTGGAATGATTGTGTTGAACCAGAAGACTTAGAAGCAATGTGGATGGATCCTGCGGTGAGAGCTGAATGGTTAGATGTTGGGGAGACTAAAGGACAGAAGGTTCACCTCTCAAGGGATCCTGATGGACAGCCTTATCTTACACAGACTGAGATGAAAGTAATGACATTCTAAACGTTCGTTGTATGTTTGGCCGGATTTTTGATATAGTTTTTATCTGACTTCAAACAATCCAATCGAAGATATATGAGGCTTTTGTGAATTTTAGTTAAGCCTTCTGTAGATTTCCTGCCTATTTATTGGTCAAATCCTTGTTATTGCAGGCTGTTGCTGATATTACTGTCCGAAGACATTTTGATTCAATATTGGATCCGGTATGCTTCCTTTTCACCTATCACTGAGCGTTTCACATTCGATTGTTTGAATAACAAGTACTTTTGAGCTTGGTTTTAGCTGCTCTTGAAAACAATTATTCCCTTTCTGATCATCTCAATGTTTTGCGTCTCCCTCTTCCTCTGCAGGAGATGATCTGCGCAATCGCTGAGCTTGAAAGTGACCGGAAGCCTCTCATTATGCGGTACAACAAAAAGACCAAGGAAACCGGCTTAGGAATTTTACAAGTTTTTGCAAAGACAGCAGAGTGGTTGGTTGGGTACATAATCACTTCTAGTTTCCCTCCTTTCCAACATCTTAAGTTTTTTTTCTTAAATCTTATGTTCCGGTTCTGGTCAAACTTTACTGCAGAGGACAAGGCTATCAAGAATATAATGTGGATGACAATCCTGACCTTCTTCACAAACCCTTTATAAACGTGTATTTTGGGGCAGCTTACCTGAAATGGTTGACAGACTATCAGAATAAGTATGGTACATTGTCCTTAAGTTTTCATTGCTAGCTTTACCAATTTGATTGACAAAAAGCCTAAATTTATCCTGGAACTACTTAAAGTATTTGACAACTTCCCATGTGCAGCCAGAGAAGTGAAGAGTTTGTTGTCAGAGCATATAATGGTGGGACAAAAAAGGCGACTCACAAATCGACATTACCATATTGGAAACGATACCTTGCAGTGAAAGACGCTCTCCCTTCAAGGTTGTTGTTTTTGTTTTCTGATTGTTTTGTCTACCTCGTTTCTGATTTCATATTTTATGCATGGTTGCATGGAAAAGGTTTTGTGTTGCAGTGTGCTTTCATTTTGCTATTTTTGTTCGTACTAGATGCACCAAGAAGATGAAAAAAGCAAAGCTTCTGTATTAAAACTGCAGTTTCCTTGGTAACTGTTGTTGCAGAAAACATGTGGATGCTGGCCCTTCAAGCTTTCATCCTACTAGTCCCTCTTCACCAGGCTCAAGTAATCTCTCCCTCTTCGTATAATTCTGTATCATACAACAAAAACATGCGCATCTTTTTCAAACATTTTATGATCTCCATAAATAATAGGAGCATGGTGCTGAGTGCCAGTGCTTTCGCGGCACATGCACTCATATTTTGGAGAACCCAATCATTTTCTTTTATGTTTTGATATGAACTGGAATGTACCCTCTGGATTAACAGACACCAATTTCACATACTGGGACTCTAGAGCTTCCCCTGAAGATATGGAAGATATGTGGAATCATTCCGAGGTATGTAAAGAGTGGACAAAATCCAAAGAAGAAAGGGGAAAGGTTCGTTTCTCAGAAGATAGTGAGAAGAGGCCTTACCTTTCTCGAGGGGAAATGAAGGTACTGTCTTTTAACTGAGAAGTTACGACATATATTTCCCCCAGAAACTAGGCATAGTTCTCAGCATCGCTTAAAAAAGTAATGCTAAATTTTTTCTCCCCAGGCTGTTGCAGAAATAATTGTCTCAAAGTACTTCAGCACAAAAAGAATTAGAGTTGTAAGTGAGCATACCTGTTAACCATCACCTGCTTTACTATATTCCAACGGCAAGACAACGTTTTTAGTGGACATATTTATCTGTTATTCATATGCCAATTCTGAAAGAGAGTTTTCCATTTCTCACTGATGCAGCCTCTTGTTTGCGCTGTTGGTGATACTGTGAGCATGCGGTTTGTGAACGGTACTGGGAAACACGTAGGTATACTCGGAGTGGAATACTCAACTGCTGCCTGGTTAAACACGTACGATTGTGACCCAACTTCATTTCTTTATAGTCACAATATAATGTCTGATAACAAATCAAATCTAACAGTGGCTTTTGTTCTGAATGAAGGGAGCTAGGATATCGAGCGTACAGAGTCGATTCAGCAGACGATCTGACCAAACCATTTGTTTCTATGTACTTCGGCGTAGCCTATTTGGTTTGGTTATCCGAATATGAAGGACGGTAAGCCTCCCACTCCAAACTCTCTACTTAACACTCCTGATTTTTGCAAACATATCAATCTGATTCAGTGGAGACATACGTTTATATTTGTTCAAACTATGCCGGTACGCAGGGAGAGAAGTAATCAGTTCATCATCCAAGCTTATATCAAAGGTCCTGAAGACGTCGATCTTGAGGCATCATGTCCACTCTGGCTCAAGTTCGAGCAAGTTCTGAGTTACTATGAAGAGCCCAAGAGGTATCAATGTTCAATAACCGCAACGTTTTTGTTTTTTCTGATATAAAAAGGTCTGATTGTGATGGTTCTTCGTTTCATCAGGGATTCAGGGAGCTGCATTATCCTATAAGACCAGCGTCTATACATACACATATGATGAAGACTTAAGGGTGTAGCTTGGATTCGTATGTTTGTAACTGAAGATTCATTTCTGCTATTTCTTTGTATTTTTTAATTCCTTCCTTAATTATTTGTCCTTATTGTTTTGTACGTGAATGATTGATTAACAGCGCCACAGAAATCAAACGAGTGACTGGTTCTTTCAAAAGGGTAAAAGTGTTTCTGAAACTTTTGATGAACAAAGAAAACTTCAACACAGAGCAGACAGTGACGGACAGTTTGTTAAATAAAATAAGCCCATGCGATCGGATTAAAATAAGCCCATGGTTGGACAACAACCTGAGCTCAATAGACCAATTTTTAAATCCGGTTTAGTATTCAGGTTCGGCTAGACCGGATTTGAACTCCCCTAGCTTACGCATGTATATAATGTCCAAGGACAGTCTTAACGGCGGCTAACGTATCTGTTGGATTGTTGTTTATTTCCGTCGGTAACTTGGAGTCAATCTCTTCACTTTTGCTTCTGATCGAAAGAGGATGGAGGAACGCACGTCGGAGGAGGAAGGGGGAATCACCATCATAGCTAAATCCCGCAAAAACACTAAGACCCTTCCCCTAGTTCAACCCCAGAAACTTGAATCCGACCAGAATGCTCCTCAGTTCGAGAAATTTACAAGTCCTAACCCTAGTTCCGACAGCACATCCCCCGCGAACTTCGAAGGGCTCGGGTTAGCCGAGTGGGCAGTTGAGACGTGCAAGGAGCTTGGCATGCGTAAACCCACTCCAGTTCAGACTCACTGCGTGCCCAAGATTTTAGCCGGACGAGACGTTTTGGGGCTTGCTCAGACCGGTAGTGGTAAAACGGCGGCGTTTGCTCTGCCGATACTTCACCGCCTCGCTGAAGATCCTTATGGAGTCTTCGCGCTCGTGGTGACGCCGACCAGAGAGCTCGCGTTCCAGCTCGCTGAGCAGTTCAAGGCGTTGGGTTCGTGCTTGAATTTGCGTTGCTCTGTGATCGTGGGAGGAATGGATATGCTGACGCAAACAAAGAGCTTGATTTCACGACCTCATATCGTCATCACTACTCCTGGGAGAATTAAGGTTTTGCTTGAAAACAATCCAGATATTCCTCCCGTTTTCTCTAGAACCAAGGTAAAAAAAAAAAAAGTATCCATTTTTCTTCTCCAATCTAATTTTGAGATATGAAAGTTGCAGCCTTTTCGTTTCTGTATTTCTATCTAGATTCTTAGCCTTACCTAGTCTTTTTGTGTTTTTTGTTTAATTAGTTCTTAGTGCTTGATGAGGCGGATAGAGTTCTTGATGTTGGTTTCCAAGACGAGTTGCGCACCATCTTTCAGTGTCTTCCCAAAAGTAGACAAACGTTGTTGTTCTCCGCTACGATGACAAGTAATTTACAGACACTGCTCGAACATTCTTCAAACAAAGCTTATTTCTATGAAGCCTATGAAGGGTTAAAGACGGTTGATACTCTGAAGCAGCAGTACATTTTCTTAGACAAAGATGCCAAAGAACTATATCTTGTTCACATCTTGTCACAAATGGAAGACAAGGAGATTCGGTCAGCCATGATTTTTGTCTCCACTTGCAGGTCTCATTTTCATAGCTTTATGAGTTCATCTGTTAGGTGGTGATTCCCTTTTGCAGTTTCTGATTAGACGTTGTTCATGTTTTAGAACATGTCAAAGGTTAAGTCTTATGCTTGAAGAGCTCGAAGTGGAAAATGCAGCTTTGCATTCTCTGAATTCCCAGTCTTTGCGACTCTCTGCACTCAGTAAATTCAAGTCCGGGAAAGTGCCGATATTGCTTGCGACTGATGTTGCCAGCCGTGGACTGGACATTCCTACTGTTGACCTTGTAATCAATTATGACATTCCGAGGTACCTTTTGGTGAAGATTTTCTGTTTCGCCTATTCACTGTACTTTTGAAGCTTACTGATATTCTAACTCTACGCTTTGCTCGCACCAGATATCCGAGGGATTATGTTCATCGTGTTGGGCGTACAGCTAGAGCTGGTAGAGGAGGACTGGCTGTAAGCATTATCACTGAGGTAAGCTGGAAATCATGGAATTACACAAACATCGTCTCTTAAATTTTCTTGTTCATGGTTTGCATAGAACCTAACCCTTAAATTTCCTTTGGCAGACCGATGTGAACCTTATCCATGAAATAGAAGCGGAAGTTGGAAAACAGATGGAACTGTACAACTACAGAGAAATCACTGACAGTTTAGAAGTCACCAAGGTAAGATTCGCTCTGTGATACATTAATGTTCTCGTCTTTTGTATTTGGCTTACTCTTATCCGATACCAGTCATAGCAGCTGCTTCACCATGGTGTTCTAGTATTAGATTTTAGTTCATCTCGGTATATTAAGAAAGTAAGATCAGTTATTAGCCACGACCCACGAGATATATAGATATATATATCCAGGCATCTTGACTTCAAGCAAAGGCCTGAGGCTTACGCAAGTTTCTAAATCTGTATCTGCAGGTATCAAAAGCTAAAAGGGTGGCAATGATGAAGATGCTAGACAATGGATTCGAAGACAAGGTCAAAGACCGGAGGAAACAGAAACGTAAAACACTTGCGGATAAAGGGATGCTTAAGAAACGGAGGAAAACAAGAAAAGCCGCAGAAGAAAATTGATGACTAAAATCATCTTCAAATTTTGTTCACTTAAGTGCATTTTGATCAGCAAATCTCTGAGAATCTATGTTTATTAATGTTCTTACTCTTAGCCTTTGAATCTTGATTGTCTACATTCTCAAATCTTCTGGTAAGAAACGTGCTTCTTATCTACCAGCCACATGTTCGTTTCCGTCCTTTTCCACATTAGTAGGAACTATAACATGAGATTAAACAACTTCGACTGATGATACAACGCCTCAAACCAATTCTATTACTTGTTTCTTTTGGTTTTGGTAAAAGAAAAGGGAAAGGAGAAAAGGGTCAACAAATATCTCCCTCCTGACCCAAACACACAGAAAGAGTAAAGAAAATCTATAAAGAAGAAAGACTCTGATTTACTTTGCCTTATTGTGAGCTGGTGGTTTGGATTGGTTCGAAGTTGCAGCAGTTGACATCACACGTAAACGACCAGCTATCTCTGTGAAGGATGGCCTTGCCGTCGGATTAGGCGCCCAACACTCCTCCATTAGTATTCTCCAGTCCGAGTCACAGTAACTTGGTATGGTCGGCCTCAGTGTGTTGTTTACTATCCCACCTGCACATGACCGTAAATTTTATGAGTTGTTAAGACATAGTCGTGTCCAAGACAAATAAGCCGATCAAACCAAATATACAGATAAAGTTACATTTCTTCCATATCGGAAAAACGACAACCGAAACCTAGTCGAGAAGAACATAACCTAATTCGAACCTCAGTTTCTTTGAAACCAGTCAAAGCAAAACTCAAACCGAACCAAAATGGTGATCAGATTTTATAATTCATAATCGAAAAAAATCTGAACGGAAAACCAGATTAGGCAGCAAAACCCAAGGTCGTAGGTCAGTAAATACGCACCTATTATAGCACCATAGTGCATATTAGCATATGGTTCCTCCCCGGTTAGTATCTCCCACAAGACTATACCAAAAGAGAAGACATCGACCTGCGGGTAAAAGAGTAATAACTCAAAATGGTTTCGTTTCCATTCTTTATATTCACTATTGAACTTTTTATTTTCTACCTTCTCTGAAACTTTGCTGCTGCTACCGTTAAGAAGCTCTGGTGCCATCCATGGTAGGGTTCCGCGTACACCACCAGATACCAATGTATTTCTTTTAATTTTGGACAAACCGAAATCACCAACCTTGAGGAAGAACAAACCAGTGAAAAGTATTAAAACACAAAATCTGATTTTGTTCACAAGTCACATGATATGAATGAAGTTTTACCTTGCAGATTGGGCGAGAAGGATCTTTGAGGTTCACAAGTAAATTGTCACATTTCAAATCGAAGTGAACAATGTTTTTGGCGTGCAAATATTCCATTCCAAATGCAGCATCCATGGCAATGATTAGTCTCTTACGGCGATCCAGGTGTCTGGAAATATAAGAATGAAAAGCAAAGAATCTTTAACCGCTCATCAGATAAGAAGAAGCAGAAACGTTATTAAGAGAGACTCGTACCTATCTTTCCTGAGTAGAACATGTCTCAGAGAACCATCAACCATGTACTCGGTTACAGTAGCCAGTGTTCCACCAGGTCCATCTTTTACAACACCATAAAATGCAACCACATTTGGATGATGAAGCTTTGAAAGGATTTCAGCCTCTCCCCAGAATTCACCAGTCTAGGAAACAAAACGAAAAATAGGGAATTCGTCAGCATCTCCCGACAACCAATGTTACAAGTCTTATCACTCCGCATATGCCCAAGGAAAAATATGCAATAGAAAATTGCAGAAACACTCACTAATCTCTCTTGTTCAGATGATCGACCAGCAAAGCAACTCTTCTTTATCCTCTTGATGGCAACATCTGATCCTCTCCATTTCCCATGATACACTGTACCGAACGTGCCAGAACCAAGTTCCTTTAGTTCCTCGAGGTCATCATTCATAATGATCTACAATTAAGAACAAACGAAGCAGAACAAGGTTAGAAGTTAGAACCAAATGACCAATTTAAAAATGACAAACTGAGGAATAAAATACTAAATGTAAGCACGCTGCTCAGGTGTTTAAACTTGATGTTTCGTTCTTCTAACATGTCTGAAAACTTCATAAAACACTGGCAGAGATCCTTTCTTCAAATGCAAAACAATTTTAAGTTCTACCAGGTCTAACATATTAAAGTCCCAGTACCTGCAAGCCACTTGTATCGTAATCTGCCAAAGACGGGCCAAGTGGAGGAAGCCCAGCATTCCTTGCTTCTGTCTTCTCATCCTACAAGTATTCATCATAATTAGTACATTCTCGTTTTCCGAATCGTGAAATAAAATCTGCTGGAAAGTTATACCTCATGTTCACATTCCGGCGTCCTTAGATTCTCAACCATAGCACCAAATTCCTCACTCTCTGTGACCTTCATCTGTGCATCCTCGTTAGTGCCAGTAACATAATCATAATCTCGACCTAAATTCAGCTGAGGATCCACACGGTTCTCTGTTGAAATGCCATCTCTGGTCAATGGAGCGACGTGATGCAACTTGGTAATCCCTACGGTATCTTCCATGTCAGATGGAAATCCCGGGGGAACATCTCTTTCACTGAACTGTTCCTCCGCCAGCTTCCGAAAATAAGACCAATTTTTAGGATCATGATTCTCTACATTCAAACTAACACCGGCACCATCATGCTGATATGCATTGACGCCTGGTGGCATGTCCTCAGAGAGTGCCTTTGCAAATATTTCAGAAAGGAAGTCCTGAGGAAACCGTTCATTGATGTCAATAAGAACACCTGAGGAAGCTTGATCTTCAGGGTCAGCGTGACTGGTGGCTGTGTCTACATGGCTAAAATTAGGACCTCCAGCCTCAATACCTCCACCATTGACCATTCTGTTCTTGTTGGCAGCGTCAGGGTTTAAAATCTTTTGCTCATTCGATGCCCCAACTTTTTCAGAGATTGTTTCATTAACAATATGGGAATCTTCATGTGATTTACCCTCTCCTTGTTTTGCAGCATCTTGCTGGCCAGTGCTAGCTTGTGAATGAGCCATTAAGAACTGTGAGCCTATCGAGTCATCAGACTTCGACAGGCGGTTTAGCATTTCTAGCTGTTCACGAGGTATCCTCTCCGAACGGTATACCCTCCGTGTGGGTGGTAAAGGTTCCGGGTAATCAAGATCGATTAAATTTGACTCAGAGTCGGTATGAGCAAGACCACAGGTACCACTCGATGTCGAAAGCTGATCGTCGTCACCAGATACAGGAACCTGCTCAGGAACAACTGCATCACGGTAGGTAGAAGGCTTCACGGGATTGTTCTGACGTGGGTCTCTTCTTGGGGGCAACATATGTGCAGCATCCTGGCTAGTTACAGTTGCCTCTCGAACTTCGCCGTGATTCTTAACGTCGATATTATCCGCCTGAGGAGGATTCTGGCGATTTTCAGGCTCTATATTCTCACGAACTTTCATCTCAGGTTTTATGTTGAGCTCTCCTGCCTGCACTGCTGCGTTTTGCTGTGTGATGCCAGGGTGAGGGTATGGATGCCCTTGGAAAGGCATGGAAATAGAGTAATTGGAAGAACTGTGTTCATGATGCACTGGAAACTGTTGTCTTTCTTCATAATATTGTGGGTACATTCCATAGGAGCTAGAGGAAATCGATGGTGGATACTGAAGAGAAGAACCTGATAGAATAGATTGAGGATACTGAAGAGAGGGACTTGGCGGAATGGATTGGGCATACTGAAGAGTAGAATTCGGCGGAACAGCTTGCTGAAACTGAAATGCAGCATTGTGTGGGATAGATTGAGGATACTGTAGCAAGGAGCTTTGTGGGGCAGAATCAGAATACTGCATAGAGGCTTGTTGAAAATCAGCCCCCGTTAACTGCGAAGGGCCAACACCATTGATTCCCTCGGTGTTCCTGACATCCAGCTCAGCTAAATTGTTTGCAGAAAAGCTGTCCAGTCCATTAAGGGTTGAGTTGCTTCTTGAACCAATGTCCATATCATTTACAGCTACTACATACTGAAACTCGGAGTCAACATCACTTTGCTTAACCCCCAAAAGAGAACCATCCAAATCGCTGACAGAGAAAAGAAACATTCTAAGCTTTTGTGAACCCCCACGGTTTTCCATCTCATTATACTCCTCCATCATATTCTGGAGATCTTCATCACATGATACAGACACCAAGGCATCAAGATCTTCACCAGGAAGCTGATACTTCACAACATGAGTCCGGTAGTAGATTTCAAGAACTTTTTGCCTGAGGTCCTGCCAAGATATGTCTTTTCTTATGGATATAATGTGTGTTTCACCTCCAACATATCTAAGCTTTGAATCACCTGGACGTGGGAGTATTTTCCCACCAAAGCTACAAAGGACTTTAACCTTTGCTGTTAAACTACCTGAGGCTGAAGAAGATGCATATCCATGAAAGTTTCCTAAACTTCTATCTTGACATAACGAAGCTTCTGGTGCTGACTGGATATGCCCAAGTTTATTTCCAAACTCATGAAGCGGAAAGTTTGTTCTCTCATAGTCCCTCATCCCATTTCCCACCATGTCACCAGCTGCATTGGGGTTTGCAGACCTTTGAGAAATGACTCGATCTCGCAGAAACTCAAGAGAAAACTCCTCTCCTGTTTGTATGGAGTAATGAAGCCCCGGCTTAACATCTGAAGCATTCGGATTGGGAGGCCTGGGATTTGCATTCGTGCTACCCGTTTGATCAGGCGTAAAAGCTTGAGGGACAGAGTCATTCACATATCCAGGTTCCATAGAGTGTTGCTGGAACGGATGCTGTGGTCTGTTTCTATCCATCACAAGAGCAACAACAGTCCTTCAAACTATTCTAATTGGCAATACCTGCAAGCAGAAGCTGGCATACCTGACTATTATGAACCCTCTAAAACTACTGAGATGCCAAATTGCTTCAGAGATTGCAGAACCTTGCAAATGATAAGCTGCAATGAAGACAGATAATGTAAGTTTAGAAGCTTTGAATCCTCCAGAAATTATCAAGAAAATGGCAAGACCAGTAACCCAGAGGTCCTTCAGATATATGCGATTGTGGATGAATAATTTGACAAGAAAACTCCAAAAACTTGCTTTTTGATTCTAAAAATGGCAACTTTTCCAATTAATCAAAAACCTCTATAGAAAACCCACAGGCCATAGCAAGTAACAAAAGGAAGAAAAAAAGAAAAAAAAAAAAACCATAGCTCGATATCACATCGCTAAATTGGCTTCACAAAGAGACAAAGGCAACTGCTTTCAGAAGGAACAAAAAAAAAATCCCCAAAAGAATAAGAAATGAAAGAACAATACCACAAGGAAGAAATGTAGAGCTTGGCCTGTGCGGTGAGCAAATTTAAGAAGGATTGTGCGAGCTAGCTACAATCCAAAACATCTTCTCTTTGCTCAAATCTCAGGATAATACATCAAAAACCCTAACTTATTCTTCCTCTGCTTTTTTGTTTTCTCTCACTTCCTCTCTAACTTTCCTCGTTTCTTACTGAAAAAATGGAAAATCCTTAAGATTAGAGACAAAAATAGAATTAAAAATTACCAAAGGGTCAGACTTTTGTAATGGAAATACAAAATCTTTCGTGTTAAGATTTAACTTAACTACGTCTGACTCGGTTCTGAGAGGAGAACCGTACATCATGGGACAACTTAAAGAGAATAGACGGCCAAGATGATAGAATAAGATCGGTGGAGTATGGAATCAAGTCCCGTCGCTTATGTTATACGGTTTGCATTAAATGGGACTCTCAATATCATCAGATCCTAAATTTAATAAGCAACGTGGGAGACTTTTTATATCATTTTCGGTAAAAAGGGTTCTCTTTTAATTCCCTCACGTTATGTTCTTTCTTTTTTCTTTTAGAACCGTCATTGTACAGTTTTCTGAATTCTGATTAATATGGATTTCATATGAATATGCAGTTTTTTATTCTAGTAAAATGTATTATGTTGGGTTTGTACTCCGAATTTCTGATGATGATACAGCAACAGCACTATTAAAACAAGATGAAAATAAATCCAGTTATGGGAAATTCAATAATAATAACTCTAAATATTACCTAACTAAATTAGAGTATAGATCGGAACAATTAGGACGATGACTTAAAACTTGTAAGCTTGTAGTCCCTATCTGGCTAACTCTCAAGTTTTAAGCCCATTGGGCCTGCACATAAAAGGTCCATAGTTCCGTACTAATGCATTCAAGAACCAACCAGGCAACCATGCATCCACGGTTAAAAGTTAAAACTGTGTGCCTGCCATTGGTGAAAAGGAAAAGAAGTTTGTTTCTGTGATAAACAGCACAACTCGTGTGAAACAGATTCGTCGTCCTGGCATTGTATGAGCCCTGAATGTGATGTGGCGTCGTTTAGTCATGGAAGTCAACAATGAACTACTACGATAAGGAAACAGAGCATCGTCTTCGTCTGTTTGATGGTGATGGAAAGAGCAGCGTCTATCACTGTAAAACTCTGCGTTTGGATCGTTCCAAGAGTCTCAGCATGAATATTACATATATGACAATCAAGAGACATTATCCTCTCTTTTTTTTTTTTTCATGGTTTATGATATTAAATCTATGGAGCGGAGTGGAAGGAAGGCTTGGATCCAACTTTTTTTTTTTTTATCGCGGTAATAATTTGGATTGACTTCTTCGGCCAGATTTAGATCATTTTCAATTTTTTCATTACTGAGAATTATTTTTACATTTTAACAAGTCATCATATATATATATATAAGGCTAAATTTATAGATATGAGTATATATATAGGTCAAGGTCTTCGTCGATGTGATCATGCAACAAAATAAAATAAAGATGATTGAATGTTGACTTATTTTTGTTTTAAATAGCAAGAGAAACGTGGTGTACCTAACAGAGATCAAGAAAAACTTATATAGTCCTTTTAAAAATCTAAATAATATTAAAATTTAAACATGTTTGTCAAATAATATTTATATTTTCATATACGTGTGGCCTAAAAAAGCTTTATTTGACTTTCTTAACTTTTGTAATGATATATAAAATCTTAAAATAGAAATAACATGATAATCCTAAGCCATGACGTAGTCGTCTACGTAGGTGTACCTGAACTAGAAGAGAACTTTGGAGTCCTCGAAAGAGGGAGAAAATGGGTTGTGATCTGATTTCATTAGTTGCATTGATTTTGTTGCGAAAACGCAGCCGCTTCTACTTCTCCTCCCTCTTTGCACTACCTAATTCTGCAAAGACCACTGCGGAGATGTTGTGTTTTTTTTTTTTTTTTTCCTTTTCATGAAAATAGACGGGTCAAGGTCTTCGTTGATGTAAGTTGTAACTGATGGGATAAGAAAAAGGACTATCCTGATTTCTTTCATTATTGAGTACGTAAGCTATACAAAGAAAGCACAAGAGAAAACTGTTTTTTATATTTTTTGGTTTAATGTTGTTCTTCTATGGAGCCCACTGCGATTCACACGGGTCAAAGTCTTCGTTGATGTAACTATGCACCACCATGATTGCTTTCATTATTGATTACTTAAGCAGTTGAAAGAAAGTGTGCGAGCAACAAGGAGATGTGATCATGAACCTGACAAGAGCTTCTGAATCCTAAAAGAGAGAGAGAGAGAATGAATTGTGATCTGAAACGTTTCTTTCTTTCATTTTTTCTGTTTCAAATCCGTGGATGCATAGCTGCTCCTACTTTCCCTATTGCATTACCTAATTGCATAGACCAGTGCTATCGTGCTGGTGTTCGTGTTCCTTACCCTTTTGGGATAGGCAAAGGTTGTTACAAGAACAAATGGTTCGAGATTGTCTGCAACCACTCATCATTCCCGTCTTTTCCTTTCCTGCCAAGCATCGGACTGGAAGTTAACTCGTTTTTCATTTCAGATAACTTTCTCTATGGGGCTGGTTATAACAAGAGCAACGGGTTTCAAATTCAGAGTCCACGGAAAACTTCAGGCTGTTCCTATGGAGAAAAAGATTTGCCATCTTTGAATCTAACGGGCACTCCTTTCTTCATATCCGACAATAATAAGTTCACAGCTGTTGGATGCAACATCAAAGCGATGATGGTAGGCACAGGGCCACAAATTGTTGGATGTGAGGCGACATGTGGGAACCAGACTCGCTATTACAAAGATGCTGACAAGAGCTGTGTCGGTTATAAATGCTGCCAGACCAAAATACCGCCTGGTCTTCAAGTGTTTGATTCAACTGTGGAGAAACTGGAACCCGGTAAAAACGTATGTCAGATGGCCTACTTGTCACGTGAGGACTTCTCTAGGACCATGCTCACGTTACCTGATCTAACAGATTCCGTTACGCTGACCATGGATCTGGAATGGCGTCTTGACGCTCCCCTGCTCCTCTCTCCACGGCATTCGCAATGCGAGATAAGTACAAACGTGATACGCACGAATGATCGGTATAAGTATCAGTGCAGCTGCAAATATGGTTATGAAGGAAATCCTTATTTACCTGGTGGATGTCAAGGTGTGTATAAGCTTCCTTCTCAGTTTGGATAAAGAGCTTCTGTATAGCTTTCAGCCAATGCTTTATGATAATTTTATTTTTGTATTGTTTTGTCCATAGACATTGATGAATGCACAACTCGATATGGGGTGTGTGGAAAGAACAAGTGTGTGAACGTGCCTGGATCATTCAGATGTGACAGAACATGGCCAGCCATTTTAGGCAAGTCAATATAACTAATGCTTTCTGCATAGATCCACCGCTTTCCGATTGAAACTGAAAAATCAATTCACAATGCTCTAGGAGTTCTTCTGCAGGTGGAATACTAAGCTCTGGATTGTTGCTTTTAGTCGTTGGAACGTGGTGGCTATGCAAGGTCAATAAAAAGCAGAAAGCAGCCAAGCAGAAGAGGAAGTTCTTCAAACGAAATGGAGGTTTGTTATTAGAGCAACAAACATTCTGCAGTGTCAACAAAACCAAACTGTTCAGATCCAATGACCTGGAGAAGGCGACTGACAGGTTCAACGCGAGCAGAATACTAGGGCAAGGCGGCCAAGGTACAGTTTACAAAGGGATGTTGGAAGATGGGATGATCGTCGCTGTCAAAAAGTCCAAAGCATTGGAAGAAGAGAATCTTGAAGAATTCATCAATGAGATCATCCTTCTGTCGCATATTAACCACCGAAATGTTGTCAGGATCTTAGGATGTTGTCTAGAGACAGAGGTACCTATGTTGGTGTATGAATTCATTCCCAACCGCAACCTTTTCGATCATCTTCAAAACCCATCAGAAGATTTCCCAATGCCTTGGGAAGTCCGTCTCCGCATCGCCTGCGAAGTCGCTGATGCCCTCTCCTACTTGCATTCAGCCGCCTCTATCCCAATTTATCACAGAGATGTCAAGTCAACAAATATCTTATTAGATGAAAAGCACCGTACAAAAGTGTCAGATTTTGGGATTTCGAGATCTGTTCCTATAGATGATACTCACTTGACGACAATAGTGCAAGGAACAGTTGGATATGTAGACCCAGAGTACCTCCAGTCAAGCCACTTCACAGGGAAGAGTGACGTCTACAGCTTTGGGGTTGTGCTCATTGAGCTCTTAACTGGAGGAAAACCTGTCTCCCTTCTGAGGCCACAAGAACTCAGGATGTTGGGTGCTTACTTCCTCGAAGCCATGAGAAATGACAGACTTCATGAGATTCTCGATGCTCGCATCAAGGAGGAATGTGATCCACAAGAGATCCTGGCAGTGGCTAAACTTGCAAGTAGGTGTTTGAGCCTGAACTCAAAACATCGCCCTACCATGAGAGACGTCTTTATCGAACTGGATAGGATGCAATCCAAGAAAAAAGGCGCTCAAAGCCAAGCACAAAATGGCGAAGAGCACACACACATCCAGATAGCAATACCGGAGTCTATGTCACTCAGTTACTCTTCTCCGTTTGAAAACAGCTCATTCTCGCTGGACTCAAAACCACTCATGACTCACAAGACACAGTGACTTGGAAAAGCAATACTCTTCACCTTCCAAGACATAATATTTCAATAAACAAATGGTCCACAATCAACCTTCAAGGTCTTATTACTTGTATGAATGTACTCGATAACTTTATCCAATACTTCATGTATGTAATTTATAAGACTTCATAACTCTTTAATTTGATCTTCAAAGTGTGTGGTCTATACACATGATACACCTATGTGTAGAAGAAAAAGACACATAACAAAAGATAAGATTACTAACGCTCTCAATACACTGAAAAAACATGAATTCTTATTTCTACCTTAACTGGGATATTTCAGATGTACACAAGTCCAAGTTCAATTCCAAATCTGAGTGACGCAGTAATGGCCTGACTATCCACTGGTAACCTTCTTGCAGCGAATCTCATAGCATGACATACTCAACTCACTTCACACGAAACTGTAGAAGCTCTATTACCCGGAACATAAATGCATTATAGGTTGACTTCTCTGCTAACTTGTTTCCTTATAAACAACTGTTTCCATGCACACAGTTAGCAGTTAGCTCTAAGTGTCCTGTTGCGCAGAGTATTTACACCCGAAGCTTCCACTTTGACAATTAATAGGACCAGGGTCTTGCTCAACGAAGGAACACACTCAGACATTCCATGATATTAGTCAGCTATAGCACACAGAAGAATTATCAAAGAGCGTTAATACCCTTGTCGAAATATATGCAACCATAATGGACTGCAAAGTATTAAGTACACATATACCCTTCTATATGGCTATAAATATAGGTGAAATGCTAGTATGAAAAGAAAAAAATGCTAATTTTCACTCTTCTTATTTATGTACACAAGCTATGCAAGACTCTGCAGGAGAAATCATCAAATAAGAGGCGAAGTTACTTGTATGTGAGCAGACTAAAGCAGACATTAATGTTAACCCAGTGCTTTCTATGGCTCCTTTTTCTACTTATTTTTCTTCACAACAAGCAACAATTGAAGAATAGACTGTAATAATTATGCATCCAGAGAGATTCCATCACCTTGGTTAAGGAGAAGATTCTTCCAAGGATACACAACCAATGATGGACCCACCGGCTGGATCGCACATCGGTTTGGTCTCTCTCCAATTCAGAGGCCTATCCAAAGGGTTACATACCCTCACGACGGGGAGTCTCACAATGTCAAATCTCCCTGCCCCTGATTCTTCCCATTTAAGGACCTTCCCTCCTATAACATAGAGCTCATCCCTTAGAGCTGCAAACCCGTATCCAAAGGCCTCTAGCTCTCTCGGGTGATTAGGAAGAACAACAGAAGGAACTGAGCCAACATTATACCATTCTCCTTCATCTGTATCCCTAGTCTTGATCAAGCTTTCTCCCCAGTCTACAATCGTGTACACACGATCATTTTTCAAGACCTGAACAGCAAACTGCATGGCTCTAGAGAAAGGCCAGATATCGTCCACAGTGGACCAACTCATCTCTAATGGATTGAAGACTTCAGATGAATTTTGCTCTGCAAATCCCACCTGATCACTCAGAACATGAAAGGACCCTCTGTACGATAACCCCGAGCAGTCCGTCTGTGGTCTAGGCATTGCTGGTAATTCCTCCCACCTGCAATACTGCTATCTCAGATCCCAGTTTGATAGTTTCTCTACTTAAATTTAAGAAAACTTTAAAAGATGTATATCTTGCCCATCACATACAAAGGTAAAAAGAGTGATCATGGAGAAAAAATGAACCAAATTAGTGGAGGAAAATACCTATCAACCACAGGATCATAAACCTCAGCAGATGGAATTCCTTTGGGATGTGTTAAATTGCGACCTCCAGCAACATAAACCTTGCCAGAGACAGCAGTACAAGCAAAGTGAGTCCTCGGTGTTCGCATGCTCGCAACCATTTTCCATTCTTTCTTAAACGGGTCAAAGCGCATGACGTCTTTAGTGACAACAGGCTTCTGATGAGGAAACGATGACACCGAAGGTGCATAGCAACCCCCGATAACAAGAAAACAATTCGAAACACAAACACACGCAAACCCAGAATGATGCCAGCCATCTTGAACAGATCTAGTCCTAGGCAATGGATGCCACCGATTAGCTTCAGGGTCATAAGCAACCCATTGGTTCTTAGAACGTTCCGTCAGAACAAACAACCAGCTCCCTGACCATCCTTTTCTAGCTTTGTAGCACGAGTAATCGGCACTACGAACTAAATCTCTCCACCCTCTAGAGACACACTCGAGCGCCCCATGATACCCATGAGAAAGCTTCGCTATGCATCTCAAAGCCAAATCATAAGGCAAACCTGGGATGATAGACTGTTCTACGGAATCCCTGACAAAAGTATAACATAACGATTTGGCTATATCAGTTTTGCTAAATGTTCCTCTGCGAACTGACTTTAAGAAGAAAAAATCCATGATTTTTGATCGATAAAGGTAGCTAAAGGATCTAAATTTAACGTTGTGTAGGAATAATTAGAGAGCTAACTTACATGATTTGAGCTTGAGAGGTTTGTAAACGTATGTTGCGATCCCCTTCTCGAACTTGCTTTAGAACACCAATGTTACCCTTTAAAATCCACAACTTTCCGGGAATCAGAACACCATCAACAATACCGAAGGAGACGACAATTAGACCGATCTATTCAAGGTGGAACCAAGCACACTCGGAGAGCAACCAAGATTCTTTCTGCAAATCGAATACGGAGACAAGAGAGAGAGAGAGAGAGAGAGAGAGAGAGAGACAAGTCATGGTCGGAAAATGGATAGATCCATATGGGTCGAAATAATTTTAAATACTTGTTTCATCCTTCACTTATATATGTTATTCTAATTTTAAACACCTACTTTCATAAATGAATTATTAACCCCTGACGTCCTACGATAATACAAGGAAACGTCGTCGTTTAGATGCCGCTTCCTAATAAAGATATCTTCTTTCGACGGATCACGGAACTCCCGTCTCGGTGCGTCACAGGTTGACTCCGATTCACGGTGGTTCGGCGACATTCAGCAACCCGATCGAAGTTCGTAAACATTACTTGGTAAGCAATTCGATGCTCTTAACGTATCTTATTTAGGTCAATGACGGCTGCAATGATTGGGGATAAATCAGTTTCTGAATCTGTCGGATTTTCCGTGATCCTGGATTTTGAATATATATTTGAGCTGTGTGGCTGATTATGGCTCGTCTAATTGGCGATTTGGCATCTCAATTTGGTCTGTAGTTGGCTTGTATATAGGAATCAGGTCAATGGCGTCTTCGTCAGATTCATGGATGAGAGAATACAACGAGGCTTTAAAACTCGCGGAGGATATAAACGGAATGATATTGGAAAGGAATAAATCCGCCGTAACAGGGCCTGATGCTCAACGACGTGCTTCAGCTATACGAAGAAAGATCACCATTTTCGGAACCCGGTTGGAGAGTTTACAGTCTCTTCTTGCGAAAATCCATGGGAAGCCTATGTAAGCCTATTGAGTTTAAAAACTGATTGCTTACGAACCTGTGATTAGATCTTTTTTCTTTCCATCTGAAGCATTTGCTTACTGACACAGTTCAGAGAAAGAGATGAACCGGCGCAAGGATATGATTGGGAACTTGAGATCGCAGGCAAATCAGATGGCCGCTGCTTTGAACATGTCAAACTTTGCCAATAGAGACAGCTTGCTTGGCTCAGAGATCAAGCCGGATGACACCATGAGCAAAGTTACTAGCATGGATAATCAAGGAATTGTTGGATTCCAACGACAAGTTATGAGAGGTTAGCTGTTTTTATCCTCGGAAATATTATAATACAGATTTTGACTTCTGTGTTAGTTTCTCTACTGAGTTTGTGTTTATTATTTTCCGCGAGTTAGAGCAAGATGAAGGACTTGAGAAGTTGGAGGAAACGGTCATGAGTACAAAACACATCGCTTTAGCTGTCAATGAGGAACTTGGATTGCAGACAAGGCTTATTGTATGCCATCCGCTTTTGATTGTTTTGGCTGCCTTGATTTAGATTTCATTATTGTAACAAAGCTTGGTTGTATGCAGGATGACTTAGACTACCATGTGGATGTTACTGACTCTCGCTTACGGGTAATATATCCTTCAACTCTTAAATATCTCAAGAAGATGTTTTGGTGAGTCATAAGCTAAAGTTGATCCACGCATGAAGTGAACTGATATCCTCGAAAGTAATACCTAATCTAATGGTGATCCGTTTTCGGTTTGCTCGACCAAAATCACGTTATTCTAAGCTAATGACTAATATAGGCACTGATCTATTCTGTTTCTTGTTTCTTATTACAGAGAGTGCAAAAGAACCTTGCTGTCATGAACAAGAATATGAGGAGTGGTTGTTCTTGCATGTCAATGCTCTTATCAGTGCTCGGGATCGTTGGTCTTGCTGTTGTAATATGGCTGCTGGTCAAGTACTTGTAATCCCGACATTAGAGAACTTATAAGTTCCTCTCTAGTTCACTTGCCGCCTCTGTGTGAATGGTTTCAGTATATCTCCTGATTCCACATTTGTGCTTGTGCTATCCATTCCTCTTCTGTTGTGAGAACCTTTAATAAGTATATGTTATGTGTGCAGTTTTCCCAATTTTGTTGTCATCGTAAATGTCAAAGAACTGGTAGCAAGTAAAACGCAGAGACATAAGCATATCTGTAAGACATCTTTCACGAAGAACCTCGTCTGAGTTTGCTATATGAAACAATGAACATTTTGTGACATTTCTAACACTGATTTTTATGTCATCATTGGAAAGAAAACCAATCATGAAATGAAAATCAGTGATTGTTTGTTTGATCACTTTTTTGAGTTCTATCGACTCACATCCATTTTCTCCAGCTACTTGATCTTAGCTCACCAGAGAAAAACCTGGGAATGCTCAAAAGACTGTTGGCTCTAGTCAAGCCTTCCAACGCCGACCACTCATCATCATCCTTGACAGATATACATTCGGCAAGTGTTGTCTTCTTGGACTCAACCCTGCAACTCTCAGACGTTTGTTCCTCTTTTATCTCCCAGACTGGTACAATCTCACCGGTCTCTGTTAAAGCCTCTTCTTTCTTCTCACCATCTCTGCTTGATGTGATAGCGACACTCTCTGTAGACTCTTTGTGTGAATGATTAACGGTTTCTGAAACTTCCATGGATGCTGCTGCGGAGGAATCTTCGAGAAAGAGACATACTACAGCGCAGTCATCGTTCTTGGAAGTAGGATACTTGAGCCTCCATGCTCGAACAGCTGTGTCGACTACAGCACGAGCCGCAGTGTTTCGACTAGGAGCTGAAGCCACAATATCAACAGCCTCTTTGTTCGACAAAACATCCCATACCTACAATTGCACAAACAGATTTAGCTACATAGATTTTGATAAAAACCCACAATGAGAAGAAGAATGTACCCCGTCCGTGGCAAGAATAATGAACTGATCTCTTGCAGTGAGACGGCGGTAGTTGATATCCGGAACAGAGATTAGACCGTAATCTTTAAGACAGAAGTCTCCGAAGGCTCGAGCCATTGCCAGACCAGGTGAATCGCTGTTTGGTAACCAAACACGTGCAACCTCAGGCTCATCTTGTAAGGCAAAGACTCTACCTTTACATTTCTGGATTCTTGCAGATTCACCTGAAGCACACAGAAGAAATTTAAGATTGTGTTCCCATTATGATCAACTATGACAAGATAAGGGAAGGGATATATACTTGGCAAATCGGGTTTTAAGTCTATTGTTAATTGCACAGCGACCAGAGCGTTCTCTTTGTCTATTGTGGCAAGAACAGCTCTCGAGTCACCAATATTTCCCACCACAAGATCCTTACCCTATAAAGGAGCAATCAGAGCAGTTAATGTACAGAGCAATGGGAGAGTCAATTAACCGGTGACCGGACTTTCACCTGTTTGATCACAGTAACAGAAGTTGTTCCGCTGCAGAAACAATTGATGGTTGGATGCATTTTTAACTCTTTATCCATCTGTTGACAAGTCTTCAGCAACGCCCGTTTGAGCGGGAGATACATTTCTGGAGGTAGGTTTCCGTCCTTCTCACTTGGTTGTAACTCAGACCATTGCTCTTCGTCTATGCAAGTAGCAGACTCGAGGCCGCTCGTGGAGCCACTTTGTTCCATCCCTGGAGTCGTTTTCAATTGGGTTGATAATGTGAAAGGTAACATATCTCGGACTCTCTTTGCAACCATATGACCATATGGACCATGTCCATCGAATACACCGCATAACACTGTATCGCTTCTCGAACAAAAATTCTGAAATTGAAAAAGCGGTTTCAAGCAGTAAATTAAGGTTGCTTCGAAACAACAAAGAACATGACAAGAAGAACATAGATAGCAAAAACAAGAGTACTTATAACTGCAACAAGACATGAGAATCAATAACTTTCTTCAATCGATGAAACATAACAGAAAGAGCTTCTAATAGTATTAAGCAATCCTACATTTCATAACTTACTTCAAACGATGAAACAAAACCCTAAGCAGTGAAACTATATTTCCCAAAGAAGGAGAGACACAGACCTCCCAAACAAGCATGGCGTCTTGATTAGTTCCTTTTTTGCCTTGTTGTGTATGAAGACAAGCAATTTCACTTGAACCATTGCCAACAAACCGACCCACCACCTGCTCAGTCTCATGGATATCGCCGCCGCTACTTGAATCTCTCAGCCTCCGCCGTCGCCCGGAGCCGTGTCTCTCGACCGTGGTAGTGGCAGTGCTCGTTGTCCCCGTCTCTTTATTCGTGGTCTTATCAACTCTCGAGCTACACAGACCCATTTGAAAACACAGAGAACCAGGAGAGGAAAATCCTAAATCTTTAAACAAAAGCGACAGTTAAGAATCTACCAGAGACCTGCTTTATTCTTTTTTTTGGTCGGAAGGTTTGGTCGGCAATAAATACTCGTTTAAAAGACTCACAGCTTCCTCCAGTATAACAAGAGTGAGACAGAGAGAGAAGAAAAACAAATTCACATCTTTACAAAACCGTAGAAAAATCAAAATCTCGTAAACTGTTTGACGATTCTCTGTTGGAAAAGAGACGCCAAAAACTTGAACACAGACCAGAGCACAAAAGTTTGACTAACTCCACTTCCGCAAGACTATTCAAAAAAGCAAAAAGTGTTTTCCCAAAATATTTTTCTAGTCAAAATTTAAGAATTAGTGAGTGAGGTGAAAGTGAAAAGAACAGACAGCGGTCGTAGCTTGGTTCTGCACGACCACGAGGTGCACGTGAGATCATTTGTTTTCTGTTACTAAAATTTTAAACATCATTTTTTTACTGAGATACACAATAGGCAACAAAAATCAGAGTGACCCAATCGTAATTGGACACGCGTCGATCCAATTCAATGATCATAATATTAAATTATAGGCACTCCAAAATACGAGTTTCACGCCCATCAATCAAATAAAAGATGCAAATTCAATGACCCCCTACCCATTTCTAGGTATAAAAGTAATAATAATAAATATTAAATGGCTATAAACTGATAGCAAAAGCATATCTTATTTGTCGCCAAGAGAATAGTTTTATATTAGAAAGTTAACAGTATTTTAAATTTTAATACATAAAATAATTTGTCGTTCATTCAAAAAGAACAAATCTATTGGAAGTCAAACTCTTGTTAAGGATATGCATTCCAGTGTATCATTATTACAAACACTACTTGTTCTGTAATCTTTTGGCCAAAAATAGTAACCACAGCGTATACAGGAAAAATCTCCTCCAACCAAACCTAATGACTAAAAGAACCAAAATAAGTAAAATATACAGTGGTGCTTTTAATGAATTAACTTACAACAAAGCATCTCACCGAATAAATTATTCCAATTCAAAACACTAAAAGTTGGTGATGAAATTTCCAAACTCGATAAACTTACTCTTTTCGAGCTTCAAAGGGATCAAAGTTGGTTGAACCATAAACAGGGAAACTTAAGTCTTTTGTTGAGTCAAATCTGTTGAGAAGATTGTAAAAGATTTGTGTTGGCACTCGAGCTTTTACTTGGGCATGATCGGTTTTGTACTTCTGATCGAGTTCTTCTTGGGCACAAATCAGCCTATAGATAATACGGAAAAAGAGGTGAGTGCAGTCAACTAAACCTAATATAGATAGATAGATAGATAGATAGATAGATGGAATGAAAACGGTAAAAGTTGCATGCAACTTTCCCTCTCTTTCATTTGCTGCTTCGATCTGTGAATGTGTTTCCACTCAACAGAAGAAACAATTCTGATAAAGTTCCAGCTTTTGACTGAATGCATGTAAAGTTCATCCTTTCATCTAAAATACTCATGAAATATTAAATCATGTGTAGTAGACTCTGTTTGCATACCATTGATTTCTCAGAGGGAAGTGCGATAGGTTGTGGTACGCTTCCCGGTTCAATAGCACGGCCATCTAAATTCTAAGAAAATGGCATAGATCATGTGGCATGAAAATAAGAAGGAAATGAAATTTTTGCATGAACAATAATCAACCTGAGAACTCTTGGTTTGTGAGTACTTTCATCATATGCAGAATGTTATCCTACTTCGAAAAAATGGATGATTTCACCATTGTGAACAAATATCTTTCAAAGAAAGGAATGGGAATCTATGTAGTAGAGCCATAACCTTTCCAAAATATGTCTGAAGAACAGGATACATCAGCGGGTAAAACGTGTGAGCTGGCTAAGATTAAGTGACATGGCATCAGATTCAAATGCTTATAAAACTTCATTGGTGGAACTTGGAAACAGATTTTTGCCGTGTTCAGCTAAATCGCCTTAATGTTTCCTAATCCCAGTATTCTAAAAATTTAACATGAAAAAGCGTAGTCAACGCTTTTGATTTTTGGTTCAACTCCCGGTTTACGACCTCAAGTCCTTGACCAATACACGAAATCATACTAATGGTCGGTTCGTTTAACAATTGATCAGATGTACTAGGCCTGGGCAAAAAAACCGAACCCGAAAAACCGAACCGAACCCGAACCGAAAAAGTAGAACCGAACCCGAACCGAAATTCGTAAAATACCCGAACGGGTCATAAATTTCAATATCCGAAAACCCGAACCCGACCCGACCCGAACCGGGAACCGAATGGGTACCCGAAATAACCGAAATACAATTATATACCTAAAATATTAATAATATTTAGATTTGATATAGCTTATTTATCCTAAATTATAATTATAAATCCAAATATATGAATTACTTTTAGATAAAAATAACTAAAATATCAAAAATAAATAGAATATATGAAATTTTTAGTTATATTTGTCAAATTTAATTGATTTATATTTAATTTAACTAATTTTTATTTTCTTTTTTAAAATGTTCGGATACCCGATCCAAACCCGAATAGAACCGAACCGAACCGAACCCGAACCGAAATTCTAAAATACCCGAATGGGTCCTAAATCTTCAAACCGAAAACCCGAAACCCGAATGGATCCGATCCGAATCCGAACGGGTACCCGAACGCCCAGGCCTAAGATGTACCAGGCTTGAGCCAGCGCTCCTTTGACCAAACAGTGCTGAAACTGGTTCGATATTAAATCACGCTTTAGACGGTAAGGTTCAGCGTCGGTACTAGACAAGTACGACCAGTTTAAAAAACCCGTGGGCTGTGTAATAATCATAAATCACAATCACGCAACAGTATGACCGCTGTTTAATTAAGTGCGTCACACTAGTTTCCTACGACATTTAAGACAGATCGTAAGAAGTTAAAACACACAACTACTAAAAAGGACAAACGCGAATCGCGCAAACGCAAACTGGTAAAAGCAAATTATTCTTTATGATAAATATGGTTCTGTAAGAATAAGAGTTGATCATTTGAGATACTGAGCATGAGTAAAAAATGAATGATTCAGATGGAGGGGAGATACAAAACTTTTTCTTGTGCTCTGATCTGGTTAAAAAGGCTGGTTTTGTTGTGGGAACTCAGTCCTCAAAATCTGCTGAGTTCTCTAGCAGATAGTTTGCAGCCAATTCCTCGTTCCGGTCACATGCAAGGAAGGCTTCTATGACTAATGCCCTATCAAATCCCATTGCCTCAAGCTGATAACAAAAGAGGTTTTACGGAAAGAGTTAGAAGGGATGAGAGAAATGATGTTTCGGATTGCTATAATGATGATGAGGAATAAATGTGTGTGTGTGTACCCGTTGAATCGCTACTTGCTCTGCAGGGGTAACGTTGACTGCATGGGGCATCTCTTGCTCGGGTTGGTCGAAAATATCCATATCCCTGATAGTTTTGCACAGTCAATTAGAGAGGCATCGAGTCATGGGACCACGTATAGACATGATAACTTTGATCATCAACAGATTTAGCGATTCACCCAGTGCCCAAACCAATAAAACGATCTGAAGACTAGAGTACTCACCCGTCAGATCCTTCGTAGGGCTCGTTGAGTAACTGAAGAAATTCAGCTTGGTTCTCTTGAATTAGCCTCAGAAGTTGGGGGTTCTGCTTTCCAAGCTCTTGAAGCATAGGCTGTAACATAAGCAGAGATGAGATGTTCAGAAGCACTGAAAATGGTTGGGCTGTTAATTTATGGACCAAATAGTATTATAGAGAAAGGTATAGGCTCGCTTACCTGCAGAATCTGGGGGTTGGAATTGACCATGGATCGTAATTGTTGGAACTACACCAAATGGAAATGTAATAAGATTAGTGAATGAGGAAGCTGCGTCGAACGGTCAAAGCAATATCATATAGCAGTAGGCTAGAGTACACCTCCCTGAAGGTGATGAAACAGGCTTCTAACAAATATAGCTACCAAGTTTCAAATCCTTAGCCATTCTACTCGATCTCACAAAAGAAAAGAAGGGATAGGATAGCATGAAAACCTGATCATTGCTTCTGAGGAATTCAAGCGTTCCAAGGTCTCCAGCACCAGCGTCAGACACTGCTTCCTGTGAAAAAACAAACCCGGAGCATGCAACGGGAACCTCAACTCCAATCAACTCTTTTCGATGCACATTAATATCAAGCTCTTACCTGGGGAAACAAATCCAGAGGAGACGAATTAGGTCCTCCAGAGGCAGGAGGAGCGGCAAGGTCTGCACCAGATCCTACTCCGGATATGTTAGTTACTGGAACAGCTTCTCTTTCAGGAATTCCCTGAAAAACAAGAAAAAAAAAAACTCAGCAGTTTCATTCCCTTACAACATTAACAGGACACTGTTGCATAGAAGGAGGCATACAGAATATAGATAATCCACTGCTCTCTCAGGGTTGTTATACGCTGCACGAAGTGCACGAGTAACGGTTTCTTTGTCCCAGCTGCCTCCTCCCATTTCCATTATTTGTTGAACCATTTGCTCAGTAGTACTGCCACTAACTAAACTAGAAGTAGTCTGACCATAAGTGTCACTTTGTGCCCTACACATACAATTAAATCGTTTAAAGGTCACAGAGTTACTATAAAATCCTCAAAATATCAATTCAAGTAACTTTTGTTGCTAAATATGATATTTTCCAAAAGAAGCCTCTTATGTCACGTAAACTTACGCCGGTTGTTCTTGGGCAAGAGTGGAATTGGAAGCTGGCACAGCTATAGACTGGTCTGTCGACGGAGCAGCAGGCTGGTTGATTGATACAAGCTTGTATTAAATGAACCAAAAAATCCATGTGGTGATTGCATAACACCCAAACAAGAACATATGTGTAAGAAATTACCGTAGTTGAAGATGTGGTAGATGTAGTCGTGGAAGTAGGCTGTGAGATAGGGAAAAAAAAATTCCACTGAGAATACTGAACTGATCAGGTGATGTGCAAGAACATGAGGGAATAAGAAATACGCTTACCTGAGCCGAAGATGGGCCAGCTGAGCTTGCAGCTTTGCTCTATCAATTACAAAAGAAAAGGTATTTATTTATTCAAGCTTCTACCAAAATCATATCATCTATGGCTTATGACAAAAAAAAAGGGTTATGAACCCGAATTTCTGTTATTGTAACCATTAGAATGTAAGAAAATCGTCATATGCTGTTGCAATGGCACTGAACTAGATATACATATCCAGTTTCCTAAGGGTTCCTCATACAGGATGAGTCATACTAAACATTATCCTAAAAAAAATCCAACTTGATAAGAAAGGTACCTTGCTAAGCATGACAACAAGAAAACCCTCCTCGGTCACCTTGTTCTCCACCAAAGTGGTTTCATCTTTCAAAACCTTTCCATTGTGAATCAACAATTGCTGTCCACATGGATAGTTGTCTTTGCTCTGTGAATCTTCAATATTCTTTTTCACCGCCATTATCTTACAAAACAAACATAAGAACACTCCACTCAACAAGCCAAATTAATCGAGAAACCTGAAATTCTGAATCTAGCACTGTTCATCAAGTCGTATATTACAATAAATTGGCAATGCAGCACGCAACTTGGCTTCTCTTTGTTTACATATATCTAAATTTACTGATTTCCTATACAAAATTACGCGTAAATTTGAACCAAAGGAAGCAGAAAAAAAAAAAAAAAAAAAAAAGACAAAGGACTGACCGTGTCGGTGGGCAGAACCCTAATTTCAAAATGGCTACCCTTGAGTGTCTTAACGGTGAGCTTCATGTCGACGAATTGGACCAAGAAGATATCACCGGCGGCGTCGGGGGAGTCCGGCGAGGGAGCGAGATTACAGAGAGTGACCTAAAAGAGCGCTGTTTCCAACAACTCTAGACGTTCGCGAAATACAGTCGCAATCAACCGAGCGTTTCGGATTTTAAAACGCGGCAACAGCAACCCACGTGCGATTCACTGCAACATGCCTCCATATCGCACGTGGCACACGACCTAACATGTACATAAATATCTCTCCCGGCCTTTTCCATTTTGTCATTCAAAACAGTGATTATTTCAGTTATGAACTTATGATATATGCAAATTGATCACGATATATGCAAATTGATCACGATATATGCAAATTGATCACGAGACAGGTGAAATTACGAGAAAGGAAATATTTATATTTATTATACAAATGGACCAACAAAGGCCATGCGTGAGATAGCAGCAGCACACGATACTCTATTTTAGTCGAAAGATAATTATCATTTTTTTACAATATCAAGATTCATGAAATGTTTTTTTCAGAACCTCTGGTGGGTTTATGAAGCTCAGAACTCACGGTCAGGGAAGAGAATTGGAGCAACAAGTGACCAGATGAAGAGGCCAGCAGTGGCCCAGCTGGTCACAACACGGACCCACACAGACGGCCAGCCGACATCCACCAGCTTGCCACTTTCACCGACCGAAGTTGACCACCCGGTTAAGAGCATCGCAGAGTACATGCTCGCCAGAGAGAAGATGATGTGGAAGAATGCGTATGAGTATGTCACTGGCTTCTTCTGCTCTTTCTCTTCCTTGTCTTCTGCTTTCCCGTCTAGCGGAAGCAGCGGCTTCTCTGCACGTTTTCAACAAAGCAAAATCCGTCAAAATACTTGCAAGCAACTTCAGCCCTCAAACAAGGTTTCAAACTTGGGATGTTCAATCTAAGTTTCTCAGTTCCATTTCAATTCACGATACGTTTCCAAATGAAACCACTCGCTCAATTATGTATTCAGACTTCCAAATTCAAACATAAGCAGACAATGTGAAAACTTAACTTAAACCAAAACAAGAAACATACCTGCACGGGGAGAATCAGGAGCGGAGAGAAGTGTAGTGGAAGAACCAGCACGAACCGCGGAATAAACGACAGAGAGAACAGTTGTGAGTAACCCAATGGTCATGGTGCCTGTTGAAACAGCTTTGGAGTGTTTGTGGAGACCATTGCATTCGTAATCTCGGGGTTCACTTGCAAGTCCACTGTAACAGAGGTACATGCAGTAGAAAGATATAACTGACGCTGGTAAAATGCTTCCACCGACCTGCAAAATAAAGGATTGAGTTGGTTTTCATCGAGCCTGAAGATGAGAAACAACTAAAATCTCATATAAGAGAAATTAAAAGGCTTTAAAGTCGAGACTTACAGCGGGATGCAAAACTACAACAGCAAAGACGAATACAAATATCAAAGTCATGACGATGAAGAAAGTGTTGAGTCCACAATCATGTCCAGATGGAGTAAACCAATGGAAGAGAAGTCCGGAGAAGACGAAAGTTGCCAAGTAACATACAAGAGAAACAACGAGCAACGCAGCATACCTGTATATAAAGTCCAGTGCTTAGACTAGCAGTGGGATAATAAGTCGCATATGATTGCAGATATTGAGATGTATATACTAACCAGAACTGCTCGTCGTAGCCAACCCATGTGTCATTCCATCCATGAACGAAATCCAAAAGAAGCACAACTTGAACAAGGAGAAAAAACCCAGCACCAAACTTTGACATTGACTCTGCAAGATGTTAAATCGATCATCGTTAGTTCTAAGTTAATCACTTCTTCAGGAGCATATAAAGGTTAATACGAGAAACGATAGATGGTGCTTACCATAAAGGCTGATGATTTCATTGGGAACGAAGAACATTAAGATGACCAAAATGAACCAACAGATTACTTTCATCATCCAACCACCGTGGTGTATACCATCACGAGGGTCTTTCTGATTTTTGACGCCAATCATCATAACCGATAGAATTGAGAAAAACAAGAAATTCCCTAAGCTGACACGCAACACAGCATCAGTCTCAAACCACTCCCGGTCAGGTGTCTTGTGAAAATGGTTAATCCCTGCACAATGTCAAGTACTAGCTCCGTAAGCTAAAAACAGTTGAAAACCATAGAAGGACGTTAGAGAGAAAAAACGAAACTTACAAGGGAGCTTCTCCATGAGAGGAGCAGCAACCTCACGGAGAATCCATGAAACGATCAAGGAAAGTGCGAAGAGACCACAGTAAGCAATTCTTGCAGAACGCCTGCTGATACTAGAAACCACAGTACGGCAAGCATCGCATGCACAAGCAGCACAGCACGATGCGAGACAAGAAGCTGCCCACATCTTTTTCCTCCTCGAAGATCAAAGGTTGGATTCAATATTGAGCTGCAAGTATGAAAGAAAACGCAAACACATATTACCAATTTAAGACACACAAAAGACACCTAATTTCAGATGGAGACGGTAACAAACACGAAAATTAATCAATTTTCCCAGGAAATTAGAAGTCCTTAGAACAAACCCTCTGAGATTGAAATTGGATCAAATAAGCTGACTTTTTTTTTCCCCAAATTGGAGACGGAATCAAAATTGCCGATGTAAACTTTACCCAAAGAAACTAGTTTTAGTGATCGGATTTTAGCTCAGGAAGAAAGGAAAACCGAAATCGAATGAGGAAAGAGAATATCAAAATACCTTGGCTATCGATAGCTTTTCCTCTCTTTGAAAAGTAGAACAATTCGGTGTTGATTTCGGATTTTTGACCAGCTAACAAGGAATTGGTGGTTTTAACTTTTAATCATCGATACCAATATGGTGGGCCCTTCATATTAAGCCCACTAATGGCCCAATATATACAAAAGTTCAACTAAATCAATGATGCAAAATGCAATGCATCTGTTGTTTTTTTTTTGTTTTTTTTTTTTTTTTTTTAACAAGTACTAGTTTATTAATTGATAAAGTTTACGATTATTTGAACAAAGTCGAAATGATTTTTAAGCAAATTACAACGAGTGCAAAGTTGATTAATTAAAATGATTTAGATGAAGACCGGACTCGATCTACTGAAGAAGATGTCTAGGAAAAACTCACTATCCCCGACCTCTTCTATTTCCTCGACCACGATTTCCTCTGCCACGCGATGCGGATTGCCAATGCATTTCCTTAGCTTTCTCCGAGGGTTTTACAGGTCTTTCTCTAAGGATTCTTTTGCCCGTTGGAGTCATGAGATCCATTCGGTCGGAATCCTCATCTGAGACCTCGGTCTCGTCTTCATCCGAGGAATCCAAAGAAACAAATTTGTTAGAACCCAAGTCTTTGTGTGAAGAGGTCCTGCGTATAGCATGCTCGGATTGAGCACAAGGTGAATTTGTCTTTGTAGTTGATGTCTTTTTTGACATAGTCATGGCTTTGCTAGTGTCACCTGTAATCACAGGAGAAGATATGATCTCTGGTGCAGCAGAGTCATTACCTTGTGTATAAGGAGAAGCATCATCATTGATGAGATGACCGGACACGTGTGGGATATTAGCAGTTGAAGTATTAGTTGTCTCAATGCATCTGTTGTTGATTATTCCTTTCTTCAACTAATCAATGATGCAAAATGAAAAACTAAAATGTGTCCTCCTGTAACTTTTGCTTTTCTCAGCTGGCTACTTGTAATCCGGAAATGAGTTCTAGACGCACACACACGGAGGACACGCTAAAAGGTTTATACTACATCTTTAGATGTCACAAAAATAGTGAATAGTAAATGTAATTTAGGTAAATTATGTGTACGTGTTCGTAAACACACACCCTCTGGATGCTGCAAGAGTCAGATCGTAGGTAAATGCCATCTAGAACATGCCAATCATCTTTAAAAGACAAAGGAGTGGAAGCTAAACACGCATTATCATTTCTTTTTTCTTCTCTCTCTCTAACTTTTTCCTTATTTATCTTTTTAAAATTTTTTGTGTTTGTATATAAAATCCCTAAATTCCCGTCGGATGTAACGGACTTAATAAACCGCGTACGGCGTCATCCGGCTAATCGGCCCCGCTCGAGCCAATCCATCAAGCAACGGAGGAGATTGATTGATCTCTATCTATCTATATCGGAAACGCTGCCGGAGAATCAACGTCTCTCGGTGGTCGACGGAGCTGGAAGCAGCTGTTTTTTTTTTTTTTCTCACCCAGATCTCTCACCGATTCTCGCCTCACCGGTTTGTTTTCTAGAAACCTTGACCTACCTTTGGATCTATTTCCTCAGCTATCGGCATGATATTCTGATTATGTATCCTTCGTTTGATCGTCCATTTCCTCGCATCTCTCTTAGTCCAATGTGCATTCGTTTGTTGTCATCGATGCTTCATGTTTGACTGAAAATGTCGGCCTTATTTTCTCGTTTCTCGAAAGGATCCAAGCTGTGATGCCAATTATAATGGACTAATGTCGTTTCCAAAATGGTTAACCTCATCTTGATTCTATGTCCCTCGCTTGCTTCCCTGATTGCTGTTTCTCATTTGGTAGCTGGATAAATCGGCTTACGATTTGTAAATCACACCAATTTACATTCAATCTGATTGGATCTTCTCCCCTCCAATATCCTTTTTTTTTTTTGCAGGTTTTACTTATCAGAGCCATGGTTCTTGATGGGATTGTATCTTCGCCATTGAGGAGACCACAGTCTCTAAAGAAGCAGTGGGAAGATTTGGGTAGCTGCTCGACGGTTCTTAACAGGCATCGATATCTCTTAACAGCATTGCTTCTTTTGGCCTTCCTCTGCACTGTTTATCTTTACTTTGCGGTCACTTTAGGCGCTAGGCACTCCTCCTGCTACGGCTTGTCCGGGAAAGATAAGGCAATGTGTCAACTACAACATGTACAAGTTATCTCCAAAGGGAAACTCAAATTCTTCTAAGAGTGTCCCCATTATTATTCTTGCACTACTACATTCTTTGTTTTGTTTTTTAGTTGATTGTGTAATGCCACTTGTGTGTATTATTTCATTACATTGTGAAAAACTGGAGATTTGTAATCGAAACATAAAAACATTCTTTTCATGAGATGAAACCATTAAAAGAGAGTTTTGTAGGTTTTGACACTTATTGAACACCTCAGTGTTCTGGTCTATCGTGAGCAAATTCGTTGAGGAACCACCGGTTTGGAGATGCAATTCACGTGATGAACTGTAATACCAAATCTTCAGGTGATGAACGAATCCTGTCCAGCTCAATTGAAACCTCTCTCATGCTTGGTCGTTTACTACCTTTCCGGCTAAGACATTTTCGAGCGAGTTTTGCAACTGACATCACTTGGTCCAGTTTTTTTTCGTCTTTGATTCGATCATCGATGATGCCAATCACTCTGTTTTCTTTCATGGCCTCAAGGAAATGAGTTGCCAATCCCCTTCCTTCTTCAGACCGGATTCGGGAAAAGGGCTTTTCTCCGGTAATGAGCTCCACCAGGACAACCCCAAAACTATACACATCGCTCTTGTCGGTATATTGGCTTGATAGGAAGTACTCGGGATCCATGTACCCAAAAGTGCCTGCAACTAATGTTGTCAAGTGAGTTTGATCAATTGTTACCGATCTTGAAGTTCCGAAATCAGACACCTTGGAACTGTATTTTTCATCCAACAGTATATTGGTTGTCTTGATATCTCTGTGGTATATTGGAAACGATGCAGCTGAGTGCATGTATGAAAGAGCTCCCGCGATCTCTGTGGCTATACGAAGACGCACTTCCCAAGTCATGTTGTAATCATCAGATTCATCATGGAGACGCTTCAGCACATCTCCATTGGGAATATATTCGTAAACCAAGACTGGAACATCTGTTTCGAGGCAACATCCCAATAGTTTAACAATGTTCCTGTGGTTAATCTGCGAGAGAAGGACGACCTCATTGATAAACTCTTCGAGCTTGTTTTCATCCACAAGTTTGGATTTTTTAACCGCAACGATCCTGCCATCCACCAGCATACCTTTGTACACAGTTCCTTGACCGCCTTGCCCAAGCACCCTCTTCACGCTGAAGTTGTCAGTGGCTTTCTTCAACTCTTTTGAGCTAAATATCCTCGACATATCTACATTTCCGTCATTTGTAGTAGTTAGTTGTTGTTTCAACAACAAGCCTCCATTACGTTTGAAGAACTTCCTGCCACGAATGATCCTCCTTCGCTTCCTTATAAGCATGAACAAACCGAAGGTCCCAACAACGAAAAACATTAGTCCCAATACACCTATTAGAACCCCTGCAGCATGAAAGAAAAACATAAGTTACACTACTTTCTCTTATGCCTTGTAATCTAGGAGAAGCAAAGGTGCCATTGGAATTTGGAACTCACCTTGTAGCACGAGGGATTTACCCGGCTTGGTTATCTTGGGCTTGGGCTCGCACATGTACATCGATCCAGGCATGTTCACACAAGTGCCTTCTTCACAAACACCGGGTTCTTTGCAACTATCCGTGTCTACATATATATCAAATTATCAATATAAGTATTAATGATCTTACTTGACTCAGTCGAGCAACACAAAGATAGAAGAAACAATCACTTACCTACGCAACCCCCTCGAAGGTATGGATTTCCTGTGAATCCTAGGGGGCAATAGCAGTTCCTATAACTCATCTCGTAAAAGTAACCATACTCGCAAAGACATCTCGTGTCGCTGGTGTAAGAACTGTAGCGGGTCATATTTCTACAACCCAAGGAGCTCCTAAAGCGAGAATCCGAAGTATCGAAGTACCATCCTAGCTCTACTAACGCGTATATCTTGGAATGAATCTGTTCTGGCTCGGTAACATTCATCGGCGAATACCTCTCTGTAGTCAAGAAGGCAACTCTGCACCCTTCTCCTCTTGTGACATCTAGACTGACCCCTATAACTTGTGGACGATCCACCGGTATCCTCGCCTGGCAGCATTTGTAACCATCACATATCGAGTTTGTTACTTGTTCAACACTCTTTCTATCTTGGCAGCTCGATTCACAACCCAAGATCTCTGATTGAATATCCGTCATCAACGCCTTGGTACCGCAACCAACCGCCATGAGGCGGTTCTCGTCTGTGAGAAAATACGGACTGCCTCTGCCTGTGACGTTTAAACCCGGAGATGACTTTTCAGGTACTTGACTACTACTACTGGAGCAACCCAGCGAAGTCACAGGACCTTTGATGTGAACCACTCCGTATGGTTTATTACCATCTGGCAGAGATATGTTCACCACTTCCCTGTTGATCCGTGAGAGCAACGGAACAGTTCTCCCGGAAGTGGTGGCGTTGCAGACAACCTCGTACCAGTTGTTGAGATAGCAATCCTTCCCGCCGATTCCGAACGGGAACGGGATCGAGATTCCTCCACAGGCTTTGTTACAAGAAGTTGAAGAATTACGATTTTGAGATGTTGCTGCTGATGATGCAATGGTGAGCAAAGTAAGGACAGATGCTACAATACATAGGAAGTTGTAAGTCTTTGTCTTCATAACTCAAGTTTTTTCCTTTTTCTTGATCTGATCAATTTCAATTTGCTATTCTATGAATGTAAAGGCAAGGACCCAGAAGTATAGAAAGAAGCGTAAAACATGTTACAAAACTACAAGCATAAAAAGGTCAATATGGCCGTGAGGGCTTCTATATTGATTTAATAACTGAAGGTTGGATTATAAGAATCCACTCTTTATTCTCCTTTCTCTAGACCATATGAAAGTAGACCGAACCTATTATATACATTTGACCATCGTCACCATGTTCGTTCAGGATACAAAACAAAGTTGACCAGCAACACGTTAGCTAAAAAGTCAATGGATACATGACCTATCAAATGTAATTAAAGGTAGTGACCATCACATGGATAACAATAGATGACGTGAACATTCTTGGTTCTCAACCAATGAAAGAGTCTCAACCAATGAAGAAATTTACATATCTGTCCCAGAGCGGTGAAGCGAAATAAAAAGGGTCTACATGGGGGAGGAACTAACACCAAACCGCCTTTGATATCGGAGGTTGCTGCTGCCATCGAAATTCGCTGTTGAAAGCGCACTTAGGCATGATCTAATTTAATTGGTTTTGATGGGGTGTTCTTGAACTGAAACATTCTTTTTCTTTTCTTGATTCCTCCATAATGCTTTATGCTTAATGCAATATGACAATATGTGTGTGTATTATTACATGTGAAAACCAGAGACTCGTAGTCTAAATCAAACATTCATTGTTTCATTATGAGGGTATTAAACATTTGCAGTGTTATGACTTGATCATCACCAGGTACGTAGAGGAACCAGAGGCTCAACATCAGACGTCGGAGATGCATTATTAAACATGGAGGCTGGAGCAGTCACCTCAACATCCCAAGTCTCATCAATGTTGAATTTCATGGCTTCATCTTCTTCGTCCTCGTCTTCCTCAATCTGAACCTGTGAATCATGAGGTGATGAACGAATCCTCTCCAGCTCAATCCAAGCCTCTCTCATGTCTGGCCTCTTCTTCCCTTTTCGGTTTAAACATCTTCTAGCTAGTTTCGCCACTGCCATCACTTGGTCCAGATTGCTTTCATCTTTGATCCGAACATCAACTATGTTAAGAACTTTGTTTTCTTTCACGGCTTTAACAAAATGAGCTGCAAACCCTCTGTTTTCATCCGACCAGACACGGGAGGACGGCTTTTCTCCAGTCAAAAGCTCCACAAGGACAATTCCAAAACTATAAACATCACTTTTTTCTGTAAACTTGCTTGATTGAAAGTACTCTGGATCCACATAGCCAAAAGTACCTGCAACCTGAGTTGTCAAGTGAGTTTGATCTATGGTTACAGATCTCGAAGTTCCGAAATCAGACACCTTGACTCTGTATTCCTCATCTAATAGTATATTGGTAGTCTTGATATCCCTATGATATATGGGGAAAGATGCAGCAGAGTGCAAATATGACAAAGCTCCTGCAATATCTATAGCGATGTGAAGACGTACTTCCCAAGTCATCGTGAAATCATCAGATTCATCATGAAGACGCTTGCATAAGTCTCCATTTGGAACAAACTCATAAACCAAGACCGGAACTTCTGTCTCTAGGCAACATCCCAAGAGCTTCACAATGTTTCTGTGGTTGATTTGTGCGAGAACAACGACTTCATTGATGAACTCTTCTACCTTGTCTTCATCCATGGCTTTCGACCTCTTCACTGCGACGATTTTACCGTCAACGAGCATTCCCTTGTACACAGTGCCTTGACCTCCTTGTCCAAGAATCCTATTCTTGTTGAAGTTATCAGTAGCTTTCTGCAACTCATTCGAGCTAAATATCCTTGACATCTCTACATTGCCTTCCTTTCTAGCTAACTGTTGTTTCAACAACATACCTCCATTACGTCTGAAGAACTTTCTCATTCGGTTGATTCTCCTCCGCTTTGTAACGAACTTGTACAACCCGAAAATTCCAAAGGCGAAAAGCAACAGTGCCGAACCTATAAGAACACCTGGACCAACAAAATACTAAAACGTAAAGAACAGACCGTAGACCGATAATGTCCTTCACAAGACGCTCAAGATAATAAACTCAAGTTGAATTTTACCTTGAATCACCGGCTTGAGATGCTCTGGTTTCTTGGGCACGCATTCAAACCAACCTGGCTTATTCACGCAACTTTGGTCTTTACACCTTTTGCGTCCTTCTTCCAGTTTACATTCATCGATGTCTATATATTTGGTTCATAATTAGCAACAATCTTATTAATGACCAGAAAATATAATAAGCTTAAGAAAAACCCCAATTTCTTACCTACACATCCACCTGGAAGGAACGGATTCCCCGTGTAACCCATTGAGTTACAATAGCAATTCCTATAGCTGAATCCAGAGAAGTAGCCGTATGAGCAAATGCAACTGGTCTCGGACGAGTAACCGCCATTTTGTGTTGTATCGGAAACATTTTTACAACCTACGGGGTTTGAAACACGAGAATCCGAAGTATCAAAGTACCATCCTAGCTCTACCACTGCGTACCCATCACCATGAAACTGTTCTGGCTCCGTAACATTCAGACTGGAATACTTCTCGCTCGTCAGAAAAGCAACTCTGCATCCTTCTACTCCTGTGTTGTTACTTTGGGGGATCTCTAGATTAACTCCGATTACCTGTGGATCCCCTTCCGGTATCCTCGTATGACAACATTTATCACCGTTGCAAATCTTGTTTCTTACTTCTTGGCTACTATTTGTTTCGTTACAGCTCGATTTGCAACCGATGATCTGCGACTTGACATCCGTCATAACCGCCTTGGCGTTGCAACCAACCGCCACGAGGAGGTTCTTGTCCGTGAGGAAATAGGGGCTGCCTTGGCCGGCAACGTTTAAAGGCGGCGGTGTAAGCGGCTGAGATGCTCCGGTTGAACAACCAGAGGAAGTTACGGGACCTTTGATGTGAACAACTCCGTAAGAATAGTACTCTTCATTGTCTGGAAGAGTGATGTTCACCAGTTCTCTGTTGATCCTTGAGAGGAACGCAACAGAGGTGCTGTTACAGACAACCTCGTACCAGGGGTTTAGATAGCAATCTTTCCCACCGATACCGAACGGGAATGGAATTGAGATTCCTCCGCAGACTCTGTTACACGGATCTGGAGGTTTTCTTGCTGATGAGACGCCATCGATGAACAGAGATAGGACAGAGATCAATAGTACAATACAAAGGGAGTTGTGAGTCTCTGTCTTCATACTGAATTTGTTCTTGTTTTCTCAATTCAGTCTGATCTTTTTTAATGTCCTAGTGATGTGAAAATAGAAGGGATAAAAAAAAATCAAAACTCAACATAGTTGGACGAAATTTTCAGATTAAGAGTAGATGAAAGGCGTGGAAAGAGATGCAAAACAAAGTTGACCAAAATAATAGTACAACCTTAAAAAGTCAACGGATTCGTGACCAGATTATCGACCAATGAAACCAGCCCACTTGGCAGAAGATATTGCGTTTTTAATGTTTTTGTCTCTGAAAAATAATTCAGGAACTAACGAAAAGTTGAGAGAAGTAGAGAAGAGGTTTAGATTGTGAGGAGAAAGCCGACCAAAAAAAAGTCAAACAAGAAAATGTCAAAGAATGAAAGTCCAACTGTCCAACTGGAAATTATATCCGAGTAATAAATATAGTCCACTAAAACCAGTCAAATGATGGAATACGAACGAAAGAATTAGGCGACGTGGCTAACCGGTAGATGACGTGGATGTTGTTTGGGTCCCATTTCTTATCTAGCCCACAAGATTAATAAACTACTTATCCGAATGGTGAGCGGATAGCGGTGCGGAACCAGCGGTTTTAGGGCGGTACGGTTTTTACAGTTATAAAAATATATAGATACATGGTATATGTAGAGATTTTTGTTACTGTTAAGTGCGGGTGCGGTGCGGTTCACCGTCACCATTCGTAGCCGATCTAGTGGAAAAAACGGATCAAGCGGTGCGGATCTAGTGGATCAAACTGATCAAGTAGAACAAATATGGTTCTAGCGGATCTAGCAGTCCAAGTGTGGATCAAGCGGATCCAACAGTTAAATTATATGTTTGAATGGTAAAATGAATAAAAAGCGGTCCAAAATACTGTAACTGTTTATAATAATTTATATTAAATTTAAAATTTCTATTGTATTATTTCATAAATAAAAATAGTTAGTTTTACAATTTAATTCACCAATGCAACAAAAATTCATAATATTATTATAAAAAATTAAAAATATAATATATTAGAAAATATATTCATGTATTTAATATTTATGAAAGCACAGTAAATTGTATCTGTATGAAATATGGACGACATATGTTGACACGTAATTCGTTCATTTAGAAGAAGAAAATCTGCATCTTAAAAAAATCAAATCAAATTTTAATTATTTTATTTTTTTCATATTTTAATATAACTTTGTTAAATATTAATATACTTTAAAATATTATAATTTCATAGAATTAATATATACATGTTTTGATTTACCGTTTATTGGTTGGGTTTGGTTACAATAAAATGAATTAGATATTAATTTTGGTCTGGTTTGAATTGGTTTGTTATTTTTGTTAGCATTAACATATTGTTCAGCATAAAAAGTTATAAAATAATTGAATTAAATAAAATATAAAAAGAAGAACCGTACATGATGCACATCAAAAATGGTGCGTATCTACTGTTACAAGCAGATCACAATATTTGTTCAGTAATTTAGACCACTAGTGGAACAACTTTTGTTTATTACTCCTATTTTAATAACTGATCACGAGCGGTTCAATTTTTACTTGAATGGTAACTTAATTGTGTATGTACCGCACAACTGACGAACCGTCTTTTATACGTCCTTTTTACGTCCTCCATTCACACCCTAAGTCTACTATGGTGGAGCCGCGGTAGAGTAGACCGCCGTCGAACCGAATCTCGCCGTCGTCGGCGGAAGCTTCCGAAATCTGTACTAATCAGGATCTCGAACCTTTACGATTGCGTCGATTTCGACACCAGCAATGAGTGTTTCTCTTGATTCCTCACTATACCTCCTAGTTTCCGTTCCAAGGTCCGCATCTCAGGCTATCATATTTTCGAATTTACAAGATTATCCTTCTCGTTTTTTTTTTGTTGATTTTTGATTTTCCGTTGTCGCTTTGGTTTCTTAACTTTAGTTTAGCGTTCTTGTGACAAAAAAAAAAAAGAAAAAAACTGTGGCACGCATTACAAACTCTAGCAACGCATTGAATCATCCTCAAGCGGTTCAAGAATTATCTCTTCTGTTGACTTCCTTGTGTTGATTGATCCTCATTGTCGTCGTTTTCGATATGGACCTCTCAGTCTTCAAGTGATAGGCGGATCCTCTCCAGCTCAACGGATACATCTTTCATGTTTGGCCGCTTCTTTCCTTTCCGGCTAAGACACCTTCGTGCGAGCTTTGCTACTGCCATTACTTGGTCAAGCCTCTCTTTGTTCTTGATCCGGATATCAATGATGTCAAGCACTCTGTTTTCTTTCATGGCCTCGAGGAAATGAGTTGCTAAGCCCTTTCCTTCTTCAGACCGGACACGGGACAGTGGTTTTTCTCCGGTTATGATCTCCACCAAGACCACCCCGAAACTATAAACATCGCTTTTGTCAGTGTATTGGCTTGACAAGAAGTATTCCGGATCCATATACCCAAAAGTTCCTGCAACTAATGTTGTCAGGTGCGTTTGATCTATCGTTATTGATCTTGAAGTTCCGAAATCAGACACCTTTGCTCGGTATTTCTCGTCCAATAGTATATTGGTTGTCTTGATATCTCTGTGGTATATCGGAAACGATGCAGCTGAGTGCATATATGAAAGAGCTCCCGCGATCTCTATGGCTATGCGAAGACGCACTTCCCAAGTCATCCTGTAATCATTTGATTCATCATGAAGGCGCTTGAACAGATCTCCGTTAGGTACATATTCGTAAACCAAGACTGGAACTTCCGTCTCTAGACAACATCCCAAGAGTTTCACAATGTGTCTATGGTTAATCTGTGAGAGAAGGACAACCTCATTGATAAACTCTTCGAGCTTGTTTTCATCCACAACTTTGGATTTTTTGACCGCGACGATGCTCCCATCCACCAACATTCCTTTGTAAACGGTGCCTTGACCGCCCTGTCCAAGCACTCTATCTACACTGAAGTTATCGGTGGCTTTCTTCAACTCCTTTGAGCTAAATATCTTCGACATCTCTACGTTGCCGTCCTTTGTAGATAACTGTTGTTTCAAGAGCAAACCTCCATTGCGTTTGAAGAAGTTCCTGTTACGGATGATCCTCCTTCGCTTTCTTATTAGCATGAACAACGAGAATATCCCAACAACCAAAAGCAGCAGTCCCAACAAACCTATTATAATCCCTGCGGCAACAAAGAAAAAAGATAAGGTACACTAATTCTCTGTTCTAGCTACTTTTCTAGTAAACACAAGGTGCTCTTTTGACTAACCTATAACCACAGGGAGTTTGGCACGCTTGGTTATCTTTGGCACGCACCTGCTCCCTCCAACAAGGTTCTCACAAGTGCCTTCTTCACAGTAGTTGGGTATTTTGCATTCATCAACGTCTACATAATTGAATCATAATTAGGGAATGTGTGACTAGTGGTCAAGATTACAAAAGAAATAACAGGCACTTACCTACGCATCCGCCTCGAACGTATGGGTTTCCTGTGAAGCCATTTCCGCAGTAGCAGTTTCTATAATTCATCCCGGAAAAGTAACCGTAACGGCAAAGGCAATTGTCCTCCGAGGAGTAAGACCCATTAGAATGGGTCACGTTTATGCAACCCAATGGGCTCCTAAAGCGAGTATCTGAAGTATCAAAGTACCATCCCAGTTCTACCACCGCGTAGCCATGAGCATGGAACTGTTCAGGTTCAGTAAAGTTTGACTGCGAATATCTCTGGTTCGTCAAGAACGCAACTTTGCACCCTTCTCCTCCTGTAACATTTTTGCTCTCTATGTTAACACCTATTGCTTGCGGATGGTCCACCGGTATCCGGGCTTGGCAGCATTTGTAACCACTGCAAATCGATTTTGTTACCTCTTCACCACTCTTGCTCTCTTCACAATTTGACTCACAACCTAAGATCTCCGATTCTATATCTGTCATTACTGCCTTGGTACCGCAACCAACCGCCATGAGTCGATTCTCGTCTGTTAGAAAGTATGGACTGCCCCTGCCTGTGACGTTCAAATCTGGCAGTGGCTTTTTGTGTGCTTGACTAGTATTACTAGAACATCCCAAAGAAGTCACAGGACTTTTGATTTGAACCAATCCGGGGTTGGGTATGTCTGGAAGAGAGATGTTCACCACTTCCATGTTGAGCCTAGAGAGGAACGGAGCATTTCTATCGGATCCGGAGGTGCTGTTACACACAATCTCGTACCAGTTGTTGAGGTAGCAATCCTTCCCGCCGATTCCGAAATGGAACGGGATCGAGATTCCTCCACAGGTTCTGTTACAAGATGTTGAAGAATTGTTATTTGGAGGTGTTGCTGCTGATGAGCCACTCATGAGCAGAGTTAGGACAGACGCTATAATACATAAGAAGTTGTAAGTCTTTGTATTCATAATTCTGTTTTTTTTTTTTTTCCTGATCTGATCAGTCTGCTCTTTTAGGAGAAAAGTTAAGTACTTGCCTGATCTGATGAAAAAGTCAAAGACAAGTTTAGAAAGAAGCGTGAAGCAAGTTGCAAAACATTAAAAGAAACTATTCAAAAACTTAACTATACGCCTGAGGCTTCTATTTGACTGAATCAACGTTGGATTATAAAAATCCAGTCTTTTGTTATACAGGCCATATGAAAGTAGATAAACGTATTAAACACTTCTGACCATATGAAAGTAGACCGGAATCTTCCTCTGTTGATACATGGCTTCATCAAGGTATCGAGTTGGATCTCTGGAGTCTGGATAACAAGGTGATCCTTTCCAGCTCATTTTAAGTCTCTGTCTTCATATTCTTGTTCTTGTTTTCACAAACCTGTCTGGTCTTTTTCATCTTCTGATGAATTTGTTGGAGGAGAAATCACTGACCAACAGGACCTACTTGGATAAAAATGTGAGGCTTAACCTTTTAATTGCTTTGTGAACAAAGCCGTAAACGTTGTCAAATCTCTCAGGTGACGGGTGACGGATGCTAATGTGGAAAAGGCGATCCGACTAGCTGAAGCCGAGGTCGAATTGGCGCGTTCTCTCACTCATCTCATCTAAATTTATTGATTTCCTTATAGGAAACGAAATTACTTCATGTTTGATTATGATTTTGGTCTGCCTTAGTAAACATGGGATTGGCGTTGACCATGTCAACTGTTGATGATAAGTTTACATAAGATAGATAGAGTTTTTAGGATTCTAGGTAAGTGGTTTGATTAAAGATTTTTCTTAACCCAAGAATATTGTTTAGTGGTAGTTTATTGTGTGCTCAATATATTTGATCGTTAATTTTTTTCATCTTTGGCAATATTTACCAGGTGATAGCAGCAGGATACATTCGAAGCAACACTGGAACTGATAAACGATATTCAGCTGATAAACGGATTCAAACGCCCTTAGAATCATCCTCCGTTGCTCTCCATGGCTAGCTCTTCTTCACTGTCGGTTTTGAAATGGGCCTCTAAATCTTCAGCTGATAAACGGATTCTCTCCAGCTCAATTGAAACCTCTCGCATGTTTGGCCGCTTCCTTCCTTTTCGGCTTAGACACCTTTGAGCGAGTTTTGCGACTGCCATCACTTGATCCAGCTTGCGTTCGTCTTTGATTCGATCATCAATTATGTCAATCATTCTTTTTTCTTTCATGGCCTCAAGGAAATCAGTTGCCAATCCTCTTCCTTCTTCAGACCGCACATGAGATAGTGGTTTTTCTCCGGTTATGAGCTCCGCCAAGACAACCCCTAAACTGTATACATCACTCTTGTCAGTATATTGGCTTGATAGGAAGTACTCGGGATCCATGTACCCAAAAGTGCCTGCAACTAATGTCGTCAAGTGAGTTTGATCAATGGTTACCGATCTTGAAGTTCCGAAGTCAGACACCTTGGCTCTGTATTTCTCATCCAATAGTATGTTAGTACTCTTGATATCTCGGTGATATATTGGAAACGATGCAGCTGAGTGCATGTATGAAAGAGCCCCCGCGATCTCGATGGCTATACGAAGACGCACTTCCCAAGTCATGTTGTAATCATCAGATTCATGATGAAGACGCTTGAACAGATCACCGTTGGGAATATATTCGTAAACCAAGATTGGAACTTCTGTCTCCAAGCAACATCCCAATAGTTTCACAATGTTCCTGTGGTTAATCTGTGAGAGAAGTGCGACTTCATTGATGAACTCTTGCATCTTGTCCTCGTCCACCAGTTTAGATCTTTTAACCGCAACGATTCTTCCATCTACCAGCATTCCCTTGTACACAGTTCCTTGACCTCCTTCCCCAAGGACCCTGTTCATGTTAAAGTTATCAGTGGCTCTTTTCAACTCCTTGGAGCTAAATATCCTTGACATCTCTACTGTTCCGTCCTTTGTGGTAGTTAGTTGTTGTTTCAACAGCAAGCCTCCATTACGTTTAAAGAAATTCTTGGCGCGGATGATCTTCCTTCGCTTCTTAACGAGTTTGTACAGCCCCAAGATTCCGAGGACGAAAATCACGAAAATCAACACTCCTAGACCTATACGAACGTCTACTCCAACAAAGAAAAACCATAGAGTAAACTACTTTTACGTTATCTGTCTTGTAGTCTCGTAGATGCAAGATGCTATTTTAACTCACCTTGAAGCACTGAGGCCTTTTCCGGCTTGGACGCCTTCGGTTCGCAGCTATACATGCCAGGCCCGTTCACACAAGTCCCTTCTCCACAATTGTTGGGTCCTTTGCATTCATCAATGTCTACACACATTTTGAATCATAGTAATTGTTGACTTGATCGATGGTCAAGGTAGCAAAAAAAAAGAAACGATTACTGACCTATGCAGCCATGTCGAAGGTATGGGTTCCCTATGTAGCCATTGTTGCAATAGCAATTCCTATAACTCATCCCAGAAAAGTATTGATACTCGCAACCGCATTTATCAAAGGAGGTGTAAGAACTATAACGGGTCATATTTCTACAACCCAAGGGGCTCTTAAAGTGAGAATCCGAAGTATCAAAGTACCATCCTAGCTCTACTAACGCATATCCCTTGGAATGAATCTGTTCTGGCTCGGTAACATTCATCGGTGAATACCTCTCTGTAGTCAAGAAGGCAACTCTGCACCCTCCGCCTGTTGTGACATTAGAGTTCTCTATAGTGATACCTATAACCTGAGGACGCTCCAATGGTATTCTCGCCTGACAGCATCTGTAACCATCACAGATCAAGTTTGTTACTTGTTGACTACTTTTAGTGTCTTGGCAGCTCGATTCACAACCTAAGATCTCTGAGTTGATATCTGTCAACGACGCCTTGGTACCGCAACCAACGGCCACGAGGCGGTTTTCGTCTGTGAAAAAGTATGGACTGCCTCTGCCCGTGACATTCAAATCCGGCGATGACTTCTCCAGTCCTTGACTAGAGCAACCCAACGAAGTCACAGGACCTTTGATGTGAACCACTCCGTAGGGTTTATATTCATCTGGAAGAGAGATGTTCACCACTTCCCTGTTGATCCGTGAGAGCAACGGAACAGTTGTTCCGGACGAGCCGGCAGTGGTGGTGTTACAGACAACCTCGTACCAGTTGTTCAGATAGCAATCCTTCTCGCCTATTCCGAAAGGGAATGGAATCGAGATTCCCCCACAGGTTCTATTACACGAAGTTGAAGAATTACCATCTGGACGTGGAGGCGGTGTTGCTGCTGAGGATGAGCCATTGATGAGCTGCAGAGTTAGGACAGACAAGACAACACGTAGGAAGTTGTTAGACGCTTTCTTCATACTTGTGCTTCTTCTTTTGTCTAAAAGAAAGTTTCGATCGATCTTTTGTAATGTGAATATAAAGTCCAGTGACGCATTCAAAAGAAGTTTGGATATAGACGCGTGAAGTTATTTTCAACCAATATAAAGTCAACTCCCTTTGGACACTTTCGTTTCAATCATTGTCTTTCTGCACTGCAGACCATTTGTGCAAATGGATAACAATTTAGACAACAAAACTTTGTGGAATTTGTAATTTCTTTGAATTCGTCTAAAATCATACTCAAAACTTGCATTTCTCTAAAAATTAATGAAACCTACATAATTAGTGAAAGAAAAAATCTAATTCTTCTAGAATTTGTTATTCTCCTAAATAAGAGAGAGAAAATCTAATGGAAAGAGAATCAATTCCACTATTTTTTTTTGCCCATTTTATTTCTCTAATTTTTTTTTCTTCGCAACCATTTACACAGTGTTCTAAAATTAACGGAACCGATTGATCGGTTTTGATAAATACATAAACAGTTTTGGTTTTCACAGAAGATCTTTAACAAAAGCGGCTTAAACCGGTGAACAAGCTTGAACGCTAAACCAACTGGTTCTTGAATCTGGAAATATTTCATGAACTCTTTTCGTCTCGTGTTGACTCACAAGCTCGGATTTCTCTTTTCATTGGCTTTAAATATTGTTGAACCAATGGGTTTACAAGTTTACTCGTGTAGGTGCCCAAATAAATAACACGCAGTTCGTTACTTACGTCACGTTGTTTAAAAGTATGTGTAGCTTACTAAGCATCAAGCCCGTCTAGCTCAGTTGGTAGAGCGCAAGGCTCTTAACCTTGTGGTCGTGGGTTCGAGCCCCACGGTGGGCGTATTATTTTTTAAAGTCAGCCAATTATTTGTTTGTTTTTTTGTTAACTCTTTGTGTGATAACTCCGTTGTAAATGGTATTGCTCCTAATCAAGAATGTATATATAATATATGTATTAGTTTATCTTGAACTAGCATTTATACAGTTACAATACCTCTTATTAGTCAAAAAACGCAACTTGCAACCCTCTCCTTTTGTGCCATTATAGAGCTCTCTATGCTGACACCTGGAACCTGAGGAGGCTCCATCGGTATCCGCCTGGCTACATTTGTAACCATTTCAGATCGAGTTTGTTACTTGTTGACTACTTTTACTGTCTTCGTGACTCGGTTCACAACCTAAGATCTCTGACTCAATATTTGTCAGCGAGACAGCGACCCCTTGGCAGCGGGACCAACCACCACGAGCCGGTTCCTGTCTATGAGAAAATATGGACTGCATCTGCCTGTGACGTTCAAAACCGGCGATGAATTTTCGGATACGTGACTAGTAGTAGTACAACCCAAGGAAGTCACTGGACCTTTGATGTGAACCAGTATATATATATATATATAGATCGTATGAACCGTATGGATCTGGAAGAGAGATGTTCACTACTTCCCTGTTGATCCTAGACAGGAATGGGACAGTTGTGCCAGACGACGCGGAAGTGTTGATGGTTGTTGGGTTTGCCTTCGGTGCGGATTGGGCCTACTGGGCCGACTCGTCACTTAAGTCGCAGGCCCAAATAGAAGACACCAGCCCAATGATCAACGCCTTATAATCTCGAGCCAGCTTCGTCTTCTTGATCGAGTCTGCAACAGAAAACAGAGAGAGACGTTAGAGCGAGAACCAATAGAAGATCAAGGAGTCGTTGAGCGTGAGAGTCGAGAGATAGAGTTCGAAGATAGAATTACCTTAGGCATGGTTTCTATCTGTTCTTCTTCTTTAGACTAAGTCGTTTCGATTGTGTGATCTTGAGGAGTTGTTCCGCTTTGTAATCCATCGGGATCACCTCGAACAATCTCTGTAAACTTTTCTTCATAGTGGATGTTTGGAGAGTGGGTTCTCCACGAGACGTAGCCATCGACGGTGGTGAACTCGTTAAATCGTCTGTGCAATCCGTTCTTTAAATTCCTGCAAGATCAAAAGAAGCGAAGTGATTAGCTCAATCGAGAGGAAGAAACGTTCACAAGTGGTATCAGAGCTCCGGGTTCTGGAGTTTCTCGATTGAAAAAAAACAAGGAGGGGAACTTAGCTGTTCTCGCGACACGCTTGGAAGATCGAATCAAATCCATCAAGAATCATGACGACGGTCAAGCTTGAGCCAACTCAAGGGAGATTCAAGATGGACAAATTCGATGGCAAGGGAGATTTCGGAATGTGGAAGTACAAGCTCTTGGGGCAACTGGAGATTCAAGGTCTCGCTGAAGTTCTTCAAGAAGGAGCGACCCTATACAAAGACGATCAGAAGTTAGAAGATGGTGAACAACCGGAACTTGATCCGGTGAAAGTAGCCAAAGACACAAGAGTAAAGAACTTACTCGGAACTTGTCTCACGGATTTGATCATTCGCAAGATCTACCATGAGACAACCGCACTTGGAATGTGGAAGGCACTTGAGCAAGACTACCAAACCAAGACTCTCCCGAATAGGATATTTCTCAAACAACAGTTTGCGAGTTACAAGATGGAGGAGACGAAGAGCATTGAGGAAAACATGGACTGTTTTCTCAAGCTGGTTCAAGATCTTGCAAGCATAGACATCACCATAAGTGACGAGGACCAGGCTATACAGATACTCACAGGTCTACCACCCCTGTACGAACCCTTAGTCCACACTCTAAAGTATGGAGCTGGAAAGGAGTCGTTGACGGTAAGAGATGTAACATCATCTGCTTACGCTAAAGAAGCTGAGCTAAGGCAAAAGGGACTTCTCAACAAGACTCGGAAACAAGAAGAAGGGCTTTACGTGGAGGATAGGGGAAGATCTAAGGATAGATCTGACAAAGGAAAGAATCGCAAAGGAAGGTCTAAGTCACGAGATGGAAGATCAAACTCAAAGGCCAAGTACAACAAGAAGGGCCAGAGTGAATGCTTCATATGCGGAAAGGAGGGTCACTGGAAGAAAGAATGTCCTCAGAAGAACAGCAACAAGCAGACTGACTCAGCAAACCTAGCTGGAGCGCAAAGACAACCGATGGTCTTAACCGCAAGCGACCAAAAACCAAAGGGAGATTGGATTCTAGACTCTGGCTGTACTTTTCATATTACACCTTCTAAAGAGTGCCTGTTTGATTTCAGGGAACTAAACGAAGGAGGGAAAGTACACATGGCGAATGATGCTCTCACTGAAGTTAAAGGAATCGGGAAGATCAGGATTCAAAACCCGGATGGAACCGAAGTCATACTTACAGAAGTGAGGTACATTCCATCTATAAGTAGAAATCTAATATCTTATGGTATGCTTGAAAAGTCAGGTTGCAATTATGAGGGAGGAGATTTCAAAGTTACCTTCTACAAGAAGGGTAAGAAGGTTATCTCAGGGAAGTACGACAATGGACTATACTACTTGCAAGGAACGGTTGCTAGGGCAGAAGCTAATGTGGTCTCACAAAAGGAAAAGGCTACGGGTTTATGGCATTCAAGGCTGGGACACATGAGCTACTCCAACATGAAGTTTCTGGTTAAGAACGGCTACTTAACTGACTCAGAGATTGGGGACAAGAACTTCTGTGAGAGCTGCGTTCTGGGTAAAAGTCACAAGCAAAGTTTCCCTACGGCTAAGCATACGACAAAGGAACCCTTAGGTTATGTGCATTCTGACCTATGGGGTTCTCCATCTAATCCTGAGAGCTTGGGGGGATGCAAGTACTTCATCAGTTTCATTGACGACTACTCTAAGAAGGTGTGGGTCTATTTCCTAAAGACTAAGGATGAGGCGTTTCAGAAATTCAAAGACTGGAAGCAGGAAGTTGAAAATCAACAGAGTTTCAAGATCAAGTATCTGAGGACAGATAACGGTCTTGAATACTGCAACACGCAGTTTGACAACTTCTGCAAAGACTCAGGGATTAAACGCCACAGGACATGCACCTATACGCCCCAACAGAATGGGGTTTCAGAGAGAATGAACCGGACAATCATGGATAAGGTAAGAAGCATGCTGGCAGAAGCGGGTTTGGGATCTGAGTTTTGGGCAGAAGCTACGTCTACGGCTGTCTACCTAATAAATAGGACACCTAATTCTACCATAGGCTTCAAGTTACCGGAAGAGGTTTGGTCAGGATACCAACCTAACATCTCGCACCTAAGGAGGTTTGGCTGCTCTGCATATGTGCACAAGGTTCAGGAGAAAACTAGTCCTAGAGCCATCAAAGGAGTGTTCCTAGGATACCCTTTTGGAGTCAAGGGATATCGCATCTGGTTACCAGACGAAGGGAAGTGCACTACGAGCAGAAATGTAGTGTTCAATGAAGAAGAACTCTTCAAAGACACTCAAAAGGAAGGCACTACAATAGATACACCCGAAGACGTTACTGCTAGATTGGACAAAAGGGCTAGAAAGGTTTCATTCAAAGGAGATCTTATAGAAGGTCCAACTCCTAGTAAGTTAGAGCTTGGGGAGACTTCAGGTCAAGGTGGAGTAGATTCGAGTTCAGAGAGTGAAACTGATTATGAACAGGACGTCACTGATGTGTCAGATGACGAGGTCTCAGAATCTACAACAACAACTCAATCACTAGATAACTACGTACTCGCAAGAGACAGAGTAAGGAGGCAGAACGTTAGGCCACCATCTAGGTACGAGGATGCAAATCTCGTAGCCTATGCTCTTGCGGTAGTGGATGATCTAGAGGTTGATGAACCTAAGTCCTATGGGGAAGCTATGAGGAGCAAGAAAAGGAAACACTGGAATAACGCGGCAAATGAGGAGTTTTCATCTTTAAAGAAGAATGAAACTTGGATCTTAATTGATAAACCAAAGGATGCAAAGCTAGTGGGGTGTAAATGGATATTCAAACTGAAGCCAGGCATTCCAGGCATTGAGGATCAGCGTTATAAGGCCAGACTAGTTGCTAAGGGTTTCTCGCAAAAGGAAGGGGTTGACTACAATGAGGTTTTCTCACCCGTGGTCAAACATGTCTCTATTAGAATCATGTTGTCTATGGTTGTTAATCGAGACTATGAGCTAGAACAAATGGATGTTAAAACGGCGTTTCTACACGGGAAGTTAGAGGAAAGGATTTTAATGGAACAGCCTGAGGGTTTCATTAAAAAGGGTGATGAAAACAAAGTTTGCCTTCTCAAGAAATCGCTTTATGGATTAAAGCAATCTCCCAGGCAGTGGAACTTAAGGTTCGATCAGTTCATGAAGGGACAGTCCTTCATGAGGAGTGAGTTTGATACGTGTGTCTACATGAGAGATGTTAAGACAGACAAGGAAATCTACCTACTCTTATACGTAGACGACATGTTAATAGCATCTGGAAACAAGACAGTGATAAAGGGACTCAAGGACAGCCTAAGCAGAGAATTTGAAATGAAGGATCTTGGAAAAGCATCAAGGATTCTAGGCATGGACATCATACGCGATCGTGAAAAGGGGACTCTAGTTCTTTCCCAGTCAAAGTATCTAGAGAAGGTCCTAAAGACGTTTGGTATGTTTGAAGCTAAGTCAGTGGTGACTCCTACAGCATCTCATTTCAAACTAAGAAGCCTAACCGAAAAGGAAAGGGAAGAGGAGGATGAACATATGCAGAATGTCCCTTATGCTAGTGCTGTTGGCAGTTTAATGTACGCAATGGTTGGGTCTAGACCTGATTTGGGCTACGCAGTGGGTTTGGTCAGTCGGTTTATGACTAATCCTAGTCGTGAACATTGGGAAGCAGTTAAATGGGTTCTAAGGTATCTCGCGGGTTCCTATGAGAAGTGTTTAACGTTTCAGAAGTGTTCAGAGTTCAAAGTGGAAGGGTTCTCAGACTCAGACTATGCTACGGATTTGGATAAGAGGAGGTCAGTTTCTGGAATAGTGTTTACCGTGGGTGGAAACACAGTTTCATGGAAATCTTGTCTCCAAGATGTTGTTGCTCTTTCGACAACCGAAGCAGAGTACATGGCTCTAACTTTGGCAGCGAAAGAGGCTTTATGGCTTAAGAGGTTTTGCACAGAATTGGGTTTTAAACAAGATAAAGTTTTAATTCATTGTGATTCGCTGAGTGCAATTGCCCTAGCTAAGAATGCAGTTCATCACGAAAGAACAAAGCACATGGACACTAAATACCATTTCATTCGTGATGTGGTAGCTCAGGGTGATGTGGTTCTATCTAAGATACATACGTCTAAGAATCCATCAGATTTTTTGACAAAGACGGTACCTGGTTCGAAGTTCCAGCTGTGCCGTGAACTGCTCAAGGTCCTCTGAGCCGGTCCTCGGCTCCAGGTAACTCCGTGTTGTTCCACCTCGCATAAAGCAAGATAAGGTGTTAGTACTTATGTTTTTATGTGTCATTTACATATGTTTAAAGGTTGATATAACATGTCTTTGGGAAGATTTAGAGTTACCTGCAGGATGGTGGAGATCGGAGCTGCTGTTCTGAGCTCATCTCCAGGTAAAGACGCACGAAAGGGGTAAGCTTTGGTGAGATCCATGCTCGCATGTCTCATCCGAAGATAAATTCATGAAGCTCTCGGCGTAAGAAAACAGAACAAGATGTGTTAGTTCGTTTCTCATGAAATCTGAGAAGATCGGACAAAGAACAGACAACTTTGTGTAAGTAGAAGTTGTCTGAGGTGTTTACCTGTTATGCGGAAGAGACTGGAGTTTCAGGTGGAGCTCGTCTAGGCGAAGTACCGGAAAAGACAAAAGAGAAGATGAAACGGGTTAGTTCTCTTTTCGATCTACTTTGTATTTCGGACTAATCGCTGCTGCATGTACAGGAAACAGGTTATAGATACTTACCCGGAGAGTTTCGGAAGCGGCGGAGTAGAGAGGATGTCCGTCGTGAGCTCACCGGAGCTGGAGAACTGAATCGCCTTCGATATCTCCAAGGAAGAGAGAGAGAGACAGAAGGTGAAGAGACAAGCCGCGGAAAGATCGAGATTGGTCCGAAGTCAAAAGGTGGAGTTTTGTTGGGTTTGCCTTCGGTGCGGATTGGGCCTACTGGGCCGACTCGTCACTTAAGTCGCAGGCCCAAATAGAAGACACCAGCCCAATGATCAACGCCTTATAATCTCGAGCCAGCTTCGTCTTCTTGATCGAGTCTGCAACAGAAAACAGAGAGAGACGTTAGAGCGAGAACCAATAGAAGATCAAGGAGTCGTTGAGCGTGAGAGTCGAGAGATAGAGTTCGAAGATAGAATTACCTTAGGCATGGTTTCTATCTGTTCTTCTTCTTTAGACTAAGTCGTTTCGATTGTGTGATCTTGAGGAGTTGTTCCGCTTTGTAATCCATCGGGATCACCTCGAACAATCTCTGTAAACTTTTCTTCATAGTGGATGTTTGGAGAGTGGGTTCTCCACGAGACGTAGCCATCGACGGTGGTGAACTCGTTAAATCGTCTGTGCAATCCGTTCTTTAAATTCCTGCAAGATCAAAAGAAGCGAAGTGATTAGCTCAATCGAGAGGAAGAAACGTTCACAAGTGGTATCAGAGCTCCGGGTTCTGGAGTTTCTCGATTGAAAAAAAACAAGGAGGGGAACTTAGCTGTTCTCGCGACACGCTTGGAAGATCGAATCAAATCCATCAAGAATCATGACGACGGTCAAGCTTGAGCCAACTCAAGGGAGATTCAAGATGGACAAATTCGATGGCAAGGGAGATTTCGGAATGTGGAAGTACAAGCTCTTGGGGCAACTGGAGATTCAAGGTCTCGCTGAAGTTCTTCAAGAAGGAGCGACCCTATACAAAGACGATCAGAAGTTAGAAGATGGTGAACAACCGGAACTTGATCCGGTGAAAGTAGCCAAAGACACAAGAGTAAAGAACTTACTCGGAACTTGTCTCACGGATTTGATCATTCGCAAGATCTACCATGAGACAACCGCACTTGGAATGTGGAAGGCACTTGAGCAAGACTACCAAACCAAGACTCTCCCGAATAGGATATTTCTCAAACAACAGTTTGCGAGTTACAAGATGGAGGAGACGAAGAGCATTGAGGAAAACATGGACTGTTTTCTCAAGCTGGTTCAAGATCTTGCAAGCATAGACATCACCATAAGTGACGAGGACCAGGCTATACAGATACTCACAGGTCTACCACCCCTGTACGAACCCTTAGTCCACACTCTAAAGTATGGAGCTGGAAAGGAGTCGTTGACGGTAAGAGATGTAACATCATCTGCTTACGCTAAAGAAGCTGAGCTAAGGCAAAAGGGACTTCTCAACAAGACTCGGAAACAAGAAGAAGGGCTTTACGTGGAGGATAGGGGAAGATCTAAGGATAGATCTGACAAAGGAAAGAATCGCAAAGGAAGGTCTAAGTCACGAGATGGAAGATCAAACTCAAAGGCCAAGTACAACAAGAAGGGCCAGAGTGAATGCTTCATATGCGGAAAGGAGGGTCACTGGAAGAAAGAATGTCCTCAGAAGAACAGCAACAAGCAGACTGACTCAGCAAACCTAGCTGGAGCGCAAAGACAACCGATGGTCTTAACCGCAAGCGACCAAAAACCAAAGGGAGATTGGATTCTAGACTCTGGCTGTACTTTTCATATTACACCTTCTAAAGAGTGCCTGTTTGATTTCAGGGAACTAAACGAAGGAGGGAAAGTACACATGGCGAATGATGCTCTCACTGAAGTTAAAGGAATCGGGAAGATCAGGATTCAAAACCCGGATGGAACCGAAGTCATACTTACAGAAGTGAGGTACATTCCATCTATAAGTAGAAATCTAATATCTTATGGTATGCTTGAAAAGTCAGGTTGCAATTATGAGGGAGGAGATTTCAAAGTTACCTTCTACAAGAAGGGTAAGAAGGTTATCTCAGGGAAGTACGACAATGGACTATACTACTTGCAAGGAACGGTTGCTAGGGCAGAAGCTAATGTGGTCTCACAAAAGGAAAAGGCTACGGGTTTATGGCATTCAAGGCTGGGACACATGAGCTACTCCAACATGAAGTTTCTGGTTAAGAACGGCTACTTAACTGACTCAGAGATTGGGGACAAGAACTTCTGTGAGAGCTGCGTTCTGGGTAAAAGTCACAAGCAAAGTTTCCCTACGGCTAAGCATACGACAAAGGAACCCTTAGGTTATGTGCATTCTGACCTATGGGGTTCTCCATCTAATCCTGAGAGCTTGGGGGGATGCAAGTACTTCATCAGTTTCATTGACGACTACTCTAAGAAGGTGTGGGTCTATTTCCTAAAGACTAAGGATGAGGCGTTTCAGAAATTCAAAGACTGGAAGCAGGAAGTTGAAAATCAACAGAGTTTCAAGATCAAGTATCTGAGGACAGATAACGGTCTTGAATACTGCAACACGCAGTTTGACAACTTCTGCAAAGACTCAGGGATTAAACGCCACAGGACATGCACCTATACGCCCCAACAGAATGGGGTTTCAGAGAGAATGAACCGGACAATCATGGATAAGGTAAGAAGCATGCTGGCAGAAGCGGGTTTGGGATCTGAGTTTTGGGCAGAAGCTACGTCTACGGCTGTCTACCTAATAAATAGGACACCTAATTCTACCATAGGCTTCAAGTTACCGGAAGAGGTTTGGTCAGGATACCAACCTAACATCTCGCACCTAAGGAGGTTTGGCTGCTCTGCATATGTGCACAAGGTTCAGGAGAAAACTAGTCCTAGAGCCATCAAAGGAGTGTTCCTAGGATACCCTTTTGGAGTCAAGGGATATCGCATCTGGTTACCAGACGAAGGGAAGTGCACTACGAGCAGAAATGTAGTGTTCAATGAAGAAGAACTCTTCAAAGACACTCAAAAGGAAGGCACTACAATAGATACACCCGAAGACGTTACTGCTAGATTGGACAAAAGGGCTAGAAAGGTTTCATTCAAAGGAGATCTTATAGAAGGTCCAACTCCTAGTAAGTTAGAGCTTGGGGAGACTTCAGGTCAAGGTGGAGTAGATTCGAGTTCAGAGAGTGAAACTGATTATGAACAGGACGTCACTGATGTGTCAGATGACGAGGTCTCAGAATCTACAACAACAACTCAATCACTAGATAACTACGTACTCGCAAGAGACAGAGTAAGGAGGCAGAACGTTAGGCCACCATCTAGGTACGAGGATGCAAATCTCGTAGCCTATGCTCTTGCGGTAGTGGATGATCTAGAGGTTGATGAACCTAAGTCCTATGGGGAAGCTATGAGGAGCAAGAAAAGGAAACACTGGAATAACGCGGCAAATGAGGAGTTTTCATCTTTAAAGAAGAATGAAACTTGGATCTTAATTGATAAACCAAAGGATGCAAAGCTAGTGGGGTGTAAATGGATATTCAAACTGAAGCCAGGCATTCCAGGCATTGAGGATCAGCGTTATAAGGCCAGACTAGTTGCTAAGGGTTTCTCGCAAAAGGAAGGGGTTGACTACAATGAGGTTTTCTCACCCGTGGTCAAACATGTCTCTATTAGAATCATGTTGTCTATGGTTGTTAATCGAGACTATGAGCTAGAACAAATGGATGTTAAAACGGCGTTTCTACACGGGAAGTTAGAGGAAAGGATTTTAATGGAACAGCCTGAGGGTTTCATTAAAAAGGGTGATGAAAACAAAGTTTGCCTTCTCAAGAAATCGCTTTATGGATTAAAGCAATCTCCCAGGCAGTGGAACTTAAGGTTCGATCAGTTCATGAAGGGACAGTCCTTCATGAGGAGTGAGTTTGATACGTGTGTCTACATGAGAGATGTTAAGACAGACAAGGAAATCTACCTACTCTTATACGTAGACGACATGTTAATAGCATCTGGAAACAAGACAGTGATAAAGGGACTCAAGGACAGCCTAAGCAGAGAATTTGAAATGAAGGATCTTGGAAAAGCATCAAGGATTCTAGGCATGGACATCATACGCGATCGTGAAAAGGGGACTCTAGTTCTTTCCCAGTCAAAGTATCTAGAGAAGGTCCTAAAGACGTTTGGTATGTTTGAAGCTAAGTCAGTGGTGACTCCTACAGCATCTCATTTCAAACTAAGAAGCCTAACCGAAAAGGAAAGGGAAGAGGAGGATGAACATATGCAGAATGTCCCTTATGCTAGTGCTGTTGGCAGTTTAATGTACGCAATGGTTGGGTCTAGACCTGATTTGGGCTACGCAGTGGGTTTGGTCAGTCGGTTTATGACTAATCCTAGTCGTGAACATTGGGAAGCAGTTAAATGGGTTCTAAGGTATCTCGCGGGTTCCTATGAGAAGTGTTTAACGTTTCAGAAGTGTTCAGAGTTCAAAGTGGAAGGGTTCTCAGACTCAGACTATGCTACGGATTTGGATAAGAGGAGGTCAGTTTCTGGAATAGTGTTTACCGTGGGTGGAAACACAGTTTCATGGAAATCTTGTCTCCAAGATGTTGTTGCTCTTTCGACAACCGAAGCAGAGTACATGGCTCTAACTTTGGCAGCGAAAGAGGCTTTATGGCTTAAGAGGTTTTGCACAGAATTGGGTTTTAAACAAGATAAAGTTTTAATTCATTGTGATTCGCTGAGTGCAATTGCCCTAGCTAAGAATGCAGTTCATCACGAAAGAACAAAGCACATGGACACTAAATACCATTTCATTCGTGATGTGGTAGCTCAGGGTGATGTGGTTCTATCTAAGATACATACGTCTAAGAATCCATCAGATTTTTTGACAAAGACGGTACCTGGTTCGAAGTTCCAGCTGTGCCGTGAACTGCTCAAGGTCCTCTGAGCCGGTCCTCGGCTCCAGGTAACTCCGTGTTGTTCCACCTCGCATAAAGCAAGATAAGGTGTTAGTACTTATGTTTTTATGTGTCATTTACATATGTTTAAAGGTTGATATAACATGTCTTTGGGAAGATTTAGAGTTACCTGCAGGATGGTGGAGATCGGAGCTGCTGTTCTGAGCTCATCTCCAGGTAAAGACGCACGAAAGGGGTAAGCTTTGGTGAGATCCATGCTCGCATGTCTCATCCGAAGATAAATTCATGAAGCTCTCGGCGTAAGAAAACAGAACAAGATGTGTTAGTTCGTTTCTCATGAAATCTGAGAAGATCGGACAAAGAACAGACAACTTTGTGTAAGTAGAAGTTGTCTGAGGTGTTTACCTGTTATGCGGAAGAGACTGGAGTTTCAGGTGGAGCTCGTCTAGGCGAAGTACCGGAAAAGACAAAAGAGAAGATGAAACGGGTTAGTTCTCTTTTCGATCTACTTTGTATTTCGGACTAATCGCTGCTGCATGTACAGGAAACAGGTTATAGATACTTACCCGGAGAGTTTCGGAAGCGGCGGAGTAGAGAGGATGTCCGTCGTGAGCTCACCGGAGCTGGAGAACTGAATCGCCTTCGATATCTCCAAGGAAGAGAGAGAGAGACAGAAGGTGAAGAGACAAGCCGCGGAAAGATCGAGATTGGTCCGAAGTCAAAAGGTGGAGTTTTGTTGGGTTTGCCTTCGGTGCGGATTGGGCCTACTGGGCCGACTCGTCACTTAAGTCGCAGGCCCAAATAGAAGACACCAGCCCAATGATCAACGCCTTATAATCTCGAGCCAGCTTCGTCTTCTTGATCGAGTCTGCAACAGAAAACAGAGAGAGACGTTAGAGCGAGAACCAATAGAAGATCAAGGAGTCGTTGAGCGTGAGAGTCGAGAGATAGAGTTCGAAGATAGAATTACCTTAGGCATGGTTTCTATCTGTTCTTCTTCTTTAGACTAAGTCGTTTCGATTGTGTGATCTTGAGGAGTTGTTCCGCTTTGTAATCCATCGGGATCACCTCGAACAATCTCTGTAAACTTTTCTTCATAGTGGATGTTTGGAGAGTGGGTTCTCCACGAGACGTAGCCATCGACGGTGGTGAACTCGTTAAATCGTCTGTGCAATCCGTTCTTTAAATTCCTGCAAGATCAAAAGAAGCGAAGTGATTAGCTCAATCGAGAGGAAGAAACGTTCACAATGGTCTTGCACACAAACCTCGTACCAGCTGTTAAGACAGCATTCCTTCCTGCCAATCCCGAACGGGATCGGAATGGGGACTCCTCCACAGGTTGTATCACAAGAAGTTGAAGAATTGCCATCTTGATGTGGAGGTGGAGGTGTTGATGCTGCCGGTGAGCCATTGATGAGCTGCAGAATTAAGACCGAAACCACAATACGTAGGAAGCTGTAAGTCTCTGTCTAATACTTCTGCTTCTTCTATGATTATGAAGCACCACGCAGTTCGTTCCTAAAACGTCACGTTGTTTAGATAGTATTGGCAGCTACTACTAAAATGGATCAACTATGTAATGGATTAAGTAACACATTCACGAAACACCAAAGCCCGTCTAGCTCAGTTGGTAGAGCGCAAGGCTCTTAACCTTGTGGTCGTGGGTTCGAGCCCCACGGTGGGCGTATAATTTTTTAAAGTCACGTTTACATTTCTTTGTCAACATAATCGCGTTTCTCGAAACTCCATTGAGTGATGGACAATGTTACTATAACTGGCAGCCGCTATTATTAGAAAAAATAATAAGTGGGTTTCTGTCTTATTAATTTGGCAGCTGCTATTATAGCTATAGACTATAGCTACTATTAATTTGGTCAAGAGATACTGTTTTCTTTCAGACGTGAGGAAACAAACTTCTTTTCGAATGTTGTGCTTTCAAAGTTGGAGACTTTAGTCATACACACCTCCTAGATACCTCAAGTTTTCTTTATTACAATCAGTTAGGAACCAGATAACTATGAAAACACTTACCGAATCTTCGAAATGATGGGACTTGAAGCAGTCCTTTTAATTCATTGACTATGCGTAAGTTTGGACTTTTTATTAAGGCAAACTCCATCTTCTTTTTGGCTTATCATGCATTTACATAAGTTCACCCTAGTTCCAAAATCATCTGCTTAGAATATAAATTACTCAAACCTTTGACAGATTAAAATTGGGCCAACACTTCTGTGTCACCCGAACCTTTCTTCTCAAACCACGGCTCCATCATTCCAAGAATTAAAAATTGGTTAAATTTCGATGTAACATTCTCCCAAATAAACAGTATCCCAAAAATCCAAAATCACACCAACCAACCGGAATCTCAAGTGCTACGGTTCTGACACTTGTTATGTTGCCATGGTAAAAGACCAAGTACATGAAAACGAATAAGCCAGCGATTACCCCCAATGGTCACAATGTTCGATGAGACGAAGATGTGGTGGTAATGTTGGAGGAAGAATCAGTAACAAGAACGCTCCAAGGATCTCCAACGTTGATCTCTATGGTCTCATCATTTTCCTCGTTATGAATCAGGACATGTGAATCTCGGATCCTCTCCAATTCCATAGAGACTTCTCTCATATTTGGCCGTTTCTTCCCGTTCAAGTTCAAACACCTCCTCGCGAGGTTTGCCACCGCGGTTACTTGTTCCAGGTTGCAATTAGCTTTGATTCGAGCATCCATAATGTCCACGAGTTTAGATTCTTTCATAGCGACAATGAAATAAGTGGCTAAAGTTCTGTTTTCTTCAGACCTCAAAAATGAAACCGGCTTTTCTCCCGTGATGAGCTCCACGAGCACGACACCGAAGCTATAAACGTCGCTCTTGTCTGTAAATTGGCTTGACTGGAAATACTCTGGATCCACATACCCAACAGTACCTGCAACCACGGTTGTGAGATGTGTATGATCTATGGTTACCGATCTTGAAGTTCCGAAATCTGACACTTTAGCTCGATATTTTTCGTCCAACATTATGTTTGTAGACTTGATGTCTCTGTGATAAACAGGAAATGATGCAGCTGAGTGGAGGTACGAAAGGGCTCCAGCTATATCTATAGCAATCCGCAGACGCATTTCCCAAGTAGCCATTGTATAATCACCATCTTCATCAGCATGATGAAGATGCTCGAAAAGGTTTCCATTGGGGATAAACTCGTAGACCAGAACAGGAACGTCTGTTTCAAGACAACATCCCAAGAGCTTCACAATGTTTCTATGGTTGATCTGCGAAAGAATCACGACCTCATTGATGAACTCTTCAAGCTTGTCTTCATCCACAACTTTTGATTTTTTAACGGCTACTATTCTCCCATCTACAAGCATTCCCTTATACACAGTGCCTTGACCGCCTTGTCCAAGCACACGGTTTACACTGAAATTCTCTGTGGCTTTCTCCAGTTCTTTCGAGCTGAACACTCTTGTCTTTTCAACATTGCCTTCGTTTGAAATCAGTTGTTGTTGCAGCAATAGTCCTCCATTGCGCTTAAAGAACTTCTTCTTCCGCTTTATCTCCCTTTGCTTTGTGATAAGCTTATACAACCACCATGCTCCAAAGGCTGAAACCAACAGGCCAAAGCCTAGACTAATACCTATGCATCACAAGAACAAAAAACACAGTAAAAGATCATTCCTTTTTCTTGGGTTTTCTATTACATGGTGACATATTGCATAGCCCGATGATTGGTGGCTTACCTAGAACGATGGCCAGTGTCTTGTTTTTTACGGGTTGACATTGAACGGATCCTGGTATATTCACACAATCATACCCTTTCCCACAACGGTTTCGCCCTTCAGCTTTGGTTTCCTCACACTCATCAATATCTATTTAGACAAAGAATGCATCAAAGGTTCATGAATCTTGCCAGAAACTAATCCAAAGCGATACCAGAAACAGTTAATTTACCTGTACATCCACTCGAGATATATGGGTTGCCTCTGTAACCAGAGTTACACCTACAGCTTGTATAGCCTCGCCCTAAATAGTTACCATATCTACAAATGCAAGCTTCGAAATTATCGTAACTCCAACCTTGACCCTCGGTAGTTGAATAGCAAACCCCAATATCAACGGACATGTTGCGTGGCATGTCTATGAACCATTCTAATTCCACCGTCGCATATCCCTTACCGTAAAGCAGCTCCGGCTCGGTTATATTCGACAGGGAATATGTCTCATCTGTCAAGAAAGCAACTCTGCATCCCGCTGCTGTCGTTGTGTTACCATCAAGGCTCTCTATCTTGATACCAATCTGTTGAAGACGGTCAGAAGGTATCTTCGCTTGGCAACATTTGTAGCCGTCGCAGCTTATGTTCTGTCCTCTCCGGCCAAACCCCACGTCGCAGGTAGACTCGCATCCTCCAATCTGGGGATTAACATCAGTCATCAAGGCCTTGTTGTTGCAGCCAACTGCAACTAGAGTATTACGGTCGCTAAGGAAAAACGGACTTCCGGTCACGTTCAAAGCCAAGCTGAGTTCTTCTCTGTTAGAGCAACCCAACGAAGTTACCGGATTCTTGATCTGGATTAGCCCAAAGTAACTGCTAATGCCGTCAGGGAGAGAGATATTCACCACCTCTCTGTTGATACTAGAAAGAAACGGGACAGGGTTCCGGGAAGAGCTGTTACAGATAACTTCATACCACTTGTCGTTGTTGAGATAGCAATCTTTACCGATTCCAAAGGGATAAGGAATCGCTATTCCCCCGCAATGGCTTTGACAAGAAGAACTCAAGACCGTGAGACCTTGAGCCGTTGTTGCAATCGAGCCATGGATCAGCAGAACCAGAAGAGAGAGCAGGTTACATATGTAAGAGCTCTCTCTGCTCATTATGCTCCTGTTTTGTTTTGGGAGAAATATTCGCCTGAGTTGTGTTATGTGATGCTAAAGCTAATGTAGAATTCTGTGGTCGAGTGACTAAGCGAAATAAATGATAAGTTGCGTATTTGGACCAACTTGGCTGCAACACCGCTGAAGATTCAAACAAAAATACGTACAAGATCATGATACTTAATTTGTTGGTTTATTAATGATTCTAAAAAGTCAAAAAACACGTCTGTCTTTTAATTGTTGGTTACTGAAGAGAAGTCTTCCGTAAGCAGACTTTGAAAACACCCATCGGATTTTCTTTGATGGGACAAGAAGCAGAAGTTTTGAATCATTGAAGTTGTAATATGTAGAGTTTGAACTTTGAACAGATCAAAAGTCTGGACTTTTTTACGAAGGGTGAACTGTTTATTTTGACTTCTCAGGCGTTTACAAAATTCACACTAGTTTTAAATCACCTACTTACAATATTACTCAGATCCATATAGTCACAATTTGGCGTAGGCTCAGTTGCTCAGACTTGCTCTATATCACTTTAAGCTCTCTCAGCCATTCGGTGTGGAGTGGACAAGGATCAGGTTTCCCGTCTGCAATCGCTTTCTCTGAGAGCGAATAAAACCAACCATTCCTCCATTTAAACTGCAGTAATCACAAAACTAGTTGAGACACAAGATGCTGGTGCACGCATATTGAAAGAGAGAGATCAATGGAAAGTAAATATATATAGAGATATATATATACTTCTTTAACAGCGGTTGGGAAATGAGCAACAGCTCGGGAATAAGCACATAGTCTCTCCACCATGTCCTCTTCAAAGGTTAGTCCTTTTTCTGCAGCAGCAGCTGCAGCAAGTTCTTGAATCAGTCTCGATACCTGGATGTATATGTAGTAAGAATCAACCGATGATTTTGAATGCTTAAAACCAAACGAGGAATGGAAGTTTTTGTACTTCATCTCTGTATTCTTTCTCCACAGTGCCCACACTTGCACCTGGATGACGAGCTCCAACAAGCATAAAGGCGCAAATCCAAATGAGTTTCTCCAACATTTGCTTCTGAAAAGCATCTTTGTCAAGAACCTAACCACAGAAACAACGGAAAGAAGAAGAAGAAGAAAAAGATCACATTTAGATCGTGTGCAGTTCATATTTATTCATAGTAGAACAAAAGGATTTGCGTCATGTAACCTTGCAAGAGAGGCCACCAGATTGCAATCTTGCAGCTACGGCTGAAGCCCATTTTCCATAAGCAGCAGTTAGGCCGTCTGGGTTAGTGTCAGTCTTTCCATCCACGGGAGGCTCGCCGAGCTTTGACACAGCAAAATAGGCCAACACTTGGTCTGTATCTCCCAAACCTTTGCTCTCAAACCATGGCTCCATCATTCCATTTTGGAAGAACACCAAATCTGATTATTTACACACAGCATTTTTAGTAATGATATGAAGAAAACATAATCATATTTTCCACATATCCGATCAAATTTGATCGTGGAGTCCAAAATCAAACCCACAAAACATCTAACAATTTGATTCATTCAGGATTCCTGAGTAGAGAGAAAGTTTCTACCTTTCCATCTAGACTGAGGTGTAGCTTCAAGAACAGCATCGAGATCATCATTCCTAGTACAAACCAAAATGGGTCCTTCGAAATCAACCGGAACTGCTTCTCCTCTCTTCACCAACAAATCATCGCCACTACCCATTTCCTGCAACGCCCTTCCGACTCTTCCGCCACCCACAATCACAGCAGGAGCAACCTTTTTAGCGGTGGAAGCAGAGGCGGCCATAGCCATTGGCACGGCGAGTCTCGCTCTTGGAGCTGAGGGTTTAAGAGATTCAGAACGACGGAGAAGAGAGAAACGAGTCGAAACAGAGAAGGAAACAGCTAACAGAGTGCTGCTGGCTTTAGCCATTGACGATGATAATGGGCTTCGACGATGTTGTGGCCTCTCATGGTTTGGACTATTTCGCAAACAGTGATGGTTTATTAGCCACTCGATGTTTGAGGCTCTAGCTTATCGGCTTTGGATGACTCACGAGTCACGAAGCATGGCGTCCAGTTCGATAAAGGCAAAACGGCAAGTAGTTGAGAGGAGATGCTCAGTCCAGTTGAACCGATTAAAATCCATATCAACAAATTGTGTAAAATAACGAACCGAATAAGAAATAAACCATTTCGGTTCATCCTTTTATATCCGACACAAATCTCCGACAAAACCCAAGTTATATCAAACCAAACTGTATTTGGTAATTGATTTTCGATTCGGTTTTTTCAAACACGGTTTCCCGCGAAGCATCAATCTCACTCAACCCAATCATCAAATTTCAGTTTCCCGACAAAGGAAAACGACAAGTAAAAATCCCACTACATTATTTAGTGGCCGTTGGGTCCTTCGGAAATAGAGAAAAAGGCAAAATAGACACAGACATCTAAAAGAACCTCTCTTGTTACATGAGACAGAGAAAAGAAAGACCTCTCTTTGGTTTTGTGCTCGCACAACACCCGATGGCTATTCAAATTCAAATGGTGACATTGTGGGACTTTATTTTGCCATTTTCTCAGGTCAAACCTAACTTAATACACCTTTCACCTTTGTCAACACCTGTTTCTAGATTTACATCTTCAAAAATCCACAATAAAGATATAAAATAAACTCTGCCCCCAGAAAGCTCTAACTTGAAAGCAACCCAGAAGGGGAAAACATGGCTGGTTCGAGAAAAGAGAATGATGTGTTAGAAGAAAATAAAGAAAACGTGGACACAGTCTCAGGTTCTCTTTCCGTTAAGAAAGGAGAGGATAAGGAGAATGTCTCGCCGGAAAACAGCTCTGCCTCTGTGGAAACTCGGAAGCAGGATCGAGCTTTGAAGTCTCAATCGATGAAGGGTAGTTCTGGGTTTGCCACCGAGGTTACAAACTTCAAATCTTTCTCGACGGGTGGTCGAACAGCTCTGAAGCAGACATCGCTGCAGGTGTGTATGCAGATGAACAGTGAGGTCGACAAGGGTAGTTTCGGAATGAAAACTTGGACTAGTGTTGATTCTGAGCATTCGAGTTCGTTGAAAGTCTGGGAATTCTCGGATTCCGAAGCTGCGCCTGCTTCCTCTTGGTCTACTTTGCCCAACAGGTAAAAGAAAACATCCAGTTACCAAAATTCTTGTGCTCTTCCTTATCCTAAACATGTCTGAAACTCTATATACAACTTGCTAAACAGGGCTTTGCTGTGCAAGACGCTACCTTTGGATGTGGGTAGATGCACTTGTCTGATTGTAAAAGAACAATCACCAGAGGGCTTACGCGACGGATCTGTATATTCACTTTATACACATGTAAGTACACAGATACCTAATCTACTGTGATGCTGTTTGAGAATTGAGATGCTGTGATGTAAAAGACTCTGAAAGCTTACAAGTGTTGTTGGATGATATATTTCAGGAAGGTCGTGGAAGAAAAGACCGGAAGCTAGCAGTAGCTTACCATAGGCGGCGTAACGGGAAGTCTGTATTTAGGGTGGCACAAAATGTTAATGGTTTATTGTGCAGTTCTGATGAAAGTTATGTCGGTTCAATGACGGCTAATCTCATGGGTTCCAAGTACTACATATGGGATAAGGTCAGAAATTCGAGCTGAATGTATCGGCGTTGGTTCTGCCTAGAGGTCGTAAACTCTAGCTGAATGTTTCTGGTCTTTTGGTTCCATTTGCAGGGGGTTCGAGTTGGATCTGTAGGTAAAATGGTGAAGCCGCTTCTTTCGGTTGTTATGTAAGCCTCTGAGGATTTTGAATGCTTTGTCTCTTATGATGAATTCGACTCTCCCTTAGCTTTGGGTGTGCTTATTATGTCTGTGTTGGCGGCTTCTACAGATTCACACCCACCATAGCAACTTGGACAGGGAGCTATAGAAGAATGAGGGCTTTGCTACCAAAGCCGCAGCCAGTGCAGAAGAACAACAGTAAGCAGGTAAATGCCTAATTTTTAAACTTCTCTACGTCAATCTTGCATTTCGAAAACATAAAACCATTAACATATGGCATTTGTATCTCTTTATAGCTCCAACAAGGTAGTAAACTACCGCTTGATTGGCTTGAGAATAAGGAAAATGTTCAGAAGCTATGCTCAAGGATACCACATTACAACAAGGTAAGTCTCAGGGGGGGGGATCCATCGTTGATTTTTCTGAAGCTTGTATTCATTCAGTCTTTCCTTTTAATCAGATCTCCAAGCAGCATGAGTTGGACTTCAGAGACAGAGGAAGAACAGGACTGCGAATACAAAGCTCGGTGAAGAACTTTCAGCTCACACTCACGGTACGTTTCCAAAACTTTTCTGAGCTTTAATCGAAAACGCAATGTTCAAAAACCTGAACATTTTGTGATATTTGGCATAATAAACAGGAGAATTCCAGGCAGACGATTCTTCAGATGGGAAGAGTAGACAGAGAAAAGTATGTAATTGATTTCAGGTACTTGCTCAAACCCCAAATAAACATACTTTTTTAACCTTAGCATCCAATAACCTCTTTCATCTATATGTTTGCAGGTATCCATTCTCAGGCTATCAAGCATTCTGCATTTGCTTAGCTTCCATTGATTCCAAGCTTTGTTGTACTATTTGATCAATATAAAGTTGGAGAGTTCGATCTCTGAACATCCCTCCAACGATCATATCATCTGTATTCCTTGCTTTTCTGCATAATCAATTTCTCTATCTCAGCTGAGAAACTACCTCGGTGCCTCTCAAATCAGATTCCCCAAGAGAGAACGAAACTAAAAAAAAGTGTTAAAAAGATTGTAACAAGAATGAAAAATCGATGTGTAGATGGTGATTCACAACCGAGATTCTGAAGAACACCAAAACAAAACTTATCAAATCTCCTTCTTTATCTTCCCAGAATTTATCTATTCCCGGAGAAGAAAAGAACACACTTTTTTTTAGCAATCATTCAACTCGCTGTAGAAATCCGGCGTAAGGAAAGAATCTAAATCACCGAAGATAACGTCATCCTCCACCGTCGTCAACTTGCCGGAGTCTTGGCACCCGAAATACGTCTGGATATCGTCCGGGAAGCTACGGCGAGGCGGAGCTACCTCCGGCGGCGTCGATGGTCCGATTACCTCCTCTGCATTCGAACAAGGTGAAGACTTTAAGAACTTTGTTTTCCGATCATCGTTGTCGTCTGAGGAAGAAGATTGGCTCTGTGATAATTCCGACTCGAGATCAGGGTTTATAAACGGGCTGGGATCAGAATGCGGAATCTCCGGGAGATTACTCGCTGCTGCGTCGATAGGACTCTCCGGCGCCGGCAATTTAAGGTAACGGCTGATGTCGAAGTTAGTAACGGCGTTAAGTCCACGGTATTCGATTGCTGCCACATCATACGCAATGGCCGCTTCTTCTTGTGTGGCTGACAAAAACAAGGGGTGTAAAATATCACAATCGAAACATTGAGAACTTTTGCACAATTTAGGGAACTTAATAGATTTCCTTTTGTTTTTTTCTTACACTTTACCACACAAAGTCACAAACTATATGTGTTTGTCTAATACGTAACATGCTACAAGTCTACAAGTCTACAAGTCAATAGAAATGTACTTTTCCATTGATTTTTTTATCTTAAAACTTCTGTACTTTTCCCGTTGATATAGGACAATTGGGAAACATAATAATTAATAATGGAATTAAATCGGCCAGTAAAATTGGATGAGCAACTTAGAGTTCAAAACTTCAAATGATATCAATAACTATATAATGTCAAACAGTAGAGAAAAATAAAAACAATATAATAAATTAAAAGGCTTGACTAAGTGGTTGGGTTTGGTGATCCATTTCCCAACCAACTCAAGATTTGATTACGTGCATATCGATATAGCAACCCGTCTTAAAACTTATAAAAGTATAAAAGTTACGCAGAAGACAAAAATCACACATAGTATGTGTTTAGCACAGTTAGCACCATCGAATTTATAACTTGTTACGGTCAAGATGTATGGAGTATTAGCGTATATTATAACAATTATTCTATTCTTATAACAAAACCTAATTAAACACCACTGGAAACGAATGAACTCAAAATGTAACTTTGTAAAACATGTGCGAAAGTGCTAGTATTTATGAACCGTGACAAATGACAATCACGTATCATAATTCGTGAAAAGTGCTATTTAACATTATTTATATTATTTAGTTTAGTTTGTGTTCGTAGAATTGGAAAATATATAGCATGAAGCTTGAACTAATAGTCGCTGAGTTACGCTATGAGATACAAAAAGAGTTTTCAAAAGGTTGTTACCATAAGTTCCGAGGTATAAATACTTGTTTCCAAACACCCGTCCAATTCGAGCTTCCCATCTCCCATTATGGTGATGCCTGCGATTCCATAATAATAACTTGTTGATCGTTTGGAATTATAGTATACTCATGCATGAGAGTGTTATTTTTTCTTATAATCCTAAGCAAATATATAGTAATAGATTTTTAAGGATTTCGGTTTACTTTGCAACGCCTCTGTATTTTGACACACCACGTGAAAACCCACTGCTTTTCCTGTTACAAAATGTAATCCCAAAATATTATTAATCAACTCTTAGTTTGCTAACAGAGAAAAATAGTTAGCTAATCGCCAATCATTAAAGAAAAAAAAGATAGTTAGCTAATTATCACCTTCTCAAAGATCCGATATACTCTTCCTTCGATTGGCTTTCCATTTCTTTGATGTCTTCTTCATAATTACACATCTATATATCACACAGGAAAAAAAAATCAATAACAATAAAACACCAAGACGAGGATTCTACTTGTACACACTATACAGGCTATTCTTTCTTTGCTTTCTTGTTATAAAAACACGTAGGTAAAGAAGATTGTGACGCAAACAAAGATCATGTGAATATTAACTCTTTTCTAATTAATTATAGTTTTTATAAATTTGGATTCCGAGAAATTTTACAGGGAAATTCAAGATGGTGTCTCGTCCCCAATATTTCAATGCTGCTAAGTCGTAGGCACGTGCTGCTGCATCTTCCTCGTCATATGCTCCTGTGCAAACCATATTATTATATATTAATAAAAAATTTGGTTTCACTTTAAATGTTTCATTTAAGTGTTAAAAATACTTAAAGTTGTAAAATGCAAACGTGAAATAGAAAATAAAAGAAAAGAAAATAAATAGATGTTTGCGGCTCACAAAAAACAAATCCAGCTGAAGTTTTAGAAAATTAGAATTATTATTCGTTCGTTTTGTCACTCTCAATAGATGTAATGTGAACTTCTTTTTTTTTTTTTGAACAGCCAACATGTCCACTTTATAAAGAACAGAGAAATTACATATTTTTCAATTGATAATTACTATTATTAATGCTATAAAGCGTCTACCAATCCGGGAGAGCAAAAAGAAAACGCCATATGAAAAATGACCAAAACAAACTCACCTAAATATACTGCACGTGATGAGTCAGCCAATATTCCGGTTAGCATCGTCAGAAAAAAAAAAACATATCAGCAACAAAAATAAAACATATTAATTTCATAAAGATAAGATTTAATTTCAAATCAAGAACAGTAACGACGAACTCATTCCCCCGGACAAATCGGAGTAAGAATATAAAAAAAAAACGACATATCTTAATTTTCCTAAATATGCATGTGTATCTATAGACCGACCTTGTCTTCCTTTCTTGCTCTGAGTCTCGTTCCAACTATTCTTATCCCACAAATGCGCTTCGTACCTTCCAGTCCATCTATGCCTAATACACAATATAAATCGGAAAAAAAGATTATATAAACAGTCAAAGGAAAAAACGAAAGCATATTCATAAAACGGCCACTTTTTTAGTGTGTTTTATTCTCCTGCGAACCTGGTGACTCCTCTATACGCGGAGCTGCGTTGTGGAGGAGCGTCCCGCGGTTGTGATCGGCGTTTCCGTTTAGTATTAAGGACTACCGATGCTGATGACTCATCTCCGGTTTTATTCTTCACTGAAGTCTTCTTGATCCGCCGTGAGATCTCTTCCATTACCGGAGAGCTTTGGACGGCGATAGGCATATAAGAATAAGAGGAGGAAAACAACAAAGGGAAGAAATTGATGATATGAGTTTTATTTTCTAAGGACACTATAAAGGGAAATGGTTGAGTTACTTGAGTATTTAAATTAAAATTTCAGTTTATTTTTCAATTTTTTGTTAACAAAAATTGTTATTGCTTTATAATGTTTTCTTTACTACGGCCCTCTTTGTACTTCTGTAATTAGATTTCTCATTAATTAAAATTCCTAATCATGCTCCAAACCATTTGTACCTGATTTGATTAGCAATTCAAACAAACAAACAAATCTTTAACTTTTAATTCAGAAGAAATAAGGAATGGACACGTGGAGGTTTAGATCCGCTTAGCCAAAAATCGTGGAGAAAGTAGGCAAGCAAAATCGGAGCTCCATAATTTCTCCGCTTCTTGGTTGATCTACTTTTTGGTCGGGCCAAAGATACACAAATGTAATGCTAAAGAACAACCTTACTATTATAATAATTTATATTGCATTATATTTGATATATCCTTCGAATCATTCTAGCAATCCTTTTTCATATAAAAAAACACATTTACAAGTAATAATAATAAGTAATAAAACAATAACAATAATTGTGAAAAACATAAAATTCTAAAACCCCAATGATATTGACTAACATCTATTTCTAGACTCGAACCTGACTTCCAATTAAACAGATAAAACTAATGATCTATTTATAATCTGGTTAAGATTTAAAGCAAAGTTTATTAGCTGATAATCACAAACCATATATTTTGTCAATCAACCTGCGATTTGGTTATTGATTGAATTAATGTATGACACTTATTTGATATAACTTTTTAGATATTTTTCTTTAAAACTAAAAAACTATATGTTTGGTAATCTTTAATTTAGATTTTGATGAAAATTTTATTTTGCTACTTAAAGAAAATGAAGAGAATGATGATAAAAATAACCAATTGGTTGATGTGATTTGTTATTCATTTATTTTGGCTGAAAGTTTATTATAATTTTCATGTACTGTTTTTGATTAATTTTGTATCTAAAAGTTAACTTATGATTGTTATTCATGTAAAACAGTTGTGTATTTATTGATTTTTAGTCTTGTTTTTGTCTTACCTTTTAATCATAACTTGATACAAATAATTTAGCTAAGTTGTTCTTTAGATACTATGCATGCCAGATGAAATTTATAATCGAAAAAAAAACTTTTTAAAACCTTTTATTGTATTATTTTCAATAAAACACTAGTATTTTTATATTATTTATATATAAAACAAATAGTCATCGACTAAAATTTATTCAATTATTTAATCTGATGATCCAGTAATCCACAAAGTAGTCCGGTAATGTCATGATCAGATTTAAAAACATTACCAAACATATTCTAGATGACCTAAATTCGAAAAAAATGTAAGAAAATACTACATTTTATGCATATGTAGCTATTTTCCCGAAAGAAAAATTATGCATATGTAGTCTTCGCTCGTCTCGTAGTTTCATATTTCGCATAATCATTGTCAATTTTTTTAATATCGAACATATATGTAATGTATCGGTTATGGACAATAATGGATCAACATTTTAAAAATTTATTAGAAAATTTTATGCTTAGTAATATATAAATATGAAAATGATAGCGTAGGAGAAGTCATCACGATTCACGAAATACAATTTTTACGAACACCTTTCCTAAGAAGTTAAGACATGGTTTTCTTATAATTTTGAATGTTATATAAGCTGCAATTTAATGTGTGTACCTGCCCCTTAACGAGATGGAAGCAAATGTCAACAATTATGGTAAAAATTGTCTTCAAGAGTCCAATCTAAAACGAGCCACGTGATATTTTGCGTGTGAAGTTATGCAATTAGTTAACATGCTTAAGAGATTCACACGACATATATATATATATATATATATATCATTAGTAAAGAAATTGGATGAGATTGTGAAGTACATCATACTTTTTGAATTATGCATACATATTTTAAATATACAAGACTAGTCTCATATCCAAATTACGATCAAGAATAATAAGTGAAACCCCTATTTTAAATTGCTCGACATATTTAGATTGTTACTCTAAGTCTCTAACTATGATCAAATTAATCTACATTGACCTGACAACTTATTCACTAATAATAATGAACCTCAAATTAAAAGGTATATTTATATGTATATAATTTTGTTTTGTCTAAGATATAAGTATCATATGGCGTACCTTTTACCATCAACACATGCATGCCATTGCCATCAAACGATTTTTACTATACAATATTACAGTCGATATGATTTTTTTGTCTACAAACTTCAAACCAATCAATTTTTTTTTCTTTCTAAAATGTATTCCGTATACATTAAAAAAAGAGAGAGAGAGAGAGAGAGAGAGAGAGAGAGAGAAGGATGAATGAGATATAAATGAGAACTGCAAGCAAAAGGTCACCACCGTTTTCGGGTATGCCATCTTTTTACGGCGTTTTACTATGTTTCAGACAGAGCTCTCGCACTTTCGCAGCATTGAACAAATTCATGTGAGAGGGAGACCCAACCGAGTCGCTTTTAGCTAATAGCCGCTCGCCACGTCATACGACAAAGTTTGTTCATGATCGTTGTGGCCTACAGTCAACACTGTGCTTGGTATCAGACTATCACTACAATACTTTATTTTACTTTTTATTTTTTAGGAAATCTAGATAGAAAAATAATGGAAACTCTGGATTCTACAGCCGTTATGCGATTTTTTTTTTAGTGACAGAGAAGTTTTTCCAACAAAGACCGATCTATGTCTCGGATTAACTGATTAAAGTACACTGAATGATGATTATTGTCGCTTGATTAGGAATCAAATCATTTTGTGATGTTTCTTTTTCTGAAGTATTTTTTTACTTAGTTATATATAACTCACCAGAGAAAAAAGTAACCAATAAATAATGTACATTAACAGACGAAATAAGGCAACATTTTCCTAAACCTTTATTTTTGTTGGATTAAAAAACGACAAGGCATCTGAGATAGGTTGATTAATTATAACCATCGTCGAAACTGAGCCTAGCCCAATATCCATAATTTTCAATGAGCCTAATCCCATTATCAGTAATTTAATAAATATGACCTGATCTTGTCTTACTTAAGAGTGATGAAGAAGATGACGAAACTGAGAGGAAACTGACGAAGAAGATGAAACTAAGAGACTTACACGGAGGCAGGAGGCTCATCATTTGTTTTTTTTTTTTTAACCAAAATATGGTTCTCTGCTCGTTGACTTTAGAAATTTGCAATTCCCAAACACTTGATTCTACGAGGAAAATAATATTACTTTTTTTGTTCAAGCTAACAAAAACGTTGCCCTATTGTTGCCTCTGCATCTAGCAAATCAAGTCGAAACAAAAGGAAACTCAGTCTGCAGAGCCAGACACCATTAATCTATTCTAGGCTACCTTCAAATTCTTGTGTTTCCTGAGCAAAAGCATCAAACTCAAGGAGAGAATTTGTCCAACAATGTAGCCTCCTATAGCTCCGTAACACACACATATTGGCCACTCCTGTTTAGAAGAAAAAGTTATATAAACATATACTCAACCACCATGACACAGAACAAGAACCAATCTCTTGGATGTATAATTTGGGATAAAGGAATATTACCTGCCATGGCCTTTCCCAGTCGAGCGGCATAGGCCAAGCTCCAAACCATCCTCCAATAATTGCTGCATAAGCTGGAACAAAGATCATGTATTCTATATTTCCACTTGGTCTGAAAAGAAACAAAAAGATGGATTAAAGAAAGAAATTGTGTGAGCTATTGTATAAGTTAAAACACATAACTTACTTCATCGAAACGAATACGCGATGCCAATCTGTCCATGATGCACCGAAAACTGCAGTTGCGGGTACAAACTATGAAACTCAAAATTATTAGAGACAGTTAAAGGTTTGTTCCAAACTGCAGGCATATATGCGCAGTACCAACATCATTACACCTTTTTAAGCCATAGGAAGTGCAGCAGGAGGCAGCTTACCGTGAAAACCGACATTAGAAAGGACCAGTGAATTGTTTTTGGTAGATATCTGCATGATATGAGAGGGAAATGCTCATGTCAGAGTTAAAAAATCATGCAATCTCCATGCAGAAAGGTGATCACAATCAAACATTAAGGAGCCTAATTTGTAAACTGAAATGTCCAGATGAAGAAAACAATATTTCCACACACAAAAAAAAAAAAATTAATAAAAAAGAGATCAGAAGAGTAGGAGAAGAGATCATGGTGAAACATACTGCATTCCAATAGGAGCACTCAAAGAAATTGCTCCCAAAGCATTCATAAAAGCCCCTATTAATCAAACAAAACAAAGGCTTAAAGAACTCACAATCAATAGCGATTTCGAATCCTTCTTGGATTTGACTAACAATATCAGCTAATACATATTGCTAACTCGGTGAGCTCTGGAGATCACTAATCAACTTGAATTTACAAGTGAGGCCATTGATTGTTTCTGTCATTGCGTTGCAAGAGAATGAACAAGTTCCAAACTATACTATAATAAGTTGAAAAGCAAAAATTACTAACCGGCAATTAGCCCCAATATACTTCGCCCAACAGCATTAGAACACTGGAAAGCAATTAGGAAGCCATTAAGAGAGAGCTAAGCACAAGAAACCAAACGCATTGAACTAACACTCACCGAACATTTCTCTGGGGCTTTCCGTAAATAGCTGTAGATGGTTACCACAACCGGAAACTCAATACTCTGGGAATTAACATCAAATGAAAAGCTGTAGATTAACAAAATAAGCGACATTTACGAGTAGAAAACCAGTGATAAATGAAAAGAAGTGGAGTACAGTACCCAGAGGAGAAACAGAGTGAGAGATGGATCAGAGACGAGATCGACGGAAAAATTGTTTCGGGCCACCCAGAATCCGACGGCCAGAAACAAACCAATAATCAAATAAACAAAAAACGCCCCCAGAGCTGATATTGAACCATCGCTAGTGGAGGTTTCTGGCTTCTTCTTCTTCTTAGCCTCTTTCATGGCGTTTCCCTTCTCTCTCAGTCTTTTCGAGATCAGAAGAACGAGCGAAGAAGACGGAGAAACATTACTCTCTTTTTTTCTGTAAGTTTTTCTCACGTTGGGCCTTTTTGATGGGCTTAAATGTAAAAAAGCATAATGGGTCCTTAAGGGCCCAATATCTATTTTAGGCGGTTGTTGGATATAAATATCCGGCGAATCCAGAAGTCTCTGGTACTCTTGTGTGATTTCTCCATCTTTCCACATCTCGGTGGTTTGTTCCACGAGTCCTCTCTCGAAATGTCTTGTTTCTCCCGTCGAATACTTATATATAAGCTTCCACCGAGTCAGGTTTCTCATCAAGCAGATAAACAAACAACGAATCAAACAAGTAAAAAAGAAACCTGAACTTTTCATTCTCAGCGAAATCTACAGTTAGTGAAGCTTTTCTTTTCTCTAAACAACAATGGCGACGAAATCGGACAAGGCTATTGGCATCGATCTCGGCACTACATACAGTTGTGTCGGAGTGTGGATGAACGACCGAGTGGAGATCATCCCGAACGACCAAGGAAACCGTACGACGCCGTCGTACGTCGCCTTCACCGACACCGAGCGGCTTATCGGCGACGCAGCGAAGAATCAAGTGGCGTTGAATCCTCACAACACTGTCTTCGATGCTAAGCGTCTCATCGGCCGGAGATTCACCGACCCCTCTGTTCAGAGCGACATGCGACACTGGCCGTTCAAGGTTGTCTCGGGTCCCGGAGACAAACCGATGATAGTGGTCTCGTACAAGAACGAAGAGAAGCAGTTCTCTCCGGAGGAGATATCTTCCATGGTGCTAATCAAGATGAAAGAAGTCGCCGAGTCCTTCCTGGGCCAGACCGTCAAAAACGCCGTCGTTACGGTCCCGGCGTACTTCAACGACTCTCAGAGACAGGCGACGAAGGACGCCGGGTCGATTTCTGGGCTCAACGTGTTGAGGATTATCAACGAACCGACTGCTGCAGCTATCGCCTACGGTCTGGACAAGAAAGGCACGAAGACCGGTGAGAGGAACGTTTTGATTTTCGATCTCGGCGGTGGAACGTTCGATGTTTCGCTGTTGACGATTGAAGAAGGTGTCTTTGAGGTGAAAGCCACCGCCGGAGATACTCACCTCGGTGGTGAAGACTTCGACAACAGACTTGTGAACCATTTCGTTGCGGAGTTCAAGAGGAAGCACAAGAAGGACATTAGTGGGAATGCGAGGGCCCTGAGGAGGCTGAGAACAGCTTGTGAGAGAGCAAAGAGAACGCTTTCTTCTACAGCTCAGACCACTATTGAGATCGATTCTTTGCACGAGGGTGTCGATTTCTACGCGACGATCTCACGTGCGAGGTTTGAGGAGATGAACATGGATCTGTTCAGGAAATGTATGGATCCTGTGGAGAAAGTCCTGAGAGATGCTAAGCTCGACAAGAGCCGTGTCCACGAGGTGGTTCTCGTCGGAGGATCGACGAGGATTCCTAAAATTCAGCAGCTTTTGCAGGATTTCTTCAACGGGAAGGAGCTCTGCAAAAGCATAAACCCTGATGAAGCTGTTGCCTATGGAGCTGCGGTTCAGGCTGCCATCCTTACTGGCGAAGGAAGCGACAAGGTCCAAGATCTTCTGCTTCTTGACGTGGCGCCGCTAAGTCTTGGAATTGAGACAGCCGGTGGGGTGATGACTGTGTTAATTCCGAGGAACACGACGGTTCCTTGTAAGAAGGAGCAAGTGTTCTCAACGTATGCGGACAATCAACCAGGCGTTCTGATCCAAGTCTATGAAGGTGAACGTGCAAGGACCAAAGACAACAACCTTCTTGGAACCTTTGAGCTCAAGGGCATTCCTCCTGCGCCACGTGGGGTTCCTCAAATCAATGTTTGCTTTGACATTGACGCGAATGGGATCTTAAATGTGTCTGCGGAGGATAAAACCGCTGGTGTAAAGAACCAGATCACGATCACGAACGATAAAGGAAGGTTGAGTAAAGAGGAGATAGAGAAGATGGTGCAAGACGCTGAGAAGTACAAGGCCGAGGATGAGCAAGTGAAGAAGAGAGTGGAGGCCAAGAACTCTCTGGAGAACTATGCTTACAACATGAGAAACACTGTTAAGGATGAGAAACTTGCGCAGAAGCTAGATCAAGAGGATAAGCAGAAGATCGAGAAGGCGATTGATGAGACAATTGAGTGGATTGAAGGAAACCAGCTGGCGGAAGTTGACGAGTTTGAGTATAAATTGAAGGAGTTGGAGGGTATTTGCAACCCAATCATCTCAAAGATGTATCAGTCTGCTGCTGGTGCAGGAGCTTCCGATGGAGGTATGCCAGCAAACGGTGGTGCCTCAGGTGGCTCCGGTGGTGCTGGAGGTCCAAAGATAGAAGAAGTTGATTAAGGAGGTGGAGAGTGCGAAAATAAGGAGTGGTTATGGACCATTGGCATGTCTTTCTTTGTACTGTGCGAGTGTCTTCAAGTCTCTAAGGGTGTTTGATGGTGGGACCAATGAAAGTAATTTAGTTGTGTAATTTACTTATTTCCGTTTGTTTCAAGTAATAAACATATTGAGCTACTTTTTCTCGAAAGCTTAATTTCCATTGACAAATCGCCATGAAATTTGGTTTCAGTCTTCGTTTGCATGCAAACACAATCCTCTAAGAACGCGTTCGTAAAGTTACACACAAAATAATGGATGTCAATAACGTTCATAAAGCAATACGCAATCAATGTATGTTAAAGTTGAACTTTCATTGACAAATCTCACTACAAGAAAACAAGCAAATTCCCACGGACGAATTCCTCAGAATTCCGTCGGAATTAGGGTATTCCGACGGCATATTGAGGAATTCTTCCGTCGGAAAAAAGTCGTCGGAATATTGAATTCCGTCGGAATTTCCTCGGAAATTTCCGACGGAATTCCGAGGAAAGCAAATTCCGAGGAAAAAGCGAGGAACACAATTCGTCGGATGGGTCCGTCGGAAGTTTCCGACGGACGCCGACGTCAGGCGTTTCCGACGGAAGGCGTCCGTCGGGAGTTTACGACGGCAGGGGTCCGTCGCTAGTTTCCGACGGACGCTTTCCGTCGGAAATTTCCGACGGACGGCTTCCGTCGTAAACTCCCGACGGACTCCTTCCGTCGGAAATTTCCGACGGAATGTATCCGTCGGAAATATTTAAAAATTAATTTAAAAAAAAATAAATTTTTAAAAAAAATTATTTCTTAAAAGAAAAGATATTAGAAAATTAAATTTGAAAATATAAAATGAAATATGAAATATATAAAATTGAAAGTCTTACAAATAAAAAAAAACATTCCAAGTTTTTGAAAAAAAAAAAAAACTACGGGTTTTGGGTGTTCGGGTCGTGCAAGGTCGGGAAATCGACGTTCGGGTGCAACCTCCTCATCATTTCCATCATCTGCTCGTTCAGCTTCATCTGTGCCTCGAAGCTCGCCTGTTGGGTCGCCATCTGAGTCTCCAACGCAGAAATGCGTTGGTCCTTGTCCTGCAGCTGACCCATAAGTGCTTCGGGATCAACAAAGGGCGGGGCTGCAGCAGAAGACGTAACTGACCGTGACGGACGAGCCAAACCCACCATTCTGCCCTTCTTCTTTGGAACCGACTGAAATAGAAAATAACCAAAATGTAAATAATAATTAAGATTGGAACCGATTGAAATAGAAAAATAAAAAATAGTAAATAATAATTGAGATGAAATGAAACTTACCTTTTGAACGATTTTGTTGATCTGATCCCGAGGCAATTGGGAACCCGTTGAATCTTCGTCTTCGATTGGAAGCTGAGACGCTGCTTCTTCCACCTGACTGTTGATGAGGTCGACGACACCCTTCACGACAACGTCATCGATCTCGCCGGTATGCTTGTTCGTATACGCCTTTTTCAGTAGCGCGAAATCATCAACCGGCTCACCATCATTTGCTTCCACCTTGATATCAATATAAATATTAGTAATTAGAAGAAAAATTGAGAATTTTAAATTTCAAAAATTATAAAATTATTAAATAGAATAAAAAGCGATTGAAGTTACCATGCGATCTCTCAGAGTGGCTTGGGACTGAGCACCCAAGTTGTGCTTGTAGATGCCCTTTCCTTTACGATCGCTCTTGCGGTTGGTGGAATTGGTGGAAGAAGTCGATTTCGTCTCGTCTTTACTCCAATGCTCAATCAACTGTGCCCAGACGTCGAGGTTCATTAACTTTGGGACCTTTTTTAAAAAAAATGTTAGATTAATTAAAATATAATGTAATAAATTTTAAAAAGGTTTTAAAAATAAAAAAGCAAACCTTGTTCTTTCGCCACTTCTTCTTCCACTCGTAAATTTGATAACCATAGTTGGTCATAACTTTGTGGACGAAGTGGTAATAGACAAACGCCGTATAATCGGGATTCCAGTTGAATTCTTGCTGAAAAAAAAACAATTAGTAGAATATTTATATTGAAAAAAATTTAATTGAAAAAATAAAGAATACTTACCGCAAACTGTTCAAACCACAGAATTTGTTTGCCTATAGGAAAGTCGGTGAAAGTAGGATGTCCCACGTCCAAGGCCAGATACATCATACGGTTGATCCATGCGCTGATCCCGTTCGAGGATCGATCAAACCATGTCTGACCCGGTCCAGATGGATAGGGAGTGAGAAACGGAAGATGGTGACGACCAGGCTGTCGAACAAACTCTGCAACCCTCGCCAGTTCCGCAGGAGCCTGATAGTTCGGAGGAATAACGGGTGCAGCCTGAGAGCCAGAAGGAGCGTCGGGATATGGAGAGGGAGATGTATCGTGGGAGCTGCGGGAATCCTGAACGGAGTGGCTCCCCGAGCCACGACCACGAGCACGACGCTGTCGAGGAGGCGGGGTCTGATCATCGTAAGACCTGTAGTTTGAAGATATAAAAATCCAAACAAAAGTTATAATGTGTTAGTAATATTTAATTCATATACACGTTTTTACAAATCAAAAAATGTTTTAATACTTAATAAAATAGTTTTAATAACAGAAAAACAATTGTAAAAATTATTGAAAATCATATACATGTTTTAAAAAAATCAAAAAATATTGTAATACTTAAAAAAATATTTGTAATATCAGGAAAAAAACGTTTTAGAAACTTGCTTAACTTTTTTAAAAATAGAAAAACCTTTTTTAAATCATATAGACGTTTTTACAAATCAAAAAATGTTTTAATACTTATAAAAATAGTTTTAATAACAGAAAACAATAGTAAAAATCATTGAAAAACGTTTTTTAAAATCTTTGGAAAATAGTGATTTTAGATATTACAAATCAAAAACCTTTTTTAAAAACAATAGTAAAAAAAAGTTTTAATACTTATACAAATAGTTTTTAAATGAGAAAACGATTTTAAAAAATGAAAAACGATTTTAAAAATTGAAAAACGATTTTAAAAATTGAAAAACGAATTTAAAAATTGAAAAACGATTTTAAAAATTGAAAAACGATTTTAAAAATTGAAAAACGATTTTAAAAAATTAAGAGAAAACGATTTTAAAAATTGAAAAACGATTTTAAAAATTGAAAAACGATTTTAAAAATTGAAAAACGTTTTAAAAAATTGAGAAACTATTTAAAAAAAAATAAAAAACGAACTTAAAAATTAAAAAAACGTTTTTTAAAAGTACAAATAATTGCAAAAAAAAAAACTAAAAATAGAACCTAAAATCCGCAATTCAATCCTAAACTATCCATCTAACAACCTAAAATCCTAAACTATCCATCTAACAACCTAAAATCCGAAACTATCCACCTAAAATATGAAGTTCAAATCGACCCTTACATGATTTGAGAGAGGAAGACGGCGAGAGAGGAGGCGAGAGAGGACGGCGAGAGAGGAGGCGAGAGAGGACGGCGAGAGAGGAGGACGAGATGAGAGAGAGGAGGAGATGAGGTTGAGAGAGAGGAGGAGATGAGGTATGCGGCGGAGAAGAAGAAGAAGAAATAGGGTTAGGTTTATATTTAATGATTCCGACGGACAGGGTTCGTCGGAATTCCGTCGGAATCATTAAATGTAAACCTAACCCGCGGATGTCGAAATAATTCAAGCGCTTTGGTTTTCCCGGTACGTACATTTCCGACGGCTCTATGTTTCCTCGGAATTTCCTGGGAAAATTCCGAGGAAATTCCGAGGAAATATGTTTTTTTATGTATTTCCTCGGAATTTCCTAGGAATTTTCCCACGAAACTCCTAGGAAACATGGTTTGGGGTTTCAAATTCCGATTTTTTTTTCAGAATTTCATTTTTAATACAATTTCAATTCATACCATTGAGGATACTTTGTATAGATGATCATAAACCATGAAATAACAAAATTTAAAAAATAATAGTAAGTATTTCCTTTAACGTTTGTTAAAGTGTAGAAGTGTTTATCTTATGTTGTGTGATTTTTGTTCGAGCAATCGTAAAAGTGTTTGTTATTGTGTAAAACACTAAGGTTTGACTTCATAATCTAGTTAGGACACTCAATGAAGGTTAGATATGTGTTATTCGATACGCAAAACGTGGTTCTCGGTTATAAAACCCCATTTCCTAGGAATTTCCTGGGAAAATTCCTAGGAAATTCCGAGGAAATTCCAAAAAGCATCCAGTTCCTAGGAATTTTCCCAGGAAATTCCTAGGAAACGTGGTTTGGGGTTTCAAATTCCGATTTTTTTTTTCAGAATTTCATTTTTAATACAATTTCAATTCATACCATTGAGGATACTTTGTATAGATGATCATAAACCATGAAATAACAAAATTTAAAAAATAATAGTAAGTATTTCCTTTAACGTTTGTTAAAGTGTAGAAGTGTTTATCTTATGTTGTGTGATTTTTGTTCGAGCAATCGTAAAAGTGTTTGTTATTGTGTAAAACACTAAGGTTTGACTTCATAATCTAGTTAGGACACTCAATGAAGGTTAGATATGTGTTATTCGATACGCAAAACGTGGTTCTCGGTTATAAAACCCCATTTCCTAGGAATTTCCTGGGAAAATTCCTAGGAAATTCCGAGGAAATTCCAAAAAACATCCAGTTCCTAGGAATTTCCTGGGAAAATTCCTAGGAAATTCCGAGGAAATATGTTTTTTTATGTATTTCCTCGGAATTTCCTAGGAATTATTGAATTCGCCCCACGGCTGCCCCACCGGGTCTCTAACGGGTACAAACTTTCCTCGGTATCTTAGAAATATCTGTCGGTTTTTTCCCACGGACCCTGTTTCCTCGGAATTTCCTAGGAAAATTCCGACGGAAACTTCCTTCCTCGGAAAATTCCTAGGAAATTCCGAGGAACTCACGTTTCTCGGAGTTTCCTCGGTTTTTCGTCAGAAAATTCCGAGGAACTCATTTTCCCTCGGAAAATCCGTCAGAATATCAATGTTTTCTTGTAGTGTCTCTCTGAAGTTTGGCTTAGTCTTTACAATTCTCTAAGAAACGTAAAGGTAATACACAAAAGAATGTGTGTTGATATACGTCTATAAAGCTAAACGCAAAAGAATGTATGTTAATATCGGTGAATCTTCTTTTCTTGTTGGATATGTTTTGTCCAGAAAAAACAATGACAGATTATCTTAGAAGCGTCATAAAGAAAAGTATCTACAATCCTTCACTAATCATTTCAGAACATGTTCTGTATTGATCCCACCCACAAGAATATATACACACTTCCAGCTTCGGAACAGTCACCTCAATCCGCCAAAGCTCAGATCAGCAATGGAGAGAAGATATCTTTCACTGTTCATCATCTTCATCTTAGTCCTCTGGTTCCCCATTTCATCAGATTCTCAGAAGCTCAGTTCATCAATAAGCTTACACGACCAAGAACAAGTCCATGGTGCTCTATTTTAAGCATCTATTGTTTCTCTTACGATTATGGCCAAAAAGTTGAGTCTCACTTATCTTCTGTTTGTTCCATCGTTATTGCAGATGTTACAATCAAAGACATAAAAGGAGAAGAAGAAGATAAGAGTATTGACATCTTCCGGGCAGGGAGAGGAGCTCATGGAGTTACAGGTGGAAAAGGTGGAGGCCGGAAAGCAACTCCAAAACGTAACGCCGCCATGGACAACCGGCCACGGTTCTTCTTATCCGCCACCTCCGTTCTCTTTACCGGGTTTATAATGCTTTCACTAACTTCTCCGCCACCTCTGTTTTTCTTTACCGGGTTTATAATGTTGTGCCTAAATGTCTTAACTTGAGAGTGTTGGGTATTGTATAACTTCGAATTCTACTAAATCTTTTATGGAATAAGGATAACACTACAGAACTTGAGCATAGATTATGAACAGTACCTAAAATATCTCGAGCAAGTTTTTAACAGGGCGGTTCCTGCAATAGTAAATTCAGGCTACAATCTCTACAAATAAAGTCCCACGACAAAGATGCTTTCCTCCGCAAAAAAAAAAAAAAAAAACGATTTCCTTTGCATCGATCGAACGTGGAATTATTGTTACAAATCTACAGGCCAAGCTGGCCAACCAAGAACAATAGTTTCCCCTTCTGCATTTCCCCCACAACAAAATTAATGGCTAAGAAGCTCATTACTTCTTCTGAGCTTTTTGCACTTGAAACTAGAAGAACCCTCTTCCCAGAAGCAGAAGAAACAAGACTAATCTTAGCCCATCGAATACGCTCCGCTGCAATACCTGATAAAATCCCAGTACATACTTTTCAGATTACTCATGAATTTGTTTCCAAGGCAGAGTATTTAGTTCGTAAGTACACATTATTACCTGTTGCTGAATCTTCCAACAGCGTCTGTGGCATCAAGAAGAGTGTCACTGGCTTTCTCCAAAGCCATGTAGAGCTCTTTACCTCTGGTCAAACGGGCGATCACCCACGCGTTGTTCTTAGCTCTGATGCATATTTCCAAGTCTTTCTCCTGTCTTTTCGCGCGGTTTTTTTCTAAATCCACTTCTTCTCTGAGCTTGTTTAGCGCAAGTAGAGACTCCTGCGTTTTTCGAAATTCAGAGTCCAAGGTCGTTTTAATCTTAGCTGGTAACTCATAATGTGAAAGACGTCACCTTTGCAAGTGTTGCTACTTTTCCGGAAGGAGAAGCTCTCGAAACTTCCATGTCATTATCAACTACCAAGTACCGGTAACCCTTAACATGGTAAGCATTCTCACCGCCCCATCCTCTTGTAATCTTCTCTTCAATTTTCAAAATTCTCAGTGATGTCTGGAAGAAGTAGATTGCGTATACATTAGAATACGCCAGAAAAGAAATTCACCAAGAAAGATCAACGTGCGATGTGCTTACCTCTCCAATAACTTGCTGTTTCACGGCTGAGAAGCTTAAATCTCCATTGACAATGGCAATTGTAGGCACGAGAAGAAGTACGGAGAGACTTTCATACTGATAAGCAAGAAGATACACTCTTTCTTGTGTCTGCTGAAGCCAGACTGTAGGGATGACAGAATCAGGTGAACCGCCAGTCTCTAGACCCCAAATATCAGTGATAAGAAAACCATCTTTCCCTTTTGCCCACTTATCATTTTGTAGTGGCCTAATAACATTATGCATGTCACTACCATTTCCTGGATGTAGCGAATCAAGTGAGCCAAGGGGCGCTGAGGCAGATCTGGAAGAGATATCAGATGAACCAGTCCCCTTACGAAGATATGACCAGGAACTGGCGCCAGAGGATAAAGCGTTTGACGTCAACCTCCATACAGCAAATGTAAATAAGTTGACGGAATCATCAGCTGAGAGAGTTGTTGAAACCAATAGATCTTGATATAAAATCATAGAGTGGCATCGTGAGTTCCCAGCACATGAATCTAGTACTTGAACAAGAGACTGTACATCCAAAAAAATGCTCGTCAGATACCAAAATAGAATGCGTGTAACAAACGTCCAATAAATTTGGAGAAACAAACCTGAACTTCAAGTGCTGTGTCCCTTGCTAAAGTAAGCATTTGAACGGTTCCACGCTCTCTCAAAGTAGTTTCGCGGAAGTTTGGTAGCTGAAGTTTCTTCCCAACAAAAAGATCTGCCCGAAAGAGAAAACCTTTGCATAAGCTATTACACACGAACCAACTTGAGCATAATGCGGTTTTGCACAAATCAAAAGCAAGGCATTCGACACAGCAACTTCAGCATTTTACCACAGCAGCAGTCTTCCAAGCGAGAACGCTTTTGAAATGCTGACAATTAGTGACATAAAATATATTGAAGCTGGGAAACAGAAGAGAAACAGAAAAACGCCAAAAAATGTATGTGCTAGTTTTGGTGAGGGTTGCTTACTGCTTAAATAATCTGTAATGAACGGATACAACTGAGCTCGGGTAAGCCCTGCTGTTGGTTCTTTTTCGATTAATGCCCTAATTGACCCGTGAAACATGACAAAGAGTGAGTGCACTTCCTTAAGCACCCTCCTCAATGCATCAATCCTCCATATTGCTCCCATCTCCTTATTCTTCTCCACAACCTGCAAATGTCTAGATCAGGTTTTGTTCATATCTAAAGAATAAGTGCTTTAACAAGTAAAAGTAAGAGGATGCCTAACCATCACCATCCAGATATCAGGTTCAGCCTCGTAGAAAACATGGGAATGTCTTTCAGCTTCTATTACCTCACAAGCTGCCTCGGGAGAGAAAAGTCTGCATTTGTGGTCACACAACGCCTCAACATATGAAACAAGATTCAACCAACACACCATTGATAAAGGAGCTATGATCTACCGCCCCTGACTGATTTTACCGAAAAAAAATCACAAATGCAACTAAATCTAAGACATGGCGCAGTATAAAAGGAAGAATCTGTAGGCTGTAGCAGCTGACCTAGTAAAAGTAATAAGACCTTCACTGAGGCCGATAACTGATAACTGGGTCGAGAAGTCTAACTGCGCAGGATGAAAGAACAAAACCTTGTCTAGCTCCTGCCCTTCGGTTTGGCCTCTCCTCAAATCAAACACGCAAAGTCGAAGGCTTTCATCACCAGAGCTCATGGACGCCATTCTCTGTAACTTCTACGAACGCATTAACACCCTGACATTACAATTCAACATGCGCGCCAAAAGCCAAACCTGTTTCAAATGGTTGTTTTATAATCCATTTGCGCGAAGAAAAAATTTAAGGGGTTTAGTGGCACATTGGTGAATCAACCACTTCACAAAACCCGAAAGAAGAATCCTAAAACGAAGACCAAAGAACCCATAAATCGAGAGGATTAGTTTGCTACGTAAGGTTCAGGAACGCGACTGTAGTAATCGGAAAACAAGGGGAAGATTGGGAATTCATTACCTTGAGGATGTATCCAAAGAGAAAGTCGGAGTCGTGATCAATCTTCGGGTATTGCGATCCTAGTTAAACGATGGGAGTAAGCTTCCGATGAGCCCAGAGTTGGGATTTTCTTAAGAAGGGAAATGAGAGTAAGATAGAGCAGATTCGAGGATGAAGAAAAGGGGAGGAAGATAGAGCAGATTCGAGTCGCTACTCTATGGAGTTTCAAGGTTACATGGGCAAAAAATCAAATCTCACTAAACGTAAATTAAAGCGAGGGAGAGCCCATAGGCCCATAGGCCCATTCTTCTAATACTTTTCCAAAAAGTTAGATGCTATAAACCAGTGTTTCTTGGACCCAAAAAAATAAAAAATAAACCAGTGTTTTTTTTTTTTTGCTAAGCTTCTGAAATGATTTGATAAACCAGTGTTTTTTACATCTGGGTGTTGCTGGGTTTTTGAGTGTTTCGGAGTGATTTACTTACAACAAGAAATTTAGGAAATTAACTTGAGGTGTACTTAAACCATTTCACCAATCCCTCTTCATAAGCTTGATCACGCTTTCGGATAATACTCAGCAGCCTGTCTCGAACATTTCTATCAATGACCTTTGCAAGGTGACTAGCTGAGATGGGTTGCTCTCCATGCCTTCTTCTATTTCTCTCTCCAGATGTGGTAGAGAACAGACTGGCTCAACAACGATTAGCCGAAGCCTCGTCGTCATATGCTCATACATACGACACTAATTCATTTTAGGAGGGAGAAAACAAAGCGCTTCGACACTATTGTGAAGCAAATGATTGTATTTCTTAAGTAAGCAATAAATTGTGGCGATTCAAAATACTTTTTTTTTTTGAAATGAATTCAAAATACTTTTACTAATCAATACTATGCTGATATAAAAAAAACACTTTAGTATACACTTACTCTCTACAATGACTAATCACCATATTGATGATGCCGCTTCTAACATTGGGAACCTCACTTTTTCCAACTTAAACGATGATTTCACAAGATTTTTTTCGACATTTTCAAAAACAAAAAAAATGAAATATGAACAGCTAAATATATAGGATTGGGTTACCAAAGAATCAGGTCGAGATCTGAAACGGGTAGCACAATATTTCACATTCTCAATGGCCTACGTCATTTCTGCCTTTTTTATATTTTTCTAGTTCAGTTCACACTGAATCTTAAATAAGTCGATCAGGTTTGGTCTCTTACTTAAAAGTTCGGATAATAAGTAACTTGAGATGGTGTAAGTGAAAACATTAATGACCTCTAAGCATAATAAATTACAGCGGTGATTAGTTATAGTGTGCACAAAAAGAGAAAAAAAAAAAAAGTAAATTAGTTACAGTCGGTTAGGTCAGCGTTCCGGTTAGCCGCAATAGGCACTACTACTTCGCGTGTTACTCGTGTCCATTGCTCGTTTGGTTTTGTCTTGAGCCATATTTTTGTACACAAAAAAAAGAAAAGAAAAAACCATATCCGACGAGCCATTGCTTCGGAAATCCCGAGAAGCCTCGATCGATCTACTACTAGTCTCTAGTTCAAGGGGTTGCCCTTCTTCGCCTGATGAATCCCTGCGTCGCGTTTTCGCTGGATTCAGTTTAGCTCCGAGTGATGAAACCAATCTTTGGACCAGAGGTAAAGACATCTGGGTTTTGGTTTTTCTTTGTTTTCTTCACTTTGATATAATTCTGGGATCGTTTGGTTTCCAATTTGCAGCTTTTCGATCCGGTGGCTGGTGGGATATTACGGTGTTTGTATCCCTGATTATACCGGCTTTGTGGTTCGTATGGTTCCGAGTTCCGGAATCTTCGATTTGTTATCATAACCTGAGACTAGTTTGTCGTTTTCTGGTTGAAGCTGGGTTTGGCTAGAGTAAGAAGGACGAGATCAGTGCCCGTGATTTAACTGGTATTTCTTCTTTAACCGAACTGCTTCCTATAATCTAAACCGCATAATCTTCTTCTTCTTTGATCTGTGGCATTTCAGCATCTGAATCTCTGCAACCATGTCTGAGATTAAAGAGCGCCTGCTTCCTCCAAGACCTGCTTCAGCTATGAATCTCAGAGACGCTGCTGTGTCTCGGCCTTCTGCTTCTGGAAGAACACCCCTTCTCGGAGTTGATGTCTTGGGTCTGAAGAAGCGTGGCCAAGGGCTACGTTCTTGGATTCGTGTTGATACTTCTGGCAATACTCAGGTCATGGAGGTTGACAAGTTCACCATGATGCGTAGATGTGACTTACCCGCTCGTGATCTAAGGCTGCTTGACCCCTTATTCGTGTATCCCTCAACCATCCTCGGCCGAGAAAAGGCTATCGTCGTGAACTTGGAGCAAATCCGTTGCATTATTACTGCAGACGAGGTTCTGCTCCTGAATTCACTTGACAACTACGTGCTGCGCTATGTTGTTGAGCTGCAGCAGAGACTAAAGGCAAGTGGTGTAGGTGAGATTTGGCAGCAGGAAAACGCCCAGTTGAGTAGGAGGAGGAGTAGGAGTTTTGACAATGGTTTTGAGGATTCGTCCCCTGACTATTTACCTTTCGAGTTTAGAGCTCTTGAAATCGCCCTCGAAGCTGCTTGTACCTTTCTCGATTCCCAGGTTAGTGACAGTTTAGTTTCGATCTTCTTTCCGTCTCAGAGTAACGCTGGGGATTAGATTTAGCTGATTGTTTCGTGTCCATTCTCTCTAGGCTTCAGAGTTGGAGATTGAGGCGTACCCGTTACTAGATGAGCTTACCTCAAAGATCAGTACACTAAACTTGGAACGTGTTCGTAGACTGAAGAGCAGGCTTGTGGCATTGACTAGAAGAGTGCAGAAGGTTCGGGATGAGATCGAGCAGCTAATGGATGATGATGGAGATATGGCGGAAATGTATCTTACCGAGAAGAAGAAGAGGATGGAAGGATCTTTGTATGGTGACCACCAATCCTTACTGGGTTACAGGTCAAACGATGGTCTATCTGTTTCTGCACCGGTCTCTCCTGTTTCTTCTCCACCTGACTCCCGTAGACTCGATAAAAGCATGAGTATTGCGAGGAGCCGCCATGACAGTGCAAGGAGTTCAGAAGGCATAACAGAGAACATAGAAGAGCTAGAGATGTTGCTGGAAGCTTACTTTGTCGTCATTGATAGTACTCTAAACAAATTGACATCGGTAATTAATTAACTGAGAACCCTCCTCGCTTTTTTGCTTTTTACCTTTTCATCGCTGGGGCAGCTTTAATCATCTTTGTCCGTCTCTTTACTCTACAGTTAAAGGAGTACATTGACGATACTGAAGATTTCATCAACATTCAACTGGTAATAACCTCAAAATTCAACCTTTTCATCTTCCACAGTTGAACGGTGTAATCCAGATTGAGAAAACATTGAGAGTATGCTGAGAAATCTTTGGTTTTATGCAGGATAATGTGCGGAATCAGCTGATACAATTCGAGTTGCTGCTTACTACTGCAACATTCGTTGTAGCCATATTCGGGGTGGTTGCTGGGATCTTTGGCATGAACTTTGAGATAGATTTTTTCAATCAGCCAGGCGCATTCAGATGGGTACTTATAATTACCGGAATATGTGGCTTTGTCATATTTTCAGCATTTGTCTGGTTCTTCAAGTATAGAAGACTCATGCCACTATGAGAGAGGACATGAGAAAGTAGACACCAGCTTTTATTGTTTATGTTGCTTTACATACTAAGGATTTTGTGGTTCCTTTGCACAATCAAACATTGTCAATGCAAATGATAAAAAAAAAAATTCTGTCGTTTATTTGAAACGGGTAACCCAAAGTAGTGCTTGAAAAAAAGAATCATGTATCTGAACCACAAAGCCTCGGTGGACTTTACTTATGTCACGGAGCCTGTAAGTGACTCGAATTCTTCAGATGCACCACCACCTACTTGTTAGATGATGGAGACGACGAGAGGCGTGCTTTCCGCGCTTTATCAGCCTTGTCCATGTAATCTTGGTGAGATTGATGCTTTGACCCTAAAACGAACAAACCCAAAGAACTTGAAGCTATTAGCTCAAACAGAGTAAAATAGTAAACCCCTTGGAATGTAATAGATCTACAGATTCAGTTAATGTTATATACGTTTCTCTCATCCGAAGCCCCCAAGAGAGGATTCAACTTGTACAAATCAAACGATGAGAAGTCGGACCTTGATTGATCAGATACCAAGGAATGCCGAAGATGACAGTGAATATCCCGATCCCAACGATGACGTGCTTCTTCTCGCCACTGTAAACGTAATGCTCCATTTTGGCTCTGAATCCTCCTCCACCTCCGCCCATACTAGCACCACCACTGGTCTTCGTCTCATTTCCCATTCTCGATCTCTGTTGACTTTCCTTTCCACTTCCGGCGATCAAAATTGTTTCCTTAGGGTTTATCTATTTAGAAAATTACATTAAAGCTACATGTTCGGAGGTTTAAGATATATAGCATATAGGCCCATTTACGTTAAACTTTTTTAGTGTTTTTGTCACGAAAGTCTAACAAAGACGACGGAAGAAAAATTAGTATGTGGAGTCCACTGTCACTATTTGCACAGTATATTTTCTTCTATATAAACGAACGTTCGCGTTCAATTGTAAACACATCTTCTTCAATAACAATAATCTCAACAAGAGAATTCTCTCTATCTTCTTCTTTTATTCTCGGTGTTCTAAAAGCTCTGCGGGTATGAATTTTTGTCTTTATTAAATTATTCCAATATAATAAATTATCAGTATTATTATAACACGTTATCAGCACGATCGTTCTACGATATGGGCGATATATATATGTAATATTTACCCTGTTATAATGGCCGAGATACCCGCCTATATAATTTATTATTATTATTGTAATGGTTGTTTAACGCACCATTATTTTCTTAATATTACCGTGGGCGGTTTGTCGCCTCGTTATTTAATTTACCTGCACTATATCATGGCTGCTAAAAGCACCATAATTATTTATTTACTGTTAATATTATAATGGATGGCTGAGCCACCTGTATAATTTTATTGTTGATATTATAATGGATGGCTGAGCCACTATATAATTTTATTGTTAATGTCATAATGGATGGCTGAGCCACCGCATATTTATTTATTGTTTCAATGTGGATGATTAAATCACCATAATTTTCTGATTATATATCTGTTTATATTATAATCATTATAAATTAAATATGCATATTTTTGTGTTCAAAATAAGATTGCGGTCTCATTTATTCCTCAGGCGAATAAATCTAGACTCATATCAACGTACATCTCCAGGAACCCTTGTTCCGTTAAAGAGCACCTTCTTGTCCAACTGGGAAGAAGTAGTACGGATTTAATCAAAAACTCAATTTTTCCGGTAGCCTTTTTCATAACGGTCACAAAAAAATTTTCACAAAATTTTTACTCTCCAACGGCTACATCTAACGGCTATGAACAGTGATTTTCAACGGCTATGAACAGTGTTTTCGATCTATAAATAAACTCATCCCTCACTCATTTCATTTCACTCATCGATTTCATATCTTCTCTCTTCTTCTCTCAAATATTTCACAAATATTTTTCATCTAATTTTTGTAAGAATGATGAGAATGATGATCCGTTTGCTTTTAATTTTCTGTGCGATTGTAACTTTTACATCGATTTATGGTCTTTGCATGGGAGATTTTACTCCGGCAGAATTTTCCTTAATCGTTGTTTTACTTTTTGTGCATTGTTTTTTCCTTGTAATTGCTTGGATTATTCATGTAAACGGCTCATTTTAAATGAGTGATTATTACCGCACTAATAAAGTTTTATGATTTTGTTTTAGAAAATCAAAATGGCAAAAGTTGAGAAGCTACAATTTCCAGCTCTAATGATTACCGGAGCAAATTACATCGCATGGACGACTGATGTCGAACTCCATTTAGAGATGAAAAAAATTCCAAACTCTATAAAAGAAAACATCGAATCGCCTGCCCATGAAAAGGCACAAGCGATAGTTTTCCTCAGAAAACATGTCGATGAAAATATTAAGCATGATTATGCTAATATAAAAGACCCAGCACAGCTGTGGAAAGCTCTGAAAGAGCGGTTTGACAACCAGAAAGATATAACTCTCCCCATGCACTCGACGAGTGGAAATACCTGAGATTTCAGGATTTTGAGAAAGTGGAAGATTATAATTCCGCTATTCTAAGAATTGTGACACAATTAAAGTATTGTGATAAACCTGTCACTGAGGCAGAAATGCTAGAAAAAACCTATCAGACGTTCCATAAAGAACACCGTGTTCTCGCAGAACTCTACAGGAGTCGCGGATACACTAGGTTTTCTGAGCTAATGGTAACGCTCCTACTAGCTGAGAAGAACTGTGAACTTTTCATAAAGAATCACAATTCTAGGCCAACGGGAAGCAAGGCATTTCCTGAAGTAAATGCCAAAGATGTAAAAATTCTGGAGAGAAAGGATCAAACCTATCATGGTCGTGGTCGTGGCAGTGGTCGTGGCCGAGGCCGTGGCCGTGGTCAACGATTTAATCGAGGACGTGGGAGAAATTATTAGCCACAAGAGAGGAAATCATACAGATGGGTCCGATCCGAACAATTCCCAAAGGGAAAAGAACTCCAAGGGAGTTCCACCCAGAAAAAAGAAAATGTATGTTTCAGGTGCGGATCGAAAGGGCATTGGTCCCATGTATGTCGAACTCCCCCACATCTTTGCAAATTGTACCAAGAGTCAATTAAAGGCAAAGGGAAAGAAGTGAACCTTATAGAACACTTTGAGGGTACAACGTACCTCGATTCCTCCGAATTTGGGGACGACTTTGATGAGACCATGATAATGGAACATTGATATGCTTGTAATATCTCAAAATAAGCCATGTATAATTATTGCTCATCTTTGCTTTGAGAATAATGTTGTTTATACAACAAAATTAATGTATAATTATTGTGTGATTTTATGAATTAAATTTACTATCTCTTTTCTCTTGATGTTTATGTTACTCTGCAGAAAATGGATCACAACACAAATAGGACAATATCCAAAAAGATGGTTAGAGAGATTTGTATACTCGATTGTGGGACAACCCACACTATTCTGAGAAACAAACAATATTTCTCTAACCTAAAACTGACAAATGTTATTGTCAGTACAATATCAGTCCTACAGACCTGGTTGAAGGAATTGGAAAAGCCAGCTTTATGCTGCCAAATGGAACAATTTTTCCATAAAAAATGCTTTATATTCTCCAAATTCAAAGAGGAATTTGTTGAGTTTCCAAGATATATACCTTCATGGGTATGACACTCAGTCAGCAACTGAGAATGGAAAGAAGTATATGTATATAACTTCTGAGAAATCTGGAAAAAGGCTTATGCTTGAAAGAATTCCAAAGTTTCCTTCCGGTTTGCATCATACTTATATAGATGCAATAGAATCAAATCTCATGATCAAAAGAAATCCTGAGGATTTCACATTGTGGCATGATCGCCTTGGCCATCCAGGCACCACAATGATGCGCAAGATCATAGAAAGCTCACATGGTCATCCACTGAAAATCCAAAAGATATATCAGGGAAAAAAAATGACATGTGCTGCATGCTCTCTTGGCAAATTGATCATAAGGCCATCGTCAACCAAAATTGATAAAGAATCACCAAAGTTCCTTGAAAGAATTCAAGGTGATATTTGTGGACCAATACATCCATCTTGTGGACCATTCCACTATTTTATGGTATTTGATTGATCATCCAGTAGATGGTCACACGTTTGTCTATTGTCATCTCGAAATATGGCATTTGCGAGATTTCTAACTCAGATAATCAAACTGCGAACTCAGTTTTTCTGATTATCCCATTAAAAGAGTTAGATTAGACAACGCTGGTGAATTCACATCCCAAGCATTCAAAGATTATTGTATGGTAACGGGAATTGAAGTTGAACATTCTGTAGCTCATGTTCATACTCAAAATGGTTTGGCAGAATCATTAATTAAACGTCTGCAATTGATTGCAAGACCGTTGATCATGAGATCTAAACTCCCAACATCAGTTTGGGGACATGCTATTTTGCATGCAGAAGCACTCATTCGGATAAGACCAAGTGCATACCATAAATATTCCCCATTACAATTAGCATTTGGTCGAGAACCAAATATTCCCATCTCAGAATCTTTGGTTGTGCGGTATATGTGCCTATAGCACCACCACAACGTACAAAGATGGGACCACAAAGAAGGTTGGGAATATATGTTGGTTGTGATTCTCCATCAATTATACGATACCTAGAACCACAGACAGGTGATGTCTTTACGGCACGTTTTGCCGATTGTCACTTTGATGAAAAAGTGTTCCCGGTTCTAGGGGGAGAAAATAAGCAAGTATGAAAGGAAATCAAGTGGAGTGTACCATCCTTGTTACACCTTGATCCTCCTACTAAAGAGTCAGAACTAGAAGTTCGACGAATTGTGCATTTGCAAAGTATAGCAAATCAGCTACCAGATGCATTTGCGGATAACAAAACGGTAACTAAATCTCATATACCGGCTGCAAATGCTCCTGCTCGTATTGAAATACCACAAGAACGTGGGAAAGCAGATGATACACGTGAGCCTGAAACACGCCGGAAGCGTGGCAGGTCCGTTGGTTCTAAAACTAAGAATCATAAGAAACAAAAGAAAGTTGAAACTCATGAAACACCCAAAGTAGCAGAAAGTACTTTGGAGGAAACAAATCATGAGACTCATGATAATGTAGAGCATCAAAATCCAGAAGAAAATCATGAGATTTCTATCAATTATATCCATAATCAAAAGATATGGAAAAGAAAAGAAATAGATGATCTCGATGATGTTTTCTCATATCTTGTATCACAAGAAATAAATGAGGAAAAGGAAGATCCAGAGCCAAAGTCTGTATATGAATGTCAAAAAGACATGACTAGATAAAATGGAAAGATGCAATACAAGTCGAACTTGATTCGCTTAATAAACGAGAGGTTTTTGGACCCATTATGCTCACACCCGAAGATGTGAGACCAGTTGGATCTAAGTGGGTTTTCGTTCGTAAACGAAATGAGAAAAATGAGATCACGAGATATAAAGCTCATCTCGTAGCCCAAGGTTTTTCACAAAGACCTGGAATAGACTACGAGGAAACGTATTCTCCTGTTATGGATGCAATCACGTTCAGATTCTTGATGAGTCTGGCGGCTGATGAAAATCTAGAAATGCGTCTTATGGATGTCGTTACGACATACCTATATGGATCATTAGATACTGATATCTACATGAGAATTCCTGATGGTTTTAAAATGCCTGTAGCATTAAGTTCTAAACCAAAAGAGTTATGTGCAATAAAATTGCAAAGATCATTATATGGGTTAAAGCAGTCTGGACGTATGTGGTATAATCGTCTCAGTGAGCATTTAACGAAAGAAGGATATGTAAACGATCCTATATGCCCATGTGTTTTCATTAAGAAAACAGAAACTGGATTTGTAATAATCGCAGTATATGTTGATGATCTAAACATAATCGGAACTCATGATGAGATACAGAAAGCATCAGATTATTTAAAAGGAGAATTTGAGATGAAAGATCTCGGGCAGACAAAGTTTTGTCTTGGCCTTCAAATTGAGCATTCTCAAAAGGGTATATTTGTGCACCAATGCACATATACTAAAAGAATATTAAAACGCTTTAATATGGATAAACTCCTCTCAGTACTCCTATGGTCGTTAGATCACTTAATATTGAAAATGATCCATTCCGACCACATGAGGAAAACGAAGAGATACTTGGTCCTGAAGTACCATATCTAAGTGCAATTGGAGCTCTGATGTACCTTGCAAATTGCACACGACCTGATATATCATTTGCTGTTAATCTTTTGGCAAGGTTCAGTTCGTCCCCTACGCGAAGACATTGGAATGGAATTAAACATGTTTTCCGTTACCTTCAAGGGACCACTGACTTAGGATTATTTTATCCTAAAAATTCAAAAGGTAAAATGGTCGGTTTTGCAGATGCAGGATACCTATCGGATCCACACAAAGCCCGATCACAAACGGGATACGTTTTCACGATCGGAGGCACTGCTATATCTTGGCGTTCTCAGAAACAGACACTGGTGGCTACATCCTCGAATCATGCTGAACTTATTGCACTCCATGAAGCAAGTAGAGAATGTGTTTCACTGAGATCAATAAGCCGACACATACGATCAAGCAGTGGGATTCTCCGAGATACGGAGCCAACTATCTTATACGAAGATAATGCTGCATGCGTTGCTCAGACTAAAGAAGGATATATCAAAAGTGACAGAACTAAGCATATACCTCCGAAGTTATTCATGTACATCCAAGAACTCGAGAAGAATAAGGAGATTGAAGTGAGATATGTCCGTTCATGCGACAACGCAGCTGATCTTTTCACGAAATCACTACCCACCACTATGTTCAGGAAGCATGTACATAGTATTGGAATGCGTAGTCAACAAGATCTCTAAGACAACCTTAATCAAGGGGGAGCTTGCGCAGTTGTACTCTTTTTACCTTACTATGGTTTTTTCTCATTGGGTTTTTCAAGGTTTTTTAACGAGGCAACAAAAGGCGTTGAGCAGAATACGAATATGACATTGGTCTCCAAGGGGGAGTGTCACGAAAGTCTAACAAAGACGGAAGAAAAATTAGCATGTGGAGCCCACTGTCACTATTTGCACAGTATATTTTCTTCTATATAAACGAACGTTCGCGTTCGATTGTAAACACACCTTCTTCAATAACAATAATCTCAACAAGAGAATTCTCTCTATCTTCTTCTTTTATTCTCGGTGTTCTAAAAGCTCTGCGGGTATGAATTTTTGTCTTTATTTAATTATTCCAATATAATAAATTATCAGTATTATTATAACAGTTTTAACATTTTAGACCCACTATTTTCTTATATACTCATTTACACTCAGATTAAAAAAACCACACAAACTTTACTATTTTGAAGCTAAAAACTGGAAAAGAAAGCTTTTGACGATTTTTATAGAAACTATCAAAAGATGAGACGTAGTTGGAGGAAGCACTGATTATTGATTATTTGGCCGGAGTTAAGAACGTTTTGTAGAAGGATATTAGGTTAAGAAATTATTTGATTAATCATTAATTTTTTAATGTTTTTTTCGACTTTTCAATCTTTATTTTTCAGTTCTTTTTAATTTTCATTTTTCAGCTTTCAATCTTCGTTATAAAATTCTGTCTTTTCCACCATAAATATTATGTTTCAGAATTTCATAACAATTAATCAAAATACATTACAAGATGATGGAGCATCGCTGGTGTGTGTATGTTGTCTTATGGTCCTGTCTCGTTTCATGCTTCACATTATGTCTCTAGGCTTTTTTAATCATGTGTGGTGGAACAATATTTTTAAAATATGTTACCTAGGTTTCCATCCTAAAGCAGGCTCTAACTTACCTTCTTCCACAAGAACAGTGGGGGCCTTGAGTGAAATAGAGGCTTTTGCACTTGAGGCTGAAAAGCTCAAGTTTGTAGCAAGTCAGATAAGATTAGGAGACTTCATAGTCGACAGGTTCAACAGACTTTCAGCTTTTACTCTCAGCAATGGAGAACTTGGGCTTCTTGCTTCATCCAACCTTCTTAGCGTCGCCATTCAAGAAGGAAAAACGCTGAATTGAGACGCATTGAAGACGAAGACGGAATGGGTATGATGATGATAAGGCTCAAGACGAGAGAGAGGCCTATTGTCTTAACAAGAACAGAGTCTTCTTCTAGATTACGTTCGACGATACTTGCATCAACATTTGCTGCTTGATTCAATAAAAAGTCACATACTAATGAGCTTAGAGAGTTCGAGGAGCTTGATGAATCTGCAAAGCCTTGGGAACCTGATTTTGATGCTGAATAATCTATTTCTTGTGCAGAGGACAAGATCAGAACGGAGACTATAATAATTGATTTATACACATAAATGCTATATATATGTAACTTGTTTCGGAAACTCTTAGATTATCTACACGAGAGCCAATGATCCCTCAAAGATCTCCATTGCCTTTTTAACAGTTCCTACGTCGATATCCGCTAGTTTTCCGGTCTTGGAAGAAACAATTACACAGTTACTCTTCTCTTCTGCGTCTGGTACAAAGAGCTTCCCTTTCTCTTCTGAAGAGAACAACCCAATACTGGAAGAAAAAGAAACACACACACACACACACGTCAATTCCTGAAAACATTAATCACTCTTTATCTTAATCAGATATTTCACCTGGGTTTGTCTCTCGCATTGGCTAGTTGAATCGCACATGTGTTTGTTGCGATAACTCCAGCAGAATCGTTTATCAGAGCCGCCAACTAATTTAGTTCAAGAAAAGAAATCATTGTAAGATCAGAGTTTTCCAACTTTGTTCAGTAAATACAGACAAATGCATATACATACCTGTCCTGGTGTTGTGATGAACACTATAGACGTATCATCACCCACAATATCTTCAACGTTTTCTCTCTCTTTCTCATGCGGAATCACATAGACCGGCTTAAGTCCCCTGGCATTTTTCAGAATCCATCTCTGATAAAAAAAATCAACATCTCAGCTAAAAGATTTACATCCTCAGGTTAGTCTAATTACCTTATACCCTTTGATATCTGAGCCCATTTTGTAAGTGGAAGCAAACTATCACTATCTCCTTTTGACTGCATTGATGCCTTTGAATCTGATTCAATCCCATGGATCACTATAAACTTCCCTGTCTCTGCTCCAGCTTTCCTATACTTATCAGCCACAACCTCTTTCAATCTCCGTGAAATCGATACCCTAAGTGGCAGCACAGGAGTCCTTGGAACACTCCTAAACGGCCTTCCTAACCAATCCTCCATCTGGTCATACCTGAAACCATCAACAGATCAATTTACACTCGCGAAAATTAGCAGCATTTTGATTGGTTTTTAGTAGGGTGTAGAGAGGCGTCACATTTTGTAGCCTAATTCAGACAGGTTAGTATTTTCTGCTGTAAAGGTTTCGGACAGCATGAGACCAGCACCAGCAGAGTTAACATTTGGGTAAATGTAACTAATTCTGTCTCGAGCCGTTGTCATGAACAAGAACGCCGCATGGCCTAACCCTGCGAGCTTCGTGGACAGAATCATGTCATAGTACCTTCCCTGCAACATGACGTAAGGAACATCAACTAAACATGTCTGATAAATGACAGAGAAATCAAAAGGTTGAAAAACTTAAAAAAGGTACAAACTTTGAGAAGTCCCATCATGTCTGTGTATTCAGCCGGTTCAGGCCAATGATCGTCTGGATCATACACATTTGCCCATCTCACGTTTTTGTTTAATTCGTATGTTTGTTTTCCTCTATCTGTCGTTAACACATCTACCTGAACACCAGGGTACCTTGAACACAAGAGGAAACGTACGGACAACGTTATCTGCATTTCAAATATAGTGTTTTAAAAAGGTGAAACTGGAGAAAGATTCTGTTTAGTTTTACCTGTCTTTGATCAGCTGAATTGTCGGGAAAAAGAGTAAATTCTCGTAAACGCCACCGGAGATAACGCAGCAACATCGTCGAACATCTCCTCTGATTTTCAAGGGCAAAGAAGCGAGTTCGACTGTGTAACCCATTGGGAATTTCAAGAAGCCGTAAGGATTATCAGGATTATCCGGTGGTCTCGGATCCTCCTCTTGCTTTCCGTCGACAAACAGTGACCCGTATTCGTTATTCGGATCTTCGCCGTCATCAAACGGGTCGAGCCAGGTGTTTTTCTTCTTGAGATTGACCGATACATCGGAAGATTTCGAAGTTAGCCGAGTCTGGAAGTTTAGGAAGACGAGTGGTTTGGTGGAAAACGGTGGCGTCTTGAAGAATGGAGAAATGGGTTTCGGTAATTGAGGAAGTGAAGCCATTGGCGTTGTTGGAGGTTTTGAGCCAAAGAATGAAAGTTCGGATTTTTTGAATTGTTAGTAAAGAAAAGAGATGTCTTTAGGAATTTAGGATAAGTGGGTCCCCTTTGTGGTTCTTTTTCGACCTTAGAAGAAAATATTCATTTAAATTGTCTCTAATAAAAGCTTAACTAATCTCGTTATGGCAATTTCGAAAATATTCCCCGTTCGATTCATTAAAAAACTTTTGTCTTGATATGGGATGATTTACACGAGCAAACATTCCTAATCTGAAGCATTAATTATTGCTTATACAAGTAACTTTACAGTAATCAAACCCATCTTATTGTCGGGTCGAGCAAATAAATAATACCCGTTTCATTTGTCGGGTCGAGGAAAAAAAGATCAGAAAAAAGGCGGAAGAACCAAACGATGACGTGTTAAACGGTGACTCGTGAACGACCTTTTCTTCACGATTCTTTGCTCTCTCTCTCTCTTTCGATTTGATTCGTTTCGTCCTCGATCAGAAAGCCTCTTCTTTTATTTTTTTTTTGTTCTGGGTTCTCTGAAGTCAAAAGGGTTTTCTCTTCATTGTTCAAAGACTTTTTTCTCTGTGATTTTCCTCGCTTTCTCATCGTTTCTATCCCCGCTTTTCCCGTGAACACCGTAAGCAGCTTTGCGTGGTTTGCTAGAAGATTCCTTAAAATGGGGATAAAAAAGTTTCATTACCTGTTAATGTAGCTGTAAAGTGTAGGGTTTTCGATTGTAATCTCTCTATCTCGGTTTTGGAAAAATAGCAAATTTTGTAGTTTCAGTGTTGGATCTGTGAATACAGAAAACTTTCTTCTTTTTTTTGGTGAGAATCGGAGTCAATGTCGGTTCCACCTCGATTCCGGTCCGTGGATTCCGGTGAGCGAGACTTCCGATCGGTCCTTGGTCCAACCGGGAACAAGCTGCAGAGGAAACCGCCGGGGATGAAACTGGAGAAGCCGACGATGGAGAAGAAGACCATCGAGTCAAAAGATGAAAAAACGAAGAAACCAGATACTCCGGCTTCGCCAACGACGACTCTGAAGCAATGCTCGTCTCTTTGCTCTTCGATTCTGAGGCGGAACAGTGCATCCATGACCGCTTCGTATTCCTCTGATGCGTCGTCTTCTTGCGAGTCATCGCCTTTGAGCGTGGCGTCTTCTTCCAGCTGTAAGAAGCCTGTGAGGCGAAGTGGGTCTGTCTCCTCCTCTGGTACGTGTGCGGCGGCGAGAAGGAGGCACATTGATGAGAAAGAAGACAAAGTTGCTGCTGGTGCCAGTAACGGAGATTGCTTCGCGGATGGTCGGAAAAGATGTGCCTGGATCACGCCTAAAGCTGGTGAGAATCGCCTTTTCACCTTCAATCTCACTTGCTCATCACTTTCCAGTTGTAGAAGCTATAATGGATTAAGAAGGAATGGATAAGAAAGTAAATGCCAGATTGAATTTGATCTCATTTGCTGAATTTCAAGATATGAGATTTTTATTGCTGAGTTTCAAGACGTAAACGCTATATGCTGTCTACAATATGTGATTCAGTGCAACGGCTGACCAATGTGACGGATATAAAAATAAAGGAGCTAAAGTCCTAGACTTCTTCTAGTAATTGAATTCTACATATACAGAGAGGGTAAGAGTAACTCAATGTCACGAAAATGCTTGAATTTTCTCCGTGCTTTGTTTGTTGAAGCCTGAAGCTTTGAGATAGGTATCTTCTTTATGCTGATAGGTTTTGTTGTCACTTGCTGTACTTAAAAGTTTCCATGCCAAGAGGCTATTTCCACTACTCTTTCTTGTTCTCTTATGTGCCATATTTTTCTCTTTGCTTCTCTGCTGTAATTGACTAATAGTGTTTTTCTTATTTCGTTCTTGCAAAGACCCGTGTTATGTTACTTTCCACGACGAAGAATGGGGAGTCCCTGTTCATGACGACAAGTACGTGGCATTCTCAACTATTTTCCTTTGATCATAGATTCTCTTTGTAATTTATAAGAGTCTCTTACCAGTTTGTTAAATCGTGTAGGAAGCTTTTCGAGTTATTATGCCTCTCTGGTGCTCTAGCCGAACTCTCGTGGACCGACATTCTCTCCAGAAGGCAATTACTCAGGTAACCAAACCAAGTTCTTAGTAATCACAATGTGAACTTCTGATGTCAAGCCAGAAACTAGAGTTTTGTATGAGCTCTGATCTAAGATTTTTCTTAATCTGTTGCTTACTTTAAAACAGGGAAGTTTTCATGGACTTCGATCCAGTTGCTGTTTCCGAACTGAATGAGAAAAAGGTAACCGCTGCCATTTCCTTACTATCGGAGGTCAAGCTACGGTCAATTCTCGATAACGCACGCCATGTGCGCAAGGTAATATAAAACATAACGCCTCGCATCTATATTACGCAACTTGTTATCTTGCTGGCTGCTAATTCCTTGCTTTTTCCAGATAATAGCTGAATATGGATCATTTAAAAAGTACATGTGGAACTTTGTGAACAATAAGCCTACACAGAGCCAGTTCAGGTATCAAAGACAAGTCCCTGTGAAGACATCAAAAGCTGAGTTTATAAGCAAAGATCTTGTACGCAGAGGCTTTCGCAGCGTGAGTCCAACTGTTATATACTCCTTCATGCAAGCAGTTGGTCTTACAAACGACCATCTCATAGGCTGCTTCAGATACCAAGACTGTTGCGTAGATGCAGAGACAACAACGAAGGTCAAGAAGAAGAACGAGAGTGATAAATAAATAAAGTGCGATTCTGAAAGCTAATTGACGTATGTTGAGTACCATGTTGTTGTTTGCTTTCAAAGATTATTTGACACAACGAGATTTTGCTACCGCACCGTGATTCGTGAAGTGTTTTTTTTTTTTTTTTTGTCGTATAGATGTTTTTGGTTATTGGTGTATGCATAGTAGAATGTTACGAGGAACTCAAGACCGGGACGTATTTGTGTGAATCGATTCCATGCTACGTTTGAGAGGTAGTCGCGGTGATTTCATATTATCTTTGAATCAACGGCAACGCTATACAACATCATAATCATATAGTGCAAAATGGTAGACCATAATAATTAGCAACAAAGTTAAACCTAATGCGATAGTACACAGTTTTTTTTTTTTTCCTCGTTAAAATGACGTAATAACTAATCATAAATAGTCCATTTTCATTATTCATCATTGGAAGGGGGAAAGAATAATACAAAATCTGTCATGTTGCGGGTTTTGAATCAAAACCATGATTAGATTGTACACACTAACACAGTAACACACATGTCCCATTAAGGTCTATAATGCTGAACTCCAAAAAGAAAAGTGATCAAGTTACAATTTGAAATGCCATGAATTTATCATGCCTTATCTTGACCTAAAACAACTAGTGCGAAAAAATATATATAGTAAATTAGAGGAAATTTGTTGGAATATTACCATAATTTAAATTATTTTGAAAACTAATTTCTCTATTTAAAAGTTTGAAAACTAACTTTATTTAAGTGTAAAATGACTAAACTACCTTTAATTGCTCAATTAGGTAAATTGTTTTAAAGATAAATATAAATATTATTTTTATCATTTAAAATAGTAATAAATTTTTTGAAAAAAATAAAGATAAATATAACTTCTAAGTACTCGTTTGACACCATATTGATTTGATCTTGTAAAGAAAAATAGTATATAAGAAAGATTGGTCAAACTGAACATAGATAATCTAATATAGCATAAAAATATAGACGAAAATCAAAAAAGACTTACAGAACAAAACGTATGTGTTAGCTACTTAATTTCGATCGTGTATATATATAAAAGTAGATATAGATATCTTTAAATAGGAGTGTTTAGCAAGCAAATATATATATATATATATATGGAGAACTTTATGTATATCTATTAATTTTTTTTATATCCAAAAGATAAATTATTATTATTAAAATTTAATTGTTTTCCATATATCTAAAATAGGAATATTCCTAAAATAATTTTTTAAGATAAGTTTTACAAAAAATTCGAAAATATATTAGTGATGGCATAAATATATTTTTATTCAATAAAAAGTTAGTTTTCAAAGTTTTAATAACATAAGTTAGTTTTCAAATTAAACATAATTTTAAGAATATTAAACCAAGAATAGTAAATAACTAGTGCGTATATTAATATATATATATATATTTAAAAAAAAAATAGTTTGAATTTTATCATTTTGTATTTGTTAAAAAAAAATTATTGATAAAATAACGGCCGTGCATTGTGGAGGTCGAAATCAACTTTGGCATATTCCTTGGGCTTTTTGGGTCATTTGTAACTGAAACCAATGGTTCGTGTATTATATAGCTTATGGTAGGCATCATGACAGATTTCATATTAAGTTTTTGTAATGCTTCCGTGGACCAATTGTATACTAAATTATTATAATTTTCTTTTCAATTTTTTGCCTCAGTTATTTTCTTTCTTTCTATAACTCGGTAATAGCAGTATCTTCCAGAAAATTAAATAAAATCAATTGAAGGGAGTACTAATTACGTGTCACCAACATTTACGTGTCGATTGTGGTAGAAACACAAGTACTGACTGAGTGTTGACTATCGAATCTTACCAAAGTGAAAGTGTATGGGTCCCACTTCGTATAGATCCTACCCACGCGCACTTCCTCGTGGGACCCGTCTTTTATCTTTACCTGGTGGTGTCTTTTTTATTTATTTGTCCCTACTGTTCTTGTCAACCTTCGAAATTGGCTACTTTGCCCGATTTGAAATCTCTTCTTCTTCTACTATACTCATTTTCTTTTTGGGAAATATCTATCAGTTTTAGGGATTTTTGGGTATTGGTATATTAACATTTGAAAATTTGAGGAATGGACATTGAAGATTTTAATACGTAGCAGCTAATGTTAATTTTAGAAAAGTATTGATTTCAGCTTATCCTTAAGAATTTATTTTATAATCTTTAAAAATAGACAAAATAAATTAATTTGGATTCTATTATCATTTTTTTAGTTTAAAGAGATCAGTTTCCTAAGCAAGTCCAACCAAGTGTCCAACCCTTTTTCTCTTGGTTGTCATTTCTCCAGAAACAAAAAAGTTTTGGCATTGGCATTAATGGAAAAAAGAAACAGATTGTAAATGAGTTCCTTGATTCGATTTTCTCTCACATTTGACCATATACACGTGTGTATATATATGATCTACCCTCTCTATATAGTTGGATGTTGTCATTGTAGACAGAGAGAAGAGACGTAACAAAGGCAATGGCGGCTGCAACGGCAAGTGGCGTCAACACAAGTTTCTCCAACTCTCCTCTCATCGAAAACTCTGATTCTAATCAGATCGTTGTCCCCGAGGTTTCTGTGTCTTTCCTTTTTTGGCCACTTACTTTGTTTATTTCTCAAATTGGGCCCGCCACTTCCATCAGTTGTTGTTGGTCTCCATGAATCTCTAGGAACCCATGGCTTTGATGTTTGTTTACATATTAGTTTTGTTACATGCAGAAAAAGAGCTGGAAAAACTTCTTCTCATACTTAGGCCCTGGATTTCTTGTTTCAATTGCTTACATTGATCCTGGAAACTGTAAGTTTCTGCGCTTTATTATTCAAAAAAGCTATCTCACTTTGTTATACACACAAACACACCACGCTATGCGTTTTTTTTTTTTGTTTTTTGTTTTGGTTACAGTTGAGACTGATCTGCAATCAGGAGCTCAATACAAGTATGAGGTACGTTAATTAACCTTTTACTTTCTTAGGCTTCGATTGTTTGCTAACGTTTACGGTTTGCACTGAGTGTGTATTTGTTTTATTTCTTTCACCAATGAATCTACAGCCTTGATCTCTTTAAACAGCTTCCTCTGTCAAATGTAAACACAGATGCTAAATTTCTCGGTTTGGAACAATCTATCTAGACCTTAGTCTTTGCTGCTTTGTATAAAACGTTTTTTTCTGGTCACTTTGAACAGTTACTCTGGATCATATTGGTGGCATCATGTGCAGCGTTGGTAATACAATCTCTGGCTGCAAATCTTGGGGTTGTCACAGGTGTAACCCTAAATCCGAACAAAGTCCTTTTACAGTCTTTAAATACATTCGTTTGCTTATAGTACACCATTGCAGGAAAGCATCTAGCAGAGCATTGTAGAGCTGAATACTCCAAAGTTCCAAACTTTATGTTATGGGTAGTAGCTGAAATCGCTGTTGTCGCTTGTGACATTCCAGAAGGCATGAGTTTTTCTTATGTTGAAGTTTTTCTTTTCCTCTTTTCAACTTCTCAAGAAAATGATAAATTAATAGTCAGTTATTGGTTTTCTCTGTATGCAGTTATTGGAACAGCATTTGCTTTAAACATGCTTTTCAATATCCCGGTTTGGATTGGTGTTATTCTCACAGGATTTAGTACATTGATTCTTCTAGCACTTCAACAATATGGGGTATATATATATTTATACTGCTCTTTCACATCTTTTTTTTTTTTTTAAATTCTTATGTGCTTTTTGAGCCTTTTCCATTGCTAAGTTTGTTCTTTTCGTTTTTTTTTTTGATGTATTCTTTTCAGATTAGGAAGCTTGAGTTCTTGATCGCGTTCCTTGTGTTAACTATTGCTCTATGCTTCTTTGTTGAGCTTCATTACTCAAAGCCAGATCCAAAAGAAGTCCTCCATGGTCTCTTTGTTCCACAGTTAAAGGGAAATGGGGCAACTGGTTTAGCAATCTCTCTCCTAGGTGCCATGGTTATGCCGTAAGAAGCTATCCGTCTCTCTCTCCCTCAATTCAGTTACAAAAATTCTCATATGTTTGTTCTTCACAGGCACAACCTCTTTCTCCACTCAGCTTTAGTTCTCTCTAGAAAGATTCCTCGTTCAGTAACCGGCATCAAGGTAATTCAATCACCTAGCTAGCGTACATACATTTTCATGGACGTTATGAGTCTAAGTTCCTCGTCCTCATTCACAGGAAGCTTGTCGATATTACTCAATAGAAAGTGGGTTAGCACTTATGGTGGCATTTCTCATAAACGTCTCCGTGATATCTGTGAGTGGTGCTGTTTGTAATGCCTCCCATTTGAGTCCAGAAGATCAAGCGAGCTGCGAAGATTTGGACTTAAACAAAGCTTCGTTTCTGCTACGGGTAAATCCATTAATCTACAGGCTCCTGGTTTTAGTTTTTTTGCATAATTTTTGAAAAGATTAAGGATATATATTTCTTGCATCCTTATGCTAAGCACAGAACGTTGTGGGTAAATGGAGTTCAAAGCTTTTCGCTATTGCATTGCTTGCTTCGGGTCAGAGTTCAACGATAACAGGAACATATGCTGGACAATACGTAATGCAGGTGATCAAACCTCGGCCAAATACTCCTTAGTCCTAATAGTTTGTCTGATTCTTGTTCTGTTCTTTTTTTTTTTCAGGGGTTTCTTGATTTAACACTAAAGCCATGGCTGAGAAACTTCTTAACAAGATGTTTAGCTATAATCCCAAGTTTGATTGTAGCTCTCATAGGTGGCTCAGCTGGAGCCGGCAAGTTAATCATCATTGCCTCGGTAACTCAATATCTCAAATCCAATCTCTGAATCATATCATACTTAACATTTATCAGCGTACCCGTTTGCAGATGATCTTATCCTTTGAGCTCCCCTTTGCTTTAGTCCCACTACTCAAATTCACGGCCAGCAAAACCAAAATGGGCTCTCACGCCAATTCAATCCTGGTAATAAATTTAGTTCCCTTATATATATAAAAATATTCATGAATCGTAAAAGCAATCAGAAGAATGAAAACTCGTCAGTCTCATGGCTATTTCTGTAGATTTCGTTCGTGACTTGGCTCATTGGTGGACTTATTATGGGTATCAACATATATTATCTAGTAAGCAGCTTCGTCAAGCTGATTCTCCATGGTCACATGAAGCTTGTACCCATTGTCTTCTTAGGAATTCTTGGATTCTCAGGCATTGCTATCTACTTAGCTGCCATTGCTTACCTTGTCCTTCGAAAAAACAAAGAGTCACTCCACACATTTCCTAGCCTCCGTTAACTCTCAGACCGGGGAAACACTTCCTAGAGAAGACATTGTGAACATGCAATTACCTAATGGAGTAGCGGTTACAGGCAACTTAGACAAGAATTTAAGATAAAGGAAACATTGTTTTATTTAGTAAACATGAAGTTGTTTACTTAGTGTAATCTATTAAATAGAATAAACATGAAGCATTGAAGCCTTTATAAAGACTCAATAGCCATCAAACGATTTGGCTAAAGATCTGAGTATACAGATTCATAACCAGACAAAAAAAAAACAAAGGTTTCACATAAACAGAGACAACAACCAGACATCTGTTTGATTTTTTTCTAAAACAAAAGCAATATCAATGGCTAAGGATAATAAGCTATTCAAGACTCGATCTTGATGCCGTTTTGGCTGGAATCTTGTGATGTCGAAGGAGGAGGAGGAAGATGACCTTTCTCTTGCAAGCTCTTAACCGTGTCGTAGAGGCTTTGCTTAATGGATGTGAACTCTAAGCCTAAATCCTTAATCTTTTGGTTAGTGAACTTGTATGGCTTGGCTCTAGGGTTCTTCTCGTCTTTGCACCTGCACAATTAACCAACAATGTTGTTACTTAGTTAATTAACAAAAATTTCTTGAACTCAGTTTTACTCTAAAGCGATCGACTTGTCTAATTAACGTTAGGCAAATAACAGACTAAATCCATTACAACTACGATTTTTCAATAAAAAATATAATCAACATAATATACTGTGGTTGACAAAATGTCCACGTTAGCAGTAGGTGACAAGGTGGACTTGGACTTATGGTGTGAGTTGTTGGTACACCAACTTTCACCACAAACTATCAAAAAAGGAAAATGGGACCAACTAACACGCATCATTGAGTTTGTATCAGAAAGAGAGGTAAGAAAAAGAAAAACAAATCATACATTATACATATCGGGAAAAAATAAAAATAAAAAGAATTATATATACTGAATAAGCTATGTCAAGATTCGGTCACACCGTCGTCAAAATTAGCCATACGCATTCATACTTACAGACTAGTGTTGCCGTGTTGGTGATGACTTATTGTTTTGATATACACTAATGAGCACGTGTGTCACATGTGTGCGTGTATTTGAATTAACATAAAGTCTTACACGAAAATAATCGAAATAATGTACTATTTCTATTACATTTTAGATAAAAACATAATAATAAAAACATATATTTTAAAAAAAAATTATTAAAACTATAAATTTAAAATAATTCAACTAATTATAATAAAAACATAAAATATAACTGGTCACAAAGTTTTAAATAAAGTTAAAAGTTAATTTAAAAATATCAAAACATCAAACAGTTTAGAATACAAAAAAAAATCTAAAACGTCAAATAAGTAAAAACGGATTGAAGTTAACAAAGAGTACTTGAGAGGTGAGACAGGTTATTGTCTTAATAGCTACACCAGGGCTAAGGCTTAATTTGATTTCATTTCTTGTTCATTTTATATATATTTAAAACACACAGTGATGAGTCGAAGTGGAAAATCATGTGGTGACGACGCGTTATTGGTGCATGGCTGCCAAGTGAAAGTATATTACTGTATATTCGTCGTCATTAAACCTATTATTACAAAAGCTATCAAAAAAAAATTCGCGAAGAAAGTGAAGTATCATTTGGACCACAATACTTGATAATGATATGAACCTTTTACCTTTTACCTACACCCTAGTTGTAAACGACAAGCACTACTTCAACCAATTGTAATTTTAATTGACATGTTCAGGTCCCACACTATAACTTAGAAAACTACGTACATGTCAAGTTGAAAAAGACTGTTGTGTATTGATTACATATAGTTTTTACATACATATTTTAGTTTGATTAAAATAACGTCTTAAATGTGTTTTTATTTTGTTAATTATTTTTAATCGTTAACTAAAATACTTAATGTTCACTCGTTGCTTCATCTTTTTAAATTTTTGTTTCTAATTTATACTAGCTCTAATATTGTAGTAAAATATTAAGCGGAATTAGTTTCACTTACTTGGTCGGAAGTGGGTACTCCGGGAATAACTTAGCCAGAATCTCAACAACTTCGCCGCGGTGAAGCGCGCTCTCAGCGAGGAGATACCGTCCAGAGGCCGAGGGCTCCTCGTAGACCAGAACATGAGCCAGCGCAACATCGCGAACATCCACATAAACCTGAGTCAAATTAGCGTAAGTCTTAGCCGAGCCGGTTAGATACTTGAGGACGTGGAAGAGACTAGCGTTGATCGTCGGCTGTAACGGCGGTCCAAGAACCAGCACCGGATTCAAAACCACCAGGTCAACACCTTTCTCCTTCGCCGTCTCCCACGCGGCTTGCTCCGCGACCATCTTGCCGTAACAATACCAATTCTACAAAAACACATAAAAAATTCCAATAGACCAAAAAGAAAATTATTCGATTGTGTTAAATTGAGTTAAGCAAGAACATGTTTGTTATGTAAGTGCAAAAGCATTAGAAAATATATGTACGGTAGTTTTTTCATAAAACATTTTTTCAGAACACAAACAAACACGAAAGTTTCTTAATTAGTAAATGCAAGGATTGAAGGTAAATAAGACCTTGGTGTCTTTGCAGAACTCAAGATCACTCCAACAACTTTCGTCAACGACGACTTCAGGGTCACGGTTCGGGTCCATGTAGATCGCACCAATCGAGGAGGTGATGACCACGCGCTTGACCTTGGTTTCAGCCGCAGCATTAATTACGAACTTGGCTCCGTTCACGGCCGGCTCCACCATTTGCTCCTGAAAATTTATCACATATTTGAAAATGATTAATTAGTAATATTTCATTTGACATCATAATTATGTTCGTTGATGTGCCCCTTCTTGTAATTTCTAACCATCTTTTCTTCGCTTTCAAGTCAAATATAATAAATTACAAGAAAAATGGGATACTGACTTCTCAGGTATTTCAACGTCTTGAAATTAAATATGCTATCATATTCAATGACGAATATATATTGCAAAAGATTTTAACTTCTTCCATGCGATATTTTTCTAATGGATTAAATTAATTATCGTAATTGAAAGCGATTTGATATCAAATGAAGTAAAATAAAACACGACAAATAGAAAATCTAAAAGAAATCAGCTCCACTACAATAATTCTTATTTATTTTTTTATGTCATGTAGGTCCCTAGCTTTATTCATTTTTCCTCACAAGCCACAGATAGTTCCGAGAAAAATATAGACAAATTACTCACGGGATCGTCAGTGACCGGAGAAGCCGTGTGAAAGACGCCGTCGCAACCATCGATCGCCGCTTTAAGAGCCTCGTAGTCCTGAAGATCTGCTTTACACAGAATCAGTCTCTCCTTGGCTCCTTGGAGCTCTCTCAGATGTGTATTCTTTGGATCATCTGCAAAAAAAAAAAACGTAATAAACACAGCAAATATTCGAATTATCAAATCCAATCAGAAATAAGAATTATAGACTTATATATACAGTGAGTGAAAAGAGCATATAATACTGGACCTGGATTCCGTACGGTTCCTTTGACGGTGTAGCCTCTCTCGAGGAGTGACTTCACAATCCAAGAAGCGATGTATCCACCGGCTCCGGTGACGCAAACGATTTTCCCGGCCTGCGAGGACTCGTCGACTGGCATTTCTTTTTCCGGCGGTGGAAAGTAAAAAGGCTCGGTTTTTGGAAGAGGCTGAAGAAAATGATTAATGCGTCGTTACAACGTGAGTTACGGTTTTGTATATAAAGACCGAAAAGGAAGTTTATCCTTTATGATTCCACACTTGCCAAGTTCACCTAACCATGGTAATAAGTTTGGTCTATATATTTATATTTTATTTGCATTTTTGTAGAAACTAGAAAGGACAAACACAATTATTATTTTAATTTTTTTTAATGAAGAGGGGTTGGTGGAACTGTGGAAGAAGAATTATTTGGAACAATACACTTTTAGGAAAAAACTCATAAACTTGGACACACTTTGAAATGTGCACCTACAACCATTTTACTTACCTACAATCATTTTTTCCTTTTTTTTTTTTTGATATATATATACCTATACTCATTATATACTCTGGGTAATATATCCACCAATAATTCTTGATAAAGACATACATTTTTTGGATGATGTATGTATTTACAGAAATAAAATAAAGTTACAGCTTTCATTATGATTTCTTGTGTTAGTTCAGGACATGTTACAAATATCTTACTTCTGGAAGAGAAGTGGTTACAAGAATGTGTATAGATGGACAAGACAAGTCGCAAGTGTTATGTTTACAGTTTACTTATCTCCTCCATCAAATAATAGATGTTTCGATTGATTCGGACACTTTTCTCCAATACAGGAGTTGGTGAAACGACTACTCATACTATCACTGTTTGTGTATGATAGCAGATTAATGCACAGACATGTCTTCAAATATATTTAAATATATGTTGCTAACCAGGTGACATCAGCTCAAACTAGGTCCACAATAAGACATAGGTCAGCAAACTCTACTAACAATAACACCACAAGTTTCTACACAAGCAGCTTCACTAAACACATAACTAAACCACAATAACCAAATCTTTTTTCCTGAATTAACATCACCTAACCATATCTGATGCATGGATCAATCAACCTGAAACAGGAATCGTACCAACTTCTGCATTATCAGTCTCTTCTTCCCGTTCCTTCACTATTCTCTGATCATCTTCTTGAGCTTCGTTTTCTACTTCACCATTCTCAGGCACGCTTGTGTATTCATCTCTATTACTCTCCTTCTCCTCAGACATATCCTCCTTCTCAATCAATTTCGTGTCTGCAGTTGGCTCTTTTGCTGATTCTCGCTCTTGTACCTCAGTTTGGGGTTCTTCATTTAGCTCTTTCACTGACTCTCGCACTCCTCCAACAGTTTCGGGTTCTGCAGTAAGCTCTTTTGCTATCTTCTCCCCTTCTCCATCAGTTGCTGGTTCTGCAATTGCCTCTTCAGCTACCTCCTGTTCTTCTCCACCAGTTTCTGGTTCTCCATTTGACTTGCTTTTATACTTTACCTCTTCACCATCAGTTTTGGTTTCTGCATTTAAATCGTCAGGCATATCTTGCTGACCTCTCTTACATTCAGGCTCTGCATCTGATTCTTCCCCGATTTTCAGACTTCCTTCACCCTTGGTTTCAGGCTCTTCCTTGTCATCACAATCTTTTTCACTTTCCCGGTGCGTAGCTCGAGTCACCTTCTGCTCTTTCTCAGTTCTGCCTGTTTCAGCATTTTGCTCTTCTGAGGATTTAAGATTTTGCTCTTCTCTGCTTTCTGGTTCATTGTTTCCGCCCTTCAGCGCACCTTTGGTTCTTTTCCCTTGCTTAGTTGAGTTCGTTACAGGGTCTTTCTTCTTCGAGGATCTATATCCATAAATATGAGAGAATTCATTCAATGATCAAGCCTTCTATACCCAATAACAAAAATTATTGTAAATTTTCACACCTGACGTCTGAAGAATTGCTCAACTCCACATTCATAGACACATTTTTGCTCTTCTTGGCTTTCTGCCTTAGGATTCTGCATATAGAGGCAAAAACTCAAGACTAAAAGATGTGCCAAGTTAAAAAATTGTGAGTGATTCAGATCCATGAACGTTTCACTTACAAGTCAGATAAACGAGTAGAATCAGGCAGATCAATTTCCTCTTCCTGCTTAACATATCAATTAGTGTTTTTTTTTTTGTAAAAGATAACAAAATGGTGAATGAATAAAGAGGCGCACAATGTAAGAAAAATCTCACCTTACTGGTTGAAGAACTATCCTGGATTATCTTCCAACGTTCTTTTTTAAGATTAAGGTCTTCTTCATCACCATCAGAATAAGATACCTGCAACGAGCCGCGGTAGGAATTTTTTTATGAATCAATTACGCAACAAAGTGAGAATTTCGAAATAGCAGTTCGAGAAGTTAACCCACTTGATGCCTCTTCTTACGACTACAATACGACTTTATGATGCCTTCATAAAACCTGTGCGAATATAAATGGTGAGATTTATGTAATAGTATCCAAAACAAGTTGGAATGTTTCGTAGTACACTTACTCCGCGTCGAGTGGCCACCAGACTTTAACTCTCTTACCAACCAATTCCTCACCAAGCTCACTCTCATGGGACTCCTGCAAAGAGGAATATAGACCATATGAAAACACGAAACTAATAAAAGCCTCATACCATAGACAGAGAAGGCATATAAAATTCACACCATTTCCTCTCCAGCTGTCCGTTTCCTCTTCGGATGGCTCTTGGAAGTATGTTCAGATTCTTTGGTCGAAGGTGTCATTGCACGAGAAATCTTCTTCTACACAGTTTATCAAATTATAAGTTCAAGGAAGAAGGAAGTTCTAGAGTATTTTATTTTTGACAAGAAAAATAATGTTCATCAAATCTCCTACCTTGCTCTTTGATGACTGAGGAATATGCGTTGCCATGCTTGCACCTTTTGATTCTGAGTGGACTAATTTTTTCCCACTTGTCTCTACCCTCTTGGATTCTGCAAGTGGCTTCTTTGCAGATGTTTTCGCCAAAACATCCTGTGCTCTGTCCTTTTTAGATTCTGCAAGTGGCTTCTTTGCATATGCTTTTGCTGAACCATTCTGCGCTCTCTCCTTTTTACTTGACTTGGCAATCTTAATGTTATCTTCAGGCTTTTCAAGGTCAGATTCTTCTTCAGGATCATCTTTCTTCACGATCTGTTTCTTTGATGCTGGTGTAGCTAAAGAACGTGCATCAAGATTTGTCTCTTCTATATTACTCCGGCTTCGTTTGCGTGACCCCTTCCTAGCCCTACTAGAGGGTGAGAGAGAAATAACAACTGACTGATTCGTTTGACCAACTTTACTAGGCAAAGATGCTTTCTTGGCAGCCAGCTTTCCAAGTGACGAATCACCAAGTCTTTTTTCCTGGCCCTTCTTGCTTGACGACGTCTTAAATAAATAACCTTCCTCAGGATTAATCAGAGAATTTAGTTTCCGCCCTCTCCTCCGTGTCGACCCTGCTTCTGTCTCTGCGTCTGTACTTTCAGACTGCACTTGCTTCAAAAGTTGCTTCAAATGGTTTCCATCTCTTACTTTGTCATCTCCACTGGCTCCAGTTCCACCTTTTGCACTTCTCTTGGACCTAATCCCCTTGCGAGAAAGCCCCAAATCCAGTTTTCCCTAAAATAAAAGATATCAGTTACGCAACGAACAATGTGAAAAGGGGCTAACCACTTTAAATGACAAAGCCTACCAAATACAGTACCTGCAACGAATCACTTGGAACTTGTTCGTCTGTTATCTTTTCATCTGCCTGAAAAACGAACAACGATGCAAATTCAAGATTCAACCACACAACTACTGTATGAATAATTAAACCAAGAGCTTAAGGCATTACGGATACCTCAATTTGTTTGGGCTTAACAACGATGTATGCTTCAGCTTCGCCTTGGCATATTGCCAAAACTACTGGAGAATATATGTGCATGCTAGTCCCTGTGGACTTTAGAGCTTCCATGATGCACGGTTGAAGCTTACAGGCGCAACTAATGAGAACCTTCTCCACAAGCCACGAAGCCATCGGTGAGACATCCTACGCCATGGCGACCAGAAAGATCAAATCTCAAGTCTATTGAAGAGCTTGGAGACTTAAATATAAATTGAGAAAAAGTCACCTGGCTTTCTTTTTTGACAGTATCCAAGAGAATCTCGAGCAAATCCACGGATACTTCTTCACTTTCATCTATAACTGTGACCATTATCGTTTCCATTGAAAGGAGCACCGGTTCAGGATGATTCGGTCTTAATAGATGCACAAAAGAAAAGCCATCAGCGTTGCATAAAGCACATAAGAGTTAATTGAGCATTGGTAAACTCAGGTTAATTTATACCTTATGATATTCAAGAACTGCCGAAACATCTTTAGAATAAGGTCATCACACTCCAAGTCCAACATCACCAAGGATGATCTGACCCTCGAAACAGTATCAAGCACAGCGACGGCTTTCTTATAACTGGGACAGGAAGCATCAGCTAGTTTTCCAAAGGCTTCTACTGTCACCTGGAAGATCTCCTGTAAGCCAGAGAAGCAAAGCAAATGCCATGTGAGGGAAAACTTGAAGAAAACATTACAGAAAAGAGGAGGATATAGTGTAACTACTGGAATTCAAAAGAAAACACAATTGTAGATTAATGGTATAACCAACCTTCATTTGGTCGTCGTCGTATGGGGCCTCTGGGGCAGTTATCCTCATGATTTCGGTTAAGCACGAGACAACGTAAACCCTAACATCAGAATCACGGTTTCTTAAGAGATCAGCAGATACCAAAGCCTTCATCGATGGCATCAAGGCATTTTTCACTGCTTCCATAGGATCTTGCTCGACCTTAGAGAGCTCAGTCTCGGCTTCCTGCACAGAGAAGCTTCCAAATCAGGTGATTGAAATTTGCTCTAGGGATTTGAGAGCAACAGAACCCTAAAAGTTTTCACCTTTCCGAAAGGTGCATATTCACTAATCAACAAGGGAAAAATCGGCGCTCTACAAAGACATCTTTCATCAAACATAGAACAAAAGTAAAAAAGCAAAAAAATCTAATTTTTGTTTTCGTATTGTCAAGAAAAGAGAAACCCTAACTGCTTCCGGAGGAATTTCACCAAACGCAGGAACGAAAGCAACGAGAACCCATTTGTAAGGAGAAAAATGTTATAAAATCAGAGAATGCCGAGAGAGAGAGAGAGAGAGAGAGACAAGGATTCGTACATTGAGACGGTCGAGAAGCGCTTTAGTAGAGGAATGAGGCTTGAGAAGATTCTTTCCAGCCTTGATGAGTGCTTTCGGAAGTTCGGTCTCATCGACATGAGGAGCCCCCATTTTTTCTTCTTCTGAAAATATCTTTTGATTCAAAACCCTAGAAAACAATTAAACATTCTCCGCCGGAAATAAAAAACTGTCCTCGCCGTCTCAAATCCAAATGGTTTAAGAGCCAGAAAATGACAACTTTATGAGTCTGATGCGCCTTTTATATTAGCGGGTGTTGAACATGCAACAACTGCGCTATATACCGGTATAAAGATATCAAATAACATCCCCTAAATAATTAAGAAAATAACGTTTTTAAGTCTTCATAAGACAATTATGTGAAAAGTGTTGACAGAAAAAAAAAAAACAGAATTTAACTACATGGAGAGACAAATCTCATCATGAAACATGTCATTTGAATATAAAGTATTCTACTGTTTTTTTCTTAATCATCATATAGTATAAAAAATATAATGTACTACTGCTTTAATACCAGAACTGTTTGTTAATCGGTGGCAAGCTCGGATTCGTCTCTTCCCGCGCTTCTTTCGGAGCTTTACACTTCAAAAAAAATTGAAATTTTGAATGTTTTCGTTCGTGAAATTACCAATAAGTTAGAGAAGAAATAAATACCATATATTGAATATTTGGATGGACTGGAGAAATTCAGTTTAATAATAGAACAAATAATTGATTTCGTAAACGATTATTTCTGTTACGATTGTGTAACATAAGTTTCGGATGGACTGGAGAAATTCAGTTTAATAATATCTGTTAAGGATATACCTAACAAAAGTTAAAGAAAACAACTAGGAATAATTTACTCCTATAATTTTCAATTCTGGCTTGATTAAGATTAAGCTGTATCTTTTTCAACATTTAATTTAGGAAAGCATGTAGTGGGCAAAATTACTCAATAAGAAGCAAATTGGGCATTGGAAGAGTAGAGCCTCCATAACAGCAAAACTTGATCATGTTCCAAACAAATCTCGAGAGCTGTCTGCTAAAATATTAAATATCAAAACCAAGATAAAACAGCATTGAGATGAAAAACATTTGAAATTCGAGATTCGAAATGCTTCTTAAACTTAGTTAGATTCAATGTGCTTCTTGACGATATTGAGTGCAGTTGTCTCCTCACCGTAGTCCTGAAACACACACAACCCATCAAGTAAATGACCAGTACAAGAAGAAACGAAATCAATTCTATGAATTAGAGATTTCTCATAAGACATGGATTGAGACGCAAAGACGATATATATACCTTGACTACAAGACAGGAGCATCCAACAACCTTTCTGGCATTACCCTCAGTGTCAATCTTACAGAGCTGAAACCAAATCAAAGATACAAATTTTATTAAATGAACATTGATTCAGAAAAAATGGAGCTAATAATAAAGAATGGAAGGACTTACGCCAGCCCATTCGCCGAGGGTCTTGGCACTGGGAACTGTAAGCAAGTTGATGTTGTGATCAGCGCAGAGAGCCTTAACAAGCTTGACGTAATCAGGTTGGTTGCAGTCTTCAGCCAAGACACAGAGCTGAGCCACACGCTTCTCAATAAGCTTAGCGCTCTCATGGAGACCACGAACAACACCACCATGAGCACGAGCTTTCCTAAGAGTCAACTCCAACGCGGTCAACAAGTCCATGTCCTCTGGGATTGCCGCTGGCTCAGCAACGGGAGGAACAACGGGAGCAGCCTCTTCACTGTATAACAAAGACAATCCGGAATCAGACAAATAGAAACCATGCACACAACCAACCACATTCATATCATAACCTTAAATTATCAACAATTAGCATCCAAGTCATCCGAATGCATACAAGACATCTCCATTGTATCTAATCGAGTCCAGCTAAATTGACCACAGATTTGATTCAATCATTTAGAATGTTAATCATACAGCAGGTTTTTGAACAATCAAAATATAGTGCAACACTAATTCATGTGCGATAATCTATTGACTTTAAAACAAAGAAGTTAATCCTGCAGATATGAACCTTCAAACTAAGAAAGATAGAGCTCCATAAGAACATAGAAGGCGATAATAAGTCCGAGTAACAGAAACTAGAGACGATTAATCACATAAGTTAGCTAGCGTTATCACTGATTCCGCAGATTGAACAAAATGCAGGCGTAACCACAACGCTTGAGAAGCTTACCCCGACATGTTGTCTCTTTAAATGCCTTTAACGACCGAAAAAAACACACAAGTCCTTGTTATCTGCCAATATAAACCAAGCAACTCAGTCTCGACAATGACCGGGAAATAAATACTACTGAAGAAACTGCAACGCAGCAAAAGCTGCCAACAAAGTTTGACAATCAAACACATGGCCCATATTACAATCGTGAGAAACCGTTCAGATCGTACAGCGTTTGATGAACTGAAAAAAAGGGACTAACCTCAGAGACGAAGACGGCTGCAGCGGAAAGGATGAGGAAGAAACTGGGAACAACTTATATGGAGACTTTAACTAGTACTAAAACCCTAATTTCACCAGAATAACACTTTGGGCCAAATCTTTGGGCTTTTACCGGGCTAATAAAATGGGCTTCTATAACGACGATTGATGCAAGACTACATTCCAAGCCCATCAAATTATTAAACTGGTATAAATTTGTGTTTATAGTATGGTCAAATTATAAAGTGTATAACGACTGAAATATGTGTGTTATCTTATGTCTTTGATTTTGCGAACAAGGAAGATAAATACCTTACGAAATTAAGATTTTGTCGAAATTCTTGTCCGGTTGTAGCACCTATTTTTTAATGCAATATCCTAACCATCTAAAAAGGTAAAACAAAACAGAATAAAAGAAGGAAGATGAAGAAGAGACCATATATGAAACTGTTTAATTATTTTCCTCTTTTTTTCCTTTTAAATATTGTTATCAGCGAGGAGGTGAGGGTGTGTGAACACATCCTAATCCATACAAAACACCAGAATATTTATCAATGGGACCAGGGAAGCGGGTCTGTATCATCTTCCTGAACACACGCGCCGTCAGCAAACTATCTGAGCCAGCCTGGTGCGAGATCCCGACTCGTTCGATTTCGAGTAGCTCCGCTACTTTGCTGAGACCGCCGTAGAGACCGTTGCAGAAATCCAGGAGGTGCTTGATGTCGTACACTCTCGGGAAAAACGTCTTGACCAGAAGGAAGAACTCCGACTGCTTCTCCGGCAGATCCTTCCCGGTGAGGAGCTTCAGCAAGTACCCGAAATCGTACCCGCAATGGAACGTCACCCACTGTACATTGTCGTTGAGCACCACTCCTGATCCCGTCAGAAGTTCCGCGAATCGTCTCGACTTGACGCCGAATTGGCTGTTTCTGGCGAAGTCGATCCCCGACTGACGGAGGAGCTCGATGGAATCAATGGCGAACAAGTCAGTCTTGAGGTTGAATTCTCTGAAGTTGAACTGCCAGACGCACCGCCTGTTGTTGGCTCCAACTGTGGGGAGGTTTCCTTGGTCGTCGGATAACGTGAGGCCGAGCTGGATAATGTTCGTCAAGTTGACGTTCGTCCTTAATGATGCGTAGTAGCTGGATTCGTTGCGTCTAGGGTCCGCGTCTGTCGTTACAGTCTTGCACACGGTTCCGGGGAACTCTGTGTCCATGGCCACGTAAGGGAAATAGTTTATGACTTGCGAAATCAGAGACATCTCCGCTTCAAGATTCTCGTTCCACACCTCGCGGATTTCAACCCAGTCGTCTTCTTTCCTAACCACCGACATCTCTATCTCTCTCTCTCTCTGTCGTCGATTATAATGATGGTGGTGGTGGTGAATCCGCGTCAAGAACTTGCATGCGGATGCGAGAGATTGAAATCAGGGGACAATGTATAAACCTAGAACGGATCTAGAGAAAGATCCGATCTGGTTTTATCACTATCTGCAATTAAAATTCCAACGCCAAAGAACAATCAATCCCACAAGACAAGGATATCTCGCACAAAGATTCAACGAAACCAATACGCAAATCGATATAGACACGAGGAGGCGGTCGAGCCGGCGAATCGAACCTGGAGATTCGAGCGAACAAGATGGTAGATAATTATTCTCGAGAAGCCGGCGAATCTCCAGGTTAGGGTTTCAGAGGATGTGGTGGTTTATCGAAGAGAATGATGCGCGAAATTGGGAGATGAAGAAAGAGACGAGTTTTGTTAATAGAAGTCGAATTTTCTCGACTCTTTGGCAAAATAATAAAATCGACCTTTTTTTTTTTTTTACCTTTTCAGGCTTTTACGGTAAAAGTTTTACCTCTCCCTTTTCTTTCTTACGTTCCTTCTGAATCTATTTTGTTTTCTCTTCGCCACTAATTTTGTTTGTTTCCGACACCAAAAAAAAATCCTAATTTGATCTTATTATTATTTTTTCATTCATTATTTACTTCTTAGGGCTCTCATTTCTTTTCCAAGAAGAAACCTAGAAAATAAGAACAAATTCCTTTTAATAAGAAAAAAGGAATACCGAACATTGAAGAAGAACTTGAAACAAAAAGCATAAAACAGAACATTACTAATAAAATCACTGGCTAATTGGCTGTTTGAAATCTTTCAAAGTAAAATATTCAAAGATACAAGTTGAAGAGCTAAGTCTGGATACCGAGAGCATAAAAGTAACTCAATTATTTTACATCACTTTAGCTCCTCAATTCTCAGTTATTTAATAGACATAAAAGCTTAACCATTCCTTTTACTTCCTCCTCCATCCTGCAACCAAAGTAGAAGACCATTGGATCATTCAGACTAAGATCAGACCAAATCAGAATTAAAGTTCTTCAACAGGATTCAACATACGAGAGATCATGTCCCTCCTGTCAGTTGTTAGAAAATAATTTCCTCTTAAAGTTATAAAGCCTTCTACAAGGTTCTCAATTCTCAGGTTATGGAGTGAATTGCGAGTTTAAACCAACATATAACAAATATAAGCTCTATAAAGAGAGACCTGTGTCAACTGATGAAGATAGAGCAATACCTTCAGGTTCTTTTGCGTTTCACAGTTTTGATGTCGTTTGAAATGAAATTAATCACTTCCTTTAAAGTTGCTTTCCTCCCTACTTTGAAATTCCAAAGTTCTAGGGTGGTGTATCGACCACTTGGATTATACTCATTCATTTCCTCGAGAGCTGTTTTAACAGCGTTATGCACCTCTTCTCCCCACTCTCCTTTAAGCTTCTTCAGCTGCTCATCCTCCTCGTTTACCACTTCCTGTAACCATAACCATCTAACACCATTACTGCCGACTCATAAAACAGTTATGCCAAAATATGGATAAAAGTATCAACATTCACAGAATCACCAGTTTCTCCTACATAAATAACTCAAAAAGTCCCCCAGGAAGGGTCAGAAAAAAAAGACACTTTTCAAAGCCATTATGGCGCCAACCTAGATCAATCTTTAGTAAGATGGGAGAAGACAGAATAAAAGAACATACCTTTGCTTTGTCCCCGCTTCCCTCACGTTTGAACGGTTGCCATGATGAATCCTTGAGGTTCTCTTGCCATGTAGAGCAAAGGGTGGCAGCTTCAACCGTAGCTTCATCAGCAGAATATCTCTTCTTGCAAACATTCAGGAAGGGCTTCTCATCAAGTTCTCCCATCCTTTTTACCCCGATATCAGTTTGGGCACCCAGCAATCCCGTCAAACCCTGAAGAACAGAGCTTTTAGACCTTAAACAACATAGGCAGCAATCACAGATTGGTCCAACTTTTGTTTGTTAATAAAACAGGCCATAGCGTACTTTATAGACAAGATAACGGAGTTAGCATCTTTAAATTTTATCATAGAATCCTCCTACATCAGTCAATTGATCGTAACAGAATAAGATGAGAGGTCACCCCCTTGCCTTTGTCCTCATCAAACAGGCTTATCAACCAAGCTTGCAGGTCTAATCCTGAACTGACGATATCCAATAAAAACTATAGTGTTTGATCATGTCTGTGGCATTTCAGAAGCGGGGAATAAAAAATATCCTTAGGAACATTATGTTATACATTGATACGTAGTGTTAAAATGCAAGTGTATCAGTACCCAAAGACAAAAAAAAAAAAAAAAACTAAAGCATTAGAAATATGTACCGCAATTAGTTTTTTCCGCGCTGCTTGTATCTCATCATTGCTTTGACGTTCTTTTGTCATCAGGGCTGAGTTCATTTGCTCTAGCCCTTCTAACTCAGACTTCTTATCCTCCAGCTCATCATTCATCTCCTTCATTTTCTGCTTGACCGCCTCATCATCATCATCCCCCAAATGCTTCATCACTTGTAATTTTCCTTTCAGCTCTTGAATCTCCATTTCCAGTGTCTGTTTGGTGTCTAGCTGCGTCTCAAGCTCAAGGATTTTGCTCAAAGCCTCTTCTTTTTGCCTCTGGAGTTTAATAAGGAGAGAATTTCAAGCTCAAGACACGAATAAGGGAAGGATTTTCTCCCCTTTTTGGGTGTAACTTGTTATACATTTTCAGTTGTTTACAACGAAATATACCTTATGCTCTTCTACAAGTCTCAAAACGCTCTCGTCAGCCTTTTTCTGCTCATGGGAGGCTAACTGGAGGGAAATGTTCATACCATCATTCTGCCAAACCAGAAAATGTAAAATGATTATTAGTACCTCGGAAAACATAAATTTATACATATGCATAGACTAATTGTTTCATATGTATGATACTGACTACGGAGAGATATTACCTTTTTCTTCTCTTCATTAAGCTTTTGTCTCTCCAGTTCAGTTAGTGCTTCCTTTTTGTCCAACTCTTTGGACCGCTTGTGCAGATTCTGCATCTTAGCCTCCAGTTCATCGCTTAGCCTCTCTTTATCTTTTAGGATCTTCTGGATACTGTGAATCGACATCTGCTGCATCTTCTTTGTTTCTGAGGAGATAAAATAGAAACAATGGTCAAATACACTAAAACATGCTATATGAATCATAAACATATTAGTTTTTTCAGTAAAAAACCGTTTGCATAAGCTTCGTGCAAGGTTTTCTTCTCGTCTAGGACCCTCTGCAGTGACATCGCCGTCTTGTTGTAACTGTACTGAACCTTGTCCAGATCCTCATTTGTCATAGCAATTCTATTTGAAAGTTCTTCAAGAACACTGTTTCTATCCTGCGCTTTTTCTTGAGAAATATCTGAAACTGTTCTTAGCTTTCCCTCCTTGGAGAGGTACTCACCTATTGGCCCTTCAGAGTTGTAGTCTTCTGCACGTGCACACCAACCATAGGCCTTGGACTCTGAATCTCCTCTCTTCTCCGTCCATTCCTTTTTGCTGCAACCTTTGCTCTCAAATTCCTTCTCAAGCTCTGTTGCGCTCGCAAACCCACTCCAGTCGCTGTTAAACTTAGCAATAACCCCAACAATCAAATCTTGTTCGACCCAAAAGACATTCACATCGATAGGCTTAAATCTAGAAAGCCGCTTCAACCAATAAGCTGAATCAAGTAGAACTTCCTTGTCATCAGTTTGTTCCAAAGGACTAACGACAATCCCCATCCATGGCCAGACATAGACGTCACCCCGTTTTGCTTCTGACTCGTTTAACTGAGGAACAGGAGGGCGTGGAAGAGGTTCTGCGTCAGCAGCGAGCTCATTCTCTAGATACTTTGCCAAGGCGAGATGGTTAGCCTTCTGTTTAGCACTTCTGCTGGCAGATCCCTTGGAAACCCCGGAAGCATGTGCAATCAACTCCTTGTACTTGTAATCTTGCTTTTTCTTGCCTGAACAAAACGGGCATCTCAGCATTCCGTTCACCTTAACCTTGTACTTGCCGTTCTGCAACAGCAGGTAGGGTGTTTCAGAGTAATCATCAATCTCTGACTCGCTGATCTCAGACTCTTCATCAGATGAAAGACCCATCCTACCTGATTTACCTGGAACACCATTGAAACATTTCTTCAGATAGGAACTTTACAAGAGATGCAGTTGAAAACAAGCAATCAATAGAATGATTTATTCACCAAACAAGCAAAAGAAAATCTCTAAGAAATCGAAATACTTTTTAAGACTTAAAATGCGTCCAAGTTTGACATCGGAAAAGCAAAACGTCACCGGACAGTTCATGCAGCAACGTTTGCTGATGATCCTGAAGATGAATCTGTGGGTAAAGCCCAAAAGGGACTCGATTTTATAGCGAAACCTCAGGAGCAAGAGAAACCCTAGGTAAGAACCGAGCTTAAACCCCCTCTCCCCAAACAAATTTAACATCAGATAGAGCAAAAGAGAAGAAATTGATACAGCATACACAGAATATGCTACGGAATCACTCGTGCATGATAAAGAAGCGAACGAAAAAATCCAAATATTCTACAGACGAAGTGAGTTTAAGCGTTAAAAGTATGAGATGCCCAGGAGAAACACGATACGAAATATAATTGGGAGATTTCACTATGATGAAAACAGAGCAATCCTGAGGCTTACGTGAGACGGTGAAGCGAGAAGCGGAGAAGCGAAGAGAAGAGTAGAGAGAGTGAGGACTGAGGAATCCGACGAGGTTTCTGAGCAAATGCGCCAATAGAAAAAGTCAGCAAAACAGTGAATGGATTTTAGGGGAAAAAATAACAAACATGCAAATTACGAAAAAACCATAAAGGTAAGAATTCAGAAAACGTATTATTATCAAAATCATGTCAAGAGTGGGATTTGAACCCACGCCCTTTCGGACCAGTACCTGAAACTGGCGCATTAGACCAACTCGGCCATCTTGACTAATGTTTGACCATGTTATATTTCATGGAATATCAATCCCACACCTTTTTCATCTTTTAAGATTTCGGAAGTTGATGTTACATCAGAACCGAGAGTAGTTGAGCGAGCTTGTCGAAAATCTCGAGGATGAACAAATGGTGAACTTTTTATTTTAAATCCGGTGAAAGTAAACACAACCCTGAACTGTAATTCAAAAATTCAGATTTCATTTAATAGTCTTGTCAGTACAGTAACCAGAGCAGTAAAAAAAAAAAAGGTTATTCAAATGGGCAGGATCGGTCGGGTTTGACCCGGATCCGAACGCGATCTGCGAGATTTGCAAAGGAAGAGAAGCAAAGCAGCGATCACAACTCCAATGGCGTCGGCGACGGCGTCTCTAGCGGAGGCACCTGCGGAAGGGAAGATGCCAAACTGATCAGCAGCTTCTTTAGCGGCACCGGTGGCGAGTGAGAAGGCAGATCCTATCCAGATGGAGTGGCGTCGTAGAAAAGAGTAGCGGGAGAGAGAAGCGACTGTGGAGAAGAGGAGAGAGATGGAGAAGCAGAATATTACATGGTACAACTTGTCCGGAGCAATCCAAGGGTCTTCTTCTCCACCGCCGCCATTAAATTGCTTCTCCATCTTTTGACTCTTAACAAATTTGGGCAAAGGGGAAGACTTTAAAGAAACAAACATCAAAGAGAGAAATGATAACGTATCTTGAGCGAGACCTTTTGTCAAACTAGAAATCGTTGCTTGAAATTACCATTGTATCTGGAATTGGAGGAGATGACATAGACGATGACAACAACAACAACAACAACAACAAAAAGACACACCAATAAGAAGTCTTTAAAGTTGAATTCTTTCTTCAAATTTGATGAATGCAACTTGACAACAAAGTCAATGAAACACAAGCAGTTACATAAAACGAAACCAAATTACGAACAGAGTGAATGCAGTCACGAAAAAAGTCAAAAAATCGCTAAGAAGCCACAGACTTAGGAGCCTCTTTCTATGCCCTCTCCACCCATTAGTCAGTCCCTCCACATGTCTGAAAGACTCAGTGGCAGCTTTGGATAGCCTTGGGAATGAAATTGTCTGAGGTTCGGAAGAGGCAGAGGAGGAGTCTAACAGATTGATTTCAGTTCATCCAACAAACAAGTCTTTTAGAACAAAAGCACTCATAAACACACAAACCAATTTTAAGAAGTGACCGAGTGAGTGAGACAGAGTAATGAAAAGAACCACACGAAGATAATTGTACTATCCACTGGCTTAGGAGCCTTATACCCTCATTCTAAACCCTTCCACCCATTCCTCTGCATGTCTCTCAAACTCAGTGGCAGCTTGGGGCAGCGTTGGACAATGAATTGTCTCAGGTTTGGGAGACGAGCCTCAGGATTCCAGCAGATTTTCTCTAGTTCATCCATACGACTCACTTTAAGGTAATCCAGCTTCTCAAACGGTGCAACAACATCTGGATGCAAGATTCTCTTAACATCATCCACATCACTTTTTTTAAGGTGTTTTAGCTTCCCAAACGGTGCAACGATATGTGGATGTGCCTTGCTAATACTCAGTTCTTTCTCTCTATCTATTATCTCTTCTATGCTTGATGACTTCTCCACAACTAGAAACATGAGGTGTGGAGCAAATAGCAGCCATGTCAAATCCCTCGGACCTACCAAATCAATTATACGAACACCGGATAGTTTCTTGAATCCCCGAGAACCTGTCGATGGAAGAATTTCCTTGCTTTCTGTGCTTTTCCAATCTATCCTTATCTCAGACACTTTGCACTTCACAATTGCAAGAGATTCAAGACCACAAAGAGCTACCGTGTCTAAGACCACAACTGCTGCTGACATATCTCGGAGACATAGAGACTGTATACTAGTAGCCAATCGGACGATTCCTTGTATAGTTTCCAATATCACCGCATCCCCTATCGTTGGTTTTAAAACTTTCAAATGCTCCAACAGTTGTAACTCTTTCATCAATCTGTCATCAATACAAACACCGGAATTCAAGAACTTCAACACTTGAAGGTTTGGTGCTATCCCAACAATGCTCTCGAGTTTCAGAGTAAAATCCAAATTCAAGTTGATGAGCCTCTTCAACTCCTTTAGACCAGCTGGTAATGATTGTATCCCTGTGTGTGACAAGTTCAGGTATTGCAAGGAGCCCAATGTAGATATGTCTTCCGGCAATCCAATAAGACCCTCGTTTTCCGAAAGATTCAAGACCACGAAGTGCCGGCATATACCTAAAGAATTCACCTGAAACGTCAACCAACTTGTTCTTCTGGAGTAATAAGGTCCAAAGCTTGGGGCACTTGGAAGTGCAAGATATCTCAGCAATCTGGTTGCTCATTAACGATATCCTTTCTACGACCTTGGTACGGATCCCCGTTGGTGTCTTGCGTAACCACACACCGGATCTCACACAGAGTATTTCTTTATGATTTCCAAAGCTAGTCGCCACCCAAAGAGCCATCTCGCGTACCACATCATGCATCTTCACTTTCGTTGTGACTTCACCTTGCATCAGTAGACGCACACGAACTAACAACCCAATTATTTCCTGCCCTTGCTTCATAGCTCCATCTCCATCCATGTTTCCGTCTATAAACCCTTCGCATATCCAATATTCTATCAGCTCATTAGTCTCTATTTCATAATCTTCCGGAAACAGAGAACAGTATAGGAAGCATGATTTGACTTTTTCATCCGTTAAACTGTCGTAAGTGAACTTCAAGAGACGAAGAATCTTTTCTTCCTTACGAAGAAACAACTCATGTCCAGACAAAGACAGAGCAGCAATCGCATGGTTCCATTCGTGAACAGCCATCTTACGTTTCATAGATTGGCCAATGACATTGAGTGCAAGTGGCAGGCCGTAACACCTAAGAGAAACTCCTTTTAAAAGGTCTAAATCCGGATGGAACCTCATTGTGAATTCTCCAAGTTGTTTTTTAAACAATTCCAAAGATTCATCTACTGACAAACGAACAACTTCCATCATACCATCTGCTTCCATAGCTTTGCAAACTTTATCAGAACGAGTGGTAAAAACTATTTTGGATCCATTTAGTTGAGTTACAGGTGGAACTCCTAACTTGTTCAGGTCTAGTTTGCTCCATATATCATCCAATAACAGCACAAACTTCTTTCCGCTAAGGATATTGCATATCTCCTTAGCTCGCTCCTCTTCTGTTTCTTGTCCCCGTTCCTTGTCCAGACCCAATCTTCTTAAAATCTGATCTTGAATGCCTTCATATTGAAAATCTTTAGAGACCACAACCCACATCACGAAATCAAATTCATTCTTCACTTCGAGAAACTTATTGTTAATACTAGCTAAGAGAGTGGTTTTGCCTATTCCACCTAAGCCGTAAAGACCCAAAGTTCTTGTGCCATCTTCCATGAGTAGTTTCCATGCCTTTCTGACCTTTTTATCCAAACCAACAGTAGTTTGGATATGCTTCTTCTCAACCTTACTTGCAGGAATTTTCTCCGCCACCACTTCAAAAGCTCTCTCAGATAGAATTTTTTCAACTTCCTTCAACTTATTTGTTACCTTTTTACCATAACTGCGACCTGAAAGACCCAATCTCCTAGTTTGAGTTGACCTTGCCTCAAGAAGATCATTGACTTGAGACTCAACACCTTGTACGCTTGACAGCCATTTTTGGACTTTGTCAAGCCGTTGCAAACCTTCATCTTCTTCTGTGACGACTCTTCTTAGCAAATCATCTCGTCTCCCCTTGAGTTCTTTCATAGCATTCAGCAGAGCCATGAGAGCTGCGTCATTTTCGTTGCCTGACTTTTGTCGAGATACAGAGTTCCCCATCCTGCTCAAATTTTCAGAAAGCAGCTGAAATTCCTACCAGATGAACGAAACAACAAAAGAGAAGGGCTTAAAGAGGAGGAGCGAAATAGGAATTAATTGACTCAAGGAATCGTGCCTTCCTGACGTGATCAGAAAACTAGAAGGGGAAATAAAAAATAGTCAAACTGCAATTTCTTTTAGTTTATTGGAAGTGGCAGCTTCCAAGAAAGTCAGATGTTTTTTCTGATGTCACAAATAATTGATCAACTTTTATTAACCAGTTATTGAAAGTGACAGCTTCCTTAAAGACAGAAGTTTCATGCTTAACTAAACAAGAAAAATACAAGCACAACTCTGTAACCACTAATGTAATACTATGTCTATATGCTACTACTGAAGCTTCCTTCCTCTAGTCTCACATAAATATCTGTCTAAGAAAATTTTGGTCACTAAATTGCACGATAAAGTTTCTAACTGTCATAAACTCTTTTCAGGGAAGACAAAATTGCAGGAAAGGGAGAACTTTAAAGAAAGAAAAAAAAAGAGAGAGAGAGATTACAAGTGGAAAGAAAGAAAATTTTGAATGTGAGAGACGATTATAAAGATCAATCTCAGGAAACACAACTGCACACCAGTGACCTGTGAACTCGTAGACATTCATCAAATGCAACAAGTTCGGAAAATAAAACTGACTATAGAGATTCTCTAGACTTTTCGAAGGTGATGCTGTAATACAGAAAAACAGCCTTCAGATGTCCCTGCACGAACACCACGAAGCGCCATCAAAGGCGAAGAAAATATCAAATATCCCTCAAAAAACTAAATAGATAATATCAATACAAGAAATAGTTGAAAGCAAATGTTTTACAATTACATGACGAGATGTGATACTTAAGCATACCTTAGCCCTGATGTCCAGTCCAAGGCAGTGGCACAAGATCTTCAGGCCGTTTATTGTCGGAAACTTTCTTCTTGCTGTAACTACCCAACTCTAGCTACTACTTCCTGATAAAGGTAAGCTCCTCCCTTTTCTTCTTCTTCTTCTTCGTCTTCAGTACCATTCACCGGAACATGCTTCAACGACTTAACTTGTTCCTCAGCCATTACAATCTACTATTTAAGTCACCGAAGAGCAAACAGGAAAAACTAAAGCATATTAACAACTCGGAAAATTGCATAATATCCCCGAACACGAACAAGAACAAGTAGTGAAGGATGAAGTGAAGTAGTAATCCAGAGAGTAGGGAGTTGAACACGACCATTTTTATCATGAAAACGATGTCGCTCATGCTAAGTTTGACCGGCACGTGTGGGTCAACTATCTAGCGTATAAATATGCTTAGTGTGGGGCTAAAAACAGTGGATCAGCGCCTCCATAATCTTCGTCATTCTCGAATTAATTACTGATTAAGCAAAATGGAACCTATTTGCCGTTGAAGGGGCACGCAGAAGTTCTGTCTGCGTCTCCGAACGAACTCTCGATCCGATCCGTTCTTACTTCTCTCGATATCGAACCAATTGGATCGCATCTTTCGGGGAGTCGAAGGTTTGTTTACGAAGAAGAGGAAGAATAACCGTTGATCTGGGGAAAGTTTCGCATCTGAATTATATCGGGGGAGAAAAAAACGTCTCTTGCCTGAAAAGAGACGATCCGCTTTCGAAAAGGAGAGATTTTGGCTGATTCGGTGAAGACCATGGACGTTCCTAGCTCATGGGATGCTTTACGGAAACAGGTAATTCCCCTTAAATTCTTGTGTGTTTTCCATTCGAAGCTGCTGGGTAATTCATTAGGACAGATTTACGAAGCTAGTGGCGTCTGAGATCTTTGGAATTGGAATTGGGTTCTGGGGGGTGCTGAATCGATAACCTTCCTTCGGGTTTGAATCGAATTGGGAGGATGATTTGTCTTTCTATCGGATGTTAAGATGCATTCGCCTCCTGATACTTAAAATGAAGATGCTTTGTGTTGTTCTCATTTGAATCCCGCAGGCTAGAAAGATTGAAGCTCAGCTTGACGAGCAGATGCATTCATATCGCAGACTTGTTTCGACAAAGGCTTTGACAAAGTCAGATGGTGCAGAGAGTGATCTTGAAGCCGGGATTGACTTACTGCTAAGGCAACTACAACACGTAAATGCGCAGATGCAAGCATGGGTTTCTTCCGGTGGATCAGAAATGGTCTCGCATACTTTGACTCGACATCAGGAGATCCTTCAAGACCTGACACAGGTATTATCCATTTTCCGACTCTGGCCTTTTTATATTGTAAATCAGTCTTGTTCCTGTATGTATGACTCATGCAAAATGCAGGAGTTTTATCGTCACCGCTCCAGTCTTAGAGCGAAGCAAGAGCATGCTTCACTTCTTGAGGACTTTAGAGAATTTGATCGGACTAGATTAGACTTAGAAGATGGGGATGGCTCTACCGAACAATCCCTGCTCAAAGAACATGTGGGAATCAACCGCAATACAGCGCAGGTAAATCGTTGTTAAACTCTACAGCTGCATTACACCCCATGGTTTATGTGAACTGACTATTATATAAACGGTGCAGATGGATGGTGTCATTTCACAAGCACAGGCAACGCTTGGTACACTCGTGTTTCAGCGTTCAACTTTTGGAGGCATCAACTCAAAGCTTAGCAATGTCACCAGCCGTCTACCCACGGTACAAACAGCTCTCCTTTCTCTTCCTTGCAAACTTTTTTTCTATCATCCGTATACTTCACTCTGCAAAACTATGGTTATACCCACTGCAGGTGAACACTATTCTGTCAGCGATAAAGAGGAAAAAGTCGATGGATACAATCATTCTTTCACTTGTTGCGGCTGTATGCACTTTTCTCATATTCATCTACTGGTTAACCAAGTAAAATTTGCCCATTTCTTTCGATTCATCTCTCTGTTGGGCCACGTCTGGTTTTCCCATGATGTTAATTTGTTCTGTGATCATCGGTGTTCTAGTAAAGAATTTAAAGATCAATCTAAAGATCAAAAACATAAATATTTTGTGTACAGCAAACTTCATCCCCATCTTTGCAGTTTAGACGAGCTTATGCAACCATCTGCTTCTCCCATCTTATACTGGATTTTTTAGCTGTGTAGTATGTTCCAACATTGAGAATGATACAAGTATTTGAAAAATAAATCTTGCTTTGATAAAATCCGAAACATAAATAATTATGTATCCCTACATGTTACATATAATTCTGGAACCCGATACTCACATTCACCTGATGTTTGAGAATGTGGGAAGGAGAATGTTTCATTTTTGCTCAACATAAGATTTAACAGTCTCCATCCATCTAATATACTCGGCTTTATCTTTGTTCTTCATGTACTTATGCAAGAACACAGCAAGATCATCACTTATACCTCTTTCTTCCAAAAATTGATAAACTGAGTCTTGAAGTTCATCTTCCATTTCCCTGTAATTAATCCAAGGAAAAGTTTTATTTGTATCAGAAACAGAAGAAAATATATAAATCTTTGTGTATAAAAAAGAAGATCAGATCACTGTACTCGAATTCTGGTCCATTATAGGCATTTGGTGAGTTCTTGCTGCTTTTGCGAACAAAGAACTTGGAGATCTGTATAGTATCAGGCCAAGCAGAACACATGATCTCTAGGTTCTTACCATCACCATCTTTAGAGATGTTGACAATGAAGGTAATGTGAAGCTGAATATCTTCAGTGTCACTGGTTGTAGATTTTGATGATGGAACTGATCCATCAAACATGGTTGCTTCGATCTGAATATCTTCCTCCTCCCCATATTTTCTTCTCAAGCTAATCCACTGTTCTCCTGGCCGCTCATCCACCGTGAATGGACCAAACCTGTTCTCAGGCTGCGTTTACGTATGCAAACAAGTAGACAAATCATCAGAGACAGTGTAGTAGACACAGGAAAGATCTGAGACAGGAATCATGCAAGAATATTTGTTTCATTTAGACAGAGCAGAATGGTATTTATTCCCTCATCAACTTAACCTATACGATTCTCGGACCAAAAACACAATTTCAATGGGCAGAGAACATGATTCGAGCTCGAGACATGAGATTTGCCCCGGAGGAGCATTTCATTTCACAAAACTTGAATTCCATTTCCGAAAAGTTTTAACCCTTCTATTAGCAAATAACAGAGAGGGGACGCGAAACAATTGCGAGAATACCTGAAGAGGAGGCGAGTGATCGAGCTCGGACTGAATCTCAGAACGAATTAATCGGAGAATGTTACCTTCGAACGCCGATTTCCGCATTTCCGACACGTAACTTCCCGAGCTTAGAAACATGGGGATAATTAAGGAATCAGGGCATTGAATTGACTGGACACATATCCTAGTGTTTCGATAGGAAATCGAAGGTGATAAGTTAGATATCACTCTTCTTCTCAGATATCTGACGAGGCGAGACATTGACAGAAATGGAAGAACACAGTTGCAGAAGCAAAGATCCGACTTTTCCTAGGGTTTAAGAGAACATCTAAACCGTCTTCGGCTCTTCGCTGAGTTTTAAGGAATTTGATTCTTTGGTGCATATTGGTATAACCTAATCTACACCGTCCGTTTCAAAACGAATCTGATGGCTTAAATGCTCTGAATGTGTAGACGTCTGCTTTCCATTATACGGTATTCAATTTCAAGCACTTCAGACTCGTTTGGTTTTACTAAACAGAACTGGATATGATATTTCAAACATAATGTGTTTCCCTCTATTGAAGTTAATCACATGTAACAAAAATCATATAATGTGTTTCTTTTTTAATGTTTGAAGGATGAAAACTGAAATAAAATTTTGCTGAATCTGCTTGTTGAGCCCAACGATCCTGCAAACCAAACCGAAAACCGAAACAGGGAGACTCGTCAAAGATGTTCAGCTTTCAGGCTTGTTTTTCACGAATCCACTCAACGAAGTTGTCGAGAACCAACGGCCATGCAAGCTCTGGATTGTATTCCGTCATATCCGGGAAACTTATCTGTAAATGTTATCAACAATTCTCGTTAGCTGATGAAACTGCCAAGCCAGCAAACTAAACGAATTAGGAAACATACCTCATTGCAGAACCTGTAAAAGCCCATCCATTGATCCATGTTTATGACTTTGTAGTCGTTTTGGATCTGTGTCAACACACACAAAACCAATCATGGGATGATAAGATTCCGAGTGAAATATACTGGACATGTAAAAAGATGAGATTTTACCTTTAAATACTCGACAAAGTAGTCAACCTGGGCTCGGAATGTAGATCCCATGACGATATCTAGGAGTTGACATATAGTCTCTATGTCTATGCTCTTCTGCTTTTCCTCTGCATTGAACAGTAAACAAAGATCATACAAACATTAATAGGTGATATAGAAGCCGTGAAATACTACTATCTCATCCAGAAGCTTTACTTAATCTTACCTGTTAAGCAATAGCGGAAGGCATAAGCATAGAAATCTGCAAAATTTGATTGCCTCCTGACCTTAAAGAGATAATAATATAAAAAAACGAAGAAAAGCCTTAGCATGATTCAATGCTCAAAAGATGTCAATCAATATATGAAAATAACAAGAAAGCATAAAACTTTGAACCTCTTTCTCGAGCTCGGGAAGTGCTTTCTTCAATTTATTGATTGTGTCGGCTCTTAAAGCCTTAAGGCCTCTTCTCCACTCCTCCTACAGATGTGTACAGTGCGTTAATATCAGAAAACCTTAAGTATCAAACTCGATTCGAGTATGAAAGGTAAAATAATCTCCACTGTGTAAATTTGTATCCTTGCCTGTGTAAAGTAACCCTGTTTCTCAGCTTTCATCTTCCTGCAAAGTGAGAGTTGAAGGATAAGTAACTGTGGTAAAAAGAAACATAAACAAAAATAAAGTATGAAGAAAATTTAAGATGGATAATAATTACCAAGCAAGCATCAAGATTCTGATATCAGTATGAGACACTTCCAAATTGGAGCATAGTTCCTCTATACCTTCAGGGCTGTTCAGGTAATACCAAACATATCAGAAGCTTTGCGTTCTCAAAGATCAAAAATGTTATGGCGGGAACTGGATATAACAGAAACAATGATCTGTATTTAACTTTTACATGCATTCCATTATGAGCTGAATGATACTAGGACGCAAACCGAGCTTGAGAAGAAATATGATTCGTGCATCAGATGAACACTTACTCAATCAGATTGGAAGATTTATTGGCATACTGATTAAACAAATGATCTATTCGATCCATCTCTTTAGTCGTCGCCTTACTCGAAGCTGAACCATAAGCAAAAGCAAAAATTACACGAAAGTCATAACAAAGCAGAAACGTTTTACACAAAGCAGCAGCAGAAGTTGATTAGACGAAGAAGATTTCAATTGTCAACTACTGATTTTGAAGTGTTCAATTATTCAAAAAAAAAAAAAAACACGATTATTTATATAATTAATTAATCACCCCCCAGCTCCCATCACAGGCTGATAAGATTATAATCCAATTTCCAAGTAAGAAAAGGAAAATCACAAGACTTTTTAGCAAAATCCAAACAACGAAGAAAAAAGAATTAAACTTTCTGCATAATTACACATAAACCCTAGGAAGAATTGGTTAGATGATCGGGAAAGGACAAGAGAGGAGGAGAAAGATAGAGAATAAAAAACCTGAGCGAAAGAGATCCGTGGTGGAAGATGTGATTGAATCAGATTTCTTCTTCGATGCAGCAGAACGACGCATCTGTAGGAGACAGAGAATTTTGGGAAGAAGAAGAAGAATGTAAATTAAATATGCAGAAAGGAGAAAAAGGATTTAATTAAAAGTAAACAAAAAACCCAGAAGAGGAAAGAGTAGAGAGAAGAGGCACCACGAACGAAAAGCTTCTAGATGGGGAAAATAATCTCAGAGACGAGCCACCTGATTGGAAGAGAGAGAGAGAGAGTCGATTGATTTTCTCTTATAAATGATTCTCCTTGTTACAACCTTTTTTTTATATCGCATGTCTATTTATTAGTATTTGATATTTATTATACACACACAATTATAAAGATATACAAACTACACACAATTGTATAAAAGATATAGCACACATTATTTATTTTTAGTTTCCCACTTGGGTCATTTATTTTGTACAAGGTCAAGATACTAATCATTTATCAAGCACGACGTACAGATCATATGTTATGTTTTATCTCCATATGAATTCCTATCGTTGTGTACTGATCTATGATATACATATGTTTAAATTTTGCATATCTAATTATCATAGTACATGACGATGCACTCCACTCTATGTTCTCTGCTTTAAGAATAAAAAACTTTTATGATGCCCTCTGCTCTATGTTTTCTTGTGACCTTCTTATGGAAAACTCTAGATGATATTGGAGGTGAGTAGTGGGGCCTCTACAGCCAGTCAACCAAAAGCATCAAAGTTTCACCTTTCTTTTTGCTCAGAGTGTAATGTAAATACCATTTCTTTTTCTTGTGATGAAGGTTTTGTGTTCTGCTTCGCCAGATGATGGAACAACACTCTTTACAGGAGGATGTGATAAACAAGCAGAAACTGTGGTAATTGTTGTCAGGTGTTCAAGTTCAACCCTTAGCTGTTGCTAAGCATGACCCCTTAGTATTTGCTCTCTTAAATTTTCCACCCGGTAAGCCGTATGATTCAACAATTACAATTTACAGGTTATAAAACTGATGAGAATGAACTTCATTATCCGTGTTGTGCATTTCAGATACATGGGAGTTTCTCCAGTACTGGCTATGATGGTGTTTTCAGTTTCTGGGACAAGGTTGGTCAATCAAGGCTCAAGATATCTTCAGAAGCATCTTTTTTTTTTTTTTTGTCTGTGCTTTCTTCAACTTGTTCCATGTCCTTTATATCTAACAGTCACATATTATTTCCCCCACAAATATCTCAGGCCATGTCAAAATGCGACCAGTCAAGTAGTTGCACTATGTTCAACCACGATGGGTCAATATATGCAGATGCGGGGTATGCAACTCTTGCTTAGCTATGTTACAATGCAAACACTAAAGAAGCACTAAACTGATGATGTTCAAATCCCTTTTTGAGTTTGGAAATTATGTGGGTAGCGCTTGCTTGAAACGTTTATAATAATAGGTTGGTTGTGAGAGGAGCAGAGGTACAAAAAAAAATCACAAATCAGATAGATGCTGCCAAGACCTGTCTATCCTTGCCCCTGCGAGACAAGCCAGCAGAATAGTAGTTTCTCGCTCCTGAAGAGTATATGGACCAGAATGGATTTAGGCTCTTCCCTCTTTTAAGTGTTTGAGCAGTCTAGGCGTAGACGTATTACTATGTTCAGAGCCAAAGGTTGTTTTACTTTTACTCTCCTACTTCAGCTTCTGTAAGATAGTGATATATACTAGTCATGATACAGAATTACAGATGGTAAAGGAGCAGTTTTGAATCATTGCAAGTCCATAATTCCCTACTGGATAAATCTTTGTCCATATCATATCATCTAGAATCGGTTCTTTGAGTGACTGTTACCATGGTAAACAAGTCAGAGAGATGATAATCGTACCGTATGATTGTTTACTAACTGCTAATGTTACAGAAAAGTTAATCCTTGTACACAAATTTTGATGCATATCAGCGTAGTCTCATACGAGATGATCATGTTGTGGTAGATGCTACCCTTTTGAGCTCCCTAGGTAGAGCTTCTATCAAAAGCTAGTTTACATGAACAATACTAGAGTACATAGTAATGTTATCATTACACGGTTCTCCTGTTACCATCATCTTCTAAAGCAGTTTTGTCTGCCCTCTCACGACCATAAGCTTTGTCAGTCGGAAGGGTATGACCCACATTCTTAAGAAACCAAAGCGCTGCTTCTGCTGCCTGCTCAGCTGCTATTTTCTTCTTGTTCTGTGGATCCCCAAAACTCTCCAGAACCGTAATCAGAGAACCTTCTTTGATTTCAACAGTCACTCTGACTATAAATCTGAACAAAACAACCAACAAAAAGCCATGTTAATGCTAAAAGACTTCAACCTGGAAAAAAAAAATGTAAGAGAGAGTGCAGAATTCATGTCCCCCTTACAGTCTCGTATTGCCTGGGACGTTTTCGTTGCACGACTCATACACTGGTGCTTTCCAATGCCTAACACCACATAACTTATACAACTGTGCTTTGGCAGAGACTTTCTGTTGAGTCCCTTCTAAACACACGCATTGTGAATAACAAAACAAAATGTCAATACAGACGAGAAACAACTTGCATTGTCATATCTAAAACCCGAAAGGTGAGAGATAATTGACGAGTTTTTAGCTTTTGGTTCAATAAAATTTTGAGGAATGACGCAGCTATTCTCTCCAAATAAAGGAAACATAGCACTGAATAGTCTCATTCAATAGCAAAAGCGTTCAATGCTTAAAAACCCAAAAAAATCAATACCTCTTTTTTTCTGAACAAAAAAAAGGGCAAATCTTTATAGCTTAATTACAAAACAAGTAAAATGTGAAGAAGAACATGACCTTCAGTTTTGGGCTTTGTTGTGGAAGGCACCAAAGCAGCTTCTGGGTCGGAAAGTTCAAGACTGTTTGACTCCATCTGTAAGGAGGCATTGTCTTTTTCAACATCATCATTCAGCTTCCTCATCTTAAATCCATTCTGTAGCATCATCCTCGGCTTTGGTGTCTGACAATTAAATAAAACCAAAACAAGAATCAACTGATCCCAGAAACGATATCGAAGTCAAGTTAGGGTTTTTCCTCCTTTTTTCACATTCCCACACTCACACGTTTAAATTCTTGCGGACAAAATTACCAACGAAATACCAGAAAAGAAGAAAAAAAAAATTGATTCAGTTCTTCTCCAATATAGAAGATTACAGCGCGAAATGAGAGAAGAGGAAAAGTTATATATCAAATCGGAATTTCTTACGGGAGAGTTCGGAACTGATGATGAGGGGCCTAGAGGATACATCGTTGAGACTGAAGAAGATATTAATTGGGTTTTTTTCTTTTTCTTGTTTTTCCTCAGCTGGATCGAATATTTTTTTGGTGCTTCTTCTGATTCCTGTAAGGCTGGGGAAAATGGCTCAGATACTCTCGCAAGTGACCAAATAACCTCAGATGCTCTCGTTATAATTTTTTTTTGTTAAACAATGGAAATGACCATAAAACCAGATGAAATACATAAGATTTACAATTTGACCTTGGGCCTGAAATGAGTTTTCTTGAACTTGGGCCAGATATTAAAAAATTGGAAGAATTTTTTCAAGTTCCCTCTTCCCTTCCCGAACTCTCTCTCTTCTCTTCCTTACAAACTCAAACGTCCCATCCCATCTCTCTCTCTCACGAAACCGAAATTCCCCCAAAACCACCACTTTCTTCCCAAACCCTAACAGCGACGGAGACTGTTTCACGGCAAGCAAAAGATGGCACCAAGGACGAGAAATATGCGGAAGAAGAACCCGAACCCGAGTGAGAAGCCGCCGCCGCCGGCAAAAGATGACCCGACAGACGGTGACCACCGAATACTGACCCGCCGAACCATGTCCCCACAAAGGCTGACCCGACGGGGGAGGCAGAAGAAGAGAGGATGAAGCAACAGGTTTGCAGGAAATTTGTAGTATTATTTGGTAATACTAGCTTGATGGTAAAACTAAGAAAACCGGGTAAAACTACTGAAATTTTCTAATATTCTGTTATATTGAACTTTGTATGTTGCAGGGTTTGATGCGACCAGAGTTATTCTTGAAGCCGGATGTATATTGCAAGGGCATTAAACTACCCACGAGCATGCGTTAATTTTGAACCTTTGTTTTGGAACCTTTGTTTAATTTGAAACTTTGTTTTGGAACCTTTGTTTAACATAGTGTTACGAAGTAACATTAGAAATACCCAGTGTTACAAAGTAACATTAGAAATACCAAGTGTTACGAGATTATGTATCTTCATATTTATGTTGGGATTATGTTTTAACATTGTAAATACGAAGAACAATTATATAACATTAGAAATACTAAGTGATACTACGACAGAGTAACAAAAGTGAAACTTAGTACAACTATCTAACATTAGAAATACTAAGTGATACGAGTAACAAAAGTGAAACTTAGTACAACTATATAACATTAGAAATACTAAGTGATACTACAACAGAGTATCAAAAGTGAATACTAAGTCGTCAATAACACGGAAATTGCAGATAAGTCTTCAATAATAAAGCTGCTTTTCCATCTCCTCAACTGTATTTCCAACTTTCTGGATCTCTTCTTCAACTCCAAAAACTCATGGCTAGCGATAGGGGAGTCCATTATCCTACATAAAAAACGAACAGATATGAAATTGAAGATTTTACTCACCAAAAAGGACACAAAAAACCCAGATCTGAGATTGCGGATATTGTACCTTGTAATCTGAGAGATGAAGGAGAGATGAGAGATTTGAGAGAAAGATGGATGAAAGAGAGAAAACAATGGATGAAAGAGAGAGAACGATGGATGAAAGAGAGAGAACCAGAGATGAAAGAGAGAAGAAAGAGAAGAGAGAAGAAAGATTTGTGCAGAGAGAGAAAGTGAGAGGTTGGAATGACAAAAGTGAGAGGTGGGAAAGAGAGAAGAATTGTATTTTTCGCCTAAAAAAATCACTTTCCCTCCTAAAAATTATAATTTCCCGCCTATATTTTTTATTTTCCGCCTCTATTTAAAGTTACCCCATTGGAAAATACACGTAGTAATACCAAGTTCTTAGTTATACCAAATTTCGAAAAATTTGACCCAAAAATTCACCACCTTATCCTAGTATTACACCAACTAGAAGTTATAATTTTTAGTATTACAGTTCAAGTACATTGTTTTCCATGAGAATATCATAGTCCTGTGCAATAATATGATCGAAAATGATATTATTGTACTTTTCACTAAACAAATTGGTTCTCCTTATGAAAGAGTTTGTTAAAGTATAAGGAAGTTTCTTGGAAAAACCATGTAAGTTGAAGTTTCTTTGAAAATAAGTTGATGGGTTAATTATTATGTTTGTTTGCCATATGAATTTTAATTTTAACACTAAAAACTAATCCATCTCGACAATCAGTTATTTTTTTCAATTATTATGTTTGTTTGCCATATAATTTATAGTTCTAACAATTATTTGCTTTGAAAAGTCAAATGAAACACAATATTGATAGTATTACAACTATTATACAGAAAACAATAAAATAACCCAATTTATAGCCTAATGATATTAAATTACATAAATCAAACGTTGAAAAGTCAACTCAAACACAAATTCATAGTTTTACCAGTATTACAAAAAGACAATACAAAATCATAAATTGAAGTTTTCTCCAAAAAGCAACCCTCCTTGATGTAATCCGGTACATTCCACGAATCACTATCAGAATCACTATCAGAATCACTATCAGAATAAACATCCTCCTCTTCTTCTTCTTCTTCTTCTTCTTCTTCTTCTTCATTTCCACCTCTGTTGTCAACATGCAGCGTTATGGCATTAGGTCCTATTACTACGCTTTCATCATCAACACGCTTATAATTCTTACCATAAGAGCTTGTTCCGGCTCTCGATTGTTGCACGGGCTGTTCCGGTGTACTAAGCAACTTCACTAGCAACACACATCTATGGTTCTCACTATCAAATGCGTTAAATATACCAAGAGATCCTCATCATCACAAATATATGACATTTGCTCACATCCACCCAATCTAGCAATGTAACTCAATTGCAATCTAATCTTACTTTCATCTAACCCAAGCTTCTTGTATAACCTAGCTTCGATCATCGGCATAGTTATCTCCTCAAATGATGTCTTGAACATTAGACCATTGATGAGACCTTCACATTTATAATGTATGGCCATGTTATTGCTCATTTTAACCTGCCAAAAACTATAAAAAAATCCCACAAAATCTCGATCAATACTGTTTTTTGTTGACAGTAATACCCTAGTTTTCTAAGTTATACACTACTTGTTCCAGTTAAATACTAGTTTTACTAGTTATACATCGTTTCCCATTGTTTCTAGTATTAGTAGTTATACTATTTTCGCAGAGATCCAGGTTCTCAGATCCAATCGAGATTTCAAAAACTTATAATTCACCACGATTCAGCCACCGTATTGCATTTGTAGCCAATGTAGAGTCATATTCAACCCAGAAACATTCGTTACACACCAATGCATCAAATCCAAATTTCTCCTACTTTTTCAATTTCAAATCCCTAAAACCCAAAAACCACAAAACCTAAAAAAAATTAACACATACCTCAATTTCGGACCTCCACGAAGCTCCGGCGGTGAAACGGCGGCGAACAGAGGTCGACGGAGCTCGTCGGTTGTCTCTCGTCGGGGAGGGAAAGAGAGGAAAGAGAGAGAAGAGGAGAGAGAGTAGAGAGGAGAGAGAGAAGAGAGAGAAGGTCAAGGTCAAAGGGGGAGAAGCTGGGTCAAAGTCAATTCATTAAGGGTAAAAAGGTCAGACAACATTAACAAGAGTAGGGTAGATTGAAGGAGAGTTTTGTTGATCACTTTTTTTTGTAGAGGAGCATCTGAGATGATGTCCCGTAAGGCTGTAAGCTATCCGACTTCCAAGTAGTTCAGTTCGTGTTTTATTCTGTGTCGGAAATCTGTTTTTTTTTTTTTTTTTCAACAGTCGGAAATCTGTTTTTTCGTCTACTTTTGAGATATCTCATCAACTGAACGGTTAATTTAAATGGGCTTACAATTGGAATAGGCCTTTGTTTTCTTTTGATAAATGAGCGGCCCAGAAATCAACTAGTTTTTTTAACTCTGAGTCTGAGTGCACTCGAGTTTTTATTTTATCATTGCAATACCTAGAGATGTCAATGTGGCCCGTCGCCCGCGGGCCTGGCCCAAATAAGCCCAAAACGGGGCGGGCTCGGACATAAAAATAAATGCCCAAATATTGGCGGGCATCGCGGGTCAAACGCGGGCTCGACAAATAATAAATGCCACAACCACACAGCAAAGCTAACCCGTAACACACAACAATGGGCAGACCGAACAAAAACATGCAACACTTAGATCAATTTCTTCATTTCATTCTAATTTGCTTGCGAAATCGCGACTACAAAAGTACAAAGTGACGATGATGCAAAGTTCCTCTGGTTTTTGGATAGATGATATATTTTTCATGCTTTCCGGAGATATCTCTAATGGAAGGGATCAATTTGGTGGATTCGGTGGTCATCGGAGGCTGAATCTGGGTCAAAGAGCGGTTCGACGACAACTATCGAAAGTTCGAAACCATAACTTATAAGGTTCAGCTTTCTCATCTTCTATCTCAAAGGGGAACCCAATAGCATGAAAGGGTTTGTTGTTTCTTTAGTTCGGATATTCTTGTTCTTCTTTTCACTTGAATGACTTGTTTCTTATGGCCATTATATCTCGCTAATTGTAAATGTGTGGGTAAAATTTGATTATGAATTAGATAGCTTAGCGTTTGTCTCTTCTTGCATGATTACACATGTGTTTGCTTGAGACAAGTGATTGCGTGCCTTTTTAGTGGATAGTTATTAATTCACGAGGTTGCTAATTCTTGAGAACGACCCGTAGTCGTCGACTTGGATGATGATGACCATATGATCAAAGAATTCTTAGATCCATGATTGCATAGACTTAGTTATTTTCGTCTTTGTGTCTACATTTTTTTCTGAAGAAAAAATATTAATTATGATCAGGAAATCATTCAAGTATGAAGTATCAAGAAAGAGAGATTAAGATTCTTAATCATTCAAGATGAATCCCATGTTATGAAGTACTTAGATGTCTTGCTGTCTTTCTTGGATAAACGTGTGAAAGATTCTGGTACGGTTACTCATTTCTCTTCTTGGTAAGATTTATATAATAACCACGTCTCTTTTGTGTGAGTTATCTTATATATTGTTGGTGCAGATAATCATGAAGAGACTTTACTTACTATCAAGAGAGGTGTGAAGATGAAAGACACCGTTATTGTAAATTATGATGATTTTGTAAACGATGTCGAAGTTGGGGACATACTTTTTTTATCGATGGTAAGAGCCTACACATAAGATTACTGTTATTTTTAAATTTTTAATGGCTATATGATTCTTTGTTTTAGTTCTAACAAGAGATGGCTTCTTGTGTCTGTCTTTATACTATGTGGAATGATGGCGCTAGCTGTTAAATCAAAGACCAGCGATTTGGTTAAATGTGTACTTATGGACGGTGGAAAGCTTCAGTCTAGACGTCACTTGAATGTTCAAGGAAATAGTGCGACTCTTCCTTCCATAACAGGTTGATGGATACTCGTGCCTCTCTTCTTTACATTACTGATTCTCTTTCTCAGGGGACTATTTGAATGTTAAGTTAACGAATTAGTAGAATTTGAAAATTATTGATAGGATATCGGATGATAGGTTTAAATTTTTTAACAAATATGACTGTTTATACATTTTTTAAAAAACTGGGAATATTCTAATTTAGATTAACTTGAAAGTTGAAACCTTTTTTTATAATTAGAGTTTTTTTTTTTTAATAAAAACGGGTTTTAAAACCCCTATTAACCTAATTTAACCTAAGCCTAAAGAAACTACTCTACTCCTCTGTATTCATTCGGCTGAGAAATTGAGATAGCTGAGTTTGGGTGAGGGAGTGGTGATCATCGCCTTGAGGCAGAGGGTTTGAGATACAGAGAAGTGATCGTGATTCAAGTGGTCGGCGCGATCATCTTCAGTAACTAAGTCGTGACTTCTAGAGACTAGAGTACTGGACTTGGTGAGTTTAACTTGCTTTGTTTATGTTTGACGTGGTTTAATTTCTTGTATGATTAATTAACCTTTAATATTAAAACGGATACTAATTATAAATTTGCAATCTTAATGACAGAGTTCTGAGGACTTTTCCCATTTACAGTCGATAGATTTGGAGTCTCAAAGAGTTACTGCAACTCTAAATGCTGAAGATTTTAGCGAGCTCTGATGGATCACAGCAGATGCAAGGTCGTAAAAGAAAGCTCATTCAAGTTGATGATGATGAGGTTGATTCTGATATTGAGATCACCCCTGACCCAAGACAAAGAAATCAGGTTGTAGAGGAAGTGAATGATGTCAGAAACAAAGCATCTGCTGCGAGTAAGTTGAAGAAACCTATGTTTCAGGCTACAATAGATGGTGGAAAGGGAAGGGCTTCTAAACTGAATAAGAGAGATACAACATCGATTGATGCTCAAGAGGTTAATGCTGAAACAAATAATATCCCTGAACCGAGGAAGAGGAGCCGTGCTGAAGTTGCTAAAAATAAGAAAAAAATGTTTCAGGGTGATTCAAGTCAGCATAGTAAGAAGAAGAAACAAACTGTTCTGAGTGAAGATGAATCTGATGAAGATGACAAAGGGAAGTCATCAACTCAAAAGCCTAAGAAGGATCCCAGGCAATATTCCAAGGCGTGGGAAACTTTCGCTGTCGTTAGAAAGCCGAATGGTGAGCAAAAAGCTGTATGCAAACATTGTAAGGCGGAGTATGCACATGACTCACATACACATGGTACCAATGCTTTATTAAGGCATCAGAAGAAATGCCTTCTTACTCAAAGGAATGGGGATGTTGGAGATATGTTGGTCACGGCAGATGCTAAACTACAAGCACGTAAGTATGACCATCATGTATTTCGTGAGATGATAACTAAGTCTATTATCAAGCATGATCTTCCATTTGCTTATGTTGAGTATGAAAGAGTTAGAGCAGCTTGGAAGTACCTGAATGCTGATGTTAAGTTTATTAGCCGAAACACTGCTGCAGCAGATGTTTATCGATTCTATGAGAATGAGACAGCTAGCTTGAAGAGGGAACTAGCTAGTCTTCCTGGAAGAATCAGCTTCACATCTGATTTGTGGATAGCAATTACACATGAGGGATACATGTGTGTGACAGCTCATTATATTGATCGCAACTGGAAGCTGAACAACAAAATCATAGCATTTTGTGCTCTCCCACCACCACATTCAGGTATGAATTTAGCAATGGAAATTCTTGATACATGGAAACAGTGGGGAATTGAGAAGAAGGTTTTTTCCATCACATTGGACAACGCTACATCAAATGATTCAATGCAGGATATTCTGAAAACTCAGCTGACTTTGAGGAATGATTTGTTGTGTGGAGGTGAGTTTTTCCATGTTAGATGTTCAGCTCACATACTTAATCTCATTGTTCAAGATGGCTTGAAGCTTATTGGCAATTCTTTGCATAAAATCAGAGAGAGTATCAAGTATGTTACAGCATCTGAATCTCGTGAGATACTTTTTGGAAAATGTGTGGAATCTGTGGGTTTGGTCTTGAAGGCTGGTTTGATATTAGATGTGCAGACAAGATGGAATTCAACGTACAACATGCTTGATAAGGCTATTAAGTATCGTGCAGCATTTGTTAGTCTTAAGAAGTTTGATGGGAAAAACTACAAGTTCCTTCCAACTGATGAAGAATGGAACCGAGCAAAGGAGATTTGTGATTTTCTGGATCCATTTTATGAGATCACTCGTCTTATGTCAGGTGCAACATATCCGACATCGAACTTATACTTCATGCAGGTCTGGAAGATCCAAAATTGGCTTAAAGTTAATGAGGCAAGCGAAGATGAAATTGTCAGAAATATGATCATACCGATGCAGGAGAAGTTTGATAAGTATTGGGAAGAAGTGAGTGATGTTTTCGCAATTGCAACTGTTTTTGATCCACGGCTGAAGCTTGCACTTGCAGAATTTTGTTTTAAGAAGCTTGATCCGAGTTCTTGTGAAGCAAAGATGGAACGTTTGCGTCGTAAACTTCGAGTTCTGTTTGAATCCTATGATACAAAGTCTAAGTCCGCATCACCTTCTACAGCGACACAATCACGGGAAATATATCAACAAAGTGGAGCTAAGGAAGGACAAAAAGGAAGTTTTGCGAATTATGATGTAAGTGCTTTCTCTTCATAACTTATAAAAAAGAGTAGAAAGTTAAGCATTTTTTATTTATTTTTATTTGTATTTCTTTTCAGGATTTCATTGCTTTTCGCAAGAAAAGTGTTGCTGCCAGTGGGAAGACTTATCTGCAAGCATATCTTGATGAACCTGCAATAGACATGCTGGAGTATGAGAGTTTGGATATCCTGAAGTATTGGAAAGACAACTCTCATAAATATGGTGAGTTAGCTTCAATGGCTTGCGATCTTTTGAGTATTCCAATCACAACCGTAGCTTCAGAATCCTCCTTTAGCATTGGATCACGTGTTCTGAACAAGTATAGAAGCCGGCTACTTCCCAAGAATGTGCAAGCTTTGATTTGCAGTCGTAATTGGTTAAGAGGATTTGAAGCATATGAAAATGGTAAAGATAAGATCCATATCACAACTTTTAGATTTGGTTTATAATGCTTTAGTAGTACGTTTGTTAACTTGTTCACATTGGCAGAGGATGAGTCTGATGCTGAAGATGACACACTTCCGTCTTTCGAATCCATTGCCAATGCCGAAGATGAGGACGAAACCGAAGATTGATGAAAATGAAGTTCGTTTCATTTTGCTTTACCATTTCATGACTTCTAGTTCGGTTTTTTTATTTGAAGATTTGAACTTTCGTTAAAGACTTTTTGTTGCATTTGTTTCATTTTTTTGACTTGGAGTTGATTTTTCAGTGTTTTGAATGAAGAAAACTATTGTTTTGGAGCAAAACTTTATAAAATTTACGTTTGATTTAGTTTCAAACCAAGTTACACTTAATGCCCGCGGGCCGGACCGCCTAACCGCATATATATGGCGGGGCGGGTTAGGGCTGGCCATTTTGGACCGCCGCCCGCGGCGGGTTGGACCGCACAGCCCGTTTACAAGACACGACCGCAGCGGGATGGGCCATTTGGACGCAGGCCGGCCCGTTTGACATCTCTAGCAATACCTTTCTCTAGTTTTTGGGCAATTCAGAAATGGAAGTTGATTAGCATCCGTGGCTAAATTATCTTAAGAAAAATACTTACGAATAAAGAATGAGTAACAACTAACAACTAAATTGAAGTCAAGTTTTCGAAAGAAGATAGAGTTTGCAGACAATGAAGATAAGCATGAAGTGAATTGTGCAAACGCATTCAATTACAACGGTGGCACATAATTCAAAATCTCTAAGCAACTAAAGCTTTAAATACATATTCCAAACAAACAAACAAAATTCCTTTGTATAGTTTTGAATCTCTAAAATCAATATTGATTTACTAGAGATAATGATCTGTTTTATTTCTGTGATCTACGATACTCCACAAGAAAAATAATGATCCATACTCGTCTTGGTAAAACAAAAAAAAAGTGATGGAAATGCAAATAAAAAGCGGAGCATATATGTATTTTTTACCATGCCATGAGCATACTAGCTAGAGTTTATAACACTGTCGCTCTATCTTGTGTGTGTTTTTGTGTGAATTATCACAGAAAAACTCGTGATAACTGCTGTGATCCTCCTCTTTGCCATTGAATTGTGTAGTCAAGATAACTCTCATCTTCCTCTATCAGCATTTACTATCCCTACATTTTCCCATGAGGCATAGACATTATTCATATCTATATTCTTTGTTTAAAACAAAAGTTAAAATGGACTATAGTATAGTACTGATCTTATATATAGAACTGTCTTCTACCCTGTTCGTAGAAGCTCTCTATCAAAAAACAAAAAAACACAAAACAAAAGAAGATGAAAGCAAAACAACTTCTTGTGATTGGATTCTTGTTTTCACTACTCCTTCTAATCGACACTCACACGACCGAGTCCATATCAGATCATGAAGAGAACGCAAACGCACAAGATGTAACCACAAAGGATCAAAAGCAAACAAACAGAGGAAGACGCAGTGGTAGCGGTCAGAATCGTCGTGGACGCAGAAGCTGCGATCCACTGTACCGATTCTTATTCGGAATCTGTGGCCGTTGGCCTTTTCCAACAACACCTTCACCGGAAAACCCTTTTCTCTCTTTTCAACCACCACGTGCACCTCCGCGTCCAAGACCGCGTCCACCGCCATTGGTTCCATCGCCCCCACCACCGCGTCCACCACCACGCCCAAGGCCGAATCCACCGCCGTTAGTTCCATCACCACCACCACCTCCCCCTACGCCGCTCGTTCCTTCACCTCCTCCTCCCTCCCCGCCACCGTTTCTCACATTCCCTTCGCCGCCACCGCCAGTGATAGCGTTTCCACCGCCGTTGGTGCCGTCTCCTCCGCCGCCGCAGCCACCACCACCTCCTCAATACGATTCGCCGCCGACGTTCTCTCTTCCACCGCCATTAGACGAGTTTCCACCTATGCCACCAATAACCTGGCTGCCTCCACCGGATGTTTCCGGCCAATCCTCGCCGGCGGAGGACTTTGATCCGATTCCTCCTTAGTAAACGGAACAGCCTACGTTGTAATACAATCATGTTATATTTTCTGTTTTCCTCTCTCGCGTGTAATGTAACGGAACAATTTTGATGTCCTCTAAAATCTAATTAATTTCGTACGTAAATGCACTTTCAAAAGAATTTTAGAATCATCATGAAGACAGATTGATACCGGAAAGAGTCTCGCTGTTTCATATTCTAATGGGCTGACTTGGAGACAGTTTTAGAGAACCTGGCCCAGAAAAGCGAATAAGGCCTTTTTGAGTTTTGATTTTTAATGTGGGGTGGGGTCAGGTTGTTTCAAACGAGGTAATAACGAAGAGCAGCTGAAGCAACGGCGTGGGATAAGAGAACAATTCTCGAAGTGAAGACTCCTTTCTAATTCAATGCGGCTTTCTTCGAGCAGAGCAGAATCGAACAACTAACGCCACGTTTACATGCTTATTTGCATTTATTTTCACTTCTTCTACTCTCTTCCTTACCGTTTGTTTGTTCGTATCTACTATCTACAAATTTAACTTCTCTATGTATTTCATCTCCACGTTCCATTCTTGCAGATAGCGTCACTTGTTTAACCAGTTCTAATCAAACCGTTTCTGTAGACCCATGATTTTATATGGTTTAATTTCGGTCCGGTCTTTACGATTTGTTCCCCTGGCTAGTTTGCAAAAGAAAAGAAATCTGTGCTTGGATTTTTAACAGACCGGTTTTAAATCCAACCATCACGATCTTGGTTGATCTATTTGATGTAACAGATAACTCTTATCTCGTAAACAAATTATCTTGTGCTGCTCAAAATCGGACTCACTAGACCGGCGTATGCTTTTCACATTGACTCTAAACCGGAATGGATCTTATGCTTATTAAAGATTTGCTACAACATAAACAAAATAGTTCTGTCGATATTCACTTCAATATTCTTTTGAGCGGAGAGGCTGTGGGCTGGCTAACACTCACATCTCAAGAGCTCTAAATTCCGAGCCAGTCTTACTTATTGCCTCTTTGCATTGGATTGTGAACCAAATAAATATGCTCCTTTATTACCAAAAATATTCATTGAATCCTTACAAAATTAAGGTATTTTTTTCCAAGTGACAAACATAAGAATTCCCAAAAAATTCAAAACATAATCGACAATCAATGATTCTACTATAAATATATACACATGATAGTTTAGTTCTTGCATGTCTTAGGAAGAAAGAGAAGAAAACGAGAAAGATGAAAGGAGTCGTAATATTATGTGTGGTTACACTGCTTTTGATTAGTGTGTCAATAACAGAATCAATAGAGAATCCACAAAGACACAGAGAGGAAGACAAGAAAGGTTTGGTTAAAAGACACAGAGAGGAAGGCAAGAAAACTTTGGTTAGAAGACACAGAAGAGTCAAAAGCAGAAGAAGAGACCGAAGTAGAAACGGGGAAGCCTTCTCAACCAAATGCGATGTGTTCTTCCGGTGCGTGTTCGGCACTTGCGGTCAATGGAATTTCCCAATTGTGCCTTGTCCTCAAAACCCTTTCTTGCCACCTCCGCAGGTTTTACCACCGCCAATTTTACCACAACTGCCGCCACCCCCGGTTGTCATACCCTGCCCGCCACCACCGCCACCACCGTGTGTTACTTGTGTACAAGCATCACCACCACCAATCCTGGTTCCTTGCCCACCTCCACCAATGCCACTACCACTGCCTCCTCCTCCTGTGCCTTGCATTACTTGTGTCACAGCCCCGGAACTGCCTCCTCCTCCGGTGCCTTGCATTACTTGTGTCTCAGCCCCGGCACCGCCTCCTCCTCAGCCTTGTATTGTTTGTACCACGGCACCGGCTCAACCTCCACCAATACCTTGTCCACCGCCACCATTACCTTGTCCACCGGTCATCCCATTTGTCCCTCACCCGTTTCTACTACCTCCACTACACCCTTTAATTCCAATTCTGCCACCACCAACACCATCGTCAACGCCTTCTCCGGTTCCAATCCTACCTCCACCTACTCCGGTGCTACCCCTTCCTCCACCTGCTGCGCCTCTTCCGCCACCATTATCTTCCTCTCTTCCATCACCATCCCTTCCATTAGTGTTATCTCCACCACCACCACTACCTGCCGGCTCGGTTTCACAGCCACCGTTTACTATGACGCCTGCACCTCCTCTTTTAGGCAGCGGAGCTCCGGGAACCACCGGTTCACCTCCTTCACCTCTTCTAGGCGGTGGAGTTCCAGGAATCACTGGTTCACCTCCTCCTCCTCTCTTAGGCGGCAGCACTCCGGGAATCACTGGCTCACCACCACCTCCTCCTCTATTAGGCGGCGGCACTCCGAGAATCACTGGTTCACCACCTCCTTTTTTAGGCGGCGGAGCTCCGGGAATCACTGGTTCACCTCCTCTTTTAGGCGGCGGAGCTCCAGGTACCACCGAATCACCACCACCACCTCCTCTTTTAGGCTCCGGAGTCCCAGGAAATGCCGGCACACCTTCTCCGCCGTTGGTCGCCGACGTCCCACCTCTGCCACCAATGACAGGGTTTTCACCACCTGATAGAATCACCATATCACCACCGCCATCTCCTGTTGGCCTCCTTCCTCCGCCATTAGATCGTTCTACATTAACACCGCCGGATATAACCACCGGAACTCCACCACCCGCGCCGGTTATGCCTTCACTACTCCCACCACCGGTAGACAATTTTCCACTGATCACATCGCCGCCTGACCAATTTACACCAGAATTTCCACCACCTGATGAAACAATCGAGCCACCAACTGACCAGTCAACACCTTCGCCACCAGACCTTCCCGTGATTTTGCCTCCACCAGTTCAAGATTTCCCGCCAATTATACCTCCACCGGTTCAAGACCTCCCTCCGATTTTTCCTCCACCGGTTCAAGATCTCCCTCCGGATTTGCCTCCGCCGGCTCAAGACCTCCCTTCGATTTTACCTCCACCGGTTCAAGAGTTCCCGCCTATTTTGCCTCCACCGGTTGAATACTTTCCACCGATTTTACCTCCACCGGTTCAAGACCTCCCTTCGATTTTACCTCCACCGGTTCAAGAATTTCCGCCGATTTTGCCTCCGCCGGTTCAAGACTTCCCACCGATTTTCTCAACACCACCGATCCTGCAAGATCCACCGATAGTTCCAATATTCTCCACACCACCAGTTCTTGGAGATTTCCCACCGCAAACTCCCGTGTTTACTACGCCGCCAGAGGTAACGAATCCATGGCTACCGCCGGAGCAGCCGCCGGTTACGTCCATCCCAACGATTCCGGAAAATCCATTTCCAACCCCGGACATGGGTTCAAATCAACCGTTGGTTCAGCTTCCTACACCCTCTTGGGATTCACCACCGTTTAATCGTTAATTTTCTATATTTTCAAATTCTCCTTTTTTTTGCTTAATCATAAATATGTAACGTGAGCTAAACGTAATTAGCAGCAATGCCACATTGTACAAATCTATGGCTGTGATTTGCATTTCAGTAGAAGACAAGTTTATAAACTCTATATAATCAGAGTGGCCTCTAGAGGAGAGTATCCACGTGTCATTTTCATATTTCTCTCGTAAATTAGATTATAAATTAAATGTAGAAAATTGAGTTGGCAAGTAGAAGACAAAAGTGAGTGATGTGGATATGGTGAAGTTGTTTCTGACTTCTAATTGGTCAGAGATCTATCCACGACAGCCTCTGAGATTTCGTCTATAGATTCTCATCATCTCCACATTGCCCCTCTAAATCACCTCCCTTTGATTCTTTTTCCTCCAAAAAAACAGAGAGAACAAAACACCCATTTCCACTCTTGAGAGGTAAAAAACAGAGGAGACATATTACACATCTCATGGCGATGGCGGTCTCCGGAGCTGTGCTCGGTGGGCTTGGTTCTTCGTTCCTCGCCGGAGGCAAGAGGAGTGCCGCCGCATTGGGAAGCGGCGTAGGCGCTGGGGCTACGAGAGTTGGCCGGAAAACTCTGATTGTCGCTGCTGCGGCTGCTCAGCCCAAGAAATCGTGGATCCCCGCCGTTAAAGGTGGCGGCAACTTCCTCGACCCTGAATGGCTCGATGGCTCGTAAGTCTATTCACTCAAATCTCTCCGTTACTAGCATAAACAACGAACAATGGTGATTCTGATTGTTCGTAGCTCTAATTTGTAAATTGGATCTCAAAGAGTAAGAAATTCCCGAGTCGAATGTGAATGATTTTCATTCAATTGTCTCATATAGTGAATACTGCTTTGGTTCATAACTCTGGTTTTGACAGGCTACCCGGAGATTTCGGGTTCGACCCGTTGGGTTTGGGAAAAGACCCGGCTTTTCTGAAATGGTACAGAGAGGCAGAGCTGATCCACGGCCGATGGGCGATGGCAGCGGTTCTCGGGATCTTCGTCGGGCAGGCATGGAGCGGCGTGCCATGGTTTGAGGCCGGAGCTGATCCACGCGCGATCGCACCGTTCTCTTTCGGATCACTTCTCGGGACCCAACTGCTGCTCATGGGTTGGGTGGAGAGCAAACGGTGGGTGGATTTCTTCAACCCGGATTCTCAATCTGTTGAGTGGGCAACGCCGTGGTCGAGGACCGCCGAGAACTTCGCCAACTACACCGGCGATCAAGGATATCCCGGTGGAAGATTCTTCGATCCGTTGGGCCTCGCCGGGAAGACACGCGACGGTGTTTACGAGCCGGACAGAGAGAAGCTGGAGCGGCTGAAACTTGCGGAGATTAAGCACTCTAGGCTCGCAATGCTTGCTATGTTGATCTTTTACTTTGAGGCCGGACAGGGGAAAACGCCTCTGGGAGCCCTTGGTTTGTAAGAACGATGTTTTTGAGTCTGTAGATATAATTTCTCCTCTCCTCTTCTCAATGTGACATCTCGGAATAGATCATATGGTTGCTTTAAAATGGGAAAAACGTAATATGATATCATGAAAAGGCATAATAATTTTTATTATCACAATCCAAATGTGAAAGGGAATACTACTAAACATCAAGGAAAGAGAACCGCAACTTCATTTTGTTGCAGCAAACGCATGATTGAAGAGCTCAAACTGAAACAATGGAGTAAGAGAGAAACAAAAACATAGAGCTGCGCGAGTTTCTTCCCTAGAGAGTAAAATGCCTAACAGGGTTTTGAACAGCTAAGTCTCACTTCCAACAGCGCGTTGCCCGAACCAAAAGAGGGCGGAGATAGAACCATAGGGGTTCCTAACGCATAAAGCTTACAACTTGTAATCCGGGTTGTCACGAAGGCTGAGTTTTGACAGGACAAGGCAGTAAGAATCCCAGTCAGTTCGTCTTAGATATTTCAACAGCTTCTTCCGTTTCTGCACCATTGCTAGAAGTCCCTTCCGCGAATGCTTGTCCTACGGTTATACAGCCACCGGCTATGACATCAGGGGGTACACAAAAATATTGAAAACAACGTGGGAGTTTTACCTTTTTGTGCAGAGCAGAGGCCAGATGCTTGATTTTAGTAGTGAGCTGCGCAACTGCAAGGAGAGACCAGAGGACATCAAAAGACAATCTAACCAGAATCTGTCTCGGAAAACTGTGATCCTTTTGATAGCTAGGGCCAACATCGATCAGAGAACCGTCGGCCTTAAGTCGAATTTACCTTGCACGCGTGCAGAACCACAATCTGATTCCGACATTTTGAAATCTTCCCTGACTTTGGTGAGCTCAATTTTCATCTTCTCAGCAGAGGACAGGTTATCTGTGTGGAAGTACTTCGTTGATGAAGTCGCATAAAAACAGATCAATACACACAGTTTATTTACTGGTCACAACAGAGCATTGTATAAAAATATTCATAGACGAAAGACCACCAAGAGAACAAAAGAAGCCTTTTGTTTCCAACTAATTTAGCTTCAATGTCCAAAAGCGAAAAAGAAAAACTTACAGTTTCAACTAGATCATCTTTTGGAGGATAATGCTTGTATTCAGGGGTATCATGCACATAGCCCAATATGTCGAAATTCTGCTCTGCAAGCATAGAAACCTCCTTAGATGACATAAATGTCATTTCAACAGCAAAACATAGCTACAGACAACAAAATCAAACCAAGATAGAGTTGACCAATAACGAGATAAACAAAAAAAAAAATGGGTATCTGAGATTCTGTAAAACATTGGAATATGAGAGTACAGAGAGTGATCAGAGGCAGAGAACGTACGGTTTTTGGCTGTCTCTTTCTGAAATTTTCCAATAACATTTCTGAGTACGGCATACTTCCCGCCACGCTGATTTTGGACTTCTTTCTCTTCCAGTTGCCTTAGCTTAGCCAACCTTTGATTCAACTCCTCCAACGAGAACCATCCTTCTTCTTTCTTCCCCTCTGGCCTAAGCATCCTTAGTTTCTCACCCAATTCATCTTCCCTATAAATCTTAAGGAACTCCGTCATCATCTCCTCTGTTTCGCCTTCCCTGTCCTTCCTCTCATCCATTTCTATCCCGAACACGGACGCCGGCAACGCTTCTCCTCTTCCGAACACATTCGAACCAACGTTTCCCTTGGATACCGTCTTCAAAGTGTTCTTGAAGCTTCCTAAAGACACGGCCTCCGTGATGGACTGCGCCTTCAAATTCTTTAAATTTTCCCGAACGTTAATCGAATTGATATCCTGGCCTTGCCGATTTCTAGGATCCGCTGAGTTTGGTGTTGCGTTCTGCTTAAAGAGCGCCTCCAATGATATCTGCGGCCGAGACTGTGGTTGCGGTACGCCGCCTGGATATCTCGAAGGTGGAGCGGTGGATCTGCGCTGAAAATTGGCGAGGTTAAACCCCAAATCCTGTAAAGAAGACCCGCGTGACTGTTCAACGGAGGACCTCGTCGATCCGCGATTCTGAGCTTGGGAATCGGAGGATCTGACGAATGACTTTCTCTCTTGCTCCTGCTGTTGCTCTAGTTTCTGCTTCAGAGTGGTCTTGATGTCGGTGAAGGGAGAAGAGTACGACAAGTCCGGCGGAGACTGTGAGGGTGTTTCAACGGCTTGTGGAGGTGGCTCCGATGAAGATTTAGAGAATAAGCGAATCAAGTACGGGTTTGCTTGGAACCTTCGATGGCGTCTGGCGAGAAGAAGCGCCATGATTTTTGCTGCTCCGGTGGATTTTTAGGGCTTTCTGTGTGTCTGTGTACGATAGCAGATTACACTGTAAATGCGGTTTAATTGAAGTCAAGTGTTTCCGGTTAACTGTGATTTGTTCAGGCAAAGACTGGTAGACCAGCTTTACTGTAATTATGAAACACGTTTACAGATCGACACTTGTCTGGTACATATTGTGTTCGACGAAGGCCGATCTACATGTGAAAAAGGCCCATTGGTCTTCTTTTACTCTTTCTATTTCGACCTCATGAGATCACAACGAAGCCTTTTCCTTAACTCCAATCAAGTTTTTTTTTTTTTTAATTCACTGCCCACTTTATAGGAACTGTTGTCATTTAAAAAATAATAATTTTGTCAAATTTAGATAAGATATGTTAATATGAATAGACGTATTGGAAAATTTGATAATTTTGTCAAATTCTGCGAAAAGAAAATGAGCAACCACACAAATTGGCGAGGACAGCAAAGAATCATTGTTCAGTGTATATCGAGTCAGTTTCTCCAAACTCGTTCACGATGACTAGATAATTTTTTTTATTTGTTATCTTGTTGTAAAAAAATATAATATGAATAAACATATCATTTTACATAATTTCGTCTTTTACATAATTTCAAATGCATACTTACTATCTATACCTCTCAATACAATGGCATCTAAATATCCATATGAAGTATGAAAGTGTTTCCAATAAGAAAGAAGTCGCACGTCCACAAAATTATCCCGAAACTGCATAATAGTGGATGTAACCGAACCGTCACGCAAGGAGGAATACACTCTCCACTCGCTGCGCGTATAGTCCAGGCGCCACCCTAATACTACCTTTGGGGTCTGGACAAAACACAAATACTCCATGATGCCACGTAAGTATTCCCATGGGTCCCACACTCACCAAGAAAGAAAATAAAAAGACAAATAATTTCAATCTAATTATCTAACTGTGTGTGTGAAAACGTTCCCAATGTATATATATAAAATCCACCCATTAATGTGCCACGGAGATTTTTCTTCTTCTCCACTTTTCGCCACCATTTCTCCTTCTCTCTTTCTCTCTCTCTAAAATCGGTGGAAGGTCCAAACCTAGGCTATGACCGGCGGAGACTGGACTCGAGAGGCTATGTGCGATGATTCATTGGTGGCGGAGGCACTGATCTGCCTCCACCACGCTGAGCCACCACCTCCTGAGAAGAGCGGCGCGTCGGATCTCAAGCTCAAATGGAGCGTGCGACAGCGGAGGAGCAAGGCGGCGACGCCGTTGTCAAGGAAGAAGGGAGATCATACGCGTGCCAGTCCCACTACGCCTCTTTCCTGGAGTGGCGCCACCTCTCTCAGCGGTGGTGGAGGCGGAGGCAGCGGTGCCGTTGCCGTTGATGGAGTTGAAGAGTCCAGCGGCGCCGTGAAATTGTCAGAGGCCGTTAGATCTAAGGTTCGTTTCGATATCCCACTTTCGTTTCTTTTCTCTCCAGTTTTTGAAACTCTTGTGTCACTCTGTTTCTGTGTTTGACAAATATATCCCTCGGGACGCGTGGCCTTGAAACGCCGGTGGGCAGCCACACTAGCCACCGTGTAATACCTGAAGCCTAGTCATTTTTTTTTTGTTTTGGCGATATCCATTTCACGTAATCTCGGTCTTCCTTTTTTCTCGCAACTACTTCCATTTTTTGCCACTCTGTTTCTCTTAGGGTCAATTTCGTCATTTCGATCGGGAATCGGTCTCTTCGCCGGTCACGCAACCTTGGCCTTGTTCGATCTATATACCCCGACTTTGCGTTGACCGTAATATCCCTAAGAGACCGTAAACTCACACGTTCTTCTATACTCAAAGTCTATCTTCTCGGCTTTTTTTTTTCGCTTTCTGCGATTTCGGTGTCAGTAACAAAAAGATCCTCACATCTAGAAGTTGCCTGTTTGGATTATCATGTTCACGTCACGATGCTTCTTCGTTCCTGAAAGTTGGTCGCTGAATTCAATGACGAGTAATACCCCCTGTCATATAGTCTGCTCAGGGGTAATTCGGTCAGTTAGATGGAGTTATGGCTGGCGTTATTTATAATTGCTTATTATGAGGGGTTGCCTCTTTTATGGGTCGAGAGGCGTTTTCGTGGCGAATTCGGTTTGGGCTGTGGGTTTGGTGCGTGTGTGGTGTAATCAGATGCGGCGTAGCGCATAGTAACTCTCATTATGTTAATGACGACGTGGAACTAAAAAAAAAAAAGTCAAAAACTTCCCCACCCGACACTTTGACTGCATTCCACAACAGTCAAAATCACTCCCTCCGTGAGATTATATTATTGGTGACAGCCTTGTGTATTTATCTCTTTTTTTTTCTTTATGGTTTAGGCTGAGTTATCTTACCAAAGTAGAAGAACCCGTAAAGTCGCTAATTTTTGGGTTAGTAGTAATTAATTAAAAGGAAGAAAAGGAATGTGATAGGGACAAGTGGTTATGTGGATAATTCGTGACAATGGGGGGTAGTAAGGAGAGGTGTGGGGTTGTGTCCATGGGAAGACACGCGTAAAGTCACGCTCCAGTCACGTGATTCTATTCTTTATTTCCAATTGGGTGCGTCTCGATGTAAGAAGAAAAGGAGGCACTTCTGTTCATATTTGCTTCTTTTTTTGGTCTAAGTAGTTGACCAAAAAAGAAGATTCCTTTTTGAATGTTTTATTTTTTTTCACTGATTTAATTGTCGGTGATTTGATTCAGGTCTTTAAATAACTAGGCATATCTTGTAATTAATCGACCACTTTATGCTTCTTATACATCCTTTATATGTGGCAGAGATTTTTTCTTTCATCTTATGGTTGTGTCTTCTACATTTACCTCTAGTTGTCGAGAACTTGGAATCATGGATTCGAATTTACGATTCTGGTCTATACGAAATTGGTATACGCAAATAACGTTCTTTTGAATGACATGTCTCTCTGTTTCCCAACTTCATTGTGAATTATGAGGCTTGAATTTGATGTTTTTGTTTTATTTATATATGTTGTGAGAACTGAGAAGCCACTATCTGATCTTCTTAGTGGGTTTTCATGCAGCTGTCTCAAACGAGTGTAACAGCAACAACCCCTTTCAAGAGATCAAGAAAGAAAAAGGTAAACAAATCAGAAAATAATAAGTATTTTCTGATTCTGCTAGAATCTTATCGTTATGTAATATCATTTATTATGTTTAATCACTGTATTTGGCTTACCGTAGACGCTTGCTGAACTTAAAGAGGAGGAGAGTTTGCTCTTAAAGGAAAACAAAGGCCTGAAGAATGTAAAAATCTCTTTTCCCATGTTCTTTTAACATTAAGTCAAATTATCAAATCTTTAATATTTTTACTTGTTGTGTGAATCAGGAACTCGAAAATATGCGAGATCTGCTGAAGCAACAAAGAGCAAGGAACGAGTCTTTAAAGAAAATGAAGGAGGTTAAAACCAATATATTAAACATGATCACTCTTTTAAGTACATAGATAACATTTTTTTTTAACAAATGGTATCTATGTGCAGGCTGAATCACAACAAAAGAATGATGATTCCTCGTTCTTGCTCCCTGACCTTAACATACCTCTCGATAACAACCCGAGTCCTGTAATTCTCTATGGAACCAGCTGATATATTAACTACAACACAGCCATCAAACATCAATATTCTTTTGTCAGCCACACGTTCAAGACTACGCATAACTGTAACTATATATGATATGGATAAGTCTATAAATAGATAATCTTCGTCCCTTGCCATTGGCTTTGCAGAAGGAAAAAATGATTCTAATTACAGTGGAAACGAGTTCAATGTTTAAGAGTTTTTGGTATTTTTTGTTTTTTTTTCTTTCTCATAGATATATAATATATTAATTCTTAGGTTGTAGCAAGTTTTTGCTCTTGCCCTCCTTTAGTTCTCTCCGTCGATCTGTTTTCCACTCTTTATATGTTTATCATAAAGTGAGATGTAATTTAATAAGTAGTAATTATCTATTACACAGGTACGTTTTTTCTTTTATGGTTTGTTTTTAATTACAATTGACCTTCCATCTTTTGTAATGTACATTCTGTTCGTCTGTTACTTTTTCCTTGTTTTCCTCTTCATTGCACACTGACTCTTCTAGGTAATGTATTCAGTTGAATACTCCAACAGATTTTCTTAGGCCAAAAACAGTAAAACCACTTCTCGTGTAATTATTATTTGGGATTGTCTGTCTGGGGTCCGTTAGAATTTTATGCATTGAAAATTGTAAAGAACCATGACCTAATGGTTTTAAAAAGTGAAAGTTCATAAGATGATAGTATGAGAGACAGCGATCCGATGGACGTACGATATTTTACGTCACAAGTGGCCTGTTTCGGCCTCGTCTCGAATAGACGTGAGTGTCACTTAGTTTTCATCTTTGTAGTGGTTAGAGTTAAAAAAATTAGATATTATTAAATTGTAGTCCAAATGGAATGGCGATTTTAGCTCTACGAAATGCAATTTCACCGTATATGGATAACAAACAAAAAACTGTTGATTCTTTGATTAGTGTGATTAAATACTAATAGATAGATCCATAAGGCAATTGGGAAAATATCTGAATTTTGATACCAATGAACCTTTGATATCAACTCCTTGTTTGATATTCTGTTTATTTGGAGTTTCAGGTGGACTACTTTCGCAAAATATCCTTAAAGATGCAGACTACGAAAGAGGGGGCTTTCAGGCAATTCCACAAAGCACACACGTTCAAGGCCTTTAAACATCCAAAGTTCAAGGCATGAATAAACATGGAGTGATTTATCAGACACACCTCTTTATCCTTTCTTTAACAGAAATCCTCAACAAGGAAAAACATAGTCTATTTAATTGGTGACAAATTTTTTTTTTTTTTTTTTTTTTATATGGGTGTATACGATAATTATCTTGACTAATCAAAATACATTGGGGGCAACATTTTTTATTGAGCATTTATATGTTTGGACTCAATATGGCTACCGTGTGACCTCTTTAGTGTTTATTGGGCCCGATTACAAAGCCTAGTTTTGATTTCATTTTTTTTTTTCTACCATCATTTATAGTGGCAACCTTACTTTTTCACCTCCAAAGCTCCTCCATCTGAAGCTCCTCCCATCTGAAGGTGATTAGTTTCTCGAATTTCGTTATATTCGTACCCGAAGTATCTTCTGATTTTAGGGATTTTTTTATTTCTTGTGCTTGGGATGAGAGAAAAGTATCGTCCCTCTTTTTTTTTTTTTTTTTTTGCCGATCAGTGGTCGTAGTGATCGGAGGTCCAATGATTTAAAAGTCAATATAAGTTTGTTGTCTTGTGCTCTAGCCATAATATCAAACTTTTGCTCCCATCTCATGGCGCGCTTTTCACAATGCTCTAGAAATATTATAAAACATTTGGTGCTAATCACACTGTTATATGTTTTTGAGCTGAGTTAAAGAAGTCTACTTCATACTTGATCTTGATGGGGCCTTCTCTTCATAACGGAGAACCTGCCATGGCCACAAATGGATATGACTGGAGAACTCAATTACCATCTGATGCACGCCAGAAGATCGTTAACAAGATGTAAGTTTATCACGTCTCTGCAAAGTCTTCATCTTTATCCCCTCCAGTGTACCATTTCCCCCCACACTCCAGCCTAATGTTACCATATATCATGCTGTTATTATATTTCCTTGATCAATAAGTTTTCTTGTTCTTCTTCTTACTTGATTTACCTGCCACTTGCGCAGAATGGACACACTAAAGAAGCACCTTCCATTTTCTGGACCAGAGGGAATTAACGAGCTTAGGAGAATTGCTGCCAGGTTCGAGGAGAAAATTTTCAGCGGTGCTGTTAACCAGGTAATAAACCCTCCTGTCTAAATCTATATTTGTTTCGTTATGTGCGATTTTAGATAGAGACTTTTTGTGTTCCACAAGATGGAAAAGCATCGACTTTTGGTACCTGTAAGGCTTAGGGGTATCATATCCATGTTTACTTTCCTGATTTTCTTTTACTTCGACTTTCAGACTGATTACCTTCGGACGATATCCATGAAGATGCTGACTATGGAGGCTGGCTCTTCTTCGTCTTTACCTATCCCTGATGCTAATAACAGCCTAGCCTTTGATCTTGGTAAATTACGACTTTCTTTTTCCATCATTATTAGTTAAAGTCCTTCATTTCGTAGCAGAAGCTCGAATATGCCCTTAGACTAGACGCCTAATACGACGTTTCAGGGGTTAAGTGTATCCATGACCATGTTTGTGGGTTGCCTTTTCCCCTCCGTTCCATTTGGTTTGTGATATATTTACTTTATACTTGATCTTGATGGGGACTTCTCTTCATAACGGAGGACCTGCCATGGCCACAACTGGATATGACTGGAGAACTCAACTGCCATCTGATTCACGCCAGAAGATCGTTAACAAGATGTAAGTTTATCAGGTCTCTGCAAAGTCTTCATCTTTATCCCCTCCAGTGTACCATTTCCCCCACACTCCAGCCTAATGTTACCATATATCATGCTGTTATTATGTTTCCTTGATCAATAAGTTTTCTTGTTCTTCTCCTTACTTGATTTACCTGCCACTTGCGCAGAATGGACACACTAAAGAAGCACCTTCCATTTTCTGGACCAGAGGGAATTAACGAGCTTAGGAGAATTGCTGCCAGGTTCGAGGAGAAAATTTTCAGCGGTGCTGTTAACCAGGTAATAAACCCTCCTGTCTAAATCTATATTTGTTTTGTTATCTGCGATTTTAGATAGAGACTTTTTGTGTTCAGTGGATTTCACAAGATGGAAAAGCATCGACTTTTGACACCTGTAAGGCTTAGGGGTATCAAATCCATGTTTACCTATCTGATTTTCTTTTATTTCGACTTTCAGACTGATTACCTTCGGACGATATCCATGAAGATGCTGACTATGGAGACTAAATCGCAAGCTGTCTCTTCTTCGTCTTTACCTATCCCTGATGCTATTGAGAACCTAGCCTTTGATCTTGGTAAACTACGACTTTCTTTTTCCATCATTATTAGTTAAAATCCTTCATTTGGTAGCAGAAGCTCGTATATGCCCTTAGACTAGACACCTAATAGGTTTCAGGGGTTAAGTGTATCCATGTCCACGTTAATTTGTAGGTTGCCTTTTCCCCTCCCTTCTTTTTGAAATGCTCCATTTGGTTTGTGATGCGTTTTGTCTTCTCAGTCTTTTAATATACTTGTAAAATGTACCCTTGATGCTTTGAAAACATAGCGGATCTTATGATCAATGACAACTCGGAGCCTTCTCTTCCGAACGAAGAACCTGCTATAAACTCAGGTGACTGGAGAACTCAACTGTCACCGGATTCACGCCAGAAGAATGTCGACCAGCTGTAAGTTCGTTACCTTTCTTTTTTCCTCCTCCTAAAGTAGTCACTGACCTATAAATACTTGTCATTTGAGCAGGATAGAAAATCTGAAGAATCATGTTCCATACTCTGGGCAAGAAGGATTTGACGAGCTCAGGAGAATTGCTATCAGCTTCGAGGAGTTAATATTCAACACTGCTATAAACCAGGTTTCACTTTCCTCTTCATCCTATATATCGTGGCTAAAATTGGTGAAGCAGTGAAATATTGGTACAACGGTGGTACAAAATTCATGCTGCGAAATTCTTTATGGTGATTTTAAGTCAACACGCGGAAATGTGTTTGGTTTATTCAGTTTGAAATGTTTATCAGTGACATAGCGTTTTTACTTCTAGGAAATGCAGTTCAGCTGTTTGTTTGTGGATTTACCAATCAAAATTGAAACTTTGGATTCGTTAAGAGTGATATAATAGATAACTTTCTACTCTTAAGGTTTTTTTACCAAAAAAAAAAACTTTCTACTCTAAGGCAGTACTGTAAGAAAGATCTGACTTTTGGTACTCTAGAACCTTATTTGATGAAGGTCCATGTGTACTTTCTTGATATCATCCCCATTGAGCATGGTTTATTTCGTGTTTCAGGTGGATTACTTTCGCAAAATATCCTTAAAGATGCAGAGTATGGAAGAGGGCGACTAAGTCAACTGCGTTCAAGGAGGCGTTGGAAGCGGTCAACTGCGTTTGGAACTCTCAGGCGATTCCATATATAGTCAGTACTATGTGTAATAATATTAAGAACAGAGCTTGAAAGCCTCGAGACCTCCAAAGTCGAAGGCATGAATAAAAAATGTTAATTGCGTTTGTATAAATGACATGGACCAACACTTGGACACGTTGTGTGGTAAAATGTATCTTGCGGATGAAGCCATGCCTTGCTCTCATGTAAAGCAAGCCTTGTCGTCCTCTTAGCGTTTGGCTTTATGCTTATCCCTTATCTTATTTGTAAGCAATTTAATCACCTTGTTTTCTATTTAGTATTACGGTTCAGTGTCCACAAACCAGATTTTTGTTTTCGTTCTATTAATAACTATCGAAGTTACCTTTTAACTTATTTTTTTCTCTTTTTCTTATTGGGTCAAAACGAAGTTGCCTGAATAATATAAAGAAGGACTTATAGTTTACTTTGTTTTGGGCCTATTTATGTTGAAGCTTAATAATGGGCCGGACTATAAAAGTCCTAGTTCTGACTTCAATTTCTCCTTTCCCGTTGTTCTTCCGCTCTTTGGCTACCTACGTTCTTCGCTGGCAGTCGCGACATTGACCTCGAAAGTGCGAAATCTCGTCGTCGATTTGAGGTGAAATTTCCGAATTGCCATAATCTTTCCACGTTTCCTTTTCTGGAGTCTAGCCTTTTCTTTTGATAGTTTTGCCTTGCGGCTTGGATTCGAGAGAAAGTGTCAATGGATGGTTTTGTTTTTGCTTACAATTAGGAGAATAGATGAAGTGGTTTTCTTTGGCTGATCAGTTAACGAATCTGGTTTGAGTTTAATTTCTCCATCTTCTTTCTGATGGAACAAAGAACCTGTCTTTTTAATTTCATTTGTGCGCTATTGGTGATGCTTAGTTTCTTCATGGATTGTAAAGGCAGGACCACTCGATGGGGCCTTCTCTTCCGAATGGAGAATCTGCGATTGACTGGAGAACTCAATTGCAATCTGATGCACGTGAGAGCATTGTCAACATGATGTAAGTTTATTATTATTATTATTATATATAAGATATCTTGCGTTTTGTCTCTGCAAATTTGTGTTCTTAATCTAGCGATCCATCCTAATGTATCCTAATGTATGTCACATAGACAATTTTTATTGTTTCCCATTTCCTCGATTTTGTTTTGTTTTAACTTAAGTCACTTGCCGTTAGCACAGAACGGAAACACTAAAGAAACAACACCTTCCATTTTCTGGACCTGAGGGAATTAACGAGCACAGAAAAACTGCCTCAAGATTCGAGGAGAAAGTTTTCACCAATGCTGCTAACTTGGTAATATGCTACTGAACTCTCTCTTTTTTTCTTTGTTGTTTCTCTAGTGTTGTAAACATAGCGATATGAGATATCTTAGGAAATGCACTAAAAGAACTGACGTATGGTAGCCCTATATTTCATTCTTGAATGCTTTCCATATTGATTCATGTCATGCTTTTTGGTCTAATTTTCCTTGTATTTTGAGTCTCAGAATGATTACCTTCGCAAAATATCCTTAGAGGTGCTGACGATAGAAACCACGGTTAAAAATGAAGCTGATTCTTCGACATCTATCACTGCTGCTAATACTACTACACCCTTGAATTCGGGTACTAACAATCAAGTCCTTTCCTGCTCTTTTTACCTAAGCCGAGGAATCTTTTTTCAACGTTTACTCATTTCTTTTTGGAAGACTGTTTGTCATTGGGACTTGTAGTTAAACCAAAAGGAACTGTTCAGAAAGAAAAAAGAGTTTTTTCTTTATCTAAAGTCTGTGGCTGTTTTGCTTGGACCATTTAAGTTTGAGTAACTTAATGGTCATTCTTATAGCCGGTAAGGCGAATGTTGATGATATGGGATTAGCTGTTTACAATAGTTTATATGTAGGAAGCCTAATGGACAATAACCATTGGAGGCCTTCTTCTCTTCCGTACAGAGAACCTGCCGTGGACACAGGTGACTGGAGAACTCAATTGCCACGTGCTGCGCGCCGGATGATAGTCAACAATATGTAAGTTTGTTTTGTCTCTTCAGAAAGTGCAAAGCTGTCATCTTTCTTACCTAGTGGCATTTTCTCCAAGCCAGTTTGATGTTAAATCCTGTAGAAACATAATGTTATTGTTATGATGTCATATCTCGTTCACCAAATTCTTTTTACTTATCATTTTTGTAGAACGGAAACACTAGGGAAGCACCATTGTGGGGGAGAGGGAATTAACGAGCTCAGGGGAATTGCTGCCAGATTGGAGGAGAATATCTTGAACAGTGCTGATCACCAGGTGATTCACTGTCTTCTCAATATCAATATTATTTCGTTAGTATGGTAAATATAGAGATTGCTAAGGCGATGAACTTCAGAACACAAGCATGCATTGCCGTTGTGTTTTTAGCCCAAATATATGTGGTTTGAAATCCATGTAGACCTTCTTGATTTATGTCATATCATGCTTTTTGGTCTGATAGTTTTTTCATATTAACATCCAGATTGATTACCTTCGCCAAATATCCGCAAAGATATCCGTCCTTGCTGCTACCAACAGTCTACCCTTGGATCTGGGTAAATGACTTTCTTTCTTCGACATCGTAGTACTTCATGTATCGTAGGAGAAGCTTGTTTAGGGTGTGCTAGGTTTTCATCCATTTGTTTGGTGTATTATATGGATGCCCTAGAGTTAGACACATAAAAGGAGACATTCGAGCTCAGTTGCATCCATTTTCCCCCTTCATTTGTTTCGCTTGAAGGTTTTAAATGGAGTTAGAAATCTGTTGTTAATGCTTTGGTCACATAGGTCATCTTGCGATAAACACAGGTGATTGGAGAACTCAACATCCACCAAGTTCACGCCAGAAGAATGTCAGCAAGTTGTGAGTTTGTTCCTCCTCCAAATTCGTCATATTTTCTCACTCTTGCTAGTCATTTCCTCCTCCAAAGCCAGTTTAATGATAAAATTGTGTGGAGATACGAATGTTTTACAACGTTTTGTCGTATTCCTTTGACCTATGAATATGTTTATGGATAGAGAAAGTTACTTTGTCATTTGAGCAGATTGGAAACACTGAAGAAACATGTTCCATATTCCGGGAAGGAAGGAATTGAGGAGCTCATGAGAATTGCTGTCAGCTTCGAGGAGTTAATTTTCAATACTGCTATAAATGAGGTTTCACTTTTTGGATTAAGCTCAATATGTACTTTCTTGACATCATAGTCCCCTTCTTCTTTTGTTTTTGTTTACCGACGTGGTGTTTCATTTGGAGTTTCAGGGGGATTACTTTCGCAAAATATCCTTAAAGATGCAGACTATGGAAGAAGGAAGCTAAGTCAAAAAGTGGCGTTCAAAGCCGTTTACAACTTTCAGGAAGGCAAATCCATATACATTGATGTTCAAAAAAAGAAGAGGCGAATCCATATACATAATTGTAGATAAAGAAGACACCTGCAAGAGTTAAAGGGCATGGATAAACAAACATGTCAAGTGTATCCATTGGAGTGAGCGATTTAGCAAACACAAATTCTCGATTCTCCAATAGCAAACAGTAAAGGAAAGAAGTCTTTCATTTCTTTGGTGGAAAACAAAAACTAAATAGAGTTATTATGATCAGTTATAATTTATAAATAGGTCCCTAATATATAATTCTTTCTTCAGTAGTTGATACGCGTTTTAGCTCTTGTGAGGAAACTCTCAAGTTAAAAGTTGTAGTTGACAGGTTCATCTTGTATTTTCTTTTCCTTGGAGGGGTTTTTGGTAATTTAACAGCGGCGCGACGACATTTTTCGCAGGAGAAAATTATTCCTAAAAATGGAAGACAAGAATTTGTTGTCATAAGCGAACTGCGAGGACACAATTGGCAGATTTATGATTTAAGACGAAGAAGTTTCCTTCCTCTGCGTTTGCCCAGAAAGATCCTATATTAATCAATTCCTTTTCTCCATCAATCAACCTAAACCCTAGTCTGTCTCTCCAAGTTTTCCCCCTAAGGGCACGCCGTAATCGTTTGTAACCACCTTTACCCCCAAACGCGAAATCGCCTCTGGATTTTTAGGTGAAATTTTCGAATCTCGTTTTTTTTTTTTTGGGTATTATTCTGCTGGTTTTCGAGTTTTCTCTACTGATCGGGATTCTGGAGAAGACATACAATCGCCGTTCACTAGTGGTGGTTCTCGGTTCTTACTAATTAGGAGAATAGATGAACTTTTGCTGGTGCGGTAGAGTATGCTTATTCGTTTTGGGATATGCTACTTGAGGCTGAGCCTGTGGCTTTGTGCTACGAACAGATAACAAAAGAGGTGGTTCCTGGTGTGGTGTTTTAAAAAAAAAAAAATTGAAAATTTTGGCTGATCAGTGAACACAGCTGATTTTGACCTCTATAGGGTTGGTGGTGATTCCGTATTTAATTTCTGATGGAGCAAACTTCTTCTTTGTTTTAGTTGAGTTCTAACAAGTCTTACTTACTCATTGATACTTTGCTCTTCATGGTTTGCAAACGTAGGACACTTAGATGGATAATAACAATTGGAGGCCTTCTATTCCAAATGGAGAGCCTGCCATGGACACTGGTGACTGGAGAGCTCAATTGCCTCCTGATTCACGCCAGAAGATCGTCAACAAGATGTAAGCTTAATTAATATCCCTGGTGCAAAGTTTTTCATCATCACAAATTCAAGGTTGATATGGTGTTGCAGTTCTTTGACCAATTATTCTGTTCGTTTCACTTGCGCAGAATGGAAACTCTAAAGAAGCACCTTCCATTTTCTGGAGCAGAGGGAATCAACGAGCTCAGGAGAATTGCTGCCAGGTTCGAGGAGAAAATTTTCAGCGGTGCTGTTAACCAGGTAAGACAGAGATTTGTGAGGTGATGGAGACCCCACAAGATGGATTACGAACTGACTATTTCTACCTGTAAAGTTTTACCCCCAATATATATATATACCTTGCTGATCTTCTTTTATTTCCTCCACTTTCAGACTGATTACCTTCGGAAGATATCCATGAAGATGCTGACTATGGAGACTAAATCGCAAACTGCAGCTGGCTCTTCCTCATCTATCCCTGCCGCTAATAACGCCACATCCATGGATTCAAGTACTCACAATTCTTGAGCATATATTTTCTTTACTCTGTTTTTTTGGATGACTGTTCCTCTAATTTGGTGCTGTTTCACCTTTCCTTTAATAGTACCCACCAATCAAGGGCACCTTCTTCCAGGAACGTTACCAAACAATCAACCTCAAGCACCTCAGCCGTTGCTGTCCCAAACCATGCAGAGTAACACAACCTCTGGGATGACGGGTTCTACTGCTTTACCGTCTTCCATGCCGCCGGTTTCTTCCATTACTAATAATAACGTCACCAGCGTTGTAAACCAGAACTCCAATATGCAAAATGTTGCCGGAATGTTGCAAGATTCATCTGGCCAGCATGGCCTTTCATCGAACATGTTTTCAGGATCCCAAAGGCAGATGCTGGGTAGGCCGCATGGCATGTCTTCACAGCAGCAGCAGCAGCAGCCACAGAGTGCACAATATCTTTATCAGCAGCAGCTACAGCAGCAACTTCTCAAGCAGAATTTTCAGTCAGGGAATGTTCCCAATCCCAATTCGCTTTTGCCATCGCACATGCAACAACAGCAACAAAATGTGCTGCAGCCCAATCAAATGCATTCGTCTCAGCAGCCTGGTATTCCGACATCTGCGACGCAGCCCTCCGCTGTGAGCTCAGCTCCTCTCCAGGGTCTCCACACAAATCAGCAATCAAGTTCCCAACTGTCTGCTCAGCAGACTACGACACAGTCTATGCTTCGTCAGCATCAATCTTCGCTGCTAAGGCAACATCCGCAATCACAACAAGCCTCTGGCATCCATCAGCAGCAAACTTCATTGCCGCAGCAGTCAATTTCTCCTCTACAACAGCAGCAAGCACAAATGATGCGGCAACAAGCTGCAAATGGCTCAGGCATCCAACAGAAGCAGATGATGGGGCAGCATGTTGTTGGGGATATGCAGCAGCAACATCAACAAAGGTTACTGAACCAACAAAATAATATTATGAACATGCAACAGCAGCAGCCACAACAGCAACCGCTGCAGCAGAAGCAACAGCCACCGGCCCAGCAGCAATTGATGTCTCAACAAAACAACCTTCAGGCTACGCATCAGCAAACACTGGGCACTCAAAGCAATGTTGCAGGACTCCAGCAACCACAACAACAGTTGCTCAGTTCCCAGGTTGGCAATTCGAGCTTGCAGACTAACCAGCAGTCGGTGCACATGTTATCACAGCCAACGGTTGGAATGCAACGAACACATCAGGCTGGCCATGGCTTGTTTTCTTCTCAGGGCCAACAGTCACAAAATCAGCCATCCCAACAGCAGATGATGCATCATCAGCAGTTAGGTTTGCAACAACAACCTAATCTGCTACAACAGGATGTGCAACAAAGGATACAATCTTCAGGCCAAGTCACAGGTTCCCTGCTTCCACCTCAAAATGTTGTGGACCAACAGCGACAATTATATCAATCCCAAAGAACCCTTCCGGAGATGCCATCATGTATGCTCTGACATCCTTGTGAATACTTTAGGTTCAGATACTTTACATAATCCCTCAAGGAAAATCTGATGCTGAACAAACCCCATTTTTATAATTTTTAGCATCGCTAGACTCAACGGCACAGACGGAAAGTGCAAATGGGGTTGATTGGCAAGAGGAGGTTTTCCAAAAGGTAGTTTCTCTTTCTAATTTGGGTAATGCGTCCGGCTTCTTAGTATTGTTGTCAGCACCTAGAAGTGTTTGGGGGAGATAAAATAAGTTTGCTATATCTTTACCTATTCTGTCTACGCTTATTAAATCTTCAAGAGATAGATGCAACAAGGCAGGGAATCTTATATAGATATCACTGTAATGAGTAATCGTGTGATCATGGTGCTTGTCTTTGCAGATCAAATCTATGAAAGAAGCGTACTTACCAGATCTTAATGAAATCTACCAGAGAGTTGCAGCCAAGTTGCAGCAAGTAAGTTGCGATATTTATCTTACTAGGAGAATAGTCTGCAACAGTAGTAAGTACCTGATGAGAATTTCTATGAATTTAAAGCAAGATCGGTTCGATATTGCAAAAGAAAGTCATACAACTTTGGAATCTTGAAACCCATTTCACCCAAAAAATTCTCTTGAGGCTCTTATTCCTACTGATTGACACACTCTGGGTTTTTCCTAAGCGATATGCTTAGGGCTATAAGGCGCGCCTTAAGGATCAAACGGTTTCAAATGCCAAAACTAAGTTAGTAAATGTGTAAAACTTAGGAATTGATTGATAAACTTAGAAATTGGAACAAAAAACTTGAAAACTAAAACTTGTTTCCTGACTTTCAAATCCAAAATACGAAAACAAAGAACTTGAAAAAACAAAACACTAAATCGAAACACTCAAAACACCAAAACACCTAAACTCTAAAATTTAGATTCAGGATCATGACTTTTCATCATGATCATTGCACTACGACTCATCCTTAAAACCAAAATCATCTGTTCCTAAATCCTCTTCCATCTCATCTTCAACCAACGACATAATACTAGGAGATGGACCATATTGCTTGCTTTTTACCAAAAAAAATATCGAAGGCTACCGCCTTGTTGCGCATATAGCGCCACGATTTTTAGTCCAAAGCGCACCATGGCGAGCGCCTTGAGGATGTTGCCTCGCCATAGGTAGTTAAGGCGTTTAGGCCATCGCCAGGGTGCGCGAGTGACTCCCAGTCTCCCACTAAAAAGTGAACCTCGGATATCTATGTTTTTTCCCAAACCCACAGAGGTTGTAGCTTGCATTTATGTGCTTGTCTCTTTTCTTATTGAACACATTCCTTTTTCTCTCGAGCAGGATTCTCTTCCGCAGCAACAAAGATCAGAGCAGTTTGAGAAATTGAAACAATTTAAGACAATGTTGGAGCGAATGATACAATTCCTCTCGGTTTCAAAGAGCAATATCATGCCTGCATTAAAGGATAAGGTGAGTTATTATGAGAAGCAGATTATAGGTTTCTTAAATATGCACAGGCCGCGGAAGCCAGTACAGCAGGGGCAGCTTCCGCAATCTCAGATGCAGCCTATGCAGCAACAATCAACCCAGAACGGTCAAGATCAATCACATGATAGTCAGACAAATCCGCAGATGCAATCAATGAGCATGCCGGGTTCTGGGCCAAGGGCACAACAGAGTAGCTTGGCAAGTATGCAGAACAATGTTCTATCATCTCGTCCTGGAGTTTCAGCTCCACAGCAGAACATTCCCAGTTCTATACCGGCTTCTAGTTTAGAGTCAGGCCAAGGAAATGCACTGAACAATGGTCAGCAGGTTGCCATGGGATCCATGCAACAAAATACTTCTCAACAAGTAAATAACAGTTCTGCCTCTGGTCAAAGTGGGTTAAGTACACTGCAGTCTAATGTTAATCAAACCCAGTTAAGTTCCAGTTTGCTTCAGCAACAGCACCTGAAGCAACAGCAAGACCAACAAATGACGCAGCAGATCAAACAGCAATTTCAACAGCGCCAGATGCTACTACAGAAGCAGCAATTAATTCATCAGCAGCAACAGCAACAGGTGCAAGCAAGACAGCAAGCGGCACAAAATGATATGAATGATTTGACAGCAAGGCAGGGGTTGAATGTCAGTCGTGGGATGTTTCAGCAACATTCTCTGCAGGGCCAACGTCCTAATTATCCCCTTCAACAGTTAAAACCAGGATCCCTTCCTGTTACGTCGCCTCAACTTCTGCCAGGTGCATCTCCTCAGATGACACATCAACATTTGTCTCCTCAGGTCGACCAGAAAAATGTGTTGTCATCTGTCAACAAGATGGGGACTCCAGTGCAACCTGCAAACTCCCCGTTTGTTGTCCCATCCCCTTCAACCCCCTTGGCACCGTCCCCTATGCAGGTTGACTCTGAGAAACCATCTGGAGCTTCTTCGTTGTCAATGGGAAATACTGCACGCCAACAAGCAACTGGGATGCAAGGTGTAGTTCACTCCCTTGCAATTGGCACTCCAGGGATCTCTGCCTCTCCTCTCCTTCAGGAGTTTACTAGTCCTGATGGAAATAATTTAAATCCTTTGGCAAGTACATCTGGAAAACCAAGTGCTACCGAGCTGCCTATTGAGCGCCTTATTAGAGCCGTAAGTAACATTACTGATTTTTGAAGGGTATATTGCAACAGGACGGCGTTGTTGCTGCCATCCATCTTTTGTAGTAGAAGCATTGTGCATTGTTCTGATCGTGATGTATGCTTTCTGTTGTTTTCAGGTGAAGTCCATCTCACCACAATCACTTTCTTCTGCAGTAAGTGACATCGGATCTGTTGTAAGCATGGTTGATAGGATAGCTGGATCAGCCCCAGGAAACGGTTCAAGAGCTTCAGTTGGCGAGGACTTGGTTGCAATGACCAAGTGTCGTCTCCAAGCAAGAAACTTCATGACGCAAGAGGGAATGATGGCGACCAAGAAAATGAAGCGTCACACAACTGCAGTGCCATTAAGCGTCTCTTCATTAGGAGGAAGCGTTGGTGATAACTACAAGCAGTTTGCATGTTCGGAAACATCAGATCTGGAATCTACTGCGACTTCTGATGGCAAGAAGGCAAGAACTGAGGTATGGTTTTCAGTTGAACTTCCCTTGGGTATATATGAAAATTGACATACATACCAAGGTTTCAATTATTTTTTTTAATATTGAGGACTCTATCTTGGACTGCAGACCGAGCATGCTCTTTTGGAGGAAATCAAGGAAATAAACCAGCGGCTGATAGATACAGTTGTTGAGATTAGTGATGATGAAGATGCTGCTGATCCTAGCGAGGGAGTAACAGCAAGCAAAGGGTGTGAAGGAACAACAGTAAGATTCTCGTTTATAGCTGTTTCTCTCAGCCCAGCCTTGAAGGCTCATCTCTCATCAACCCAAATGGTAAGCATGGTCATATCGTTAAGACTTTGTGGAAAAAAATATCATTACATATTAAGATACGTTTTGTGCTTCTGTTACAGTCCCCTATTCAACCATTGCGTCTGCTGGTACCTTGTAGCTACCCTAACGGCTCTCCATCTCTCCTGGATAAACTCCCGGTCGAAACCAGGTACAAGCAAGATCCTTCAGTCTCAAGTAAATAGCAACATAGATTTTTTATACTGTACCAACTACCAAGCAAAACTTCTACCATATAGTTTTAATCTTCTCCAAAATCATCTGGCTCATGACTCTAGAAACCCTCTATATGAAACTGGATAATCTTCTTTTCTAAGATGGTCTGGTTTCTTGAACAGTAAAGAGAACGAGGACCTCTCTTCCAAGGCTATGGCAAGGTTCAACATATTGCTAAGAAGTTTGTCTCAGCCGATGTCGCTCAAAGACATAGCCAAGACATGGGACGCTTGCGCTCGGACTGTGATCTGTGAGTACGCACAGCAATTTGGTGGTGGAACTTTCAGCTCAAAATACGGTACTTGGGAGAAATATATAGCCGCTTCCTGAATCTGGTATGCATCTCTCATCATTTCCTTAATGGTAACTTGTGATTCACTGTTTGTCAATAGTCTTATCACTGTTTTCATGTCAAAACTGTAGAAACTGCAGTTTGCTCTTTTACCCACTTTTTGTTGTATAGTGTATACGTTTTTTTTTTCTTCCCCAATATAATTGGGAGCTTTATCTATTAGTCAAAGCTATGCTGTATTACTGAATGCTTTTTCAATTATATTATGTTGTATTACTGAATGCTTTCCATTATATAAGGTGTATAAAACATTTTAAAAAGTATCCTTAAGTGTATAGGAAACTAATTAACTTCGTTAAATTTGACAATGTAGTAATTTTATGCATGTGAAATGTGTGCGTACACGTGTATATTGCCAAACGAACAGTCAAACCTAAGCAGAACTCTTGTTATTTGAGGTTTTGACCCGAAAAATATGCTTCCCTTTTTTTGGTTTGTTAAAAGTTTTAAATATACATATATCACAGACTTAGGAAACTAAAATATAAAACTACTGCCATCTAATTATATTAAATTTCAGAAATTAAATTTTTGTTTATATATATATATATCTTTTTTTTTGTGTTACGAATTTTTGTTTTTATATTATGATAGAAAAAGGACGTCGGTTTCTCTGGCGTCGGTCAGATCTTTCATTTTCTATTTAGTTATTAGGTTAGTGTGTTAATAAATTTCCGATGGCGATTCAGATCTCATCTCAGCACTGGTTCTATCTTCTGTATTTACGGCAATTCATACATCCAAATTCATGGATTCAGAATCCGTTTAAACATGGTGTGTGTTTTGACTTTCTCTTCTTCATCGATTTATGTTGGTTCGTCGTAACCGTTCTTCTTCTCTTTAATGGAGCGTTCTTCCGGTGTTCCACTCGATGGTGCTGCCGACGTTTATCTCCTGATTGCATTTTCATTGTTTCTTCTGATCAAGTTTCTGGAAATGGTCTGACAATCACATGGTGTTTTCAGCATTACATGTTCCTCTTCGGTGTATGGATCGAAGTTGTAATTTGGAACTTTGATCCAGGAATCATTTCGGTCAGGAAAGAGGGTTCACATGAGGGATTAATTTTAAGTTTTCCATGGGATCAAATCTGGAAAACACCAAAGTTAGATTTGGTGTATCTAAGAAGAAGAAGTTCAGAGTCAACCGGTGTTTATCATGAGTATAGAGGGATCTCCACAAAATCATCAAATATTTTGATTTCAAGAAGAAAACAAGGTCCATATACATCATATGCAACTTTTAAATTAATTTTCTTTGTCAAAGTAATGCTAATAACATTTTGGAGTTTCATCGAAAAGGTGATAGCCAATGAAGAGTATGTGAAGGGGGGACATAACAGATTTTTCTGTTAGCCTATAAGACTTCCGCAAGGAAAGCTTGGTTACTCTCTACTCCTTCATCGAAATTGTTTCAATTTCCTGTATTTGGATCAACGTTTGTATTATTCTTGTATTTGTATCTTATAAAACTTTTATGATATCAATATAGTATTTGATTTGTCGGAAAACAATATTATGATAGAAAATGTAAACCTTTTCATGAAAGGAGAGTATATATTCACATTAAATTATCGAACATATATAAATATGGAGAGTGGGAGACAACAAAAATCCTGAGATCCGACAGAAAAACAAAAAACAAAACTCGGGAAATTTTACTTTTTTATAAACAGTAAAGGCCCTCTCATTAATAAAATCCAGAGAAGAGGAAAATTTCTACAGCGGTTTTGGAAAATGCCGAAGCAAGTGATCAAATCGGGAAGCCGACCACCGTGGGTTGGTTTATCGGCGGCGGTATGGGTCGAAATCGCCGCCGGAAACGCATACAACTTTCCCCTATACTCTCATGCTCTGAAATCGGTGTTGGGTTACAACCAGCAACAGCTCACGATGCTCGGCGTTGCCAATGATGTCGGAGAGAGCGTCGCTTTGCTTCCAGGTTACGCCTGCAGCAAGCTTCCGCCATGGATTGTCCTCTTTTTCGGTGCATGTGCTTGCTTCGTGGGCTATGGACTCATTTGGCTTTCCTTTACTCAGACTCTTCCTGGTCTTCCCTTTTGGCTGGTGAGTCAAAGTCTTCACCATTTTTTCTCTGAGAATCTTGAATTTCTTATTTAGCCCTAATTTTCATGTGTTTCTGTGTATCGCTTGGAACTGTCTTCTTTTGATGCTCTCAACTACTCGAGACCAGAAATTTTGACATGCAAAAAATATGATCTTTATGTTCATTGGGAATCGCAGTTGTGGATCGCGCTTATCGTTGCTACCAATAGCAATGCGTGGTTTGGGACGGCAGTTTTAGTGACGAATATGAAGAACTTCCCGCTCAGTAGAGGCACTGTCGCCGGAATCCTCAAAGGGTATGCTGCAATTGGTGGAGCGGTTTACACTGTGATATACAATTTGTTTCTTGATCAGTCTTCTACGAATTTGCTGCTGTTCCTTGCTCTGGGGATCCCGGTTCTCTGTTTTGCTATGATGTACTTCATCAGACCATGTGCTCCTGCTTCTGGAGAGGATTCATCTGAGCATGTCCATTTCGTTTTCACTCAAGCCACGGCTGTCTTAGCTGCTGTCATTGTCCTAACCATCACTGTGGTTGACAGTGTGATCTCAGTAAGCAATAGCGTTAGATACACACTCGTTGGTTTAGTGGTTCTTCTTCTGGTGTCTCCTCTTGCCATTCCCGTAAAGATGACATTTTTCCGTAAAAAGTCCGTGAAGAAACCAAACCCAAACTCTCTTACCGCTTCTGCTCAAGGTTTAGATCAGCAGGCAGGAGAGAGTGGTACAACCAACCCGTTGCTGAAACCCTCCTCGTCTCTTGAGAGTTTCATTGAGATGGAGGATGATGATGCGTCAGATGTACAGACCCTTTTAGCTGAGGGAGGAGGGGCGGTTGAGAACAAGAGAAGACCGAGGAGAGGAGAAGATTTTAGACTGAGAGAAGCTTTCATCAAAGCCGATTTCTGGCTCCTATGGTTTCTGTACTTCCTCGGTGTTGGCTCTGGCGTCACAGTTTTAAATAACTTGGCTCAGGTTGGGATTGCAGTGGGCATTGAAAACACAACAGTCCTCCTATGCCTCTTCAGTTTCTTTAACTTTGTTGGCCGGCTTAGCTCAGGAGCTATCTCAGAGCACTGTGGATGACTTCAGCGCAGATCGTAATGGTACTTGCTTTCGTTCTCTACGCTCTCTCTTCATCCGCCACACTCTATCCCGCAACGGCGCTTCTAGGCACGTGCTACGGATTTCAGTACTCTCTCATGGTTCCTACAGCATCCGAGCTCTTTGGACTAGAACATTTCGGCATCATCTACAGTTTCATGATTCTAGGAAACCCAATTGGTGCAGTTCTCTTCTCTGGTTTACTAGCTGGTCGTTTGTATGATGCCGAGGCTTCTAGACAAGGAAGCTCCACTTGTTATGGATCGGAGTGTTTCAGGCTGACTTTCGTGATCCTGGCTTGTGTCTGTGGGGTTGCAGCGATCCTCGGGGTGGTTCTTACGGTTAGGATAAGACCGGTTTATCGGTCTCTGTACGGCTCAAGATCTTTCCGGCTACCTCAGGAGTTAAAAGATTACTGAGCCTTAATGTCGTGGTTATGTGTGCAAAACAGTTTTAAAAGCGGTAAACTTTTGATTTGTAAAGCGGTAAAGTAAAAAAGCTGTAAAGAAGTTTTGACTGGAACAGAGACTTAGGCAAACAGCAAAGAATGAAGAGACAGACTCATTACACAATATGACCCACACTCACCTGACCTGACACTTGCACTCAATCCTAATTTTTTAATTTTTAATGAACAAAATTTCTTAGCCTAACAAGACATGATCACACACACTCCAAGCACAGATGCAAAAATTCAAAAATTCGTGGTGGAAGAACGAACCCTAAAACCTCATCTCTCACCATCAATCTGATTCGAAGAAACAAGAAGATCAAGTAGGTTTGAGATTATGAAACATTGAGTCCCATTTGATGTCTTGAAGAAAAGCATCTTGGCTGTTCTCCGTATAAAGCTTCTCCTCCTTGAAACTGTAATCGAAAAGCATGGGACTCGAGAAGCTATCGATTCTACAAGGAGTCCCGTTGGTCAAAAGCAACCTCTCTTGCTGCTTGTCGAACCCGCCATTCACGTTGCTCGGCATCACAGACCTCTTCTTCCTCTTCAGAAACCCGCCTTTCCACTTCCCTATCCCGCTGCTGCTACTTCTCTTCGGCGGCACCAGCACCAGAGCTCGAGAAGACTCTTCTTCGCGGCGGATCCAGGCGCGTACGTGGTCGGAGAGACACTTGCCGGTTGTCCTTATCGCAATCACGACTCTGGAGATGGATCGAGAGGTGAGAAGAGGAGTTCTCTTGCGATCTCGACGAGCGAGTTTGAGGATCTCGAGGCGGTGTTTGGCGATGGATATTCCAACGCTCTGGAGAAACTCGTGGTTGAAGTAAGCAATGTCTTCGTGTTCGAGCTCGTTCTTGGAGAAGGAAAGAGCGTACTCGTGGATGAGACAAGGTTCGAGGTTTGTTCTCGACAGCCATGAAAGCCAATCCATTCAAGTTTTTTTTGTTTGAATATTCTCAACAATGTTTCTTTTTTTCTGTTGGGAGTTGTTTGTTGTGCGCGTGGAGGTATATAAAGGGAAGTGAGCGAGGGCTTCGTCGTTAAGTTAGTTGAGGCGTAAAGAAGAGGGAATCAATTTGTTCAAAGTGGAAATAATAGGGTCAAAAGTGAAACTCATATGAAAGAATACACACAACCAAAATTTTATTTAATATTCGTAGGGAATTATATAAATTTCATTCCAGGTGGCCATTACATTTGTGTGAATTCATGGAAAATAATAATAAATTGCTGCCAACCAAAAACAGCTTTTTAAAAGTGGAATTAAAAGATGGGAGTGGTTTGTAGAATATCGAGAACTTGTGGTGGGAGTGTGGAGAATGGGGAGTGACCATCAATCACGGTGTGGGGAAAGGAGCACACCCAATGGGATCTTTCTTTTTGTTTATGTGTCACTCTTGTACTCTCTATCTCTTGTGCCATTTACTATTGTCGTTTTTAACTAAACATGTATGTGTAGTACTAGTGTTTTGGTCCTTTTGGAATCTACTTTGCGTTGCTTTTTTACAAAATAAAATAAATAAAAGAATCGTTGATTGGAATCATATAGTACTAATAAACTTTGTTGTATAAAGAAATATGCAAAGGGTAAAATTCAAAATACTATGTATACGCAAAGGGAAGTGCCGACCAGAAATCTGGGGATTTATGGAATCCAGATTGTCATTTACAAAAAAAAGGACTTATAATCAAATCTAATCAAACGAGGTAGCCTAGTGATATAGCTAGAAAAGAGATTGCATACCTTCTGATCTCCTTGCGCTTGATTTCTATTTCCACTGAGAACTTAATTATTTTGCATGAGCCGTTTGGACTCGTAAGCTTCAGCCTAGGTGCTTAACAAATGACAAGTGGTGGGCTTTCAAAAGCTTTTATCAAAGAATCTGCTAAACCCACGAAATTAGTCGGCATTGATCGTCTCCTTACCTAGTTGTTGATTAATAGATATAGCCCAACTATATCTTCCTTATGCACATTCTCTACATAACTAAAATGCACATAATTAGAGTCAGAGATGAAAATGGACATAATAATCTTCCAATTTTATTTTTCTTAGATTTATAGTCAGAAAAGATTGTTTCCTTTGTTTTTTATTTTGGATATAAATCAAAGAAATAAATTGTAGGATTATGTCCTTTGACTCGTGAAGTTTACTTTTTATGTATGTTTGTTTCATATATATAAGTTTGATCAGCCTGAGTGAAAAAAAAAAATATTATAGAAAAAAAGAAGAAGAGAGTATTATAAAATGTCTATCACCAAAAAGAATCTAGTCCCATTTGTTCTCACCATTCTGCTTGTCGTCTCTTCTGTTTATTGTCGTATACCGTCTGATAACATCTCGGGTACTGACTTATTGTTATTCTCCCAGTTTTGTTATTATAATGGATGATAGTATATCTTTTTAATAAAGGTATTTATTTATTTTGTATTAAATAGGTTTTGGAATAAAAGACCGTAAAGGCGAGATGTGCTTCAAAACAAGTCCGTGTATGCCTCCCAACACAGGGGATGAAGGTTGCATTGAATTTTGTACGAGGATGCCGACGTTTAAATCAGGCAGTTGTGGTGGTTCTGCCAAAACCTGTTGTTGTTTCTCTTAATAAGTACTATATGTTTGGCTAAGATAATTTAATAAATATTGGTGTATGCTTGAATAATAACATCATTGGTTTTTGCGCGGTGTTAAAGCAAAAATCAATTCAAGTATCGTTTCGCTAATTTTTCCGTAGAATAAATGATTAGTTACTTTCATTGGTGTATTGTGTCGTTGAAAAACATATACGAGAGTATACAAAGTTCCAGGATGGATGATTTTTCGCTGAAAAGTGGTTACTGATTCGTGTTCGTCTCGCATTATCTCCTTATTCCAAATAACTTGCTGGAGGAATCAGAATATCGGCCCTGTTAACTCGTGAACACCAGGATTTGGCAGCTCGGAACTATACCAAAAATCAATCGTCTGAACAAAGGACCATGTTGTTGATCGGCAGAATTAGCGGTGGTGGATACGACATGTCAAATATGTAATGCATGGTGGATTTGAATCGATCGGTCATGTCCTGGTTGGATGCACATGAGTTCAGCCTCTTTTCGTGTTACCCATGCACGAAACCGTAACAAGATTGAATTACTTTGGGGAGTCCAAAGTTTGAGAGATGTACAAACGAAAGCATAAGTGGCCTCTCTAGATTCAAAGCCACTATTGTATGCCAAACAAAATTCATCTGGAATATCCCAAGTATCGCACATATTTAGAATAAATCGTCAATCTATGTTTATTTGATTTTGTATCGAGCAAAACAAACTTCATTTCAAGGGCTATTTCCAAAAGTGCCACTATAGACGATCGGTTTCTCTCTTATCTTGCGCTAGATCCACCAACTTAGCTACGTAATAGAGTTTTTAAAGGGACGAGATGTTGATGCTATTCTCTGATATATATCAGTTTTGATGCTCTCTTGTTGGGTCTTTGTGACCTTTCTTAGCGAAGCTTCAGTTGACAATATATATATATACTGATATACATGAACTTAAACAAAACTTTCGAGTTAATACGAGGAAGTTAAACCAGAAAATAATACGAGTCCAAAGCAAACACATGTAATTTAAAAAGTTTTGGACTTTATAATTACAGTCGAGAGTCTATCTTTACGACCAAAACTAGAGTATGTAAATTGATTTCTTCCATCCCTTCGTTTTAAAATGTAATAAAGTATTTCCTTTTAAACTGTTCATTGAATTCACAGATTAGTAGTACAAATCATAGATCATTGACCCAAGTATCTAACATTTGTTTCAAAGTATATATAGTTAATTTGTTCCGATTGATTTGTCTTAAGGAATATTTTAACCGTTTTTTTCAATTACGTTGTCAAAGTCAAAGGGGGTGTTGCGATTTTGTAAATCATTTGCTAAGTCCCCGTTTTTATAACGGCGAATTTATGGCTCTATTTTTGGATCTGAAATCTCTCTTAGTATTCTATTTTCAAAAGGTGTACAAGCATCTCTCTTAGCGGAAAGTGTTGTCATTGGAGTATAATTTATTAGTAAGAAGTTTGTATTATTGATTCATTAATTTATTGATCCTTTGGATTTTGGAAACAGAGACGCACACAGGTCGTGTTGTATAAAATATTAATCATTATTCATACATGGATCATGGATGGCCTTGTTATTTTCGTCAAATGCCCTTTCTCTTATTTTTGGTTATTTTACATTTGATACGACGCTCAACGACTTGTTTACTACGACTATTTATTTTTATATCATCACATAATTCAAAATTCCAGTCTTTCCTGATCACTCGTAACGTTCGTCTGTTTTTTTTTTCTTTTTCTTTTTGAAAAGTAATTTTTCATCTGTCAATTGTTTTCAAAGAAATGAATATCCTATAATACATGTACATTTAAATTTCAAAGACTAAGGTAGAAATATTAAAAGATGTATGCAGCAGATAACTTTTTATTTCTAAAGTTATTTCAGTTTGTTTGGACACCCATATGGATATTAGCATTTACTTTCAGTCCATCTAAAAAACTAAGGGACGTCTATGTGTAGGTTTTTCTCCCCCTAAAAAATTAGTTTGAGCCCTTCCATTAACCTGAAATTTACTCTTGATTCATTAAAAAAAAAAGTTATTGTAGTTTATATCTCAAACTCTCTTCTAGAGTACAATTTTCTCAATCATATTCCATGTCTAACTTTTAAATGGGAAAAAATAAAACTATTCCAACATATAAAATAATCATATACAGTGATTATATTTGTTAATTTTTTTTATTATTCTCTTTGGAATAGAAAATAAAATAATTTTAAAATAATATTTGAATACATTTTATAGTTATTTTATTTTGAAGTAAACAATAGGTAATTCATTAGAGAAGTTATATAATGTCACAATTATTTGTTCGGATTTTTTTAGAAAAACCCAAAAAATATTCAGTAAAAGTATAATTTAAGTGTTAGTTTGATAGTTACATTTTCTTTTAAAATATATTTATCTTTAAAATATATAACAATAAATCACTAGGTACTGTTTAAAAATGTTTAATCTATATTTCAGATAAATTTTTGTATATATTGAGTTTTTGTTTTTAAATCATAAATAAAATTTATTATATATGATGTAGTTCAGATTCAGATTTATTTAAAATATATCCTATGTTTGAAAAGAAAATTTGGTTTTAGAGTAGTTTTTTCTTAGTTTTGATTTTTTGTTATAAGAAGTAGATCTACTTAAATCATGTAGTTTTAAAATTGATTATATCAATTTTGTTCGGATAGGCTAGACTAATCCAGATTAAACACCTACTACATATATTAGTTTCATGATGATCTCGAACTAGAAAAAACGCAAGAAACACTCACACAAATTTATCTTTAAGAAAAGCATAGAGAAAAAAACAACATACTGAGTATCATCGTCTTCACATGCGATAAGAGAGAAACACTAGCAAAAAAAAAGAGTTTTACCAGTCAAATTCCTTAAAATGTAGTCAGAATTTTTGTTAACCGGAAATTTTACTGGAAACGCGGATGGTACACCTTGCAATTTATGGGGTAACTATGTAATTAGTAGGATTAATGTGGATGTGAATATAATTATACTGAATTTTGTCCGGACAAACTATGAAAAAAAAAAGGGGAATAAACGGGAAATGAGAGAATGAAAAATGTGGAAAATGGCAAAGCAATGAAACTTTTATGTGAATGTGAACGTGTAAGAGAAGGGGACACAGACATAAGTGGAAAGTGACCAATCCCCAACACCTCATCTCCAAATCTATTTATTATTATCATTATTGTTACTATTTAATTAAATTAAGTCAGTATTAATGCCTTTTGAATATAATAGCATCTTCTTTACGATATAACAGACAAATATATTTTTGTTAGCTAAAAAACCATTTTAGTTGCCGAATAAAGGAAAAACAAAAAAAAAAGAGAACAAAGTTATGTTGCCATATGCAAAAAACTTTAAAAGCCGAAGCCGAGTTCGAGTTTGTACTTGGTAATTTGATTCGCGTGGGTGTGACGCGCTTAAGATCGTGAATGGATTATTTGTAATAAACTAATAATATTGGGAAGTTAGGGCTGAGCTTCATCAAAACGTCACTTATCTCGTGAGAGTGAGATCTTTGGACGGACACGCCCCCGATAGGACCCACCTGCATTGCTTTTGGCCGGAGCCTTTTTATATTTTAATACTAATAATTTTAGTAAAGGCACAGATGCAATGCAACCACCATCCCTCAAATCTCCCTATTTTATCCTTTACAATTCAACCTTCTTTTTCAGTACTTGCAATTAAACTAGTAACGTTTGTTGTGTTTTTCTTCTTCCTTTTTTTTTGTCGGCATTTTTTTTTTTTCCTCCTTTTTATTTGCTTATTACGCTTTCAAACATATTGATTTCTATGTCTCAAGAGGTATTTACTAAGAACGATACTGTTGAATTATGTGAAATGATTACAATGGTAGTACGAAAGTGATTTGAATGTCTATTTAAGTTAGATATGTTAAAATAATAAATTAGCATTAACGAAATGAAGGAGTATACTTTTTCCCCCCTGCTATCTGACAATTTGACTGTCATGGTACGGGTATTCAATTTTCTCGTTACAATACTTTTCTTTTTTCAAATAGATTATTTTTGAACAGTATTTATCACGTCCTCGTAATTCGTGATCAAGTAGACAATGACAACTACGGTAAAAAAAAAAAAAAACTGGAAACAGATATAGTAGTATATCTACGTATATATACACACATACACAACACTACTTCGTGCACATCACATCTAGTTAGCCCTGGGCGTTCGGATATCCGTTCGGATTCGGATCGGGTTTTTCGGATTTTCGGGTTTTCAGATTTAGCCTTATAGAACCCATTCGAGTTTTAGAAATTTTCGGGTCGGATATGGTTAGTAATTTTTCGGGTTCGGATCTATTTTTTAATACCATACAAGTCCCATTTTATATCCAAACTCAATTCGGATTCGGATAATACCACTTCGGGTACGGATACCCATTTTAAAAATAACATGTTTTAACTAAAAACACATAAAACTAAACAATTGAACTAATAAAATCTTCTTAAGCATTGTAAAAATATGTCCGAACTCATCCATCTTTAACATAACAATAAAAATAAGTCATAAAACTAAATTTTCAAAATATTTGACAGTAATCAAATTATACAAAACTACGTTAAAATGGTTAATGTCAGATATTTCGGGATACTTGTTCGGGTTTCGGTTCGGTTCGGGTATTACCCATAACCCAAAATACCTAATTCTAAGTCCCATTTGGTAATTTTTTTAAATTCGGTTCAGATCGGATTCAGATATTTTGAATCGGATTCGAGTTTGGGTTCGGATTTCGGTTAAAAATGCCCAGACCTGCATCTAGTCAAATACTTGGCGATTCCTAGCGATAGTTGCAAACTTGCTACGTCATGAATCCTGATAAAGAAATAATTATTCTCATTAATTTGTTACGTCTTCGGTAATCTGTCGAAATTATTGACATATATATATATATATATATATATATTTGTTTATAGGGTAACCTAGTTGTTTGACAAGCGTCACACATCAGAACTGAATCATGCATGATAAGTATGGTAAGTTGTTCAATAAGTACCACATATCGATTGTTATCGATCACTTTCCTTTTTAATGTGGCTTCTAGTCCATCATCTAATCATATTATGTTTTAAAAACTGGTTTAACCTACCAATGTCCATCTTCTCTTTCTCTTATAGTTCAATATATCTTGTATTAGCTCTTTTTAGTGTATATGATCTTCTATTGGGTTGTTTATGCTTTTTTTTTTTTTTAATATTGCTTAATAAGTTGCTAGCAGCAATGTAAAACTCTTAGAAGTATGAAATTTTAACGTTAATACAAAAAATAATGTATAGTTGTACTTGAATAATATATATGTTGTTTCACTTTACGTGTGGTGATGGTGAGACGACAGTGTGTGTCTGTGACGAGTGTTCAAACGTGCGACTCTAAATACACCAGTCACATATATATATATATGAATAACAATTACTACTAGTATATTACTCCAGTCACATACTCACATTAAGTGCCCATCCTGCATCGAAATCTTGTCCCTAATTTTAATCTATTTAGTGTTTATTATATATATTTTTTCAATTCATGCAGTTTAATTTTAAATGAGACATTTACACATAAGTGGACTTTTTGGTACTTTCTTTACAAAAGATGCACTTCTTGATGGAGATACACTTTTGGTTGACGAAAAGACGTTGCTACCCTTATTATTATGAAAGGAAACGTTTGATATTTCCACACTTTCACTTTTGGTCAATTTTTGTCTTTTTGTCTTTTTTCATTTTTCTTTTATTTTATATACTTTATCATTTCATATATCTATATTAATTTGATTATTTCAGATAATTGAAGAAACATAAACTATTTTTTATCTTATAATAAGAACTATAATTTTTTCTCTATATTTTGAGATCCACTTTGATATATTTTATGTATTTTTTGAATAAAATTTGTGAACACAACGGTCGTGGACACGGAAAATCATTCATGCATTCTCTCTCATCGAAAAAAAAGAAGTGGACACAAAAGCCGTGGACACGGACAACCATTCATGCATTCCCCTTTCTCCAAGTAAAAGAAAGTGGACACAACAGCCGTGGACACGAACAACCATTCATGCGCGAATTCCTCTTCCTTGAAGCAAAAATAAGTGGACACAACAACCGTGGACACGGTAGACCATTCATGTGTGGACAATGGTGTGAAGTGTGTTTTTCGTGTATGAAACTTGTGTATCCACCTTGCATGTGTAGTTTATTTTGTCTTTTAACCATTTGTTTTGGATGGATAATTCATGGAGAGAAAACAATTATTCTCCTCAAAGCAAAGAAGTGGATACAACAACCGTGGACACGGACAACCATTCATGCATTCCTCTCCTCGAAGCATAAAGAAGTGGACACAACAACCGTGGACACGGAAAACTATTTATGCATTCCACTCCTCGAAGCAAAAGTAATGAACACAACAATCGTGGACACGAACAAGAATGGTTTCGCGGAGGCGCATGAATGGTTGTATGTGTCCACAGCTATTGTGTCCACTTTCTTTTACTTCGAGAAAGGAGAATGCATGAATGGTTATTCGTGCCCATGGATGTTGTGTCCACTTCTTTTTTCTTCGAGGAGTGCACATTAATTGTTCTTCGTGTCCACGATTATTGTGTCCACTTCTTTTGCTTTATAAAGGGAAATGCATGAATGATTGTCCGTGTCCACACTTATTGTGTACATAAGTTTTATTTATAAATATTTAAAATATATCAAAGTGGATATCAAAATATAAGAAAAAAATTATAGTTCTTATTATAAAATAAAAAAATAGTTTAGGTTTCTTAAGAAAATTGAAATAATCAAATGAATACAGAGGAGAGAGATGATAAAATATATAAAAAAAAGAAAAAGAGAAAGAGAAATGAGGAAAAAAAAACTCTGAAAAAAGGAGGAAGAGGAAAAAAAAACTTAAGGTTTAATAGAAAAAGAAAAAAAATTGAGAAAAAAGAAAATAGAAATGAAAAAAATGAAGGGTAAAATGGGCATGACGAAATAGCCTTTCTTCATGTTTATTGGCACAAAGTGCACCTCATGCCAAAAGTACACCATAGTGTAAACAAAGTGGTAGAAAGTGTACATTGGTGTAAAATTATAAATTTTGTATGTTATTATTAACTAATTTAACTTCGTCCAAACTCCCTCTTGTACTTGCTCAGCCATTATTCAAAGTTGAAAACCGAGGTGGTCCACCTCATTCCGATCTACCGGCTCCTAGTAGCAAATTTTTATATAAAAAATGATATTTTAGAAAAATAGAAAAGTTTGTTATTAGTATACGGTGATGAAGAGGCAAGGATTATAAATTGTGTAAATTGTCTTGAACAGCAATAGTCAATAATTTTTTCTTGAACAATAATAATAGTCAATGCAAGTAGTTTCTCTTTGTATAGAAAAAAATAAGAACTACAGTCCACATCCTTTCGTTGTTTGTATATTATAGAAATGTGCACAACCAATCATACACAAAATTTACCCGTATTGAAAAAGTTAAAAAGAATAATCTGATAGAAAAAAATCGTAATAATTAATGGTCATCAATATGATGGACAAAAAAATGAACAGCAATACTAAAATATCGAAAGAGAAAAAGAATATTTATTCTCGTGTTTATACTTTATACATACAATAAACCCCTCATTGAATTACTAAAATGTCATATCTGGTAATGAAAGACGTTAGCATCTTTACGAGTTGAACATTTCTCCATCACGTGATGTTCGAGGTAGTACCGCATCTCAAGAGCAATTTGTCTCCATGTCATATCGGTAATATTAGACAAACTCGAGGGTAGGAACTCAAAGATAAAAAGCTTTGTGGTGCCACGAGGGATCTGAGATAAAGTCTGACACATTGAATGAAACTCTAGCCGTTCGATCTCCGTCCTCCGCGCCACCGTACGAAATCGACGGTTGTCTAGATGAGTGTAAACCCATCGCGATGTAGAGGATCACCCCTTCGTGAAGTACAGCTGGCAACTAATATTCCGAGCCGATAACGTCGAGAAATGTAGCCGATTAACTCCTAGGGATAAGCGTTTCTACTTATCACTCCTGCTTATCGCAGTTCGCTTTTCTTAGAGTGATAGCTTACTCTAGTTATCAGCATCCAATTATCTGTCACCTTCTCTTATTAAAATCTCCATTTCTGCAAGTTTTAATGTCCGTATATATATATGTATTGAAGAGAGAGAAAATCCCTTGTCTAGATAGAGAAGCCTTTTTCTTTCTTTCTTTCAAGTTTCCTTTTTTCGGTAGAGAGAAAAAAAGAGTCCAAAAATCAATCCATCACCTGTTTCTTCTCCGGAGAGAGAAACTCTGGTCTTCATTGATCTCTTTCTTCCTTCATGGTAAGTAAGCTTCACGCTTCTACCTTTGCCTCTGTTAATGGAATCTAGCTGTTTAATCAGAGTTTATTTTTTCAGATTTTTTGTTTTGTTTTTAATAAATCCTTTGCCATAGCTTTTTCTGGGTTTTGCTTTTCTTTCTTTTCCCTTTCTGATAATTATTTTGCTTCCTTTTTTTTCCATGTAGTTAAAAAAAAAAATTCTCTTTTTAAGCTATTTAATTCCCTCGTCGCCAATTCCAGGAAGACCTAAATTTCCTGATTTTGCGTTATCTGGAGAGATGCGAAGTTTATGGATAGTTATTCAGATATAGGTTCAATTTTATAGTTATAAGTATTCATTTTTCCAAGCTTTCCTTTTTGATCTCGAAAAGCCAGATTTTAGCTCATTATAAATTTTGCAGATCTGGTGATAGTTTTGGTGGGTCTTGTGCATCTGAGTTGAAAAAGTCTTAAGCAAGTGAGAGAAACATGTCTTCTCTTAGTAGAGAGCTCGTGTTCCTGATCTTACAGTTTCTCGACGAAGAGAAGTTTAAAGAGACTGTTCACAAGTAAGTCTTCTTGCCTCTGTAGATTTTTCACGCGCCTCCTCCGATCTAAATATTCCCTTTCACCAAACGATCCCTGTTAGCTCTTGTGTCGCGTTAATGCTCATGTGCTTTGTAAATTTCTCTCATGTTAAAGGCTTGAACAAGAATCTGGCTTTTTCTTCAATATGAAGTATTTCGAGGATGAGGTGCATAATGGGAACTGGGATGAGGTTGAGAAGTATCTCTCTGGTTTCACAAAAGTAGATGATAATAGATACTCTATGAAGATATTCTTCGAGATAAGAAAGCAGAAATATCTCGAGGCTTTGGATAAGTAAGTAGTAACGGGGTTTTTGTTTTCCTTTTTTATTCTTTTTCCAAGTTAAATAACAAAAGAAACAGAGTTTGATTTGTGATTCTTTTCTTTCCTAGGCATGATCGTCCCAAGGCAGTGGATATACTAGTGAAGGATTTGAAAGTGTTTTCAACTTTTAACGAGGAGCTTTTTAAAGAAATAACGCAGCTCTTGACGTTAGAGAACTTCCGGTAAACTCATTTCTGATTTATGCACTCCAAAGCTTTTTTCTTATCGACAGAGGATTAAGTGTTTTGATGAAACTTCTAGGGAGAATGAACAGTTATCCAAGTATGGGGACACCAAGTCCGCAAGATCGATCATGTTGGTGGAACTCAAAAAACTCATTGAGGCGAATCCCTTGTTCCGCGACAAACTGCAGTTTCCTACTCTTAGAAATTCAAGACTGAGGACTTTGATCAACCAGAGGCTAGTTGCTTTTTCCCTTAAATCGTTTTGTCTTATTCACTTCATAGTTGTTGGCGAATATAACTCATCTCCTTTTAACATGCAGCTTAAACTGGCAACACCAGCTCTGTAAAAACCCAAGGCCAAATCCGGATATAAAGACTCTTTTTGTGGATCATTCGTGTGGCCCTCCAAATGGTGCACGAGCTCCATCTCCTGTCAACAATCCACTGCTTGGAGGATTACCCAAAGCTGGAGGGTTTCCTCCTTTAGGCGCACACGGAGTAAGTTACTCTCTATCTTTTTTTTTCTTTTTTTTTCCACCTGAGGCCAAGTGTTTGAATCTCTCTACGTCTCCAGCCGTTTCAACCAACAGCCTCACCCGTTCCAACACCTCTTGCTGGTTGGATGTCTAGTCCATCCTCTGTCCAACATCCAGCTGTGTCTGCAGGAGCCATTGCTCTTGGTGGTCCATCGATCCCAGGTACCACTTTCTTATCAAATGTTTCATAAACTGTGTGTGATCTATGCAGTTTGCTTACAGTGGAGCTCCTTTCCTATTCTGGTACAGCGGCATTGAAGCACCCGAGAACTCCTCCAACTAATGCTGCTTTAGACTACCCGTCAGCAGAGTCTGAACATGTCTCAAAAAGAACAAGGCCTATGGGAATCTCTGACGAGGTGAATCTAGGTGTGAACATGTTACCAATGTCGTTCCCAGGGCAGCAGGCCCATGGTCACAGTCCGGCTTTCAAAGCACCTGATGACTTGCCCAAGACTGTTGCACGAACTTTGACTCAGGGCTCATCTCCCATGAGCATGGATTTCCATCCAATTAAACAGACCCTGCTTCTAGGTCTGTTTCTTGCTCTGTGTATGAGATCCATCTAGCAATAATAATCATCAGCGATGTTCTAAAGTCGATTGCGTCGTTGTACCAGTTGGTACAAATGTAGGGGATATCGGGCTGTGGGAAGTTGGTTCTCGGGAAAGATTAGTACAGAAGACCTTCAAAGTCTGGGACATAAGCAAATGTTCAATGCCCTTACAGGTGCCTATAACAACATTTCAATATTGGTATATATGTTATGAATCTCTAGAAACTAAAACATTTGTGTCTTCAGGCTGCTCTGGTGAAAGAACCTGTCGTATCTGTTAACCGTGTGATATGGAGCCCAGATGGTTCCTTGTTCGGTAAAGAATTCACCTTTAGATTCATATGTGCGCAAGAATGCAACTATATAACTCTGCCATACGTTCTCGAATGCAGGAGTTGCTTACTCGAGACATATTGTACAACTATACTCTTATCATGGAGGTGAAGACATGAGGCAACACCTTGAGGTCTCATAACATTGAAAAGCCTCTCTTTTTGACATTCTTTTTTCCCGAGATTTTCTTGTAATAGTGTGATTGTTGCAGATTGATGCTCATGTTGGTGGTGTTAATGATATATCCTTCTCGACTCCAAACAAGCAACTGTGTGTGATAACCTGTGGTGATGACAAAACCATCAAGGTCTGGGACGCTGCAACGGGTGTCAAACGACATACTTTTGAAGGCCATGAGGCTCCTGTTTACTCCGTCTGTCCTCACTACAAGGAAAACATTCAGGTAAGCTTAGCTAGCTATCCATTGATTTCCTTTCCCTTCCGTTGCGTGTTTTAGTTTTTTTGACTTTTTTGTTTTCTTGTTGTCTTCAAGTTCATATTTTCGACAGCTCTCGATGGGAAAATTAAGGCATGGTTGTATGATAATATGGGTTCTCGAGTTGACTATGATGCACCTGGTCGCTGGTGTACTACAATGGCTTATAGTGCTGATGGAACTAGGCTATTCTCTTGTGGGACGAGTAAAGATGGAGAGTCTTACATAGTTGAGTGGAATGAAAGTGAAGGAGCCGTTAAAAGAACCTATCAAGGATTCCACAAGCGTTCTCTCGGTGTTGTGCAGTTTGATACAACTAAAAACCGTTATCTAGCTGCGGGTGATGACTTTTCCATCAAGTTCTGGGATATGGACACTGTACAGCTTTTAACTGCCATTGATGGCGATGGAGGCCTCCAGGTACGTGAACAGAAAATCCTAATATGTAGGTAACTTTTCAGATAATCTTTTCGAGTTGCGACTTAAATTGTGATTCTAATATTAAACTAGGCAAGCCCGCGTATCCGGTTTAACAAGGAAGGGTCTCTCCTGGCCGTGTCTGGGAACGAGAATGTGATCAAGGTTATGGCAAACTCAGATGGTCTTAGACTACTGCACACTTTTGAGAATATTTCATCTGAATCCTCCAAGGTACGTAAAGTCTAAGCTAAGCTTTATATTACTTACGCAGTTGAAAAATTTCTTCAACATTTCACTTCTACGTTTGCAGCCTGCGATAAATAGCCTTGCAGCGGCAGCGGCAGCTGCTGCTACGAGTGCTGGACTCGCAGATCGATCAGCCAATGTAGTTTCCATCCAAGGAATGGTAATAACTATCGTTTGCTTTCTTCTTTCACTCATTTCTATTATCTCTTTCCATCATTCATCATCACTTGCCCTCTGTAGAATGGAGATTCCCGGAATATGGTGGATGTGAAGCCAGTGATTACAGATGAACCAAATGATAAGTCTAAGATATGGAAGCTTACAGAAGTCAGCGAGCCTTCTCAATGCAGGTCACTGAGACTTCCTGAGAATCTTAGAGTCGCAAAGGTATATATTTACATTTTCCGATCATGAGTTTCTATATTTAGATGTTTTCTTTTGTTCTGATGATAAACCGATAACGTTTTGCAGATATCAAGATTGATTTTCACGAATTCAGGAAACGCTATCTTGGCTTTAGCATCAAACGCTATTCATCTTCTATGGAAATGGCAGCGGAATGACCGCAACGCAACTGGAAAGGTGAAATTGACTCACTCTCTCTCTCTCTTTCCTGGTCAGATAATGATAATTTGTCACTGATGTCTACTTCTTTGATTTCGCGTGATTCATTCTTGTAGGCGACAGCTTCTTTACCGCCTCAGCAATGGCAACCAGCAAGTGGGATCCTAATGACTAACGACGCTGCCGAAAACAATCCCGAGGAAGCTGTACCTTGTTTTGCTTTATCCAAGAATGATTCATATGTAATGTCAGCCTCCGGAGGAAAGATCTCCTTGTTTAACATGATGACGTTTAAGGTAATGGGGACACACAGATGCTTACGGTCTGATGTTTTGTGTAATGTGTATGCATTTTGACTGACTGACTGTTCTTGGCTAATAATTTGCAGACGATGGCTACTTTTATGCCACCACCGCCTGCTGCAACTTTTCTTGCTTTCCACCCTCAAGACAACAATATCATTGCTATCGGAATGGATGATAGTACGATTCAGATTTATAACGTCCGTGTTGACGAGGTAATGAAACGAAATATCTAGAAGAAAAAGCAGTGTTTTGTTTGCTGTTATGATGGTCAACATGTTCCTTGTTTGCTCGCGCAGGTGAAGAGTAAGCTTAAAGGTCATTCAAAGAGAATAACTGGTCTTGCCTTCTCCAACGTATTGAATGTGTTGGTTTCGTCTGGAGCAGATGCTCAGGTTCCCGCCTTTAATCAAATCTTTTTTTTGTAGAATCAATCAGATAAGATCAATAGTTTGTTTATACGACTTGATTTTTTTCCTTTTTGTTGCAGCTATGTGTTTGGAACACAGATGGATGGGAGAAGCAGAGAAACAAGGTTCTGCCACTTCCACAGGGAAGACCAAACACTGCACCTTCAGATACGCGTGTTCAATTCCATCAAGATCAAGTTCACTTCCTCGTCGTGCACGAGACACAGCTCGCTATTTACGAAACAACCAAGCTCGAATGCATGAAACAGGTATTATTTTAGTTATAGTCTCTCTCTCTCTCTCTCTCTCTCTCTCTCTCTCTCTCTCTCTCTCTCTCTCTCTCTCTCTCTCCAAGAGAGATATCTACAATGTATTGCATTTGATTAACGATTGTATTGTTTCAGTGGCCAGTAAGAGAATCATCAGCTCCGATCACTCATGCGACCTTCTCATGTGATAGTCAATTGATCTATGCGAGTTTTATGGATGCAACAATCTGCGTATTTAGCTCTGCAAATCTGAGATTGCGTTGCCGGGTCAACCCTTCTGCGTACCTACCAGCTAGTCTCAGGTAAAAAAGACAGGAATTTTGAATTTTTTTCCAAAAAGAGTCTTAAAAGAAAACAGAGGAATCTTGATGAAGCTTTGCTTGTTCATTTGTGCAGCAACTCGAATGTACATCCACTGGTGATTGCAGCACATCCGCAAGAACCAAACATGTTTGCGGTTGGCCTCTCAGACGGAGGAGTTCATATATTCGAACCGGTTGAGTCGGAAGGTAAATGGGGAGTGGCTCCACCGGCTGAGAATGGGTCAGCAAACGGCGCAGCGGCTGCACCATCTGTTGGAGCCTCCGCCTCTGATCAGCCACAGAGATGATCTGATCTGAGTCACCACCTACCTCTCTGATTCTCTTTTTCTTTTCAAAAGTCTTTCTTTTTTAGTTTTTGGTAGAAAGACTTGTGACCCAGGGATTCATTCTAACGTGTTTTAGATGTAACATATCATTTCACAGTAATTTAGTAGTAAAGTTGTTTCTCTCTCTTTACCTCATCTGAAATTTGACCTTTCAAAGATTTTAATTTGTGCCAGAGGAAAAATTTCAAATTTCAATTATTTTTATACAGACGATGCTTAAGAATTCTCATACTTCTCTACTAACCAGGGTCTATAAGGCTAAGAGTAGTTGAGAAAAACTGGAGTATTTCAAGCTAGAAGCTATCAAACATCGAGTTATGCATAGAGAAACCTTGGAAAGATAGTTGGATCACGACAAGCTCGTCTGGACCAGCCGAGCAATATCCTGATATGATGGTGGACAGTTTTATTAATGCAGGCGTGGCATTGGGATTTTAACAAGTTATAGCAATTAGACAAAGAAGATGTTGACAAAATCCAATACAAGAGCTACTGATACATTGTCTTGGATTTACACAGGCACGGGAGATTATACAGTCAAATTTGGCTATCACCTGCAAAGCCAAGTAGCCAACTATCAGAGGCCCATGCCCTTCATCCTCAGGTCAAGACTATTTGTGCCAATGTATACAAATTAAACTTTCCTCCTACGTTTAATAACTTATGGTGGTGAATAATACATAATAGTCTACTAGTAGCAAGTACATTGATACGAAGATCAATTCAAATAAATAGGATCAGATTCTCCGAGCTGTGGAGAGAAACCACAAACCTTGAATCACTTGATATTTAAATGTAGAGTTGCTAAGGAAGTGTGGGAACTAGCCCCTTCCGAATTCCAAATATGGATGGGATCGATCACAATTATGTCTCTCAGAATGTAGAGCTCTTACTAAATCTATCAGCTCAAAAGTAATAAGGACAGTCTTCTTGCATAGACTGGAGAATTTGGAGGATGAGGAACAAGATTGTGTTTGAAGGAAAAAAAAAAGAAGCCATTATAGATCGCAATCTTCGGAAGGAGGCTTTAAGATCGGCAGAGGATCGAAGTTGTGGTAGAGAAATACAAGTATCAACAATTCAAGATGTTCTACTGCCGGGATCAGAATACTATCGTATAGATGATGCGTCTTGGGCTACAATGACACAAAGAGCAGGTCCTTAGACAGTAAATAAGGCACTCAACTGCTTAAAAGAAGCTCATCAATAGAACGACGCTTCAACCAGTCGAAGCAGAAGCTTTAGCTCTTCAAATGGCTGTGCAACAACTACAAAGACTAGCATACAAAAGTGTTCTTTTGTAGGAGATTACAGAAAGCACTGCATGATGGATTACAAGCTTCTATAAAAACGCATTAACCCAAAGTAAAAGTGACAGCAACCACTTATGTTTAAGGATATTTTGGAACTATCTGCTCCTTTAGATATGTACCTAGAAACTTTTTAACTTATGTTGATGGGGTAGCAAAAGATGCTAGAATCTTTAACCAGGGATATGTAATAAGTTTGGTTGGACTGTTGGAGTATCAATGTTTGTAATATGTTCTTTATTATAAAGGGATGACATAAAAAATACAAAATATACATACATTTACAAGAGCGATCAGTTTATTTCGACCAAAGAGATCCCAAAAGCTAACCACAGAAGAGCAACGAAGAGTCTTTTGTCCAAACCATAGCTTGGAAAGCTTTATTTACAGTTTCTTCTGCAAATAATTCGAAGAAGAGTATAGTTTTGGACGCGATATACATATACAAGGAAGACAGTGGCTTTGTCTGTGACCAGAAGAGATCGATCTATTTACAGAGTTGTAAATTTGCCATTTGAGAAATATTTCATTCAGGACGGAAAGTGACTAAGTTTGGCAGATCGGTTGCTTGAAGCTTCCTGATGTCGTTAGCGGAGACCTTGCAGGACTCCAAGGTCAGAGATCTCAGGTTCTTCAGTGGCTTCAGGTGACGTAGTCCTGAGTTTGATACTCGAGAGTTTGAGACGTTTAGAGAGACCAATCCGGTCAATCCTGCAGTTTTTATGAGATCATGGTTCGGTCTTTCAAGTTTCAGGTACATATGACTTGTCAGATGAATTCAAGAAACGACCATTTTGAAACTTACCGGAAATGAATTCCAGCGTTTTGTCCGTAAGATTGGAGTTTTGTGATAGATTGAGGAGTGTGAGGGATGAAAGATCTTTTATGTTCTTGACACCAGCATCAGTTAATCCACCACCACATATTTCAAGGGACTGCAGTTTCTTCAGGTCTGTATTATAAACAAACAACAAGAAAAAATATTAGAACGCAGAGGATGAGAATCTAGTATTCGGAAGAGAAACACTCAAAACTTACTTCGTAGATGATTTGTTCCAGAATCTGTGATACGAGCACCGAAGAGATCGAGGTGTGTCAATCCAGTTAAACCTAGAACAAAAACAGACAGAACAATTTCGCTTTAACTCTGAGGAAACCTGTAACCGCATCATACAAGAGTAAAATAACATGTTGATAGTCACAGTTTGTGGATTGAAGCGAGAAGCACTGGAATGACTTACTTGTGAGCGCTGAAAGCCCAGCATCAGTAACATGACGAGCATCCAGATTCAGCGTTCGAAGAGATGTCAAACCAGATAATTTCCTTAAACCGCTATCGGTAACAACAGTGAATGACAGGTTTATGCTCTCCAGATTCGACAGACCTACATCGTAGCAAAAATGCGCAAATCAACACTGACTTGTAGTAGATTACCTACAGTGAGCATAGACCAAAGTATGCAAAAGATATAAAGTGGAAGGGACAAAGGAATGGATGATGTTTTACTAGAGAGATGGCGAAGCCCATGGCTTCCTACTTCGGTATCGGACAGCTCCAGAGATTTCAACCCAAGCATTCCTAAAACCACACGAGTATATTTGAGTATCGGATAATCCGTGATAAGAGCACGAAACGCAAGTAGCAATCACCTGATAAATGTACCAGTCCTTCGTCACCAATTCTACAAGAATCCAAGTTCAAGCTCTCCAACTTTGTCAAACCTGAGAAGTTACTTTTATCCTAATTAGCATTTTGGCAGTCATTTCTCAGACACCACGATATAGTGAAGAGAGAGAGATGAAACAAACAAACAAAAAATATAATGGAAATAGGAACATAGTAAGAAAGTGAGACAACCTCTCAGGTGGACCAAGCATGAATTTGTAATGTTGTTCATTCCCAAGTTTAAGATCTTCAAATTAATTAAATCTGCAAAGGTGCGTGGAACAAAGTCATCTACCCGCAGGGAATTGCAGAGTTTTTCGCAAAGCAAAACGAAAATGAGGAAGCCTCACCTGAAAACTTTTCGCACCCACTGTCTGAAAAATTGCATCTATTGAGGTTCAAAAACATCAAACCTGTAAGAGCTATAGAAAACAGAAGAAAACCCTTATTAGTTCATACATCCGTTTGGCTGGACAATCAGGAGATCATATAAAGATGGCTATACAAACCTGTGAGTGTGTCCAGGCATGCAGCAGTAACATGACGGCACCCTTCCAAGTTTAATAAATTAAGTTTGTTTAGCCCTGAAGCAGTAATGTGGGATAAGGTGGTTAGACGATCCAACTAAAGGTACGCCGAACAAATGATGAGAACAGAACTAAAATAATAAATACAAACCCCAATTTAAGTACCTTTAAGGTAGCTGACACCAACATCGGTAATCCTACTGCAGCAAATCTGTAAGCTCCTCAGATTTGTAAGTTCTGAAGCAAAAAAGTAATAAGCACATCTATTGGGAAAAGTACAGAAAGTATGTGAAAGATGTGCATGTGCTTGCTATACCTGAAATAGGCTCTATATCTGCATCCGTTATGCAGTTACACCACTTTATGTTCAAGGACTCTAATTTGGTTAAGTCTGGAAAAGACAGAAAAATTGCAAAGAAGCTAAAGATGATGAAAAAAAGACATTGCTTAGTCAAGTGGAAAAATAGCATGGAAAATGAGATGCCAAAAAACTGGGTAATAATCAAAAGGAATGGAAATAAAACATGTAGCTATATACCTCGCAGGTGAACGAGCCCACCGTGAATCCCAGGACACTTCTCAAGATCTAATTTCTTCATGTTAACCAAGTTGGAAAAGGCACGCATGCCTTGTGCAGTGATTGCAGCATTTCTTCTGAAGCTCAGGCTTGTCAAATTTGAGAGGCCTGGAGTTATTTGTCGTTAGTTATTATTCAATTGGAATCAAATACATCAAACAAACGAAAGAAAGTGCATCAGGTATAACTTTAATGCAGTAAATACCCTTAGGAAACTCTACATACGAAGTATATGAAAAACTTCGATAACAAATTAAAAAATAGTATAACACATTGCTTCATACACTTAAACTAAAAACGTCTGAAAATGAAAAAAAAGGTTTACCGCTAAGATGCTCCAGGCCGCGGTTGGATATCTGGTCACAGAAATTAAAGTTTAAGGATTCCAGGTTTTTGCAACCTTTTAAAGAAACCAGCCCAGAGTCTGTGATATCAGACCCCGAAAAATCAACAGAAAGCAGTGATGTACTTTGCGAGGAGATGACATCCATCCACTCATCATTAACTCCAGGGTATTCTCCCAAGTAAAGATCCTGTTTTCCCAAATAGTAAGTCAGCCACTGATAGGAGATGAGCATGAAGAGTAATCGTAACAAGAGAAACACCAAGGAGTACTTTACCTGGATTGCACAGTCTCGAAATGCCTCAAGAGACTTTAAAGTTAATTGTTGTGAATACACCAATTCATCGAAAATCTGCTGACTTATATCTCTGGGTAGGTGAGAGAATGTGGTATATTTATCTACGTCCTGTGATGCAACAAAGTTCAAACATTTGGTTAGCGGATAACAAACCAATATTAGAGCCTGGCAAAGTATAAACAATATACCTCTTGTATCTTGCGGACACAGAGCTCCAAAAGCGACGGGCATTCTCCATTTCTCCGTTTTACATCCGAGCCGGACCTAGAGAGCGAAGTAGCCAACCATTTCGAACTCGAACTCTTGCTATATTTTCCAGAGGCACCTCTGTTTAAAAGATCCTCGACTTGTTGATCTCTCTTCCTTGAGCAAGCTCCTCCCATGATGAAGTGACCCAAAATCATCAAACTTCTTTAGAGACTGAAACAGAGCATGAATGCGATCCCTCTATCACGTCAGAATTAGCTTACAAAAGACCCAAAAAGTTTCCTTTATCCCCCGCGTAAATGGAAAATACATGAATTTTTCATTCAACTTTACGGGTAATTACTTCCAGCTATACATCAAAAGCCACATTTACTTTCTCAAAGACACCGTGAATTTCTCAGGAAACACCTCCTTCAGAATATGCAGTGATCGATCGTATAGAAATAAGCACAAGCAATGATCTAACAGAAGAGATAAGTGTGAATCGACACTAGAGTAAAAGGTATCATTCTCGGAAGTAAAACCCAGAAACCAAAAGTATACTTAAATCAAACAAAAATCGCATAAAAGTAAAATACTTTAGTAGCTTAATAATCAAAGACAGTAAGGGAAACAGTATATATAAATGAACTGTTCAGTAGGAAACAGCTGTTCTGCTTGATACGTACCTAATCATAGCGGCGATCGATCGCAGACAAATATTTCCAGAGGAAATTATGAGAGGGTTTAACAGTGTTTTCTCTTTTGATCAAACCTCTTTGTTGTTGTGATTTTGACGAGACGGTGAGGAAGAAAGAGAGAAGAGTATAGAAATGTGCAAAGTGGCCGTGAGCCGAGCCTCGTTCTGAGCCTACTATCGCATGACACGTGTAAGCTGAATCACCTTTAGGGTGGTACGGAGTTAGGTTCGGAACAATCAAATGCGTTTTGAGATAAGATGGAAGAATAAAGAAAGGCCGCGGTCCCACCACTAGTGGACCCCCGCCTGTATTTCAGCTATTTGATACCTTTCGTTATTTTTCATTTCAGAACATAAAAATCTGTCTGAAAAAAATCAATTAGTAGTAATCTGCAGCAAAATCAATAAACTCAAGCTTCGGAATTCGGATAGCTGTTGAGATTTTTAAATAGGGAAATTCTTAGAGCATCATCGGAGAAATCCAAAAAAATTTCTTATTTATTATTTAATTAATTATTTTAAAAGAGATAAATGAGTGGAGTAGAAAAAGAGAAAAAAACTTCTTTGTACGTTTTCTAAACGTTTCTTATTGTTCTTATATAAGAAACAACTCTTCACTTTTAATCTATTTTTCATTTAAATTTAATTATTATTTGGCTAAGAACTTGTTAAGAATTGAATTGCCTATAATGATGGTTTAGTTAGCTGCCTCAAACAAAGTAACAACATTATTTTTATTTTTTTTCGAGTAACAAACATTATCTTATATATAATTTAAAATATTGGGGAATTTCTTGTTGTGATTCATGAACAGTCGTCCTGGTCCTCCTGGATATGCATAAATCAGAAAATCACACGTATCTGCCACCAATTTCGATAGTTACTCGAAATTTATTACTTCGTGTCTTGGAAACTATATCATTTGACTAAAGACTTAAAGAGTAACTTTTAAATGATTCCATCAGCTTATCTTCCACCGATATACAATTGCTTTAAAACCAATTCTGAAAACTGAAACCAGAAATTATGGGCATAGATTTAGGATTATGCTTTTCTTCACGTCTTGTATCAAGTTTTGATGCACGCAATGAACTATTCGGATTTGTAACAAAAAAAAATGATTCAAACACTTTATGGGGCTACAAGAATACCGCCTGAGTTGGTTAACTATTTATAACAAAGCACTAATCAATAATTCACATACGTTATAAGTTTAACATTTTCATGGACGGCTGATCGAATTACTGATTAAATATAGTACTTGTCAAGTTGAAGCTGTTTCCATATGTAGTACTTTAAGTGTCTTCAATTTTCTAGTTGTTGTCAGTGATTACTAAACCTGTGCGTATGTTTGATCGATTTTTATCTTTTGTACTTGTTGAATCGAACTCCTTAAAGCTTTTTTGTTACAGCACAATTTGCAGCTAAACATCACCCACCATGAGAGGTGGGCTTCAAAGGTGTCTTGATTTGACTTTGACAAAAAACATTATTTTGTTTGAAAATCATTTCATCATTAATTTGTCTTTCATACTTATCCTTCTTTACTAAGCAGAGTAAAGATATGTAAAACTTTTCAGACTTGAAAGACATTAGCTACTAAAAATTTGATATAATTTCCTGTGAAGTTAAACATCCTTTGATCACTGTATATTATTTACTGTTGTTGCTCAGAATCACTGTACTTTAATCTCATGATCGTTTCAACTTTCAACGTAAAAACGTGGGTAAGACCTAAGAAGAACCTGCGTCAATCTGGACCGTTGGTTGAACCGAAACAAAAAGAAAAAAAAAAAACGTTTCATGTTCGAAGAGCCGTAAATTCAGAAAGCTACAAAGCAGATAAAAATGGTCTATCTATAATCTTCAGGGGATACCTTAAACCCTAACAATAAATGGCGACGCTGTTAAGTCTCGACATAGCCACCACTTTTCTTGCTTTCAACGCTCCCCGTGCCGACGCGGCGTTGAACCATCGCCTTGCTTTTGCTACTCGCGGGAGAGCCACAGTTTCCGTCAGAACGAAGCCGTCGCCGTTCTACTCCCCGGCGGTTTACTCTGACAGCCGTCGGAGATTCTACTCCGTCTCCGCCTCTGCTTCCACGCTGGCGGTTGTGGAGACCGAAGATCCCTTCGATGTTTCCACCGAGCTTACACCTGACAATCGAATTCCGGCCACTATCATCACGGGGTTCCTGGGTTCCGGTAAGGTGAGGCTTCTCGTTTGATTCCAGTGGAATATTACTGCTCCCATTTCAAAAGGAGCAAGTTCTGATTTTCATGTGGGGGGTTTTTGTTTTGACCAGACGACATTGCTAAACCATATACTGACGGGTGATCATGGGAAGCGTATAGCCGTGATCGAGAACGAGGTATTGTGAGAAGCTGTGTAGATATGGTTTTTTGACATTCTGATTCGTGCTACTAACATGTGAATTCACAGTTTGGTGAAGTCGACATCGACGGATCGCTAGTGGCAGCTAAAACTGCTGGAGCAGAGGATATAATAATGCTTAACAATGGATGTCTGTGTTGTACAGTCAGGGGTGATCTTGTCAGGATGATTTCTGAGTTGGTCAACAAGAAGAAAGGAAGGTTCGACCATATTGTAATCGAGACAACAGGTCCGGATCTTTTGTATTACTCGTTTGAGCTTTTACTTCAGTTGATTTAACCTCTGGAGCTAGTTACATGATTCTTTAGGAACCACTACTGTTTTCTTAACTAATTTGGGGAGCGAAGATATAATGTATAATTTTCGTTTTCAGGATTGGCGAACCCAGCTCCGATTATTCAAACTTTTTATGCTGAGGATGAAATTTTCAATGATGTCAAACTTGACGGGGTTGTTACTCTCGTTGATGCTAAGCATGCGCGTTTGCATCTAGATGAGGTCAAACCCGAAGGCTATGTCAACGAGGCTGTTGAACAAATAGCTTACGCAGATCGAATCATAGTTAACAAGGTTTGTGAACTTCTTTTTTTGGTTCCACCAAATTTTCTATGATGAGCATCCCCATAAAAAATCGCATTTGAAAATGTGCGGTGGATGCTTGTAGTAGACTGAACTTCGTGATGGTCCCCTATGTACTGCTTTTCTTCGACATATCATACAAGCTGAAATATGTTTGTACTTCGTTGCAGACTGATCTTGTTGGTGAGCCAGAACTAGGTTCTGTGATGCAGCGGATAAAGGTTTTTTTTCTCTCTCTCTCTGAACATCTATTTATTCTTTTTGCTCTGCGTTAGTCCGTTAACATTTATGCTGTGGTTATTTTCAGACCATAAACAGCATGGCTCACATGAAGCGGACAAAGTATGGGAAGGTTGACTTGGATTATGTTCTTGGAATTGGAGGTTTTGATCTAGAAAGGTACGGTTTTTTCTACGTCGTCTTATTACTACTCATCCCGACAACTTCCGCGGAAGTGGATCGTAGCATTTGTTACGGTTTAACTGTTGTGGAAGTCCTGGTTTAGCGGGCTAGATTTAATTACTCTGATTTATTGCTGGTGGCTAACTGTTTTGTCTTTCCAGAATTGAGAGCTCTGTGAATGAACAAGAGAAGGAAGATCACGATGATCATCACCATGACCATGGTCATGAATGCCATGATCACCATAATGAACATGATCATGAACACGGTATGCTTATATGGTTACCAAAGAAAGCCTTTATTACCTAAAACTGATTGATCGCCTACACGCACTGATTTAGTTTGCTTGTGAAACCGCAGGGCATCACGATTCTCATGATCATACCCATGACCCTGGTGTAGCATCAGTCAGTATAGTTTGCGAAGGAGACTTAGACCTCGAGAAGGTATAAACCCAATATGGCTTAACATTGTGTAACATTAAACGGTAGCACGGGAAGTCTTGTTTTAAGTTTCAGATGTGCGAATTGATTACCTGCATCATTTAACCCCTCAGTATTTGACAATGGATTAGGCGAACATGTGGCTTGGGGCGCTATTGTACCAGCGTAGTGAGGATATCTACAGAATGAAAGGTATCCTCTCTGTACAAGACATGGACGAGAGATTCGTGTTTCAGGTGACCGTCTTTTATCATTATTTTGATATTTATTATTATTCCGACTGTTGGATGCTTTTGATGTAGAATTCTGTCTGACGTATGTGGGTTTTGGATGGCTGGGACAGGGAGTTCATGAAATATTTGAAGGATCACCAGACCGGTTATGGCGAAAAGATGAGACAAGAATCAACAAGATCGTTTTCATCGGCAAGGATTTGAACCGGGAGGAGTTAGAGATGGGTTTCAGAGCTTGCTTGGTTTGATTATGGGAACAAATTTTTATTTAAAACAATATCATTCCAATTGCTTGAACTCCTCAGAATATTCAAAACCAATCTGTCCCAAAAATAACCATAAGCGAGCACAGGCAAAATTACTAGTGCCGACCGAATTATATTTTCCATTCCTTAAGCTCTCGAGCGACCGCCGTTTTGTCCCCCTTACTGAGACAGTGAGCCTTAAGCTCATGTTCCTATTCTTTTTTTTCATTCAGCATCATTAAGACCATTCCGGGATCTGACTGTAGATCTGCGACGTCCAAGTTCTCAGGAACGATTTTAAAATGTGTAAATATTTTCGAAAGTATTGGCAGGACGATGAAATAGAAGAATTTAACATCCAACATTCTAAAGGCTTCCTTTTATCTTTGGAATAAATATCGATTCTAGTTTAGAATCAGACGTCTCTTTCCTCTCTTGTTACTGAAAGTTAGTCTGAAAATTACCCGACACAGAGAGCAAATGATTACCAACTTTTTCATGACCGATATGAACACACAGAAACCTTCTTTTCTTTTCATTAAACACTCGAGTAAAAGGACAAAACCTTTTTATTCCGAATCTAACGTAATCCACCACACCCTACAAGTTGTAATTTAAGATGATGATGATGATGACGATGATGAGTCTTTGACCGGAAGAAGAAGACCATTGTTGAGCAGCTTCTGCTCTGTTTTCTTGGGCGAGTGCTGCACGTCCCCACCAAACATTTGCTTCCTGTAAACCTGATGCAATCTGCCAAAGAGCTCCTTCTTGATGGACTCAAAGGCCATGTCCAACCTCTCCAGCTGTTCAAGAGCATTCTGGTTATACATGAAGAGACCGTAGTAAAGCTCGAAGCTATCACTGGAGGTGTTCTCCACCAAATCAAGCAACGTCTCGTAACCTTTGGTGTTGATGGGGGAAGACTCAACTCCGAATTTCTCCAAAACCCTTCCCATGGTGTGCGTCACGAACTGCGACCCAGCCGCGTGCTTGTCGTGCTCCTCGCAGCTCATCTCAACCATCCTACAGCCTTCGTTCTCGAAAACCCTCAGGAACTTGTCGCACCTCTCGTTTCTAGACGCTTCGTCTCCGATTCTCACCTTGTCGTAGACAAAGGGCAGACCCGACCAGGAATGCTTACCGCTCTCCGGACCGAACATTGGGTGAGTGCAGAGGATGTCGAACTCCTTCGGGAGGTATTTGAGGAACAAGGTTCTCGGGAACTCCTTGACCGAGAGAACATCGACGAAAAGCGTGCTCCGGCGGAGGCGTTGGAACGGGAAGGACCTGAGGACTGATTCCGTGGAGAGGATGGAGGTGCAGAGTAGGACGACGTCGGGATGCTGCTCGCAGAGATCGTGAGGGTTGTCGAAGAAACGAGCGCCGATCGAGGAGGCGGCCTCGGAGTAATCGGAGCGGGAGTGTGTGATTAGGTCGTGGCCGTGCCTAATTAGGGTTTTGGAGAGGAATTGGCCGAAATTGCCGAAACCCAAGACTGCGATTTTGAGAGCGGAGGATTTACGGTACTCGGATTTGAGCTGGGTCTCGTAGTCGAAGATCTGGGCGGCGTCGATGGCCCGAATGCGGAGGGATCTCGGCGGAGAAACGAGGAATGCGGGCGAATGACGGCGGAGATTGGGTGGAGAGACGAGGAATGCGGGGGAATGACGGCGGAGATTGGATGGAGAAAGAAGGGGTTTCGCGGGAGAAAATTGGAGCAGCATTGTGTCGTGGTGGAGAAAGTATTTGAATTGATGAGTGTGTGTATGCACAAAAAAAGGCCCCAAATTCTGGAGGAACTGAAGAGGAAGGAGAAGCAGAATATGAGGAAGAAGATGCGACGAGCCTCCAAAATAAAGGATCAGATTAATTTCATTACAAAACTGTGATGATGACAAGTAACCACAAGGACCATTAAGGAAATGAAAAATGAGGTTAAAATATTATTTCCGTCTTTTTGAGGAAATAGTACTATTTAAAGTATTTAGAGAAAGAGTCCCTAAAATGGTCTCTCTCTCTCTACTCTTATCTCCTCATAGAGGATCAAAGCTTAAACCTCTCAAATTGACTCGTCTTCCCAAACGAAAATGACAGGTTCGATCTCGACCTCGTGGCTCTTGTCGTCTCCTTCCAATTCAAAATCGGTTTCCAGCTCAAAATCCACTATGAAACCAATTCGCTATATTCCCTTTCAATCACGGATCCCAGATCGGGTTTCATCGAGATCTCCGTTATCCTCAATCCTAATCCGAGCTGGAATCCGCGAGTTACGAGAACGAATCGACAGTGTGAAGAACACGCAGAAGATAACGGAGGCAATGAAACTCGTGGCGGCGGCTAGGGTTCGTCGAGCTCAAGAAGCTGTCATCAATTGTAGACCTTTCACCGAAACACTTGTCGGGATTCTCCACTCGATTAACCAATGCGCTCAGTTGGAAGACATTGACTTTCCTCTGAGCATGGTTAGACCCGTGAAGAGAGTTGCTTTGGTTGTGGTAACTGGTGATAAAGGCTTGTGTGGTGGTTTCAACAATACGGTGATCAAGAAAGCCAATTCACGTGTTCAAGAGTTGAAGCAGAGAGGAATAGACTGTCTTGTGATAAGCGTAGGTAAGAAAGGAAATGCGTATTTTAGCCGGAGAGATGATATCGAAGTTGATAAATGTATTGTAGGGGGAGGGGTTTATCCAACGGCAAAGGAAGCTCAAGTTATTGCAGACGATGTGTTTTCCTTGTTTGTCAGCGAGGAGGTGGATAAAGTTGAGCTTGTTTACACCAAGTTCGTGTCTTTGGTGAAATCTGATCCTGTCATCCACACTCTGCTGCCATTGACGATGAAAGGAGAGTCCTGTGATGCGAAAGGAGTGTGCGTTGATGCTATGGAGGATGAGATGTTTAGGCTCACGAGCAAAGACGGGAAGCTTGCTGTGGAAAGGACGAAGCTTGAAGTTGACAAACCGGAGATCTCACCATTGATGCAGTTTGAGCAAGACCCTGTTCAAATTCTTGATGCAATGATGCCTTTGTATTTGAACAGTCAGATTCTAAGAGCACTGCAGGAATCTTTAGCGAGTGAGCTCGCTTCCAGGATGAGCGCCATGAGTAATGCGACTGATAATGCGGTCGAATTGAAGAAGAGTCTGACGGTGGCTTACAATCGGCAAAGACAGGCTAAGATCACTGGGGAGTTACTTGAGATTGTGGCTGGAGCCGAAGCTCTTCGAGAGTCGTAGTTAGAAACTATACTTGCGTTTAACCATTTGTTGTTTCCGTAATGATGTTATGAAAGGAGTTTGGAGATAATGAAAACGGTTTCACTCGCCCAAAGCCCACAAAAGACTGATTTATAATTCCCATTCGTCTCGAAGAAGACCAAAACAATATAAGAAACAAAGCAAGGCAGAGGTAACGGCTAAAAACAAGTCTCAAGTACTTGGTGGATTTCTAAATTCTAGACAGCACAAAAAGAGTGAAAGAGAGAGAAACATCATTTGGTCGGTTTTAAATGAGCCCTCATCAACAAAAACAGGTTTTTTAACCACCTACGCAAAACGAAAACAAGAATGGTAAAAAAAAAGAGAGTTTTGAATCAATCGCCATCATCTTCTTCTTCATCATCATCATCGTCATCTTCTTCTAAACTCAAGGTAGAGTTTAGAGGTACTTGAAAAGGATACCACCGTGAGTGGCAAAGAAGGGAGCAAAGACAAGAGACTCAACAGCCATAAGCTTGATCAGAATGTTCAACGAAGGTCCAGAAGTATCTTTCAATGGGTCTCCGATGGTGTCTCCAATCACAGCTGCCTTGTGCGGCTCTGAACCCTTTGGTCCAAGACTCTTTGCGTGCTCTGATACACCCGCCTGAAAGTAACCCTCAATGCTTCAGGATTTGATTCCATCTCTTAAATGGTTTTAATAAAAGCTATAACAAAATAATCAGTTCTGTACCTCGATGTATTTCTTGGCGTTGTCCCAGGCACCACCAGTGTTAGATGCAGAAATGGCAATCTGTTTATATATGAAACAAGAACGTCGATGAGGACATGTTTAAGAATAGTTGGCTATTCCCAAGAGTACTGAGAAAATATTATACCTGAACGCCGGAAACAAGGGAGCCGGCGAGAACACCAGAGAGGGTCTCAACACCAAAGAAGAAACCAACAATGAGAGGTGTGAGCATGACGAGGCAACCAGGAGGAATCATTTCCTTGATGGAAGCATCGGTGGAGATCTTGACACATGTGGCGTAGTCGGGTTTTGCGGTACCTTCCATGAGTCCAGGGATGGTGTTGAACTGTCTGCGAACTTCTTCAACCATCTTAAGAGCTGCACTTCCCACACTCTTCATTGTCATGGCTGAGAACCAGTAGGGAAGCATGGCACCAACAAGAAGCCCAATGATAACCTTCGGGGTCAAAACATCTACGGTGTGCACTCCTGCACGGCTCACAAAGGCACCGAAAAGAGCCAAGGAGACTAGAGCAGCAGAGCCAATAGCAAATCCCTGTACACAACAAACCAAGATTACATATCACATTACATCAAAAGCAAAGGTAACACGAGGGCATGATTAAAACAAGCGACCAAGTTGCAGATAGATGTTTAGAACTCCCCGTACCTTTCCGATAGCGGCAGTGGTGTTTCCAGCTGCATCAAGAGCATCGGTTCTTTCACGGATGCGGTGGCTCATTCCAGCCATTTCAGCAATACCACCAGCATTGTCACTGATGGGACCGTAAGCATCAATTGCCAAACCAGTGGCGATGGTACTGAGCATGCCTAGAGCAGCAACAGCAACACCATACATAGCAGCAAAGCTGAAGCTAACGAATATACTGACAGCAATAGCAAAGATTGGAATAATGACGGATTTGTAACCAAGAGCAAGTCCGAATATAACATTGGTGGCTGCACCAGTTCTGCATGAGTCTGCAACATCTTGCACAGGGCTGCAAGAAAACAAGGACATTAGATTGTGTCATACTAGCAGGAAAAACGGTAGCAATCGAATAATTGTGAAAGTACAAACCTGTAGGCGTTGCTAGTGTAGTATTCAGTGACGAAACCAATAATGAGTCCAGCCCAGAGACCAACACAAACGCACAGGAATAGCTGCCTGAAATTCAAAATTGTGCACCAGAATTAGAACAATGCACTGTAACAGAAAAGTCCAAACAAAAGCAGCCATACGATTTATTTACAAACAAGGATCTTACCAGTTCTTGACGACCTTTTGCGCCCCAAAGTTGAAGATGGTAAAGGAAGACGGCAAGCCAACCCATGACACAATAGCAATTCCAACAGTCATGATAACAGTTGAGATGATGAGCTGATTCTTCAAAGCTGGCTCAATCTCCTTAACAGCCTTGATCTCAAAGAAATCGGTGGCGAAGAGAGTGGTGATCAAACAAACCAAGATACCCATTGAACTGATGAGCAACGGGTAGCACATGGCAGTGAAATCGTGGTTGATTCCAAAGGAAGAGATGGAAGCAACAACAAGGGCAGCACATGATGCTTCAGCATACGATCCAAAGAGGTCAGATCCCATACCAGCAATGTCACCAACATTGTCACCCACATTATCAGCAATGACCTGTAACATAACCGACAAAATCAAGTCAAATAAAGTTCTTAAAAAGCAGGGTATTATATCATACACAGTTAAAAGATGTACTTACGGCTGGGTTCCTTGGATCGTCTTCTGGAATGTTCCTCTCGATTTTACCGACAAGGTCAGCACCCACATCAGCTGCTTTAGTGTAGATTCCACCACCAACACGTCCAAAGAGAGCCATGGAAGACCCACCAAGCCCGTAACCAGTAATAGCCTCAAAAAGACCTTCCCAGTCATCACCGTAATAGATCTTGAACACGTTGATGGTAATGTAGAGCACCAACAGACCACTGGCAGCAAGAAGGAAACCCATCACAGCCCCGGACCTGAACGCGACAATGAAGGCCTTTCCGACACCTTTCCGTGCCTCCAAGGTGGTTCTAGCGTTGGCGTAAGTGGCAATCTTCATGCCAAGGAAACCAGAGAGAACAGAGGTGACAGCACCAAGCACGAAAGCAATGGTGCTGAAAGCTGCAGTGGCCAATGCAGGCTTGCAAGTCTTGGTATCGTCGTAAGTGCAAGGCTTGTTCTTAGTGCTGAATCCCTCGACAGAGCCGAGGAAAACGAAGATAATAGCAGCAAAGAAAACCATGAAGACACCGACGTATCTGTACTCCGTGAACAGGAATGAAGTTGCACCTGTTCCCACACACCAATCAGATCTCAAAGTTATTCACTTTTCCGACAAGACTTAGATTACATCAGCTCGTCAAGTTCACGAGATACTAAATCAGTGGTTTCAGGTTCTAAAACATTCCAAAAACATCCTTGTCAATACAGGCAAACAAACTTCAATCATCAACCAAACCTAGGACCAAAAAAATAAAAATAAAACGAAACAGAGCTAGATCTAAGAAAATCACCGTGAGATCTGAATCAAGTAACACGGGATCTTACCTTCAGATATAGCGGTCTGTATCTCGGCGCACTTGGCGACGACACTCTGGTCGTTAACACCTTCCTCTTCCTCGATAAGGTAATCTCCGTAGCCATTCTTCCCATTGTTAGCACCACCGGAAGACGATGCGCCTTGGTCGGCGGTGACTCTCACGCGAGAGACGATGAACCATTGGAAGAGAGAAAAAACGATGCCGACCACCGCACAGATAGGGATGAGGATCTCCGTCCAGAGCTCCGGAAGAAAAGCTAACGCCACCATCTCTCCTCCGAATAGAGAAAAACAGACGAAGATAAGCGCTGAGCGCGAGAGACAACACGGAGAGAAGGAGAGAGAGAGAGATGGAAAGTGTTTCGATGAGAGGAAATGAGGCGTAAATCGGTGAGGATATCGTGTCGTTTTATAACACTGACTCTCCTCCTCTCGGATGCTCCATCTACAACGGAAGTTGGAATCCGCTACGGTTAGCTACACCGTTCTTTACGCTACACCCCTATGATTATCTCTTTTTTTTTCCGATAAGAAGGCGCGTGGATTCGACGCTCTATATTGTCGGAATGTAGATCTCGTTTTCAATCCTCCGGTAGTTATCAGACACAAAGCCGAAATAACGCCTTTAGTCAATCCTCACCGTTGATTTTAGGGCTTAAGACACCAGCTACGTGTGCATCGATGCATTATCATCCGTCCATCGTGAAGTACACACGATTAGCTTCTTCTGATTCGTAGTCAAATCTGTCTACGTGGTAAATAAATTAATTAGTTTAAAAAGAAAACTGATTGAAATTAATTAATTCGGTGAAGATTATGCTTATCCATGGTATATTCGAGTATTTATAGCCAGTAATGGTCTTTTCACCTTATTTGGGTGTATTTTATATCATTGAATTCTCCTCGTAATAATTTCCAAAGGGGAATTCAATGTACGTGTTATCAAATACGGATATGATTAAATCATTTGATTATTGTTTTATTAATAATTATGATAAAATCGAGAAAGTCAATTTCAGCTTTTTGTCCTTCAAAACATAGTGAAATTCATCCTTTAATTAATTAGACAGACCATGCGTATAATCGTAAACAATATGAGTAATACTTTTGGGGAATTTACTTTGGAGATGTGTTTTTCTGTTAAAAGATACATTATGCGTGTGCGGATTGATATCTAATGTAGGTGTCATACACTCATACTAATAAAGATTTGTATATATATAGATAAGATTCGGAGGGAACTTTTTTTCAATTTTCGATTAATTTTCAAATGGAACAAAAACTCGTATTCGTCTTATGAGAATCGATTCTACAGTAGCTTTTGCACGCACACACACACAAAAGTGAGCACTTTCGCGGCTTGATTCGACGTGGTACTAAATTATTTTGGCATTTGTTCGATTAGGTTGGATTCCAAAAACATTACTATAAGTTTATTTTCGTATACGAGGGAGGCGTATAACAAAAGACGGTGCACCTCACCGTATGTAGATATTTCCTCTGATGAAGAATAAGAAGAGCTGTGAGAGGATATAGCGGAGGCCTTTTCGAGCGGCTATGACGTACTTTAAGTGTATCGAATGGTGTGCAACCCTCCAATCGGATAAATCCTCTTTTAAAAATATCTTAATTTATATTTGTGGATTTTTGTTACCATTAATTATCTCAGTAGTGAGCAGTAGTGACCACTCATGCTTTATCTTCCTCCCGTTCCATTTTGCAAGGTTGCTTATGAATCTGGAAAATTCACAAGGTAATTATAATCTGGACCTATCAATCAAGATTTAGTTTCCTTTGTTTATCAATGATATGGCATATGTTATCCATAGTGCTGAGACGTAAACGTAGAATTGAAACCAATCCCAACTAATTAAAGTAACAATAATTGAATAAAAAAGAAGTGAATGATTTTACACGGTAACATAATTTGGACTTTCCATGATATGATTAGAGATTATCGTCCCTGTCGTAATTATAATGTTCTCTAATTAAGGCAAACAAACCTCACCAGAAATTTGGTGACATCTCTATGTTTATATCGACAGGGCCATAATATGGTGATACGTATCAGTCTATCTTATTAAAATTCGTGGAAAATTTCATCAAAACACGATACTGTAGCGAAGGAAAAAAATAACTTTTTCCCCCATAGAAATGTAGTTGTTGTTTCACAAACTAAAGAGAGAGTGACGGCTGGGTCATTTGTTTATAGGTATAATGTTGAATTGTTTTGATTTATCGACGTGAATTATATTCTAAGAACATGTGGTCCTTTGTTTATTATTTTATCCATTGAGTAGTGTCAGATACTTATTGGTATCTCAAAACGTATAATATCTAGATCTTCTTTTATTTTAGTCTCTCTATTTTGCGTAATCAGAGATGGCAAATCTTGGGAAAATCATGTATTAAAATAATAGTTGTATGATATCGCTTGATCTTGAAGAGAGAATGGAAGGATTACACTATTACAGTACTCGTACTACAACAAGACCAAACCAAGTGACCTTGCAAGAGTTAAGGAGCGGTCCCATAATATTCCTGCGGGTAAGTGGGGTCCATCACCACCTCAAATTGATCGCGACCCTTGGATTGGTGGGTGTATATATGGGTCCCTCTGATCCAACGTTCAATATCTCACTCTAAACAATTCCTCTGATTCAGTCTCACCGACACGAGTCCGGGTAACTTACTTGTTTTCTCATTTGTCTTGACAGAATCATCCTCATAATTATTCTTTTAGTTTAAAATAATTGTAATTATTATAAGTTATTTTGTTTTAAAAAAACCAAAGTTTACACATAAACTCAGTTGTTTATACAAAACTGGAATTGACAAAAAAAAAAAAATAAATACAAAACTGGAATAGTAACAGCTTGTTTCTGATGAAACCTCAAATATTTGTCCCTTTTTTCTTTTGTTTCGTAGTTTATCAAAGAAAGGGAAATGACAGATAATATATGGAATATTCGAGATTCGTTGGCATTTGCAGAAATCCCCGCCAAACAATTTTACCTCGTTTATATTTACACCTCACTTCGTTATCGTTTAATGTGGGCCTCTACTCGACCAACTATAGGCTTGGACCCAAATAGATGGGCTTTAGTGACATTTTCCTAGTTTTTAAACACAAGTACATCAACACACATACAATACATAAAAACAAAACAACCATGTTTGGAGATCGGTGTCGTCCCAGGCTCTTACTAAAAATCAGGCAAGCATGGATTTACAGCTTGAAATGTCATTATTAATTTTCTAATTCTAGAAATTTTAAGAACTAAAAGATAAAAATGGATAGTTCAACCCTTTTGAGGATTTTTTTTTTTTTTATAGATCATTTACTAACGTAACTTGTTTTCTCATCTGTCTTGAGTGAATCATCATAATTGACAGCTTGTTTTTTTTAAAAAAAATTGTTATAAAAGTTATTAAAAAATCAAAGCACGCTTAAACTCAATAATTTATTGAAATTTGGGATAGTAACAGCTTGTTTTCTGATATAACCTCAAACGTGTTTGTCCCTTTTTTCTTTTGTTTCGTAGTCTATCGAAGAAATGGAACTGACAGATATACATACGTTGGCATTAGCAGAAATACCCGCCAAACCATATATTCGTATATTCACATATTTGCCACTCCGCTCTTCCCTCCCAAGTCCCAACCGTGACTGAACTGACTTCATTATCATCTTAACCGGGCCTCAATAAGACCATATATGGGCTTTAGCCCAAGGTTTTGGGCTTTAGTGACATTTTCTTAGTTTTTAGAAATTATAGGAGTTCATGTAATCCGATTTAACAGGGTTGTGGGTGACAACTGACAAGTAATCCGATTTTTAGGTCTTCGATTCACGGTATACCAATTAAGTTTTCAAAAAAATTCCCACTTGACCTTTGCATCTTCTGTCGGAAACGTAGCAAAGGAGTTCCCTTGCGAGTTTTTGTTTGTTTCCTTGTGAAAGAGATAAGTATTCCTCGTCCTTGTTGTCAATCTGGTACCATCATCTCCAGACTTATTCAGTGGAACAAGGAACAAGGGCGTCTTTGGCTCTTGCAATGACTAACACTGGCGAGTTTTCCAGTGTCTTCACAAGTGATGCAATGGTGTTATGTAGCACATTATCAACAAATCAAAATCTACATTCCGATTTGTATAGAAACAAAGAATTTCTTTTGACCGAAGATTGTAATAGGAGGATCAATCCAAACGGGCCAAATCTTGAAGCCAAAACTATCAGATACATAATCTCATCTAGATGATAGACATTTCCACGTCCTCTGATTTGAACCAAAAGATAAACAAACTTACATAGACGATGCTGTTCAAATATTATGTTTTATTGATCAATTGGAATGATCCTAGTACTTTGAACATTTAAAATGTTTTTGCGTATTTCAAATTTTATTGTGATTACTGCAGTCTCGAGGGTGCGGGTGCATGCAAGTATGCAACCTAATTTCACGAATTTTAGATATATAGTCATGCAACCTCATTTTTCACTGAATCTGCTAAACAAGTAACAGATTCAATACTCATCAATTAGATATGATAGTATCTATAAATTCTTGTTGGACTCTTTAGCTCTTAGCCCAGCAGTGATACAGGCAACTTGTATATCCAAATCTGATGAAATCATCTCCATTTCCAGCCCAATCAAATAGTTCACTGCTTTCTTTTTTGTTTTGTTGGGTTTTTGCATTCCCTAGTTTATCAATTACTCCAAAAATTATTTCGTTTTGCATCTGTTCAGGGAGATGCAACAAGACTCACTCACAACAACAACGTATATAACACATCGATACTTTTGTCCTTGGAAGCTTTTGTTTTTTGTGGATATAGTATAGAGTAAGAAACTTAGCTGAGCTTATTTGAACCACATTAAATTATCCAAGTAAATATATCTATCGCTCATTATAGTAACATCACACAATAATCTTTAAACACACACAAAAATGTAAAATCAATTACCAATAAATTTACAGTCAAGCTTGTAACCTTTTTTAGAAATATCTATAGAATATTTGTACAGTCACACCTGGAGAAAAACAACCGACCAGTTTTGCGTCATTTCCCATGAACGACGTCTCGAAAGATTCGGAACTCCCATACCATTTGTTATATCTCCAAGAAACAACCAGCTTGAACGTGGCCTTCATACTTTTCATGTCCTTCCAGTTTTACCCATCGAGAATTATTTATATCCCAATTATACCCTACGCTTGGTTCGCCGTACCGAGCTGAACCGATCACCACAAGCTTCCCGGACCTCCTTACCGCCAAGTATGATACATTGCACACGTCAGCAGGTAGATTCACAACCTTCCGCCACGTGCCGTCACTCAGCACCATCAGATCAGGACGGCCGCAAGCGTAAAGTTCACCGTTTTCGCCGGCTGCACAGACCGGGGGCCACGTAGTCATCCCGTGAGTGAGGAAATCGTTCACTTTTGGACCCCACCGCCGCGTGGTGGCGTCCAACGACTCCGATGTTTTACTAAACTGCCCTTGTTCCTCAGTCGCGTAACCACCTATGACGTGGAATTTGCCAGCGTGGAAAATCGCCGTGCATTCGTCTCGCTCACGGACCATATCTGGCAATAAAGTCCATCTATCTTCCGCCACGTCATACACGAGGGATGATGTCAGGGCGTTCTTGTCCTCGTCGTGTCCTCCCGCCACGAAGACGTTCCGTTCAGAATCCGAAGCGCAGGCGAAGAAGGAACGTGGTCCACCTGGCATGCTCGTCCCCTTACGCCACGTGGAAGTCAAGAAGCTGAAGATGAAGACCGAATCAGAGGTCCGCCATGTGACCGGGTCAAGTCCACCAATCACAACAAGATCCGTCCCGACAGATGCTAATCTACAAAACAGAGGCAATCCGTTGGATTTACCGGAAACCGGAGGCAGCTCGATCCATAGACCGGACTCTGGTTCGAGAACAGAGATCCGGTACGCGGGCGTTTGGATGGATTTTCCCGATCCGAGTTCTGAAACCGGTTCGACCCGAGCCTGAGACAAGACAACGAGCTCCTGGCTATGCCCTGAAGCTTTCCTTTGTCGGAAAAAATCAGGGAGGCTGATCTCTCGCTGCCACAGTTTGCAAACGGATGCGATCAGAGGAAATTGCTGGTAGGTGGCGCGTAGGAGACATTCTCGGGCTACGGTTTCGGGAAGATCAGGGATAAGCTCCATCGTCGTAGAAATTTCAAGGTTGAAGAGATAATAAAAATGATATGAGATTATTTTTCCAGAAATATTATTCAGGTACGAATAATGATGATGTGAGAGGGAAGAGTGTCGCCACTTTATAGAGATAAGTCTTCTAGAAGCTAGAAACTGAAAGTGGAATTTTTAATTCGTTAATAGACTTTTATTTAATTGTGTTTCGTCGAATACTTTTGCTACATTGCGAGAATATGGTTAAGTTTGTGTCATTATAATATGTTCATGATTCCGATAAAAACCAGTTGATGGTTAGACTAGAGATTATGTGAATGTTTATTATAGAAACGTAAAGTTTACGTTCTTCATGAAAGAGGAAAAGTTCTATGTTGTTTGGATTCTTTTGCTTTTACGAGTCTTTTGTTCCTGTTTATATGCACACAAAGCATATCTGAATATTTTTAACATACGTTCTAACTTCTAAGCATGGGCGGAGGCACCATGGTGATAGTGGGGTCAGCTGACCCCATCAATTTTTGATATCCAGCTATATGTTTTAAAGAATAAATATATTGACCCCAATTTAGAATACATTTTGACCCCAGTACAAAATTAATTTAGATACATGGCACAAAAAAATCTAAGCATATAAAACAAAAAAGTCTAAAATACTAGAGAATTGTAAATGTTTCACCTAGAATTGTATACATACATGTGGCTAAATTTATGTAAAAATATAACCACCTAATATTAGTTAATATAACCACCTAGTATTAGTTATGATTTTACCAAAAAAAAACATAAATGAAATATATTTGATGTTATAAGTTAAAAAAAAAAAAATCTGACCCCCCTAGGTAAAAGTTCTAGCTCCGCCACTGCTTCTAAGCGTCTCTGGATTTTTTCACTGACAGGTGCAGGTAACGGAATTTGGGAGATAGCTAGAACCGATCGGTTTATAGAAATAATGTGCGGTTTTGGTTTACGTGATGAAGATGTTGTACCAATTGGGACATCTTACACGTTGAATGATGTGATGGCCGTTGGATTTAGATCTGCCAGCAGTTTTGTGAGCAATCTGATTAGCTAAATGAGAGTCTCGTTAATTAATCTATTGTCGACTGTCTATTTTACGAATTAATTAATCGAACTCCACATGTCTTTTTCTCTGGTATGTAGTGTAGATTACTTGTGTATTGAACCGGATATTACATATAACGGAGATAATATGCTAATTAACTGATTAACCCACTGTTCACGTCTAGCGTCTTTAAATTTCCAGTTGGATTCGCGAAGGATGGTAAAAAGATCGTTAGCTAATAAATTATTTTAAGATGCTCGACGTGGAACTAACGTTACCATGTGCCATAATTACTAAAGTGTGTTGTTTGTATAAATAATAAAGAACCTTCAAGTAACGTGTTAATGAAGATGTTCGACGTACATTAGCTTGAATGGAGAGACATATTAAATAAAATATAAAATTAGCGGGGTGGATTTATAAATATGACTATACTATAATGTAAGGATCTAAAATAAATTATATAAATCTACATAATAATAAATGAAATAAAGTCAGAATATAGTAGTTAAAATATTCGAAATACCATGTGATACCATGTGGCTTAATTATTCAGGAAGACATGCTAAGCAATAGCCACCCAAGCGGTTATTATATGTTAGTAGCCGTGATTAGTACTATATTATATAATCTCACATCAATAAACATGGATGGCTATTGGACTATAGCATACAAATTATAAATGGTTTGTACTACTATTACTATTGTGTCATAATGAAGTTTTGAATTTTGAAAATATACATGTGAGAAACTATGAGAGAGCACACACGCCTAAAGAGATAAATTGCAGTACGACTCGAATCGGAAGAAGGTTAAAGTTAAGGAAATGGACAACAACTCAAAGACGATTACAGAAACTATAGAAGGTACTTTTAGAACGGCAACTTCTTGTCGCTGTCATTTTTCAAAAAGTTTAGTAGATGCTATTTGAATGACAGGAAATACGTATCTTAATTAAAAAAATTATCATTTGTTATAAAAGTAGCCATAATGCAAACGTGTTTTGTATATATAATATAAGTGTGTTCATTTTATTTTCTTTCTTTTCTTGGTAAACAGTGTGTTCATCTTCTAAGACCATCTCCAATGGTTTACACCATTTTTCACTCCAAAATGGAGTAACTCCATAATGGAGTTGTGTTTTTCTCCAATGGTCTACTCCATTTTTTACTCCAAAAATGAATATTCTGTACAGATACTATTTTTATTTGTCTTCAATACCTTTTATTAATAAAATTTACAATTGACCTTATATTTTTTATAACTTTCATATTTTTATTAAAATTTATTAAATAAAAATATTACATTAAATCATAAAAATAAAATAAAAAATATAGTAAGATGAACAAAAAAAATTTTTACAGAAGCGAAATACTCAACAACAAGAAGAACAAGTTCTTCCTCCATCAACTTCGTTTGGACAATAATTTAATTACCTTGATGGATCAGGAATCGATTTACCACATTATTAAACTGCTAATAATTGTTGTGTTAAATTTGATAGTGTTGCTTATTTTTAATTTCAGGATTTGTTATGTATTTTTAAGTGTGCTTTAATTTGCAGTCTTTTAAAATAAAAAATTAATATTTGATTATTTATAAATAATTTTCATGAACAAAATTTCAAATATAAATTTTCATATAATTTGATATTATGACAAAATAACATTATCAAAAATGAGATGATATAATTAATATAATTGTTTAAATATTATTTTGTATTATAATTAAAGTGGTATATTATAAAAAGTTATTGTTAGACAGAAAATGATAATTTCAATAAATTAGTATTCAGAGGACCTTTTTATAAATAAAAAAGTTCCACTCCAAAATGGAGTAAAAAATGGGATTACTCCATTTTGGAGTTGAAAATGGAGTACCATTGGAGATGCCCTAAAGCACGACATTATTCTTAAAAAGAATAAAAACATTTCCCCATGCAATAATCATTTTTATTTGTCTAAATAAAAAGGCTTTTAAAGATATTTTTAATTAAAATGGTTCAATCTTCTAGCTAAACTCACTTTTTCTATTATATATTTTTCATTAACTAAAAGTATTAAATTTAAGAAAAAATAATCATATCTTATTTTAGTTGTGTTTTGCGCCAAAAAAATTCAATTGATATTTAATTAAAAGCTATTTAATCAATCACAAACTTATTAAAGAATATAAATGATTATAAATAAGATATATTTTAAAATTTAAATTAAACAAACAAAATTTAATTTTATTATTATATTTTAGAATAGAGGAATTAGTACTTATTGGCAATATTAATTTTGTAAACATACTCAGGAAAGCGTGTAAAATGGTATTTTGCAAAATAAACGACAGCCAAAAAGTTGAAAAGTTTAATATTTGGTTGGTCCCATTCCTCTTATTTTCCTTCTTTTTCTCATTTCCTACTCTTTATTTTTTTTTGTGCTTTTAAAAAATTCTATCTGGGTCATTCAAAGACTATTATCGAGTTTACTTGCATTAATAACAATAGACTTGGATTTCCACCAAAAAAAAAAAAAAAACAATAGACTTGGATAAATTGCATGATCCTGCAACTTTGGACTCGTTCTAGGGTCCACCGTCCACCACATCTCTAAGTCCATGAACACATCCATATGCAGTTGAAGTGTTGAACTGTAAGTTGAATAATTTCATGCATTTATTTCCATCTAAATGCAATTAATTAGAAAAAGAAAATAACAAATTGGATTGTCCACTCTCCTTATTCTCATTTCTAACTTAAATTAGCCGTACGAAAAAAATATTTTCACCACTTGTCTAGACTAACCCGTTGAGATCAACAACATTATATTCTCTTCATATGATTTTTAGTTTGAAGCAAATGAAAGAACAATAAATCTTGGAGATGGCGAGGTGATCCGTGATCCAATGGGATAAAAAGAAAAGAAACCCGAACGGCACGGCGTCTGGCTGCGAAGCATTGAGGAAACGACACGGCGACTGACTTGCAATAATTGGAAAATAACGAACGATAAGGTGTCAATATCCTAATAGGAAGCATCGTCGGCTGGTTCTTAAGGTCAATGCAATAAAGAAAAGTAGAAAACGAATACAAAAAGTGAATCATAGACAAGATAACAAGCAAAATTTTATTGGAAACACCAGTTGAATCTGGATAAAATTTAATTGATAAAAAAAAAAACATTTATGTTGACTGTTTATTACGAAAATCTATTAAAAAACGTCATGGCTTCATGGGCCATATCAATACATCGTTATATTTTTACTTTTCCAAATTCTTTAACCCAAGAATATCTTTGGTCAGCTAAAAGACATGGTACTTACTACTCCTAATTATTTACATATTGATACTACTTGACAAAAGGACACATATTTGTTTGTACGGTCGACGTCAAACTAGATATTCAAAAGCTTGTAGATATCCCGTGAATATCATCACTTGTATTTTGATTATACACCTTTTTTTTTTGTTCTATAATCTATTGCATCGTAGTTATCTAATCTGCTGATGTGTGTATTATTTCTTTTCGATTGCCAGTGAAATTTAATGAGATAAATAGTATAGCAATACTTCAAAACTCGACCCTTTTTTTCGTCTCCTTATTTCTTCTGTCATTCTTGTCCCGAAGTCAACCGTAAAAGGCGGACGGCAGAATTCGAGAAAGTTTGCCCCCAGTCCCCAAGAGGCAACGGTGTTATTAAGAAAATGGTATAAATCTTAACATTTCACTCAAAAAAAGAGGGATTTGTTTTTCGAAATTTAACCACATAGGAAATTCAAGCGTATAAAACAAGTAATATCGTCAAGCTTTAGTTATGTTCTTCCAAATTTGTGAGTTCTCGCCAATATTGGCATATTACCTAAAAAGTAGAATGGTAGTACAAAATCACGATGCTACTTCCCTACTATCAAACGATTATAAGGAGATTCCCACTGGAAATTTTATATTTCTCGACACGATCCAAGAAAAGCGGATCCAGCTGGGACGAATATTGAGTTCAAGTAGAAAAAGTCTAAACAGTTGAATCAGAGTGGACATTTCGTTTTTGTTTTGTTTCTATTATGAAAAGGAATTAAAGATGTTATCAAACTAAAACAGAAATTTTATTCAGCCGAATTTCAATTTACTATTTAATAAAGAAAGAAAGCAAAACAAAATCAAATTTATAATATAAGTTATTAACAGCTAAAATTGTAAACGTTGTGTTCCATCTATTATATTTCAAAAAAAAAAAAACTGAGAGTAAGAAAATCATGTTAAACCGAGAGTAAAAACTTTGAAGATTTTAGAGTCATGAACCATTTAAGAAAATTCGATTTGTTGACCCACGATTCTGATTTTGCTTTGGTTACTTCAGTTTAAATCAAATAACCACCCTAAGTTATAACTAATACTCCAATATATTTGACTGAACGATTATGATAATAATAGTCAAGGCGGTTTTTAAGCGAGAGAGGTGGGGACAAAAAGTGCCCTTAAAAGGATAACAAAGACTTTGAGACTAATCATTAACTTTGTAACATGGAAGAAATCAATTGAGAGTTGAAAGTTGAAACTCTCGGTTCCGTTTTTGAAATTCCAAAATCAGTTGCGGTTTGAAAAAAGAAAGACAGTGACAGGTTTGGACTGGACCCAAATAGATAATGGTAGACACGATATATTACATCAATAGAGTTATGACTAAAAGAGGATTTGCTTTGAACACTCCTCCTACGATTATTATGATTCTTCAATGCAAGGCGGCTGAATCAACCAGCTCTTTGTAATCAGCAGAGACAAATGATTTCACCTTCAATGCGCGCGTTTCGCCTTTGCCCTTCCCCGGAGATTCATACTTTATGCCGATAACAGTAGTCAAACCTTCGAAACAAAAGATCAATTATGAATTGGAAAAAGACTCGATTTTGATATCCATGTGGTAAAACAAGAATGCGACTTACTCTCGTGAATACGTCCGTACAAGAACCTTTCACCTCTCCAGTATTCAAGTGGTCTCGACTTAATCCTTGTACTTCGTCTGACACCAGATTCCCATTTAGTACCATCAGCTTCGAGAGAGGCAAAACAGAAAAAAGAACAGTGTCAGTTTAGTATATTTTCGTTCGATAGAGCTTTGAAGTATGAAATGAGTAATGTAGTTCCGTTTCTTTGGCAAGTCTACGTTACCTGCAAGGCTTTTCCTACGGGAGAACATTTTACCCTCACGTGTTAGTGTTTTCATTTGCTTCTTCTCCTTTCTCTCGTTCAATTTTCTTTTGTTTTGCTTCTTTGCTCCACTTTCATGTGATAATGTCTTCGTTTGCTTGTCCTTTTCACTCTCACCATGCACGGTTTTGATTCGCTTTTTCTTATTGCTATCACAAGATCCTCTCGTTCTTCGTTTATTTACTTGTTTGGCTGAAGAGTTGCGAGCCTCCTGCTGGAAAAAAAATCAACAAAGAATTCTCATATTCGTTTTTGTTAAGTAAGCTCATACTTGAACTACCACCCTATTAACAACACACAACACCTGAAAAGAAACAAAATCCAACGATCCTGTTCGGTGTGTTATTTGTATCATGGATTTTAAAATAAGGATCCAGTACAGTAACAGTTCAAAAAAGCCTTTAGTGGTTTGCAAATGATATACATAACAGGAAAAGATGAAATCGAGTATAACAATTGAGACCACATGAAGATGAATTGCCCTCGACTTGGCATCAAGGTCACATAGAGCTAAATAGACAATGATGTGGAACTAACCTGAGCATTTTCTACTTGAAGTCCACAAGTGGTGTCTGTGTTGTCATTTTCCTCTCCAGGTTGTCCTTGAATGTGCTCCTCAAGTTCAATGGATCTATCCATTGTGTTGTATTGTTCTCGAGTTCTGTTCGGAGATTTCGAGGGTTCATCTGTAGGCAAAATAACGTCATAATGGAAAACTTTGGGCCACAACTTTTAAGTGAACTGAGATTGTAATTGGAGAAGTATGTACAATTTACGTTAGGAGATATGTTAATTTGCTTGTTCGGTTTTTGAGATTTCAATATAGTTTGAAGGTAGAAAAGGTTATAATACCTTGCTGATATGGGATGCTTTCCTCTTCTACAGTAAAAGGATCCATTCTTGCATCCTGTGTAGATGCATATTCCGCCTGTATCGCAAACAAATCCACAAGCCGTGTGACCAACAAGAGGTGCAAATATGTTGATAAAAGGTCATGTACAGTCGAGGATAAACTAACCAGGATGTCTAACTGTTCAGTTTCTTCATTGGTATCAGCATCATTTTCTCTTCTGCCAGTGTTTCTGTTTGCTTCACTTTCATTCATGGAATCTCTCTCATTTCCTTTTGTTTGCATATCTACATTCACCTCTAGCGTGGCTGAATTTATGTTTGTGATAACATCGTCCACACAATTATCTTTGTTCCTATCTGGACTTGAATGAGATCTAGGGATGCCAGAATAAGTATCAGAACCACCTTCACAGGAACTCTTCTGCACTGAGCTGTTGAAATCGCTAGCAACGTGTACAGTGCCCACATTAGACGGAGATGCATTAGTTTTAACTTTATTAGCATCGTTGGCCACTGCAGATCTGAGACAGACATTCAAATCCTTTCCTATATCGACCTCTCTAGGCTGTCCATCTCCTGGAAGCAAATGATGTTTGTCGGGAAATGAAAACTGATCCGCTGGTGGATTTGATGGTGATGCCTGGCTACTTTTCCGAGTCGCATCACTGTTGATCCCTTTAAGCAAATTCTGTATATTTGACAGCGCAGTCCTTGGCTTTGATGGGTTCCTTCCAGATGCCTTCAAGTCCATTCTTCTGACATCTGGAAATTCAGGGAAAGAAAGCACTTGTTTATCAATGGGCTCGATATGCAAGCGTTCCTGCAAAAGCTTGACACCAGCATCCCCCTCAAGCTCATCCGGAGAGCAAGCAAGCAACTCGGTCAAAATATTTTCTAAGTTCTTCTTGTCTGTGTCTGCGGTTGAATCTGCAAAACAAAGTGGCTTACCGCTATCATATTTAACAAAATGGTAGTTCATGACATTCTTTTCTACTACAAGTGCTCACTCACCATCTACTTCTCTGTCCGCAGTCTTAACAAGTGTAGCTGTGTTCTCCTCTAAGCTTTGTTCAGAAGGAATAGGGTTTTCCTTTTCTGAAGTTTTCAAGTCAGTGAAATAACTATCCGTATAAGTATGCTTGTATGAAGCCCGCTTTCTCCTGAAAATGAAATTGTAAGTATTAGGGAAAACATATAGCAACATCTGCAAATGGAACTCTGAGACATGCAGTAATAGAGTTGCTCATAGTGCATACCCTGGAATTTCTGGTCTGCGAGGGCGCCTTGATGCCTGAGTCTGGTGTGTATCTGTTACAAGGGTGCCAGTCTGCTTCTGCCATTCTCGTTGAGCATCTATTTGAAAGACCACCAAAAATAAATCATACTCGAGCGATGGTTATTTAATAAACAAGACAAGGCTATGAACGTCAGAAAAAAGTATAACTCACTTTGAAATTTGTCAAACTCAGCAAAGAAATCTTCAGGTTTTGGATATTTACTAGGATCAAAGCTTGGTTCATTCTGAGGGGGTTGACTGCAACAAGAACATTTACAGGGTTCAACTAACTCTGTAAAGGAATTAGATGAAGAAATAAAGAAAGAAAAGAGTCGTCGTTCTACATAATCAATGGGTCAGTTGCTACAAGTGATCTTTACCTTGTCGTAGGCTTGAAAGTAAAGTGTCCTCGCGTACGCTCTAATGCCGGTCTTCTTTCTCGTTTATTTGGGATAGGGTTCATCTTGGCACCTACATTCGTATCATCGGATGCAACACTGGTCCCAATGCCTTGCTTTAAAAGTTCTGAGCTTTCATCTAAGATAGCTTTTGCCTGCTCCTGATGCTCTTTTGAAACTTGAAAAGGCTGTGAATAGGAAGGCAAGGATTTGACAGCGAATAGTTTAGATTTAGAAATTGAATTTGATACACGGAACTAAGAATAAGAGCTGCAGTTTGTGTTTTTAAATCTCGTTGTGCATTTCTTAACAGCTAAAACCAAGAGAAGCCTAGTCCCAAAGAAACCGTTCTATGTACAGCAATTATCATATAGTTCATTAGCAGGCTCTCTACTACAGCTTATTTACTTACAGCCACAGAGCTGTAATGCAATTGACGGAAACCCAGATATAAACCGTTCAAATTAAGGTTCTCCGTTACCGGATCTTAAACTCTCTGGGTAATTTACTAAATATCTGCAGTTTACACAGACCTTGAAGAGGACCTGAAAAATCAAGCAAGCATTTGGTATCGAGAGTTCAAACAAAAACCTAAATATCCGTCAATTAGGAGGAGATGAGCGGAAACGGAAGCTGGAATACGATTTTACAATTAATTTCGCAGCCGTAAAGTTACCGAATCGACTCCTCTCCGAATTTACTCACGGAGCTAAAACAACCGTAGCTTAATGCATTAAATCAAAGTATGAATCAGATTAAGAAAGAAGGATTTTACCATAGATTCAAGGAGAGTGTGCGTCTGCTGTAGATCGTCAGATTGATAAAGAGGAGGAGGAAGAGGAACGGACATGGATTTCAGCGTGCGAGGGAACAAGGACAGACCTGAGTAAGCATGTAGAGGATCCTCCTCTAATGTTGAACCCCGGCCCAGATCAGCCATCTGAACCACCGGTAAAATTACCCGGCGACTGAACTCCGGCAGAGAGAGATAGAAGAGGAGTTAATGGGTTTTGAAAATTGAAAATGTTTTGTAAAGCGGGATTCAGTATCAATCATTAAAAATCTAGGGCAAGTATAGGCGGGATGATAACCTAAAACGACAAAAAAAAAAAAAAAAAAAAAAAAACAGAAGGAAGAAAAAAACGTGAACGGCAGGATTCGAACCTGCGCGGGCATAGCCCACACGATTTCTAGTCGTGCCCGATAACCACTCCGGCACGTCCACTTTGTTGTTAATGCACTCGTTAGGTTTTAATATATACACAAAAAGTGTAATCATCCACATATAGTGTCTTTGCAGATTGATGATATATTCTTCATCTTTACGAAAGCAATTTCAGTCTGTATGGACCAATGCCAAACCGGAAGTACGACTCAATTTGCTCCGATCTTAATTTTTATAAGCTTTTTTTTTCTTTACTTTTCTCTTGATAGTTCTTCTTCTTGTACATAAGACGAGATGGTCAAGGCATGTGTCTTCAGTTTTGCTTTAATTGGTCAAGGATTACAATTCAAGAGATGAGACGTGGCATTTTGTTCACTAAAGAAATAATAGAGAGTATTAACAATGTTTGAGCTAAATTATAGTCTTTTTAAAAGGAAACACAAACAAAGCACAATGGAGCTTGTGGATGTTCATCTTTTGCCACCCGCAGACTCAGAACAACTATGGCTGAAATAATTTGGACCAAAGTGACATCTAACTCAACTTTAGTCCAATATCTGTTAGGGTACCTCGAGTCATCATCTCTAACCCTGCGGAACAAATCAATGACAACGTTCATCTAAATTTTCGCAGATGTACAAAACATAAAGCTTTTTGATTCCATTGGTGCTAAGTTTATAGTCCTTTTGGGAGACCAAATCTACATGAAGACCCTTTCTAAGGTAAAAAAAACTCACCAAAACCATATTCTGATTCAAATCCACCAACGTAATTACAGCGTTGACTTTTCTAAAATCATTCAAAGGCTGATCTTCATCATGAAGAATTCAGATGAAGTGATTAATAGTAAAATACCAAGATTATTCTAGTACAAAGATGAAGTATTTTTACAGATATGAAAAACAGGAATTGGCTACAAAACAGCACAAGAGTTTTTTATTTTTTACTACTTCTACAGCAATTATCGGCAATGCTGAGTCTTTCATGATGTACTAATTATATTCCCCATTCCGTTGAACTGGAGTAGCATTATCTGCACAAGCCTATATATTGACATCTCTGGAATATTTTTTTGATACAAAAAACTTATAAAAGTAATTTTGTTTCTACTTTCTCTGAACCGATGTCATTAACATTCCGTGGTAACTGTATTTAATATATATACAACGTGTCTCAAGTCTCAGAAAAAATTCGCGTATGTAAACATGTTTCTCAAGTCGTCTCAACGCAAAATGTTGTACCATTGCCATTCTCTTCTCAGCGTCCCCCGACGAGGGATTGACAGAGAGGGCATGTGGATTTGACTATCAGCCATTCGTCTATACAATCTGAATGAAATATGTCCGAACATTCAATTTTCCTTATCACTTTCTTTTTCCCTCCATATTTCTCCAAGTAGATACAGTACCAAATACCAATTAGTAAGTGTGTAATTAATTCTCTCTTGATACATGGTTGTGAGTCGGACTGTAGAGATTGGAAGCATCAGAAGGAGATGAGTGGCCAAAACAAATCCACAAAATTGACCACACAACAAAGAAACATCCAAGACAAAAGTATAGTGAAATAATGAAAGAATCGGGTACATGCATATATGTAACTAAATGAAAGCATGGGGGCACATGCATGAATAACAGAAAGTATCGGCCGTACGTATATTAATTTTCAGCTGTATGGTCTCTTGTGATTAAAGAGCGAATTAAAAGGAGCGAGTGAAAAACAAAAAACGAATGATGTATCGATTTCAGATCATTCTAAATTCCTCGAGAAAAATGGAAAACATAACCGTAAATATATAAAGTTATGTATATAAGTGTGTAAGAAAACATGAACTTTATGTATGTAGGTGTAGCCTGTAGGCTTGTAGCACAGCTTCGTGTGGGTGTTCTCCGTATATAACTTGTCTTAGACCTTGGGTACGACGTGTTCGGTTGTCGAGAGACATGAGTATATAAATAAAATATACGTAAATCCTATGTGCATTATTATATAGTCGACGATGAATATGGTGTTATACTTTTATGTCGTTGATTTAAAACAACCGGAGACATATCAAATCACACATAACATGGGATGTTTAATTAGATAGTTTTGTGTTTCTAATCTAACGGCTGAGAAAGGAATCCCACTTTATCAGTAACGTAACCGTAGCCGTCCGATCTGTCGAATCGACGGATCCATATTGTCGACCTTTGAACATGAAGCGGCAAAAGAATGAAAAGAAATGTCTTTAGATTTCGACAAGATCTTCGAATGGGGCCGACAAGATATATCAATGCTAAACGAGCTTGTCTCAAACGATACCGTCACGGTTCCCACGAATACATATAAAACGCCCAACAAAGTAAAAATGAAAACACATTAACATACATTTCAATTTATAGACATCAAAATGGCGAATGAGAGTAGTCTTGGACTCGAAATCACTGAGCTACGGCTAGGTCTTCCCGGAGAAATCATCGTCTCCGGTGAGTCCATCACCGGAAAGAAGAGGGTTTCTCCGGAAGTAGAGTGTGACCTGAAATGCGAACCAGCGACAAAGAATCAAGTTGTGGGATGGCCACCGGTTTGTTCGTTCAGGAGAAAGAATAGTCTTGAAAGGACTAAGACTTCGTACGTGAAAGTGAGTGTAGATGGAGCTGCGTTTCTAAGGAAGATCGATTTGGAAATGTACAAATGTTACCAAGAACTCGCTTCCGCTCTGCAAAATCTATTCGGATGCTTCATCATTAATTTTGGTTAGTTTTGGTTTCTCCAAGTCTTTGATTTTGGTGTTTAATCCATGGTTTTAACTTTTAACGATCAAAACACATATATTAACTATAAAATGTTTATCATATGAAAAATTGAAGATGATACATTAAAAGAAACTGAATGCGTACCGATATATGAGGGCAAAGATGGAGATTGGAAAAAAAAAAAAAAAAAAAAAAGATGGAGATTGGATGCTCGTTGGTGATGTTCCTTGGGGGTATATATATTTTCCGTTTCCTATTTATTCTTCAATGAGTTATGTTTCATTTCCTTGATTTCTAAAAAATTATGACATTAATTTTTCTGCAGAATGTTCATCGGATCATGCAAGAGGTTGAGGATTATGAAGCGCTCGTGTAATAGAGAGTGAATGGCTTTTCTACAGTCATGTGTGGAATGTGAGTGAGCCTTAGGGACATCTAAATATACATAAATCTCACCTGAATAGTTCAACGTATGTTTCATCACATATACTCGATGATTGTCTTCGGAAACCAAAGGTTTCCAAATTTTTTGAATCGACGATCTGTAGAAATTTGTTTCTCTTTGATGTAATAAAATCATTTGATCTTTTGGTCACTGGCTCAAGTGTTATGGTGATTTCTACATGACACAAGTAAAAGTAACATGTATAAAAGTAAGAAATAGTAATAAAATGGTGTAAATTGCCTCATCGGAAAATACTTTAATAGTATGAAATTCCGAAATTGTTTACATAGCCTCAGGATGGGAGAAAAATGTACATTCTCGATACAACTAAAATAATAACCTCTAGTTACCGATTAGGTGAAACCAGGTCTGGTTTTTGGATGAACCAAACCCCAGATCAAACTAAACCAAGCTAAACCGAATTCTAATCAGGTATTAGACGAATGGGACTGTGGGAACTGTTTTATGAACAAAAGAGTAACAGAAGAATGAAGACGAACTGGACCATCAATGTCACATATATTATCGGTTAGGAGTTGAACCGTTCGGTTTAGCCCTTCAGAATAGCGTGTCAAGTAGTTTTGGAGATATGAGAACCGCCACAGATTTGAACTGCAAATCCAAAAGTCTTGTGAGAATCGAGATAAGTGATAAAACGATACCAAACCGGGTTTAATAAGTGTATCTAAACTTACTTTCTCTTGCCTATACTTCATGCGTATAGCGCTCAAGGAGCAACCTTTGGTGTTAAGCTGCAGAGCTTGTAAGGCATGAACAGATGCTTTCAGATCTGACGCTTTGTACGTTGTGTAATACTCAAGTGTTGAATTCTGCGGGGGGAAAAAACAAAAAGAAGTTAAAGATCCAAGATTTGTGGAACTAAAATGTGTCTGGCTATAGAGAAAGAGAAGCAACATTACAGACCCATGGGTGGTTTGATTGGTCCAATGTCCAATTGGCAAGAAAAACTACTGAAGCAGCGATGACGGAAGGAAGAAACTTCAAGAAATGATAGTCTATTAACGTCAACTCCGTTAGATAGCTGGCTAGAAACCCGAGTTCAAGGCGCGGGCTCTGCAGAGGCAGCAATCAAAATACCTATAAATTTTCAATCTTTCTGCTAAAATTTGTAATAAGAACAGCTAGGCTAGCAAATTGCAAAATGCATTACCAGGTACGAGGCTTGCGCTGCCCTGAGAAATCTCCTTAGGAACGTTTTTGGAGTGGGAGTGTATATTTGAAAGCTAAAATGCGCAAGTACTTGGTTCTCCATTTCCAGGACCTGCACTCCATGATCCCATTCGCACATTAGTACATTGCAACACGTTTTTTTTTCTTCTGGAGGTGTTAAGAGAGCAATCTCGGCATACCTGATCTCTTGTGTAGGTGTTATCCGTGATGAAGCAGAACTCTTCAATGCGTGGTGCAGAGATTTCCTCATACTTTCTGTAAAGATTGAAGGTGAAACCAAAAAAAAAAAATGTTGAATTTTATTTGCATCCGAAATGAATTTCACAACAAAAATTTGGAGAGGAACCTACGAGGCAATTAGCATGCAAGTGATGCCGAGGAGTTGAAGTTTCTGTCTTTCCACGTAGTTTCCATGGAGGAACCAATCTATGAGATACACTGTGAGGTAAAGAGTGTCAGGTACGAGCGTGTATTCCTCAGAGACCTGTGATTGAGATGAGACTTTTGTGATAACCCGAGACGGGCATAGAAGCTGCAAAAATTAGCATCTGAAGAGGAATGAAACACTAACCTCCACAAGCCAATCAACCAGAATCCCCCGCATGGACTGAGTGACATCCTTCTGTATTCTCTCCATAAAGTCCGGAACCGGTCTACGTTTAAGCTGCTAGGAGAGAAGTGACAAAGAAGCACAAAAAATCAAACTTTGAATGCTTAGGCTTACCAGGTTTCTTTAGAGACCATCAAGCCTAGGAATTACCTCGGAAACACGCAAATTGTAGTAGATTTCAGGGGCGTAGAGGCAGCACAATAAAGGATCTTTGTCATCTGAATCAATGTCTACGAATTTTGGGATATTCGGTCCAGTTGAACTACCAATAACAGCACTCTTCTCAACTGTAACCATTTGCAAGAAAAGAAAAGAAAAGATTATACATCATTAAAGATCACTCCTTTCAACAATAGGAACTAAAATCACATGAGACTTTGTGTTTACTGGATCACCTGTAGAAGCTGATCTCCCAAGGGGTCTTGGAGGCAATCTGAAATTCCACTTCTCAGTACAGTTACCAGCTGTGTCATTTGTGAGAGACAGGTTTCCTGCTGTCCTTGATACAACTTCTGCTTTTGCGTCGGTCCCGGACTGAAGATTCGTGACTTCTGAGGTAACACAAGATGTCAACTGGGACGTACTCGCCGATCCTCGTCCCTTCTTTACCTGCTTGATGTTTTTGGCCTGAAATGGCAAAACCCATGTATAAGAGATGCATGTTTTACTCCACAAAATCTTCACAGATATCACAAGAAGCCAAACATTATTAACAGAAATGCATGTTTAACTTCACAGATATCACAGGAAGCCAAACATTATTAACAAAACCAAAAACATGATGCACTTTTAACAACCTTGAGTTTGGCTGCATCGAGGCTAACATTTGAGATATCCCCTAGAACCGCTCGCTTCTTCTTCTTATTGGGTGCAGTGACATTCTTATCCTCCGAGGCTGGTCTTTTTGTGTTTGCTCTCTGTTGATTCTGTGTAGTAGAAGTGGCTTCTGAAGCGCGCAAAGCAGACGCAAGGGCACGAGTGAAAGGACGAGAGACATCATTTTCCTTCCCCATGTTTGAAATCCCACTAGAAGACACAGCCTTGGAGTCTTGAGTCTTGAGTCTTAAGGCTGCATCATCTACCTCCGATCTGTGGAAAAGAAGTCAAGAGGACACAAAGATCAACGGTTAAGGGAATAGAGAGTTCACTGCACAGGGGAGATGTCTGCAACAATGCATATAAATATGTTGTGAAGAAAGATGGTAAAAATGACTCAAAATCAGAAAATTCATCACCACGTGATTCTTATGGAGGTTTTTTTCTTTGGAAATTTTCCAAGGAAATTGGTCCGTTGAACCAAGAATATTAAAGAGATATACATTTCAAGTTGCAAGCTTCAAACTTTATCAAACTCCGCTTAGATTCAATGGTAGTAGAATCAAAAGTTATTTGATTTCCTTATCGAACAATGCAGACAGTAATACAGAGATAATACCCAATTTTGCAGCGAAAATCTGCAGAAAATATCTCCCCAAAATTTGGAAAAAAATATTAGGAAAAACCGATATTCGTGAATCTAACTACTGTTTCTTTCTTTGTTGGGTTTTACAAATATCATCCATAAAAAGAAGATGCAATCGGATTGACCCATGAATGAGAGCTGAAAATTAAGTGAAAAAAGGTTAAAGATTTGGACCTGCGAAGCTCCAGAAAATTCTTCAGGAAAAGAAGGAGCTTGGGCAGATCGAGATGGTGAATCCGCTCTTGGGGAAAGAGAGTGTCTTTGTGAGTGAACGAGGAGCACTACTCTGGTTTAAACGATAAAGAAGACACATTTTAGAAAATAATTAAGGAAAAAAAAAGTAAAAACCTTTACTAACGACATTAAAACAGTGTTTGAAAAAAAGAAAACATTAAAAATTGTTTTATGTACAGAGAACTAAATATAATTTGACCTGTTGACCCTAACATATGGGTATGGGGGGAGAGATAGAAAAAGGAAGAGATTTTTTAATTAGTGCTTAATTAATTTTCTGTAATTTAGTACTAGCGGATTTAAACATAGATTTGGTTGATCCCTCCGTGAGATCTGGGTAATTAAAAGGTTTCTATTAATTTGTCTACAAGTATGATTCTACTAATGCCACATTTATCATCCTCACACGTACAGTCGCATATGTGCCATTAATTCACCGTTTACTAACTAATTAATGAGAAGCAACCGAGCTAGAAGCCCTAGCCATTAATACAACTTTTTGTTTTTGCTTCAAGTGCTTTTTTTTTTCTTTTTCACTTTTGAAGCATATCTCTCAATTAGGAAATTTTGTTTTAATAAGAGTCCAAATGGGAAGGCCCCAACAAGGAGAAAAATTCATTGCGATTGGTGGATGTTAAATGCTGCAGAGATCTTGTTCCATCAGGCCATCCTCGATCGTCTTCTTCCTCTTTGCAATTTTGTTGATGTTGCCTTGTCGATACTTTTTTGTTACTGGTGTTGTGTAATAATTTAATAAAGAAATTAAATTTATGGGAAGGAAACAGTAACAATAAACATGATAGAAGATTAGTTATACGTTTAAACAACCATGATAATATTGTATGTATTAGCACTGATAAATCCCTTATCGTATATTTTTATAATACTTTTAAATTACCACAAAACAGGTTGTTTTTTTTTTTTTTTGAAATGGGACGATTTTGTAAAACTCAAATAGTATCGTAAATTTTGTGTTTGGAAAGAGTTCATAAGAGTTACTAAATAATTTACGACACATTCTTAAACTTCTATGGAGCATTCTTTAGCCTAACGTTTTAAAAAAAAAACAAAAAAAAAAAGAATATACAATTCGTGATGATAACTTTGAAAAAAAAAAGCAAAATATATAATACGATATTTTGCTGGCATCGGTTACCGAATTAAACTATGCACATATTGACCTAGGTATCACTCTCAGCTTATTTTATAATAAAATATGTATTAGAATTTGAAAATTTAAAGTAGTAGTATAGGATAAAACAAAATGTAATTAAGTGTATGATGAGATATTTTTGTTCGATTCTCCTTTTTCTATCGAATGATGAGTCAATGATAAATTATTTCGAAATTAGTTACAACATGTGATTGATTATTAGATCATCAGAGGAGCCTTGCGAGTTTTGAATTCAAAACTTGGTTGTTTGTCGATAAAAAAAGAGTCTTATTATTTTATTTGACTTACTCTAAAGTTTAATAATTGCTATAAAAAATGCCAGTGAAAAAGAGAGGACGCAACGAGAAGTCGTGACCCAAGTAATAATGTTTATTCAGAAACCAAAAAGTTAGTTCTAAATGTTCAAAACACACAGCCACACTCAAGACAAAAAAAAAAAAAAAAAGTAAAAGAGAGATGCTCAAATTTATTAGCATACAAAACTTACTGTACGTAATGGTGGTCCAATTTTTGTTTTTTGAACTCCAACTTTCCCTCCATTTCCCTACCGCATTTACCACCAAACTAAGATGCGTATTTCGTAGACAAAGAAATATTAGATTCAAATGCATTTTTGCATAATGGATCCGCATATGTTTGGTGGTCCAAATCTATTATATGATTTAAAATTATAGAGTTATCACGTGAGTACAATAGTAATCAAACGTATGTGACTGGAAAAATTAAAAACGAAAAAAAACAAAGATATATAAAACTGTTTGTGTTATTTTTCTTTTCGAGATAGATGGTCCCTTTCTTTATTTATGGTGGACGTCAGAGTACGTTAGAAACAAAATAATAATGAAATTAGGGTTTATTTTTGAATATTTTAAAGAAAATAAAGGTGATAAAAATGATTTCCTGAAAAGCTTTTTTTTTGGTTTTTGTTTTGTTTAAACCTTTCGTCTTCTTATAAATTAGGCCCATAGATAAGCCCAATAAACAGGGGCTTAACAAGTAGTGGGCAGGAAATTCGAACAAGAGATTTAGGTGGTGTGTCTCCGATCGGCCTTGTTCGTTCGCCGTACATGACAATGCTATCTCCAATCACTTGAGATTTAAGAACACGCACTTGAAAGATGCTGATATGCCCTTTGCAATGCTGTTTCGTTCTGTTTGACTGTCTTTTGGTTTGTCTCCTTAGTCTGAAGTCTGAACGTACGTAAACGTAATACCACAACTTATACATACCAACAACAAAAACATGAAAAAGAAAATATCAGTTTCTTTTTGGCTTTAAGGGCTCGAAGACCGTGGAATAGGAGTTTTAATGTTTGTCTCCTCATGGGACAGGTGTGAAAAGTCTGTTGGCCTAAACGGTTGCCACTGAGTACGGTACTACATCCTCCAATGGCTATTTCTCTTTGCAACTCTCAAGGGTAATTACTCCTTCTAGCCTTCATATATTTGTATGTGCATACGCTTTCGTCTTCTTCCTCACCAGGAGACCCGACGACATTGTGTTATGACAACAAGAAAGTGAGTTTGAAACAACAATGCAGGGGTTGTTGGGTAGAGCATGAATCATCAAGCCGGGGGAACTCTCAACTCCTGGTTCAGTATGCAAATGATCTTCCTCGCACTCGGTTCATAATTTGCAGGAGGAGGCGGAAGAAACGAGTTTACGTTTCCTCTACCAAAATTTGAAAGTCGGAAAGGCACTTATCCGTATCAATTTGAGAACGGTTGAGGTTAGCTAATTATCAGTGGTTTCCATAGATTCAACCAAAATGCATGGGATCATTTTTACAATAGGAGTCGTTTCGGGTGGCCAGTGATGTTGACACTGAGGATGTGGCTTTGGCTAGGAGAAGCAGAAAAAAAAAAGAAAAAAAGATAACAGTGTGCAGAGAAGCGTCAAGGCACGGAATCTGAGGGATGAGATCAAGAACATGTGTGATGTGCGATTTCGAAGAGGCACTGAGCAAGGTGCAGACACAACTGTGGACAAGTAGGCGAAATACCTTCCAAGTAGATCGTTACTTGTTTTGTTTATAAATTTATTTATATGCTTTCTTCCACCATTCTCATTTTCGTTCTATTTTATTTCTACCTTTGTTCTTGTCGTGATGCCTCTCTGGCTCTCTCAATTGCGGTACTGAACCCATTACAGTTTTCCCGACTTTTATTTATTTTGCTTGTATAATAGACAGAGAGGCACATGAAAGTATCCAAGTATAGAATATACATTCTTTTCATTGGTTATTTTTTTAAAACAAAATAACGGATTACTTTTCTTTTCCTAGCTAGTATGATGATATGCGACTGATATATAAACCAATTATGGAATCAAAAGCATTATAATTAATAATTGGGGTTGGCTCTTGGGAATCATATTATAAGAGACAAGAAAACACCGTTGCTCATCCGATAAAAAGTTATAACTTATAAATAATTTTTATTTTTTAATTTCTAATTTGCTGAACTTTTAAAAAAATTCTGATAACTATATATTTTAAATAATATATTTATATATTTAAAAAATTTAGATGTGTTAACAGTTTTTCCTAATATAGATATATCATATAATTTAATATGTTTTAACTCGTTAGCAAACAATATTTTTAGTTTGTTTTCGTTTTTGTAACTCATTACACACTGGTTTAAATATTTTGCATGTTTGATAATTAACCCTGCAATAAACATTATTTCATAAAAAACATCAATCCCAACCCGTCCATCATATTATCAAATAACATAAATATTGAGTAATTTATAATATTTAAAATTTATTAAACTAAATGTATTTTTATCTAATTCTAAATTTAAAATAATTTGTGTATTAAGTTATTTTATTTACATTTGCCACTTTATTTTCATTTTTTGGTTTTATAGATCAAAAATTAATTTAATAATTTATTTTAGTATTTTCACAATTAATAATATGTTTTTATTTTGAAGAAAATGAAAGATATCTAAAATATTTATTTTATATTATGTTATAATCTCAACCGTTTCAATTGCAACACATATTAAACCCAACCCATTGACTTTGTAATCGAATAATATAAATTTTTTTTTTTAATATTACCTTTTTATTAAATTGAAAATATATCAATACAATTTCTAATATTATTAATTTTTATTAAAGTAAGATATATATTGTAGGATTTTCATTTTTTTTTTGTTTTATAGATCAAAAAATAATTTAATAATTTATTTCAAAATTAATAATACGTTTTTCAATTTTGAAGAAAATAAAAGATATGAAAATATTTATTACAGATTATGTTATTATTCCAAGCCGTTTAATCGGAACACATATTAATACCAATCCATTGACTCTGTAATCTAATAATATAAATATTGAATAATTTTAAATATTTACGTTTTTATTAAATTGAAAATATATCAATCTAATTTCTAATATTATTAATTTTATTAAAGTAAAATCTTTATCTTGTAAATTGAAAATAATTACTATTAGTTTGAGTCTTAGTTTTATAATATTTATTTTATAAATATATATATCTAATCAAATTTTCTTGTGTAAGATATTTTTGCATAAAATCTAAAATAGAATCCTTTATAGAGAAAATTTTGGGAAAATACCTTAATAAGAGTTTTTGTTTTGAAAAATACCTAAGTTTTTTTAGATTTTGAAAACTACAGTTTTCTGAAATGAAATGACTAAATTATCATAGAATGGAATTTATAATTAAGTTAAATAGAATGAAATTTAAATAATAAAAGTAGAAAACTTAAAATTTTATTTTGATTTTTTCATATAAAATGATAAAAGTTCTTTTATTCTTTTTTTTTATAAATATTAATTTCTCTTTTTTCCTGAACCAAAATATTATTTATAACCTTGATCCATACATGGTGATTAATTAGATTTTATAATCTTAATATTTTTTCATTACAAAACTTTATTTCAAAATTATTGTCAATTGTTTGATGAAATTAGATTATAAGTGGGATATTAAAGTTTTTTATATAACATTTAAAATTGAAAATATACTAATCCATTTAAAAATTAATAATTTTAAATAATTAAGATAAATGTTTTTTATATCGGCAACAAAAATAAAATATTAATCTTAACAATATTATTTTCGAATATTATTTTTAATTTATGATGATCTGATAATGTTTGTTTAAATATGGTCAAAATAGTCTTTTAATATATAAAAAGTGTATTTTTCAAAATCCAAAAAAACTGGGGTATTTTTCAAATATTAATTCTTAAATAAAGAATTTTGCAAAATCCCCCAATTTTATAATATGTTTAAAAGGAAATTTTGATTCACTTAGATTTAAAAAGATATTCTGAGATTTGGTTTTTATTTAATTTTTATTTAAATTTTAATCATAATTGTCATATTTCATTTGACAAAAATACCCTTAATGAATATTTGAAAAACAATTGAAAATTAATGATATTACATGTAATATCTTACACTACTAAAAGTTATATCGAAATGTATGCTTCTGTTTTAATAGTATAAATTCACAACAGTGGACGTTTGGAGTAAAAACTAAAAAGTTAAAACGAGTGGACGGATGCTTTCCTCTAGGGAAAGGTTCTAGAAAGTTTACATGAAATATTAAAAAAAAAAGTTTACATGAAATATTAAAAAAAAAAGTTTACATGCTTATATATCCTTGCGAATGAGAGAATGTATATTTAAAGTGATTAGCCATTGTTTGGACATCCAAAATAACTGGGCGATTAGGTCAGCTAGAGGATATAGTAGACGACGGACTATAATATGCTTTCGGAGGAAGGGACGTGATAGCTCTGGCGCCTCTGAGTAGCTCTTGCGGTAAGTCACATTTGTCATGGCAATTATATCTTCTTCTTTATTTTATATATATGTACGTGCATTTGTCTCTGTGTGAATAATAGACCAAACTAGTTTTTTCTTCTTTCATAAGATCATAAACTAATTAATGTCTGTTCTTTCGATCAAATTCGCTTTTGCTATCTTCTATAACAAGCTGGTTTTATAGGAAACGGTCCTTACCCAATGTGCTTACTATCAATCCTGAGTTTTAAAAAACTGGAAGCTAAAGAAAAAAAAATGGACTGTTTTTATACATATTCATTAGAATAAACACTTCCAATATAACCATAAAAACTGATTTAACATTAAACAACAACAGTAAATATTTAAAGCACAAAGATAAATACACTGTTTTCTGAATAATAGTTCTTCTTGCATTTCTACTTCCGAATTCATTCATCAGATTTGTATAGTCCAATTTTTTCAGTTGTGCAGTTTTCAATTCATACGATCGCCAAACTAATTAGTCTCTCGATTTATGATTTTTTAATCTCGAACAACTTTTTTCGAGGCAACTGAAACTGAAATTATCATCACAATGTGTTATACAGTCCATGTATTTGGATAACAAATTTCCACATTTATCAGAAAAAACTAATAGATCACTAACTTAATTTTGGTAAATTCCCTCGTAAAAACATCGAACTCCAAAAATAATTCATTATCATCAAGACCAGAATTATTACTATGTTTGAGAAAAATTCAAGATTGGCACAAGAAACTACGAATTCATCACCATTTGTTAACTTTAGTTTTTTTAAAGAGAAAATTTGGGAAAATACCTTAATAAGAGTTAGTTTTTATTTTGAAAATACCTAAATTTTTTTGGATTTTGAAAACTACACTTTTTCTGAAATGAAATGACTAAATTATCATAGAATGGAATTTATAATTAAGTTAAATAGAATGAATTTTAAATAATAAAATTAGAAAACTTAAAATTTTATTTTGATTTTTTCATATAAAATGATAAAAGTTCTTTTACTCTTTTTTATAAATATTAATTTCTCTTTTTTCTTGAACCAAAATATTATTTATAACCTTGATCCATACATGGTGATTAATTAGATTTTATAATCTTAATATTTTTTCATTACAAAACTTTATTTCAAAATTATTGTCAATTGTTTGATGAAGTTAGATTATAAGTGGGATATTAAAGTTTTTTATATAAGGTTCCAAAAATAATTCTAATTCTATTTGTTTAGGTATAAATTTTAAAATTGAAAATATACTAATCCATTTCAAAATTAATAATTTTAAATAATTAAGATAATTTTTTTTTATATCGGCAACAAAAATAAAATATTAATCTTAACAATATTATTTTCCAATTTTATTTTTAATTTATAATGATCTAATAATGTTTGGTTTAAATATGGTCAAAATAGTCTTTTAACATATAAAAAGTGTATTTTTAAAAATCCAAAAATACTGGGGTATTTTTCAAATATTAATTCTTAAATAAAACATTTTGAAAAATCCCCCTTTTTTAAATCAAACAAAATTCCAAAAATCTTTTCATAATTTTGGAGTTGATCAAACCCTGTCTCAACATAAACTAAATCTTGATACACAATTTTGATCAAGTAATTGATCCTGAAATTTTATTCTGCTGTAAATATCACATCTTCCCCATCTTTTTCAGACTCCTCATCATGATATAGTTTATTTTTGATGAAATGTTTTGCTTTCATAGTGAATACACGATCAATTCTCATATCTAGCTATTTTTGCTGCTTGGAAATCTGTTTCTCTGTACTCTTTAAAAAATAATAATAATAAGACCTTTCACTTGAATAACAGCTATATCAATATCCATTTTTTTATTGCAGGATCTTAATTTCACATAAGTCGTTTAGTAATTTTAACAATGATAAAATTGAATAGACTGTCTCTATATACACTCATTCAATCAAATTACAAAGTAGTCCGAGATCATAGTGTAGTTCAGATTACTCCTTCGCATTTGACAATGATAAAAGTAAAGTCTTCCTGTCTCAAAATCTTATCAAGTTATTGTGCATTCTTTGGATGACGATAAAATGTTTTAAAGAACAAATGTCTTACAAAAGAAACCACATGTGTCATTTTCTAAGGTTGGTTTGCGTAGTTACGTAAATAACTCATATTCTGTAGGAAGTTTTTTAAGACAAATAAATATTGTCAGCGACAAAAAATATTTCTCTCCTTCATGTTTCCTCATCTCTTCTAACATTGGAAATTGTCATTTTGACCTCTTCTTATCAACAATATAAAAACATAAACAAAACTAAAGGAGAACGATTTTTTGGCAATAAGAAATAACTTATGATAGATTGTCTTATATCCAATAGAATAAAATGAAACGTTCTAGATATATCTATATCAGTATATGTTATTTATCTACATGTATTTTTGGACTTTATGGACTGACACAAAACTTATCATATTAGCGGCCTTCAATTTTTTCGTCACTTACTACTAACTGGTGTAAGAGTACTATTATCAAAAAGTGAACAATACTTTGGTAGCGGATGACTAATAATATAAGCGACATAGAATAATAATTGAGAGAAAAGTGATAATCGAAAATATATAAATTTTCTTTTTGAACGGCAAGAGAATTTTATTAATAAGAGAGTTGCTTAGCCTTTGGCTGAAGGAAGGAGATACAAAGGGAAAGGAGGATTGAGCTGCTTTCGCTAAGCGATCAGCAGTAGCATTGTTCTTTCGATGGACAAAGTGAAAAGAAACATAATCAAAGTGTAGAGTGAAGATCTTGGAGAATAAAATAGAGTTATGCACTGCGTGTTTCTGAGGTGATAGCTTTAACAAGCGCTTGAGAGTTAGAAAAAATTCTGAGTTTTTTCTAGCTTTGTCTTCGTGCGACTGTATATATAAATTTTTTAAGAATATACACATTGCAGTTCGAATTTCTATAGGAAAATAATGGCAGAAAGACTTAAAAATGATTGACTATTTAATTTACCAAAGTTTATATACAGTATATATAACTCATCATCGTATATTATCATAGTTTAAACTTGCTTGACGAAGCAGAGTAATTGTATGATGGATGATATGATGCAGCTTTTAGTACTATGTGATCATCGACAAAGTTCGAACTGACAATAGCATCTCCATTAAAAAGCTTAAGAATATCTCAATAACAAAGAAATACAAGAAAACTGAAAAAGCAAAAAAAATATATGAAAAGATCCTGAAAAAACGACGAGAATTAGTTATATGAAAAGCCATGGAACAATTTGGCATTTTATGAAGGATTTAATTTAAAAATGAATTATTTGTATAAATTATATTTTAAAACAGTATTTTTTTATAAACTTACTTTGATTATCTCACCAATAGAAATATACTTTAAATTCAGTTTCTCAAGTGGTTTAACTTCAATATACATTTACTTATAAGTTGATATATACGACCATTTGATTACGACATTAATGAACGAAAGAGTTATATATATACCTTTACAAGTTGGCCCAATTTCAAACAAAATAACACAGTGATCATGAAGAAAAAATAAGATAACGAATCTTTTATTTGCGGTGATAGTTATACTCATATTGGCTATAGGACTAGTCATATCGGTATTTATTTTTATTTTTTTGTCAAACAATCATATCGGTATAAGTAAACAAAATATATAGTAACTCGTAAATATATGGTAGTGCCTTTTTGTTTTACGTGATCGTATTATGCCGTGTAAAAAACATATTTAAATATTGTCGTTTTCTTGACTCTTGTATACTTGTCTGAATTTTAATTTTCCCCTAGTACACTCGTTTGAATGAATATAAAATATTCGCAGGTAAGAAAATATGAAAATGAAAAAAGAAACAGATTTTGATTAAGGTTTTTTGTGGTATTAATTAATGTCGGGATCCATGTAAGGTTAACGATAAAGATACGGGGGCAGGCTCATGGTAAAGAAAGCGATGGTATCCAATGAGATTGGAAGCAAAAGCATCTAAACTTTTTTATTTTCTCACATTTATTTAACTTGAAGATTACTATAAATCTGGATCAATAGTTATAATGATAAAACTAACATATGAGAGACAGTGTTAAAATTAGGTCCGACATATAATTCCAAAACTTTAGGGGGCGTTGTACATTTTGTTATAAGAAACAAAAACCCCTAATAAGTCCAGATAGGGTTTATTTGATTGCACGTGGATGATTATCGACCATGTCAAAGACGTATGCATCTCTTAAAGCCAAGAGATAAGTATCCCATTCTGGTCGTCACAATTCACAAATATTATTTCCCCCTTGTAATATCTATAATTCAAATTCCTAACTTTACTTTACCTTATTTGTAACGGGTTCTAATTTATATTATTTTACTTTAATAGTATAAAACGTACAAAAGAACCAACTCACTCGCACTACATATATAAAAAGACTCTTTTTTAGCATTAAACTAAATCTAAATGGAAAACTATGGTTCCCCATTAATGTTGGATATATGTGACTAATGTTTTTACGGCTGTGTTGATCATAAGAAAAAAGTCTTGGTCTGCCAAATAGTACTGTACTAGTTAGTAACCCGCGCCATGCGCAGAGTAAAATGTTTATATAAATATTAATTAAATATAATTTTATAGTCATTTATATAGATATATAATGTGATTTCAATATTTTCAAATTTTTTAAAAATTGTATATTAATAAATACAAAACAATTAAATCATATATAGGATAACATTGCTAAAAAATCAGTTATTTATCTATCATTATTGATCAAATAGAAAATTATGGTATATTATTTATATCTGAATTTATTTCTAAAATGATATGAATAGGCATAAATTCAACTACTATATGTTTATTTAATTAAATGTGTGGTTACTTATTTTAATATATATTATTAGTTAAGTTTATAAATAGAATAATTTTTCATTACCATAATTTTATTACTGATTGGTATCAATACAAATCAAATATTTTATGTTGATTTATTTTAGGAAATTTGAATTATGTTTAAATACAATGAAATTTATTATAGCTGTAGTTATATACTATAATAAATATATCTGATAATCATGGTAAGTTGATATAAATTAGTGATTTTTATTAATATATTAAAATTGCTTGTAAGTTGCTTTTTAAGAAAAATAATATATATTTTTATTATATTATAAGATTATAATATAATATTAATAAAGTAAAAGTATTTATAAGTTTTATATTAAATAAAGATTAAAGAATTATAAATATATAATATAAAATTATGTAAATAAATTAGTATGAAGTGATATAGTTATTATTGTAATTCATAAATATAAGTTAAAACGAATAACTATACTGAAATATAATATATTTTTTCATGTAAAAGTTATTTAATAAACATGATATATATATTAATATAAAATTATTTGATTATATTGGTCAAATACATAATTAAAGTTATATATTTTTGAATGAATAAATAACATGTATTTTAATTAGAGTGTATGAGATATATCATAGTTTTGATTATGTAATAGTGATAATTAATATAAGTGATCAAATCATATAATAGCATTATATGTAATTAATATAAGTAAGGATGACACTCTTGTAATAAACACATGAAGTAAATGTTAGTCTTTTAAAAAGGATCCTCAAATAATATATAGGGGATATGTATATGTAGATGATTTTTTAATTACTACTTTTTAATTATATATGTATATTAATTGAAATTTCTCTTATACAATATTAGATTAATTTTTTAAAATATCTAGAATTTTTAAATATTTTAAAACCCACGGTTGGATATTGCTAAATTATGGTCGTTCAAAGAAGATATCCAAATTATTTGTTTTTTGATTTTTTTTTCCCTATTTTGTATACATCAAAGCAATACAAACTCAAATCACTATTCTGAAAAAGTATTTTTTTGGATTTTCTGTTTTCCAAAAACATATATTATACAAGATTTAGATATTTATTAGTTACCAAATCCATAAAGAAAACATATTAACGCTCTTCCATGCAACCATATTGCTTACATACATATTCATTGCGTACATATACACTCATACACATATTATTAGATATATGTGTTGATGTGTGTTGTGGGGTGGGGTTAGAACTGGGAGACAAGGTACGGGAGGACAATCTCTAGCTCTATGATGAAAATCATAATTATTCTGTTTTGTGACATTTTGGAAAGCGATGTAGAGAGCATTATATGAGGAGCACGTGCATGGGTGAGGATGAAGATGATGATGCATGTGCATGTATTATGTGTATTGCTTACATATTACTTCTTTTCCATAAATAAAATTGGATTTGTTCTTTTAATTGATGTATGTAACATAACACCACCAAGCTTCATCGCCTAATCCACCTTGATCAAAACACCAACAACACCGAGTGAGATCATTAAAGGCCTGTTCCGACAATATTGTTGTATAAGATCATTTTATAACTAGAAAAGGTTAGTTATTATTCATCATCTTGAAAATTCGTACCATTTTATTTAGATAAATTGAATACCTGATTGTTACGAAATATTCTCGTTTGCTATTGATACACACACATATAGTGATATGAATCTTGTGATAAATTGTTAGTACTTTTTCTCAGAGAAATTTTTGAAATTTGTCATTTAGTCAGAACCATTTAACTAAGATTGTCGGAAGAAATATATAGTGGGCATTAATGCGTTTATGTTCTTCCTTTTGACATATTTCGTTAATCTCAAGGATTAGTGTTTGAGATAAAATTAAGGACCCACGAGATGTTAGTTATTGTCGTTTTGTATATAGTATTTTTTATTTTTTTGGAATATAGCTTAGTGAGAGCCAAGTAGGACAGGAGAAGACAGAAAATAAAAAGTACAAAAATAATTAAAAGAACAGTAAAAACAAATGCATATAAGACGGAAACGACCAAATTTATATAAATTTAAAAGAAATTGAATGGGGTAGTCTTTCCCTTGTTGAGATGCCAGTGGAAAAGAGAATCATCCAGTCTCTCCTCGCTTTTCATTGGTTCCCAATATTGATTCAATGTTTGATCCATTTAAAGTAATTGTTTTTATATAAAAAAGAGTAAAGACTGTAACTATTTCCTTTATAAATTTCGTACACTTAATCAACGGGCTCCTCCAAACTTTTTATATATGGGCTCCTTGATTTACGACGTACGTGAAATTTGTTAGAGAAAGAAAAAAAGGTTCGGGAGTGATTATCATAAGAAAAAAGGTTCGGGAGTGATTATCATCACTAGTAAACATGTTTAATATATTCTATGGTGGTGAATACATAATAGTATCGAATGCCAAATTTGTCTTTAGATTGATCAATGATATCGGATAAGAAATAAGTTTGTCATTTAGTGAGAAGCCAAAAACAGTAAAGGCTTAAATAGGCCGCGAAAAGGCAAGTGGAAAGTTAGAAAATTTTTGGTCATTACACTTCTAATTGTATTTCTGTTCCGGAAAATGACATTTTATTCCATGAGAAAGACGATTATATTATCTCGATAAACAATCCAAATATTTTTTTAACATATCATGTTGATTACCCGTTTTTTGTCGCAGTGTCTAGAGCTCATCACTATATATAAGTTTGAAAATGATTTATTTATATATATAAGTTTATATATCAGTAGCATTTAATCAGGGGAAGCAAGTGAACGAACAATAAATTCAATATGTGTGGGTGCTATCCTCGTATATATTGACATTTAGTTATCATATTATTTATATCAGTGATAACTTCAAAATTTCTAGAAATATGTCTCACAAAATTCGAATATAGATAATATTTTGTGCAAGATAAAAAATTGTGGGATAGTCTTGTACTATTTTTCATTTTAAAATAATTTTAACTGAATTAATTTTTCACAAGGAGATGTAAAGATATGTTTATTTACTAAAACGAGAAAATTGTTATCAATAATATTTACATTTTCTATCATTTAATAAAATAGTGTTACATCAATTTTTTATAAATATATATTAAATATGATTATATTTATATTTGATTATTCATATTGATACAATTAAACTTGAAGCCACGGAAGATAAACATACTTTGTTTAATCAAACAATAATTAACTACACTTTGAATCATGGAAAAAGTAAACATAATTTCTCCTAAATTTCATCTGTTTTCTTCAAAAGTATTTTCTATATCCTAGTATTTATTTCTTTAGGAAAATATATTTTTCTCCAAATATATTACATTCGGAAATCTTTCAATTTTTCTTGGTGGAAAATTTAAAGAAGATAAGCTATTTTGTTCTTTGCTGCTGTTAGCTAGAGATTGTTTGTAGAGGACAACATTGGCCCTTTCTATTTTTGTTCCTTCTTTTGTCCGAGCCAAAAACACTCCTCTTTATGTCTATTATAATTTCAATCAATCAACACTAATTTGACCACAATCGCAGGAAAACAAAAACAAAAAGGTAACTTGTGGTGGCAAAATAAAATAAATCTATACATGTATATATATGTTTATATAACTTACTTTAATATATTTGATTTGAAAGTTATTCAGAAATTTTATTTTGTCAATAATTGCAGAAAATGAGGAAGCGTGTCATCAAGAAATTAATTGTTTGATATACTTAGACAAATTCAACATTTGTCCAATGACCAAGGAAATAACCAAATCAACAAAAAACGAAGACAAAACAATTAGAAAAAAAAACAATTTGTCTCTTTCTTTCGTTTGCATTGTTTGTCTAACCGTATAAGGTCATAATCACATTTTATCACCTGTGAACATTAATCGCTCTCTTAAATTCGTTTAGAAAAAGAAAAAAAAAAAACAAAATGTTGAACTTCAAGATATGAAAGACAAAACGTATCATAATACCTCCACTTCAATTTGAATTATGTATAGTTTGACAACCCATCATGTGTGTATATCTTATCTTTGCATAAATCAAATAACAAATAATATATTTTTCTTACAAAAGAAGGAAATGGCAGGACCTCCATAAATTTCTAGAGGTTTGGTTTGTTCGTATTGTATTAATCGAATAAACTAGTCGAATAACCAATACGAAAGCACCAAAACAAGAGCTTTAGCAAAGGGTTTTTTTTTTGTGCCTCCTCTTGATCTCGGCTCTTCCACTATAAATAAACTCCCCAACTCTTCCATTATCTTCCACCGCAAAACAATATACACACCTCATTAGAAAAATACACAAACTAAGCATCTATCGGATTTATAATTTATAAACTACAGTTTCTTTCAAGAACACGATGCCTACAATGTTAACAGATGTCTTTAGAGGCCATCCCATTCACCTCCCTCACTCTCACCAACCTGACTTCACATCCCTCCGCGAGCTCCCGGATTCTTACACGTGGACCCCCAAAGACGATCCCCTCTTGGACGCAGCTCCTTCCCCTCCGGCCGCCGGTGAAAACATCCCTCTCGTTGACCTGAACCACCCCGACGCGGCCAACCATATCGGCCGTGCATGTAGAACTTGGGGTGCGTTCCAGATCGCAAACCACGGCGTGCCTTTGGAACTTGTCCAAGGCATTGAGTTTCTCACTGGTAGTCTTTTTCAGCTACCTGTCCAACGCAAGCTTAAGGCGGCTCGGTCGGAGACAGGTTTCTCGGGCTACGGCGTCGCTCGTATCTCATCTTTCTTCAGTAAACAAATGTGGTCCGAAGGTTTCACCATCACCGGTTCCCCTCTCAACGATTTCCGTAAACTTTGGCCCCAGCTTCACCTTAACTACTGGTATATATCTACATATACACTCGACCTTCTTTATATTTATATTTATCGTTATGTATAATTATATCATGTACTGGAGTATATACTACGTATTAGTTGGGTTATAACAGGGAGCATGAATAACAGAAGCAACCGGAAATTTGCCATGTCGTTAAAGTTAAGACGAGCATATAATGAAAATCTAGCATAGTGGACCCACCTCAAGATTTGAAGATATATTTGTTTTAATCGTATCGGAGAAAACAAAAAGCCCAACTTGCTTTTCGTTTGTTTTCCTATTTATTCAAAGGTCGTACAAATTCTATATGTATGTATATGCAAATTGTGTATAAACCTAATCTGTACTAATTAATGAATAAAATTCGTATTTTTTTGTTTAATTAACAGCGACATCGTAGAAGAGTACGAGGAACAAATGCAAAAGTTGGCAACGAAGTTGATGTGGTTATCACTAAATTCACTTGGCGTCACCGAAGAAGACATTAAATGGGCCAATGTCAATCCAGATTCAAACTGGGCCCAATCCGCCCTCCAGCTAAATCACTACCCGGTTTGTCCCGAACCGGACCGGGCTATGGGTCTAGCCCCCCATACCGACTCCACACTCTTAACCATTCTCCACCAGAACAATACCGCCGGTCTCCAAGTATTTCGTGATGATCTTGGTTGGGTCACCGTGCCACCGGTTCCAGGCTCGCTCGTTGTCAACATAGGTGATCTTTTCCACATCCTATCAAACGGACTGTTTAAAAGCGTCATCCACCGTGCTCGGGTTAACCAAACCAGATCCCGGTTGTCTGTAGCTTTCCTTTGGGGACCACAATCTGATATCAAGATATCACCTGTACCAAAACTGGTTAGTCCTGTTGGATCGCCTCTATACCGATCGGTCACATGGACAGAGTATCTTCAAACAAAAGCAACTCACTTCAATAAAGCTCTTTCAATGATTAGAAATCACAGAGATGAATAACAGTTCAATAATAGTTTGATTTATAAATATGTTGTAAATTATTCCAGTAATACCATTGCTTATACCATTGCTTGTCCTTAATTGTATATGAACGCGGGGGAAAAAAAAATACTCCTTATACCTCTAAATAATATTTATTTTAAAAACATTATCACACATATTTTAAAATTATATTAATATTTGACTATAAATTTAGTAAACTTTAACTAATAATATTTAAATAAATTCATTTTTAAGTTTATAATTTATCATCAATAAGAAATAAAAATGCAAAAAGTTAAAAATCTATTAATTTTTTTAAAAATTATCTTTATTAAATAGAGAAATTAAAATAAAGAAGACATTTCTCGAATCATCTCATTATTTAATACAATCTCGTTTAAGAAAATTAATTTTGCAATTATAGGTTGAGGGTCCCAAAAAATTTCATGATTGAAACACTAAAAAATCTACTTTTATACTAGCATTAAAGACAAACAACACGGTGTTATTTTTTTTTTTTTTTTTTGTCGAACACGGTGTTATTTTCAGTTCATCTTGTTTGATTGCTATTTGTCAGATTGTCTGAAAATAAAATGACAGATCACATCTAAGATTAGGCTATGTCTACTCTAAAAAGAAAACGAAAATGACCAAAACATATACTACATTATATTATCTTATCTTGATTCTACAAAGCAATATCTTCTGTCTCGATGTGTGCAGCAGAATATGGCCCATGTTTATGGAAAATTTGTGTTGAATTGTGATTGATTGGAAAATAAATCAAACTATTTCGTATAACGGAGGAGACTTGTAATGGAGTATTTTTTATTTATTTCCACAACCAAAAGTAGAAGAAAATAAAAAGGTAGACATGATTGAAAGTAACTATGATTAGTTAAGGCTCATGATAGCATATAAACAAGGCCCATTTTTCCACTTTATAGTTGTCTGCAAAAGGATTATTATATTACAAACTGTAGTTTTAGATCACTGATATCTTGATATCAAGGAACCAAAGAAGTCCCAAATGGCAAAAAATCACATTAATAGTTTTAAAGACAGATATAACAAGATCGCGATTGAAACTAAAAAAAGCGGGTTTGTGTATGACTGTAATCAACTAATCATGATTCATACGCTTGTTGGATACCACAATAGGCCTTGGTCATGGTACGATGAGCCTTGAGATGAACCTCCACTGTTTCATAGAAAGCGAGAAGTCCGTCATGGTGAAAGGGCTTGTACGCTAAAGGATGGTCCTGGTCCACCATCTCCTCTGGTGTTGATATCGTCCCTTCTTGGAACGAGAAGAAACCAAATGAATACCTTACTTCCACGCTGTCCATCTCCACCTTGTGGTAACACGCCTTGATCCTGTCGTTGCTCCACGCCTGATAATTTATTTGGCGCACGTGAACAATTTGACAGCATTGTAAAACTTGAATTGGCTGATACATGATTTGGCTTATACCATGATGGCGTCGCCTGCTAGAACAGCAAACCTGGTTGGTGAAGGGATAAAAGGATACCACACATCCTCTTTCTCTGATTTCAACATGAGTCCGGTGATGTGGTTCTGATGGAGGATGGAGATGAAGCTCTTGTCCGTATGAGAAATGAACCTCCTGTTGGGCTCTCCATTAGGGAGTCTTCTGTATTTCAGCAAGCGAAGAAGGTACCGTGATCCTCTAATGTGTTTCTCTGTGCACCTCTCTATGTTATAGCTCTCGAAGATCATCCTTATCACCAGTTGCTCCAGTTCCGCTTGCATTTTCGCATATGCCTGGACAGTTTCACTATAACAACATCGTTAATTAACACATAGTAATAATAGTTACAAAGACTTTTGATAAATGATTTGATAAATATGTATATAATACCAGAAACGGTCATTGTCATGATGATCAGGCCACATGAGACGGGAGAATCGGCGGCACTGTTGGATATCGTTGACTTGGTCAATGCCGAGACCTTCATGAACGGGCTGATCATCGGAGATCATGGTGATGTAGCCGTGTCCAGCTTTGTGGTTCTCGTTCTTTACCTTAACTTCGGGAGGGAGATCGAGTAGTTCCTTGGCAGCCTCCAGAATCGACTGGTGGAGTTCTGCTGGAAAGCTGTTGTACTCGGCCACGAACCATCCATGGTGTTCCATGGCTTCGCGGACGCTGTTTCTCGTCGAGTTCCAGAGCTCTGTGCCCGGTTTCAGGTTCTTGTCGGAGAGGTTGATGATCGGGAGCTCTTGAGTTTCATTCCCACCCATTTAACTATCATACACAATCATAGTTTTGCCAAAAGAATTAAAAGAAGTTTTCTTTAATAAATAATGATGTATTGTTCAAAACATATGATCCAATCTTTCTATGATCCAAGAAAATAAACTAAAATTTATCTGTATATACTCACTATTTTTAAGTAATACTTTGTTAACTCTTCTAATTATCGAGTTTGGGAAATACACTTGACTTACCTTGGTACGAAAAATCGGTCATGTGTTTATACTCGCATTGAAATATGCTTCAACGTCGGTTTGTATAGATGCTTTGAGTTGGCATTTTGTCTGAACCAAATTTTTTTAATCTATTTATTTGTGGCTCAGCATCTGAATCGATTTTTAAACTACTCTAGACACGTATTCGCGGGTCTTGTACACTATTGGGCTACCATGGCCCAAAATCCTTACTCTATTTAATTCACTGAAGCCCATTGTTTAATTCTGAAACCGAGTGGGGTCTTATTGGTCGTAACACATTTCCGAATTTTCTTCTCAACTGTACGATGTACCTTTGACTTTCATAAGCCGCCGACGTTGACCAACTTGTCTCTCTCTCTCTCATTTATTGTTTTCCCTTTTTTTTCCTTTTGGTTGAATTTTTGGTAATAAACAATAACATCGACGGACTCTACGCTTTCCCTTTCCTCAAATATATTCACATTTCTCGTCTCACCGGCAAACTGAAACGGATGTGGTGGCGATGGCGGCGGCGACAGTGGTCAGCCCCTGCAGTCCTCCTTCTCTTCACCGTTGCTCCTCTCCTCCCATCCTCTTCCGCCATTGATTTCCTCTACAACTCATTCAGCTCTGCAGCAAACAGAAGTGACCTCATCCTCATCGAAGATTCCCGCGTAGACTCCACCGTGATCCGCCTCATCAACGAGTCCAATCAATACTCCTTGGGCCGGGTTTTCTACCCACAAAAGCTTTCAATCATACCCGACCCAACCCGAAACCCGACCCGACTCTCCTCTTTCTCCACTTCCTTCGTCTTCTCCATTCTCCCCGACATATCCACCAGTCCTGGCTTCGGCCTCTGCTTCGTCCTCTCCAATTCCACCTCCCCTCCGGGCGCTATCGCCAGCCAAAACTTCGGTCTCTTCCCCAACGTCCCCGCCCGATTCCCCGCTCCTCTCCTCGCCGTCGAATTCGACACCGGCCAGAACTCTGAAGTCAACGACATGGACGGAAACCACGTAGGAATCGACCTTAACAGCATCTTATCCATCAAATCCGAAACCGCCGCCTACTACGATTCTCTTAACGGAACCTTCGTCCCCTTCAATATGCGTAACGGTCAGAACGTCCACGCTTGGATCGATTTCGACGGCCCCAACTTCGAGATCAACGTTTCGGTCGCCCCCGCCGGCGTGCCTCGGCCTCGCCTGCCTACGCTCTCCTTCCGTGATCCGGTCATCGCCAACTACGTCTCCGCGGACATGTACGTTGGCTTCTCCGCCTCCAAAACCACTTGGGTTGAAGTTCGGAGGATTCTGGCTTGGAGCTTGAGTGACTCCGGAGCTCCTCGAGAGATCAACACGACGGGTCTGCCGGTTTTCTTTCTGGAATCCTCCTCGTCTTCTCTCTCACGGGGAGCAATCGCCGGGATCGTCGTCGGTTGTCTTGTCTTCGTATGTCTGCTTGGGCTTGGGGGTTACTTCATCTGGAGGAAACTGATAAGAGAGGAAGAAGAAGATGAGATCGAGGAGTGGGAGTTGGAGTTTTGGCCTCACCGCTTCAGCTACGAAGAACTCGCGGCGGCGACGGAGGTTTTCTCCAACGACCGGCTTCTTGGATCTGGCGGATTCGGCAAAGTCTACAGAGGAATCCTGCCGAACAACAAGAACGAGATCGCTGTCAAATGCGTGAATCATGATTCGAAGCAAGGGCTGAGAGAGTTCATGGCGGAGATCGAGAGTATGGGTCGGCTTCAGCATAAGAATCTCGTTCAAATGCGGGGATGGTGCCGCCGGAAAAACGAGCTCATGCTCGTCTACGACTACATGCCAAACGGAAGCCTCAACCAATGGATATTTGACAAACCTAAAGAACCAATGCCGTGGCGGCTCAGGCGGCAAGTGATCAGCGACGTGGCCGAAGGGCTTAACTATCTCCACCATGGATGGGACCAAGTGGTGATCCACCGAGACATCAAATCAAGCAACATCCTTTTGGACTCCGAGATGCGTGGGAGGCTAGGAGACTTCGGTTTGGCAAAGCTGTACGAGCACGGCGGAGCTCCCAACACGACGCGTGTTGTGGGCACGCTCGGGTATCTAGCGCCAGAGCTAGCGTCTGCGGCGGCTCCGACGGAGGCGAGCGACGTGTACAGCTTCGGTGTGGTGGTGCTGGAGGTGGTTTGCGGGAGGAGACCGATAGAGTACGCGGAGGAGGAAGACATGGTGCTTGTGGATTGGGTTAGGGATTTGTACGGGGGAGGAATGGTGGTTGATGCGGCTGACGAGAGGGTGAGGAGAGAGTGTGAGTCGAGGGACGAAGTAGAGTTGTTGCTTAAATTAGGGCTGGCTTGTTGTCACCCTGATCCAGCTAAGCGGCCCAATATGAGAGAGATCGTATCGCTCTTGATAGGCTCCCCACCGGAGGATTTGTTGAGTGGACTCACGCCGGTAGCCGCTGACTCTGCCTCTGCACACGCCTGAGTAGCTTTTCTTGTTTTTGTTTTTTTTTTTTGTGTTATGAGGAGGAAGCGTAAAACTTTAATACTGAATCTACAAGATTCATATGTTGATATACATATTTAGATGCAATGCCCTTCCCGATTTCCCGCTATAGCTTAAGGGTTCCTCTTCCTCACATGAAATTCTCAAAAATTAATGAATACTTTAATATTGATTTAACCTATTTAAGTATTTTAATTTGTGAGAAATCTACTCAATAGTTTCCCATTGGAAAAACTTGGGTTGGATTTCTCATAAGTTAAGGTATGCAAATTAATTATTGTTATTTAGTTAACTACCGAGAACTCATATAAAAAAGGAAGATTTTCAGAAATAAGTAAAATAGAAATGGGGTCTATATCACTTTGTTTTGGTGGTATTTTTGAAAAATCTAACCCAAAGTGGTATTTCTCAAAAAAATTCTATAAAAAATAAAAAATTATATTAATACATTTTAAAATATTATATTGTTTAAAATAAATATAATTGATAAATATAAATATCTGTAGGACTGCTCAATTTTTTTCCACCAAAATAACCGGACTATTGTCTCTGTCCATAAAACATTGAAAGTAGTTAGATAGATAACTAAAACACTTAAAATAACGCATTTGGTTAACTAGATGATAAATATCACTCAACGATAACTAAAACAATCCACTTCTATAGTTTCTGTTCTAGGTTGAGTCACTTCCGAAGCTTCAAAGATTTTGAATTGGCGACTCTCGCCGGAATCATCCTAGAGCACCATAACAAAATTATACAAAATTTATAGTATGTTAAATTTATTAAAAAATATATTATGACGCATACAAGTAAATTATTATGGCTCCCCCCCTGTTTTTTGGATTACACTTGTAACTTTGATAGGAACAGAATGTTAGACCAATAAATATGATTCGCAACAACTAACAAATTACCCAAATTTTAGTTGATGCGATGTCCTACCTATCATTTTTTCATGAGCCAATACTATTGCCCCACCTAAGCTATTTTCCGGTTCGGGATGTTCGTTTCGGTTGGAAGTTGAAACAATAGTCGCCCCCGTGATACAGGAAATAGATACGCGTGAAATAATTAATATTGAAGAACATAGGACGGTCTCGATAAGATAATCTCATTCTCAATATGGAAACTTCCAAGAATGTAGTTGTGCCATTGGGAGTTTTGAGAAAGTTAACGAAGACCAACTTTCAATTCACCTTCGTTGATTCAATTAGAATCTTCGACTGAGACTATTATTTTTCGAAAATAAATTTAGGTCGTCGATTACACGTTTTTTTTGTTTTCTTTTCTTGTAAAGTCGACTACACGTCCACCAATTAAATTATCTTTCTAGTCAATACTATCCTGGTTAATCTTAAAAGTTCTAACTGGTATTAAAATTAAACACAACTCTATCTTTATAACAAGAAAAATCGCATGACATTATCTTTCAATCTGCAGGTTTAGTTTTATAAAATCAAAGAAAGTATACTTATGAATCTATATATTAAAAAAAAAATAAAGTCCAAGCGGAGACAATTCAATTATATAATGGCGGTTTGGGAACCAGGGGCTGCTAGTGCTCTTAACAAGAATCGTCAACGTCTATAAACTCACTATTAGGTCTTTAATTGCAATCGTTTGTTTTCTTCACATTACTACTTACATCTGTTGTCACCTTGTTATTTTACATTTAACTCTCTACTCTTTATTCGAACACTTGATTTTACCATAAGCCAATCACATTCATGTTAATACACTCATTTTCCGGTATATGGTTCCTTTTTTAAAAAAGTGTTAAATGTAGAATGTAATGATGTTTTATTCTTTACATTCTACTTTAATTCGAGAAGAGGTAATCAAATTCGAGAGTTGTAATCAGATTGAGGTTGAAGAGGTATTGTCGGATTCGATCTTAGAAACACTCCCAAACAAACAAAGTGCACTTTCTATCGACGACCTAAATTTAAATATCGGATTTATTTACCATTTAGAGAACAAAATATGATTCAATTTTTTTCTATCGTATGTGATAATTAGATTTTCTAAGTAATTTTTTTTATTTTTTTTTGGTTAACAGCGCGCGAATTTACTATGTCATTCTCAACCATTCGAAACATATAATAATTGCTCTAGTGCGTTAAAATGGTGTTTGGACTAGGCCTGGGCAAAAAAACCCACCCGAAAAACCGAACCGAACCGAACCCGAACCGAAAAAGTAGAACCGAATCCGAACCGAAATTCGTAAAATACCCGAACGGGTCCTAAATTTCAATATCCGAAAACCCGAACCCTAACCCGACCCGAACCGGGAACCGAATAGATACCCGAAATAACCGAAATACAATTATATACCTAAAATATTAATAATATTTAGATTTGATATAGCTTATTTATCCTAAATTATAATTATAAATCCAAATATATGAATTACTTTTAGATAAAAATAACTAAAATATCAAAAATAAATAGAATATATGAAATTTTTAGTTATATTTGTCAAATTTAATTGATTTATATTTAAATTTAACTAATTTTTATTTTCTTCTTATAAATGTTCGGATACCCGACCCGAACCCGAATAGAACCGAACCGAACCCGAACCCGAACCGAAATTCTAAAATACCCGAATGGATCCTAAATCTTCAAAGCCGAAAACCCGAAACCCGAATGGACCCGACCCGAACCCGAACGGGTACCCGAACGCCCAGGCCTATTTGGACCCTGTGTTTATAGATTTTCTTACTCCAATTTAAGTTTTGTGGTTAAAGAAAAAGAGAAAAAGAAGTGTCCAATATCAGTGATGCATAAAGAATGGATGAATAAAAGACATAATTATGTTTCAAACCTTTAGATATTGTTGACAAACAAAAAAAAAAAACTTTAGATATTCAGTTCACACTGTACTATGACCTTGAGAAAATTTTGACCTGTATAATAACCTAATTTTGTGAAGCAGTGCTGCTTCTAGATATCCCCTGACAGCGTCACAGCTGACGTAAGCTATTTAAAAACGAAAAAAAGTCAAAGTACACAAGGAAAAAGCGTAGAACGTCAGTTTGTTCGTCACGTTCCGTCTCTGATTTTTCCACTTTTGTGAACGAAGACATGCATGTGCGTATTCATGAATAGTGAAATCTCTTTTGCCAAATAAGTATATATACGAGAACACAAAGGCTACATCATTCATCATTCATCTTCCATCTCTCATATGTTTGAGTAACTTATTCTTTAATTCTTCATCTGACATAAACAAAATCAAACAAACAAAAAAGAGAGAGAAGAGAAAACGAAAAAGGTTTTGATTTCTGGGATTCACTAATCCGAGGAAAATGGAGGGAACTAGTTTTCAGAAAGCGAGTAACAGTTTGAGAAGAAACTCCTCCGTGTGGAAGAGAGATTCAGGAATGGAGATTTTCTCGAGGTCGTCAAGAGAAGAAGACGACGAAGAAGCTTTGAGATGGGCTGCACTAGAGAAGCTCCCTACATTTGACCGTCTCAGAAAAGGAATCCTCACGGCCTCTCATGGCGGAGCTATCAACGAGATTGATATTCAGAAGCTTGGATTCCAGGATACGAAGAAACTGCTCGAGAGGCTCATCAAAGTCGGTGACGACGAGCATGAGAAGCTCCTTTGGAAACTCAAGAACCGTATTGATAGGTAAAAAAAGAGCTCGATCTAATCTAATACAACCTCTCTTTTTAGTTTACCTTTCAATATAAGGGCTCTGTGTTTTGTTTAATGTTGATCTTGGGACTAAATTTTAATTGTATGTAATTTACTAAATGACAGAGTTGGAATCGATCTTCCGACAATAGAAGTTCGGTTTGATCATCTAAAAGTCGAAGCAGAGGTCCATGTCGGAGGCAGAGCTTTACCCACGTTCGTTAATTTCATCTCCAATTTTGCAGATGTAAGAATGCTTTTTACTTCTTTTTTCTATTATATTCAAAAAAGAAAAAAAAATCTAACAGTGTAGTTTCTCGTTAATATTAACAGAAGCTCCTGAATTCGCTGCACCTTCTTCCCAACCGGAAGAAGAAGTTCACTATCCTCAACGACGTCAGTGGAATCGTCAAGCCCGGCAGGTGAATTTTCAGAATCCGTTAGCTACCTTAAAAGAATCTTATAAAATTATTTTGGTTATTTTATTGAGAAATCGTTTAAAAATACTTGAACTTGTTAACCACTTTAATAATAATAAAAAACTATGAATTGTACAGGATGGCTCTGCTCTTGGGTCCTCCAAGTTCTGGGAAAACGACTCTCTTGCTTGCTTTGGCGGGAAAGCTAGATCACGAACTAAAGGTAACTACTTTGCCTCTCCGATTCAGCGTTGTGTGTGTGTGTGTTTTTTTTTTAATCTTGTAACTCGATCAAAAGTCTAAAAATGGAATCATATATCATTGTTTGCTCTGTAGGAAACTGGAAGAGTGACATACAATGGTCATGGAATGAATGAGTTTGTACCACAAAGAGCAGCTGCATATATCGGTCAAAACGATGTTCATATCGGTGAAATGACTGTTCGGGAGACTTTTGCTTACGCCGCTCGCTTCCAAGGCGTTGGTTCACGTTATGGTGAGTTTTAGATTTTAACATTTTCTGAGTTTAAATTTTTTTCTCTAAACCTTCGCTTTGGTATATGTTGAATTTGCTGACCATTAATCTTTTGGCGGCGCATTAGATATGTTGACGGAATTGGCAAGACGGGAGAAGGAAGCAAACATCAAACCTGACCCTGATATTGATGTCTTCATGAAGGTTAGCTACTTTACTTCCCTAAAAAAATTCAACTTAACATTAAGTAGTATTCTCATGGGTTATAACTTCATTATTCCATTACAGGCAACATCAACAGCTGGTGAAGAGACAAACGTGATGACAGATTATATCCTCAAGGTAGAGTTTCGTTCAAACTTTTTTATAAGCAAATTAGCAAAGTCTTACGCCTGAAATCATCTAACCTCGTTTATAAAATTTATAGATCTTAGGGCTTGAAGTCTGCGCAGACACTATGGTCGGTGATGATATGTTGAGAGGTATCTCCGGAGGACAAAAGAAGCGTGTCACTACTGGTGAGACTTTGAGCAAAGGAACAACCTTTTTTCATGAATACATCGTTTTGATCTGCGACTGATTGTGCTTTGTGTCTGTGTAGGTGAGATGCTGGTTGGACCGTCTAGGGCTCTGTTCATGGACGAGATATCGACTGGCTTAGATAGCTCAACAACGTACCAGATAGTGAACTCCCTAAGAAACTATGTTCATATCTTCAACGGGACAGCTCTGATCTCACTCCTTCAGCCAGCGCCCGAGACATTCAATCTCTTCGATGATATTGTTCTCATTGCGGAAGGCGAGATCATCTATGAGGGCCCTCGTGACCACGTCGTGGAGTTCTTTGAGACCATGGGATTCAAATGTCCTCCGAGAAAAGGCGTCGCTGATTTCCTTCAAGAAGTAAGGCTTGCTTTATAAGAACATGATCACATCCAAGGTTTTGTTTCGTGTCTCAATACTAAAATGAGCACTACTCTTGCAGGTGACATCAAAGAAAGACCAAATGCAGTACTGGGCACGACCTGATGAGCCTTACAGGTTCATAAGGGTGAGGGAGTTTGCAGAGGCGTTTCAATCATTCCATGTTGGACGGAGAATCGGAGATGAGCTTGCCTTGCCCTTTGACAAGAAAAAGAGCCATCCAGCTGCTTTAACCACCAAGAGGTTTGGAGTTGGAATTAAAGAACTTGTCAATACCAGCTTCTCCAGAGAATATTTACTCATGAAAAGAAACTCCTTTGTTTACTACTTCAAGTTTGGGCAAGTAAGTGAACGTTAATTACACAAAGTATCAAGTCTTCTCATCTGTAATGAATCTCCTTGTCTTCAAGATATTCATGGATATGTTGTTGCTTGCTTCCGTGTGTTTACAGCTGCTGGTAATGGCATTTGCGACAATGACTCTGTTCTTTCGGACGGAAATGCAAAAGAAGACTGAGGTGGATGGGAGTCTCTACACAGGAGCCTTGTTCTTCATCCTTATGATGCTCATGTTCAATGGAATGTCTGAACTTTCAATGACCATTGCAAAACTTCCTGTGTTTTACAAACAAAGAGATCTTCTCTTCTACCCTGCATGGGTATACTCCCTGCCTCCTTGGCTGCTCAAGATACCTATAAGCTTCATCGAAGCGGCCCTCACAACATTCATCACCTACTATGTCATCGGCTTTGACCCCAACGTTGGAAGGTACATTACAATTATATATACACCAGAGAACTAAAGATGAAAAATTTGGCTAGCGATGAGATTTTGGAGGAGTTGCTAAGAATGAATGCTCTTGGTTTCTTGCAGGCTGTTTAAGCAGTATATTCTGCTCGTGCTCATGAACCAGATGGCATCAGCATTGTTTAAGATGTTGGCAGCATTGGGAAGAAACATGATCGTTGCAAACACATTTGGTGCATTTGCGATGCTCGTGTTCTTTGCCTTGGGTGGTGTGGTACTTTCACGAGGTATGTGTTCATGCATACACTTTCGAGTCCAGTTTCTAGCATATTCAAATTAAAAGCTCATTACTTATTATACTATTAACCTTATCTAACAGATGATATTAAGAAGTGGTGGATTTGGGGTTACTGGATCTCGCCAATCATGTACGGACAGAACGCGATCGTGGCCAACGAGTTCTTCGGACACAGCTGGAGTCGAGTAAGTATCCCCCTTTCCACTTCAGATTCGGAAATAGTTTTTACATGGTTTTGGTATTCTTTTAGACGACACTGATACGTTGATTGTATTATAGCCTGTCCAAGGTTCAAATGATACACTTGGAGTTACTGTCCTCAAGTCTCGAGGGTTCTTACCCCATGCATACTGGTACTGGATTGGAGCTGGAGCCTTACTCGGGTTCGTCGTGCTGTTCAACTTGGGTTTCACGGTGGCTCTGACATTTCTCAATTGTATGTAATCAATCAGTTTGCTTGATAACATCACTGATACAAAGCTGTGATTCTTTTTTTGAATAACCATGTGAACTTTCTTTGCGTGCAGCCTTGGGAAAGCCTCAAGCTGTTTTGACGGAAGAACCTGCGAGTGATGAGGGAAACGAGACAGAACTCCAGTCTGCTCGGACAGGAGGTGTGGTTGAGGCCAATGCTAATAAGAAAAGAGGAATGGTGCTTCCATTTGAGCCACATTCAATAACCTTCGACAATGTTATATACTCAGTTGACATGCCTCAGGTAATATCCATAGCCGATGATTTCGTCTCATGACTCCAAGAAACTCCCTACTAACCTTTGTTATGGATTCTTTTACACAGGAAATGATAGAGCAAGGCACACAAGAAGACAAACTTGTCCTTCTGAAAGGTGTAAATGGTGCATTCAGGCCAGGCGTGCTTACGGCTCTCATGGGTGTCTCTGGCGCTGGAAAAACAACTCTGATGGATGTTCTTGCCGGAAGGAAAACCGGTGGTTATATTGATGGCAACATCACCATTTCCGGTTACCCTAAGAACCAACAAACATTTGCCCGTATCTCAGGATATTGTGAACAAACCGATATCCATTCCCCACATGTCACTGTTTATGAGTCCTTGGTTTACTCAGCCTGGCTACGATTACCTAAAGAAGTTGATTCAAACAAGAGAAAGGTTATTTTTCTGATATCATCATTTTCAAGCAAGCGCCAATGAGTAAATCAAAATAATACTAACAAATGTTTGGGCTTTTGTTGTATTGGTGCAGATGTTCATAGATGAAGTGATGGAGCTGGTGGAGTTAACGCCTCTGAGGCAAGCAATAGTGGGACTACCTGGTGAGAGCGGTTTATCAACGGAGCAAAGAAAGAGACTGACCATCGCGGTGGAGCTGGTTGCAAACCCTTCGATCATCTTCATGGATGAACCTACTTCAGGACTGGATGCACGAGCTGCTGCCATCGTTATGAGAACTGTGAGGAACACGGTCGACACGGGAAGAACCGTCGTCTGCACCATTCACCAGCCTAGCATCGACATATTTGAAGCCTTTGATGAGGTATATAAACAATTACTTTCAACACGAGAACCGAAAAAGAACTTCAAACCATTTGTTTAACATGCTTTGGTATATGCAGTTGTTCTTGCTAAAGCGTGGAGGTGAGGAGATATACGTTGGACCTCTTGGCCACGAATCAAGCCATTTAATCAACTACTTTGAGGTAATACATAAGACAGAGTCAATCACATTATATGTAAGTTTGTTTGGAAAACATGCAAAACATGGACTGAATATGTTAACTCTACAACAGAGTATTCAAGGAATCAGCAAGATCACAGAGGGTTACAATCCAGCAACCTGGATGCTTGAAGTTTCAACCACTTCCCAAGAAGCTGCTTTAGGAGTCGATTTCGCCCAACTCTACAAAAACTCAGACCTTTATAAGTAAGTACATTCATAGACAAGAAGGGTACACATTTTACAAAATGACGCAGCTGAATCTGATCTCACCAATATAAACTTTCTCTTCTGTAGGAGAAACAAAGAGCTTATCAAGGAGCTAAGCCAACCAGCTCCAGGATCTAAGGATTTGTACTTCCCGACACAATACTCGCAATCGTTCTGGACACAATGTATGGCTTCTCTGTGGAAACAACACTGGTCCTACTGGAGAAACCCGCCATACACAGCCGTGAGGTTCCTCTTCACAATCGGCATTGCTCTCATGTTCGGCACAATGTTCTGGGACCTTGGAGGCAAAACGTAAGCGAAACCTCCACACACACAAAAAGATGACGTCTGAGTTTCCAGATAAACAAGTATTGATCTAACTCGCATTTTCACCTGCAGGAGAACGCGACAAGATTTATCAAATGCAATGGGTTCGATGTACACAGCTGTTCTGTTCCTCGGATTACAAAACGCCGCTTCAGTGCAACCAGTCGTCAACGTCGAGAGGACAGTCTTCTACCGAGAACAAGCCGCCGGAATGTACTCCGCCATGCCGTATGCTTTCGCTCAGGTTTTCATCGAGATGCCATACGTCCTCGTGCAGGCGGTGGTGTACGGTCTCATAGTGTACGCGATGATAGGATTCGAGTGGACGGCTGTGAAATTCTTCTGGTACCTCTTCTTTATGTACGGATCGCTCTTAACATTCACCTTTTACGGTATGATGGCTGTGGCCATGACGCCTAACCACCACATCGCCTCCGTCGTCTCCTCCGCTTTCTACGGCATCTGGAATCTCTTCTCCGGCTTCCTCATCCCTCGTCCCGTAAGCACGCTCAAATATACCCTATCACTATTAAAATTTTATAATATTTTATTATTCCGTTTTGACCTTAACACTTTTGTTTTGGACTAAAAACAGAGTATGCCTGTATGGTGGGAGTGGTACTACTGGCTTTGCCCAGTTTCATGGACATTGTACGGATTAATCACATCACAGTTCGGTGATATTACGGAACCAATGGCAGGTGGTACGAGCGTGAAGCAATTTATTAAAGATTTCTATGGTTTCAGAGAAGGTTTCTTGGGAGTGGTTGCTGCCATGAATGTCATCTTCCCATTGGCCTTTGCCATCATCTTTGCTGTTGGAATCAAGACTTTCAATTTCCAAAAGCGATGAACACTTTTTCCTTCTTTATTATTTGAAATTTATACGCATTCTATTTCCTGTAACACAAATAAAAGCCATTTTTTTGTTTTATTTATAACCTATTCTTTTTCTGTAATGATATCAATAGGAGAGTGATCAATAACACTGGATTATATTGAATCACTAGCTAATGTTACATACAGAACAATTCCTATTTCATAACAAAACGTTACACAAAGCCACAATATAATCCACATTTAACAATCCGTTGATGTATGTATTCCTTCTCGTTTTTCATTCTAATCTCCACATGAACATTCTCCATCTCTAAAGTGGTGGAAGTGCTCAGCATCTCTAACAGAGATTTCTCTTCTTACTGTTTTGGAAATGAACTTCACTGTATCATGGCAACTCTCGCACATATTGAGATTCTTTGTCACCCAAATCGGCATTCCTGGGACCGTATTGATCAGACCAAAAGCAACTGCCTTTCTCTCGCTATGCCCACAGAATATCTCGTCTCTCGAAATCTCAGTCTCATCCATAGAACTAGTTTCTGAACTTGTTTCAGTAAGCCCAACTTCACTCATTTTCTCATAGAACCCCTCTAAAACAGTGTTGATCTCTTTTGTTTGAGGATGGTACTTGTCATCGCTAAGAAAGGCGTGGACTTTGCCCTTTACTTCCACCCAACTGCATCCTGCATCAACGGTTAGTCCGTTTTCTTTCATCATTCTTCTCACTTTTGCAACTTCTCTCCATTTGCTACAATCAGCATACAGATTACACAACAGAATGTAATAGCCAACACTTTCTTTGTCCAGCTCAAATATACGCTGCGCTGATAGCTCACCGAGTTTAATGTCGCGGTGAATCCTGCACGCATTAAGCAACGCTCCCCATACCGCCGGATCTGGTATTACCGGCATTTTCTGTATAAAGTTGTGTGCTTCTTCTAACTCGCCTGCACGGCCAAGCAAATCAACCACGCAAGCATAGTGCTTCAAGTTTGGGGTAACACCATACTTCTCCATTCTGCTAAAGTACATCAAACCTTCTCTGACCATTTGTGATTTGCTACAACCACATAACAGTGAGATGAATGTAATCTCATCTGGGCTTACTCTGGACTTAACCATTCTGTCAAATAACTCCACCACCACCGAGCCTTGACCCCGTTCTGAATATCCGGTTAGAAGAATGTTCCATGATGAGACATCTTTTTTCTGGGAGTTGAACTGATTCCAAGCAATGTTCATTCTCCCGCACCGTACATACATGTCTAAGAGTGCATTTGGAAGAAAATCATCAAGCCCCACTCCTGTTCTCAGTACATGGGCATGAATCTCCTTCCCACACATCAGAGCCCCTATTCTAGCACAAGCTGCTAATGCAGCTGTCAATGTTATTGCATTTGGCTGCAGCGTCATTTTCATTTGCCGGAAGAATATCAACGCCTCAAAACACCGGTTGTTGAGTCGAAGCCCAGCAATAATCGATGTCCAAGATATGACATTCTTGCGGGGGATGTTGTGAAAGATGTCCAAGGCCTTATCAATGCATTTGCACTTTGAGTACATATTAATGAGATTGTTTGCAACAATCACATAGGATATGAGCCTTGCCTTAATCGCAAGCTTATGTATCTCAACACCTGTGTCAAGATCACCTAGAGTAGCGCAAGCAGACAGAACAGCAGCTACTGCTATCTCATCTGGCTTCACACAGTCTTGATCCATCATTCTGTAAGTGTCTATGGCCTTCTCGGGAAGAAAATTATATTCATAGCCTGAAATCAGAGTGGTCCATGACACAATGTCTTTGCGCTCCATTCTGGTGAAAACTTTTTCAGCTTCACGCCATGACCCAGCGTTTAAGTACATCTGAGCCAAAGAGTTGCAGACAGATATGTCAACAGAAAAACCTGAGCTTATCACATAAGCATGAATATCCCTTCCTAACCTTCCATCTCCAAGAAGTTCACAAGCAGAGATAACACTAGTCATGGTCATCAGATCAGGATCAACAGAAAGCCCACGCATAGCAAAGAATAACTCAAGACCTTCATGACACATCCCATTCTCAAAATAGCCGGAAATCATAGCATTCCATGAGATAAGATCTCTTCTAGGCATTCTATCAAAAAGCAACCTCGCGCTCTTCACATCACCACACTTCACATACATAGTAATCAACGCGTTTACCACATCAATCTCCAATTCATATCCGTAACGAACCACATGAACATGAACCTCTCTTCCTCGCGCTAGATCAGGTATACCTCCACAGGTTCTCAATACACAGGGGAACGTATAGACATCAGGTTTAACACCACCAACCCACAACATCCTATGATACAGACACATCGCCTCGTCGAAATAGCCTTGCTTAGCGTAGCCACCGACCAACACGTTCCAAGAAAACAAGTTTCTCTCAGACATTTTACCGAAAACATACCAGGCATCAACCAAATTACCAAACCTGACGAACATAGCGAGAAACGCGTTACCGAGTTCAACACCCAGGCTGCTCATGGAACTAAGAGCAAGAGAATAAACCTTAGAGCCTTCGTCGTGTGCTCTCTTCCACTCACACAGCCTGACCAAAGCCACAAACGCATCTTCGTCTACCGAAATCCGCAACGCCTGCATAGAATTGAGGAGCTTCATAGCTTCCTCCAGCTTCCCGTTCGCGCATAGCCCATGTAATTGAGAATTCGAAAAGTGGGTACTACTGGAACTCGAGCTAAGAACTGATAATCCTTGAGATTTTCTCAAAAAGAGTTTCCGAGTTCCGAAATTCCAATAGAGAGTAACGTTTCTATGCTTATGAGCCTTGCTCTGGAAATATTTCGACTTGCCTGGATTGAGATAAAAGTGAGGAGTTTGAGCTGAAGACGCCATCGTCTGAGTCTGAGAGACAGAGAGCAAAGAACATGGAGACAACGTCTTCTATGTCCCTTTATCTCTAAATAAAGTCTCTCATGTCCTCCTTCTAAAAAGGATTTCATTTTACATTTTCTTTTGATCGAAAATAAGCAAACTGACTATAAACCCTCTCCAATTTAAAAGAATTACAAGTTTACCTAACCTAAACCGACTTCCCTAAACCGAGATGAGATAAACCAATCTCTATCTCATATCCGACCAAGTCCTCAAATTCATCGTCTCATCCATCTTCAAATCCCTAATTCTCTAATTTGGGGAAACTCTCTCTCTCTCTAACGAGCGTGACGAGACACTCTTCTCTCTAAATTGGAGTCCAATTCTTCCGAAACATGTTCTTCTCTCTCTATTATCTTCCAATCGAGTCTATAATGGTGGAAACAAGGCGAGGTGGGAAAAGAAATGAGGCTTCAAAGGAGATAACAAAATCCAAGACTCGGAAGCTAACGAAATCGGAGGCGGCTAGGAAGGTGCGAGTTGTTACGGCTGAAGAAGAAGAAGAAGAACTGAGGCGTAGGATTAGGGAGGCGGAGAGTGTAGAGGAGCAGGTCGTTGTGGAGTCGCGAGTTGCGGAGGCTCCATTGGACGAGCCTGAGGTTGAAGAAGATGAAGCTTTGGCGGAGGCTGAGGATGAAAAAGGTAGACATATTTCAAAAAGATAGAAGGTCAGCTAGCGAGAGTTGGGAAGAAGGTAAACATATTTCAAAAAGAATTTGAGGGAAGGTTAGCCCCAGTTGAAACGTTTGTCAAGGAAGCTCAGAAAGGAAAAAGGAAGGAGAGTGAAAGCAAACTTGTTTTGTGGTTGATGTTTGAAACTTCATGCGAAACTTTGAGCTCTGGTTGTGGTTTTTTTTTGTGTTCACGTTTTGGTAACTTGTTTTGGAAACACATTATTTTTATGTGTCCAAGTTGTTTTGGGAACTTGTTTTGTGGTTTTAGGACTGGTTGAAATTGTTGTGGTAATTCTTCTTATTTTAGTTTGAACTCACTATGATGTTAAATCCTAGAATATAGAAGACAATTGATTGAGAATTTAACACAACATAAATCATACCAAACACAAGTCTTAACAATAACATAAAGTGGATAAGGTTGGTAAAATAAGTCTTAAGAAACACAAACTGATACAAAGAGAATTTAACCGAGTTTACGGGTCACCAGCTCCTTGAGTTTTGCAATATCTGCGGCCATCTCTTCCACCATCTTCCTTAAGTCCTTAACCTCTTCCTTGACACCGAAAACCCATGGTTGCTGAAAGTGGAGGCCATCATTCTGCAATCAAAGCATATAAAAACTTATCCATTATTCTCAAATAGTTTTACCTAGTTTCACCAGTTTTACCGAGAAGTACCAGTTCTACTATCCATTATTCTCAAATAGTTTTACCTAGTTTCACCAGTTCTACTTTCCAGAAATCGCAAGTAGTTCTACCTAACTTTACCAGTTTTACTTCAAAGAATGCTCAAGAATCTAAATTTACCCCAAATTTACTTCAAAAAATGCTCAAGGATCCATGACTGGCAAAAATCATGAAGAAAGAGAGAAGTGACAGAGAAATGGAGAAAAATGAGAGAACCGGGAGAGAGAAATGGGAGAAATGAGAGAATTGAGAGAGAAAAATGAGAAAAGGAGAGAGAGAAATGAAAAAATGAGAGAGAGAAATGAGAGAATTGAGAGAGAGAAATGAGAAAATGAGAGAAATGGATGGCTGATAACGAAAACAGAGAAATGACATAAATTTTCGTCCAAAAATTGGTGGGAAATTTTCCCTCCAAAAATCGTTCTTAGTAATACCTAAGATAGTAGTAGTACGAAAGTTCTTCATAGTTCTACTTTTGGTGGTTTTCGTTTTAATTAGTATTACTTAACCTTCAAATATGTTTTAGTAGTTTTACAGTTACGTTTAGTGATTTTACATGTAAGACTGATTGTTCTATGAAAAAATATGTTTGAATCATAATTTCGTTAACTTTTCCTTACTAAGTTGGTTGTCACCAACAAAGTGTTCATGAAAGTATAAGGAAGTATATTGGAGAAATGTTGGGCTTGTGTAACAAAAATAAAATTTTAAAATCAAAAATCATATATTTGGTATAAGTATATGTAAATACAATAAAATCGAATTTGTTTTTTTAGTTTTACAGTTGATTTAATTTTTTAGAGGGGAATACTAATTTAATTTGAAAATCACCCAAAATTAGCTTTTCCTAGTATTACTTTAATAAAAACTTTGTTATTTTCGTTTTACCGTTGATATAATTGTTTAGGCAGATAACTCGGATTGTTCAACGTAGTAACATGTTCGCACTCAAGATGGGGATAAATCAAATATATTACACATAGTTATACTTAGTTTTACACAGTACTCCAAATCATACAAGTTTTACAACACAAAAGATGGCAATAAATCAAATACGTTCGCACTCAAACATGGCGACAAATCAAATATAGTTGACACAGTTTACTTAGTTTTACGCAGGAGTCCTAATTATACAAGTTTTACAACACAAAAGATGGCAATAAATTCATTCATCGCTACACCCTCTCCCAAATAACAACCAATAAAAACCCTTATAGGCTTGCCTTTTACGCAGTGTTCTGATGTAATCCGGTACATTCCATTCAGACCTATCCGACACTACATAAATCGTCTTGTAGTAAGCCAATGCCCATAGCTCCTTCAAGTAATATTTTGTGCACAGGTCATGTAGGTCTAACTGGATATCACGACCACGACCCTGACCGGCTCCAGTTTAACCTTACTTTCATCTAACCCAAGCTTCTTATACAGCCTAGCTTCTATCACTGACAAAGATATCTCCTCCACCGATGTCTTCAAAATTACACTACAAATGCGACTTTGAAATTTAAAATATATGGTCACGTGCGTAGTCATTGTATCCTGCCAAAACAATGCAAAAAACTCAATAAATTATTCATAGTTATCCACAGTTATACCAGTTACACATGTTCAGTAATACCAGTGTTACCAGTTATACTACATTTATCAGTTCTACTAGTTCTACCTAGTTCTACCCAAAATCAATTGTTTCGAGTGCAAATGTACTGCCAATTCGATCCATTCAACCACTGAAATCTATTTTTTACCAATTAAACTTACTAATCGACCCAGAAACATAGGTAATACAACAGTGTGCGTACCAAATTCATCAAATCTCAATTGAATCTAAATTTAAACCCATAAACCTAATTTCTACTAAATGCAGGTGGAGAAAAAGGAAGAATGCAGCACCTGGTTTCAACTCTCTGCGACGGAATGCGGCGACGGAGGTGACTCGAAGTGACGGCAGGTGAGTCGCCGGAGGTGAGTCACCGGAATAGAGTGAGTGAGTCGAGGGGAGGGAGAGTCTCGTGAGGAGTCGCCGATGGTCTCAATATTCATATTGTCAATTCTAATTTTTTTTTCTGTTTTTCAATTTCAATTCAATTTCAATTGAAGGGTATTTTGGTATTATCATGATTGATTAATGAAATAGGGATATAGGAGATAAAGTGGGGATATAAGAGATTTAAGTTTGAGTTTTAAGGATATAGAAGACGTTGTCTCAAGAACATGGTCACACTCGTAGAGGTTTTACAGTGGGGTTTTAAGGCGAGAAGATAAAGTGGAGTCTTAATTAAAGAGTAACGACGATCATCCGCTTCAAAACCGCGTCGTTTTGGCCACTAACTCAGATTTTTCCATTATCATTGTTATTGGATATTTTTGCCTCAGATGTATTCTTTTCTCTTCAGTGTTGTTATTATAACTTTTAGTACTCCAATGCGATAAATTGAGTAGAAATCAAAGACCGTTCCTTTTTAAATGTTGTCTTAAAAGTACAGAGATTATTCATAATAAGATAATTATTGAACTTATAAATTTCGTTTGCTATTGTTATCAGGAAAACAAAAGATGGCTGACTTTAGTCTTCTCACTATCAAAATCTAGTTCCGACCAAAAAAAATTAAAACCCTCACGTAAGACAATCTCAAAATCCTTTTAACCGTCATCGTCTACATGCTGGTCGGAGCAGATTTCTCCGGTAGTTGGCTCGTCGTAGTTTCTCCTGGTGCCGCATCCTCCTGGGACACAACAGGGATCTTGAGTGACGAAGCTCTCTCCATTTCCTTCTCAAGCTCTTCTTCAGACATCAGAGTGTTGAACTGTCCCTCCAGAGACTTAGCCGCGGCTAGCCAAGCAGTGACTATACCGAGCAAGATGACTCCAAGGTAAGGAGTGGAACTGGCGAGTGAGCCGAACGTAAGGATCATAAACTGCTGGATTAGAGCACCGCCTGATTTTCCCAGTGGGTTGCAGACAACATCAATCGCAGCTTTGCCTTTAACCTGAAAATCAGTGGCACAAAACCGCAGCCCGTAAAAATCAAAGATCAAAAGAATGCAGCAACTTTCTTGAAGAGAAAAAGAAGTTAGAAACCTTGGTGTCTTCATCTAATGGGATATAAGCCATTTCTTTGCAAGGGTCGAACAAGCTGTACTTGGCGCTCTTGCTGAAGATATTCTGGAGGGCACCAACGTACACAGCTGCGAGTAGCGGTGTCATACCAAGCTTGGCAACCAGTGGTGCGAATGGGCCACCAAAGAGAATCAGAGAGAAGAAGGCAACTCCGGTCAATAGCAGAACGGTTGGCGTGATCTTTGCAGCTACTCCCCAACCATACTTGTCGAATACGTATTGACTGAGAAGCATCATGGTGAATGTTGCAATACCCGTGCAGGTTGAGAAGTCTCCCATAAATGCTGAGTACTCGTTCGGGCTAGGGAACTGCGTTCAAAGAAAGGAATTTTTTAGGTGCTAAGATGAAAGCATAATAGTATCAGAAACTTTTCCATAAGGATTTTGCTCACCTGAGCTTTAAGCTTTGATTTCCATGTAACTTCAACAAGGTTGATACTTATTCCGTATGCGACAACCAAAGTAGCAAGATCCCTGATGTATGGTGATGACACCAAGAACTTCAAGCTCTCCATCGTTCCCATCTGTGGTTTCACCTGTAACAAATCACAATAAACCGCATAAGCTATGCACTTGGCTAAGTGGAACCATTAGTGTTTTGTATGTTCAACCATATTCTTACCTTCTTCTTCTTGCTACGGGTTGGGAGGGGGACGTATCTATTGACCCACCAGTAGAGGAAACAGATGGCGAGGCCCATCCCCACGACAATACTCATCATGGCTTTCAATGACACAGCCCAGCCATCAACTCCAGGGCCAAGATTCTTTCTCATATTGGAGAAATATTTAACAGTTCTTCCTGAGAAAATAAGTGCAACATTGGCACCCAGTCCAAACAAGGGATAGAACTTTTTGGCTTCGTCAACAGTTGTGATCTGCAACCAAAAAGATATACAAGTTAATTCACAAATAGAAGATAGTCGTTGACTCAAGGGTTCCGATTTTCATGAGGTACTAAACCTACTACTATGACTACGATGAGTCTAATGACTAGCAGTAGCAGAAACAAGAGTGTAATCACCTGATTGGCAAATCCCCAGAAGAGAACTGAAACGACGACGCTACCCCATAGCTCAGCCATGACATAGAACAAACAGAAACTCCAAATCCGCATGATTGCGAGAGGGCCCATGAATCTGGGGCCGAGTGTTGCAAGGAGCTTATCCGCAAGAGCTTCAGGGTGAATTAAGTTGCTGAGAGGGTACATGATGAAACCAAAGGCTCCGAAGTAGGCAATGAAAGGGACAATAACAGTGTAAAAGAGAGCCTTTTTGGAGAGAACGTTGGAAAGTTTGGTGTAGAGCAGCATGAACCCAATAGCCATAGGAAGATTCACCCATGTCTTCAGAAACGGTATAATCTCAGCAGAGCTTCCTTTCGCCGTCACCACCAAGACGTCCTTGGTGTCTCTCAGGATTGTGTAGTTGAAAAGAATGCAAAAGAACATTAGCCCCAAAGGGATAATCTTCTTCAGAGTCGTAACCTCCACACCGAAAACCTTAGGCGTGACAGCCATCGCCGCCGAGTCTCCATCGCCGAACACATTTCCGTTTCCGGCGGCGGCCTCCGCCTTGCAGATGAAACCTCTGCTTCTCTCCTTGTGGGAAATCGAAATCCCATGTGGGTTTGCCTGAAAGGCTTGGAATTTGCAATTCCCATTAGAGGAAATCGACAAGGCAGGTAAGTTTCTGGTGAAAAGTCTTTGCTTCAAGCCATGAGAGGGCTGGAGAAGACGAGTGCTCGCTCCGATGGGTTTGGCGGGTAAAGAGAGAATTCCCCTGGCTTGAATCAGACCTTCCATCTCTCTATCTCACTCGCACACTCTCCAGCAAAACCCAGAGAGAAAAGGAAAGAGGAAAGGAGGAGGGGATAGAGAGATGATAAGGTGGCTGGCTCTGTGCTGAAGAAGAAGAAGAGTGTTGTTTATTAACAAACATTAATAGTAAAATATCTGCGAAAAAAGGGCGGATTTTTTTGGTTACTCCCCTTAAAAAACCCTAACGGGGATGTTAGGACATCTCCAATAGTGTGATTATAGAGTTCTTAGAACAAGGTTCTGATCAAAAGAAATAATATTAAACAATTTAAAGGTTCTAAAAATGGAGAGAAGGTTATAGAAACTCTAGTTTAGGAGATTTTTAAGGAGAGTTCAGAACCCATATCCATTTTATATTATTACTTATTTTTTTAAGTATATTTGTAGAATCTTTCTTAAATTTTTAGAACTCTATTGTTAGAGATGGTCTTACCGTCTAAATAAAATGTTCGAACCTAACCTCTGAAACTATAATTGGTAAGTTAAATAAATTTGTTTGCTTTCGGCGAATTCATCGGAAATATCGGCCGTGGTTTTGTCGAGCAGATGACGTGCCCTGGAGGCCTGTAGAGTTTTTTCTTTTCTTTTTTTTTGTAGTAAAATTCTTTTTCTTGCAAGTAAGGAGCTTCTGAATTGCTTACTTCACATTCCCGTCAAAACCTAAATGATTTTTTTTTTAATATAAAAAACTAGAATTCGTGCATTTGCGTACCTTTTATTGATTATTATGTACTAAAAAAGTTTGCAACTTGCCAATGAGTGTCCCTTAATCATAGCCAAAGGCGGACCTACGTTGGGGTTTGGGATCAGCTGACCCCGGTTAAATTATAAAAAGAATTATTTGGGTTTAGTAACAATTAATCATCGCTGGAAGAGTTGGTTGGATTTTCAACTTATGACCCCCACTATCCCAGGTTGATGCCTTCTTGTGATCCACGATCACATTTGTTTTTGTTAATAACTTTTGCAAAAAGTAAATATGGATATTAGAAAAGTCCGCCACTGATCATAGCTCAATAGTAATCGTATTGTATTTTGAGAAAAGGCATGTATTTTCCCACTAAAGACACTGGCTCTATTATAATATATACTCCACTGGCATGTATCATTCTCTGCTGCTCTGTTTAATAAGTATATACTTTAGAACCCTTGTCTGTTTACTCATAAGTCATAACCCAGTCTCTCTATTTTCCGGAAAATGCAAAGAAAAAGAAGAAGAAAAAAAACAGCTTATGTGCGTAAAATTGGAAACACGAACATCCACATTTTACCAGCTTCAAATCAATTTGCTTTCAGTTAGTGTTGATCATCATATATGTTCAAAATTAACCAAGCCAGCATTGAGAGATGTAACCAAAATCAAACCGATAAGTTTCGAAGAAAACGAGGGCTTTGATTTACGTGCACCAACTTGGGAAATGGCTCAAACTGGGCGTGGGAGACTCTGAAGAAAAGATCCTTTCACTCTTTCCCTCGATTCAACGAAACTCCAAAAAGTGGGGTCCACTTTGATGAATCGACTGTCTTTAAACCTCCACGTGGCATCCAAATCAGTGATGTCAGACTCGGAATCTAGGTCCACTCAAAAATTCACGTGAAGCCCAACTCCCCTTTCTAATTGGGCTTTCTGTTTAACTAAACGAGTCAGCTTGTTTAATAATCCTTGTTTTTTTCCACAAATAATACGCACTTCTATAATCAATAATCTCAACTGCTGTTCAAAACTATGTTGACGAAACCTTTCGATTTACATTTAAGTTTTGCTTTCGTTTGTTGTTGGGTCCCTCTATAAACTGACGTTTTAAAGATAAAGAAGAGAATTTGAAATTTAGAAAAGCTAAGCGCTATTTTCTAGCTTTAATGGCGAAGTTTCGCGTATCCGTAGCTGTGTTCAAAAACGCGGCCGCCTAGCCGCCTAGGCGGCTGCCTAGGCGCTCGGCGGACCGCGACCGTGGCGAACAAGTCCGAATCGGGGAATTACGCGGAAAACCGCCTAGAACCGCGTTACACCGCCTAGAATCCGCCTAGGCCCAAATTTTTTTTTTCTTTTAAATATTTCACCTAAAAAAACTAAACTCAATCAAGGTCCAATTTGATTTTGTTTAAGTTTTTAAGTTTTTGATTTAGAGTTTGCATTATGATAATCCTTATTTTAAACATCTCATGTTTGATTTTATTATAAATATTATATAAATGTAATTGTACAACATTTTAAATTTGAGTTTATACATAAATATCTTAAATTTGGTATAAATACGTCAAATTGTATAAAAAACTAGTCCCCGAGTACTCCCCGATTAATCTCCGATTTTTCGTTAATTCGCTAGGCCCAGCTCGGCCGCCCGACTAGCGCCTAGCGCGTTTCCGAACTTTGATCCGTAGTTTCAATACTATTAACGATTTTGCTATTTAAAACAAAAAAATTCACTGGACCCGACCAGTAGATGCCATCTCAGCAATAGGCCTGGGCATATTATCCGAATCCGAATTACCGAACCGAATCCGATCCGAAAAATCCGATCCGAATCCGAACCCGAATTGATAAAATATCTGAATGGATCCTAAACTTCTATATCCGAAAATCCGACTCCGAACCCGATCCGAACCGAAATCCGAATGGGTATCCAAAATATCCGAAATATAAATATATAACTGAAATATTAATTATATTTAGAGTTAATATAACCTATTTATCAAAAATTACAATTATAAATCCGAATATATGAATTAATTTTAGACTAAAATAACTAAAATATCGAAAATATGTAAAATGTTCGAAAAATTTTAGCTATATTTGTCAAAATTTTACTAATTTTTTATTTAAATTTAATCAATTTCATTTTTTTATGTATAAATTCGGGTATCCGAATCCGATCTGAATCCGGATGGATCCGAACCGAACCCGATCTGAAATTCTAAAATACCCGAATGGATTTTATATCTCTAGATCCGAAAATCCGAAAATCTGAAAAATCCGATCCGAACCCGAACGGATATCCGAACGTCCAGGCCTACTCAGCAAAGCTACGGGGTTGATCTCTTTAGCTCTGTTCTTGATTGCAGAATCTTAGGGGTGTATTGAATCTATGATTTGAAGGAATTTGGAGTGATTTGCGTTAAAATGACAAATCCACTGTTATTGGAACATGAATTTCAAAACTCACCATAAAATTCAGTGTTATTGAATTTGTAATTTAAAATTTTACTTTGAAATCCAGTGTTATTGGAAATATTTTAAGTAATGGGTTTTAGGAGAGTTGTTGGGATTTCAAAGTGTTTTGGTGAAATTTCTTAGTTAAAAACATAAAAACCCAAATCTCATGGTTTTAGATGGAATTCTAGAGTTTTTTAATTAAAATCACCACAACTTCCCTAGTTCACCCAAAATCATTTAAAAACTCGTTAAAAACCAAATCAACTCAAATCTTCTCAAATGTGACATTCAATACATCCCCTTTAAATCCTTCGAATAGTCTTTGCATACATATATATATATATATAGTACTAGGCTACTAGCACTAGCTAATAGAGAATTTGATATTGCTAATACTGCCAATTTGAAACGGTGGTCGTGTTAACATGTTTTCATAGTATTACTCCTTCTTTATTGCCTCTTTTCTTTCTTTATCCCCCCAAATTCAATTGGCCGAATTTTCCTTAGCAAAGCCACTAATTTCGCAACAAAAAAACACATTGTCTTTGCAGGAGGAGTATGTGGATGGAAATTGAAGGAAATCACCTACTATCTTTTTATTAGATCTGTCCCTTTTTTTGTCAACTAATTATATACATGTCTCATATTAGGAAGATTGGGTCACAATGATTAAATTCTATTGCTCGCTTTATTACCAGATTCACCAAGGCAAACCATGAATGTATCATATCATATAAATGAAGAGAAGAAAAAAGTTATGCTATCATTTATAAAAAGAATAAACAGTTTCTTTCTCTTTCTTTCTCGTCTAAAAACTACTCCCTAATATTGTACGTAGTTTTGGTTAAAAATTTAGCCAATTATAAAAATTTGTAGATTATAATTGGTTGTAAAAGTTGCATTGAAATATATATTTTTTTTTTTGGTCAAGTCATTGAAATATATAAAAACTTATATTTTAAAGTAAAAAACATCTTTTTTTTTTTTTTTTTTTTTGTCGTCAAAGACTCATACAATCACTCTGCTGACGCAAATAGACTAGGATCATGTCTTAGCCACTGCGGAACCAGCTTATCCGTAACTTCGAAAGGCCTCCCTTGCGATCTTGCTCCCTTAGCAAGGATATCCGCCCGAACATTCTCGGTACGAGGTATATAAGAGATTGAAAACTCATGGAATGTATCTCGTATCGATTGGAAATCCTCCATTTCTGATTCTAAGGCGGGCCACTCTTCTTCTCCATTAATAATCTTTAAAACCTGTGCACAGTCCGTTTGAAAATGCATCATATATTGTCCTTGTTGGAACATCTTCTTCATTGCCCATGTAAGGCCTTCCAGTTCTGCGTGTAATGGCGATTTGTTATTCTGTTTGGCGCATAGTCCAACTTGAGAAACCATGTTCTCTTGCAGGATTACGAAACCAAACCCAACCATCGGCGCATTGGAGCTCCATGAGGCATCCACTTGGCATCTTCTTTGGGGCTCTATCTCATATGATAGACCGGTATCTGTAACATTAGCTTCTATGTTTCTTGTATTCTCCAAGTCTTCATTCTCTTCTATGATTTGCGCCATACGCCAGTTTCCGGCTTCTTCTGTTGCAATCTTTAGCGTGTCAAGGGGGGATACTTCTTCGCCCTTAAAGACTTTTTCATTGCGTGCTTTCCAGATGTACCATAAAAGCCATGGGAAGATCGCTAAATCATCCCCTGTTACTCCATTCTCTTTCGCTCTCCATAACAGATAATCGAAGTTTGTATATAAGGCGGGACTCGGGAAAGTTCCCGGAACTGAAGGGATAGGTGATAGAGCCCAACACTGGAGCGCTGGAGGGCATTCAAAGAGAAGATGATTAATTGACTCTTCGGATCCTCCACAACGCGGGCATCCTCTATCCGTACCACAGTGACGATCATTTAATCTGCTTGTCGTTGCTACGCAACCTGACAAAGCTTGCCAGAGAAAATGTTTAATCTTCCTTGTGGTTTTCAGTTTCCATACTTGCTTCTTGAGTATCTTGACACTTGGTTCCAGAACTTGTTGTTCTTCATTGGCCATTAAAACCGTGTTTAGGACCTGGTATCCCGATCGAACTGTATATTGGCCAGACATCGTGTGACTCCAACATACACTGTCTTCGCGGTTTCTCAGACTCGGACGTAGGCTAAGAATTCTTGGAATATCTTCCTGATCTATGAATGCATGTAGGAGTTCATAATTCCAAGCCTTGGTCTCCGGTATCAACAAATGATGGACTTTAAGATCAGGGTCACGGAAACAGCCGTTGTCCTTCGCCGGCCTTGCCGGGATTGTGGGGATCCAATTATCGCTCCATACTTTGGTATCATCTCCTGTACCAATAGTTCGACATATACCCATTTCAAGGAGAGGTTTTGCTGCCATTATGCTTCTCCACCCATACGATGGGAGTGATGCTTTCCCTGTTGTCAAAGGGCTGGAGTTTCTATAATATCTGCCCTTCAGGACTCTAGCTAGAAGTGACTTGGGGTACTTCATTAGTCGCCAAAGTTGCTTGCCTAGTAAGGCTATGTTAAAATCACGCAAGTCCCTGAAACCAAGACCTCCCTCTTCTTGGGAGAGGCAGAGCGTCTTCCAAGCAATCCAGTGTATTCCCCGATTATTATTATAAGTACTCCACCAGAAGCGAGCAATAGCACTAGTAAGCTTATCTATTACCTCCTTTGTTAAGAGAAAGCACGACATAACATACGTCGGAATAGCTTGCGCCACTGACTTAATCAGGATTTCTTTACCTCCTTTTGATAAAAATTTAGCGGACCAAAGGTTTATCTTACTGTTTAGCCGTTCTTGGATGAATGCGAAAACCTGTTTCTTTGAGCCACTGAGCTTTTCCGGGATGCCCAAGTAGGTTCCCATCCCTCCTTCTTTAGTTATTCCCAGCGATCTTTTAATAGCAGCTTTGACGTCGCCTAGTACCTTCGAACCACAGAAAATAGACGACTTCTCAATATTAAGTCGTTGTCCTGAGGCTTGTCCATATTGCTCAATGATTCTTAATAGTTCCGTACATTGCCCCGTTTCCGCCTTGCAAAAGAATAAGCTATCGTCCGCAAACAAGAGATGGGAAACGGCTGGGCTTGCTCTTGCTACCTTAATACCTGAAATTTTCTTCTCCAGCTCCGCTCCTTTTATTAGCGATATCAAAACTTCGGTGCACAATATAAACAGAAAAGGTGATAAGGGATCGCCTTGTCGTAATCCTCTTCCCGGCGAGATATTTCCTTTTGCCTCTCCGTTGATTAGAACTTGATATGAGACTGAACGGACACATTGCATGGTCCATTGAATCCATTTGGCATGAAAGCCCATCCGTTCCATCAGGATTGCCAAGAAATCCCATTCAACTCTATCATATGCTTTACTCATATCAGTTTTAATGGCAACAAACTTGGATTTACAGCTCGGATTTGTACGTAGCGCATGGAAAATCTCTTGAGCGACTAAGACATTGTCTGAAATTAGACGTCGAGCCACAAAGGCTGATTGGGTCTCCGACACCAGGTTCGGGAGTATTTTCTTAAGTCGTTTTGCCAAGAGCTTCGAGATGATTTTATAGCTTACATTGCATAGACTGATTGGTCTGAACTCCGTCATAGCTGTTGGTCTCTCCGTTTTTGGGATCAAACAAATGTTTGTTTGATTGACCCGATGATCAAGGGAGTTTGTATCAAAGAACTCCTTTACCTCTTTTGTAATATCTTTCCCAATGATATGCCAGTACCTCTGGTAAAAAAGTCCAGTCATACCATCCGGTCCTGGTGCTTTGCTTGGATTTAAGCTAAAGGCTGCTTCCTTTATCTCAGTCTCCGAGGGTGCTCTAATGAGAGAATCGTTCATCTCGTTCGTAACCGTCGCGGTCAAGTACCGGAAAACATCTTCTGATATATTATGGTTAGAGGGGGAGAACAGGTCGTGGAAGTATTCCACCGCCACTTGCTCAATACCTTCTTCCGTTTCTATCCATTGGTTGTGCTTATTCCTGATCTTTATAATTCTGTTTCTCGCACGGCGTTGTTTTGTAGAGGCGTGAAAGAATTTTGTGTTGCGATCGCCCTCCCTTAGCCATTTTACTCGACTCTTTTGCCTCCAATATACTTCTTCTTCTCGATAAGCATTACACAAACGCCATTTTATCTCCAGTTCTTCCTCACTTGAGATGTTATCGTCGCCTTGAATCCTTTCCAACAGTTTCTTGATATCCGCGATCATTTTCGCATTGTTAGAAGGATTAGATCTTTTCCATCTTGAAATTGCCTTCCTGCATTTGCCAATCTTATCATGGATATTCCTTGTTTGTTCTTGCGAATTGCCTCCCCAGCCCTCTTCAATAATCTTTGCGAAGCCATTTTTATTTATCCAGCGTTTGTCGAACTTAAAGCTCCGCTTTGGTCTGATTTCCTTGGAACGAAAATGTACCAGAATAGGGCGATGATCTGAACCCCATCTACCTAAGTACTCCACCTCAGTGTGGGAGAAAGACTCGTGCCAGTCTTCATTGCCTACTGCACGATCTAGGCGGCATTGGATTCTTCCAGATTTTCTTCTACATGCCCAGGAGAAAAAATTACCTTTGAATGGAAAATCTATCATTCCACAATTATTGAGCATAGTCTTGAAAGGTAAGAAGGATTCCTCCGATCTCTTGCGGCCACCTTTTTTTTCATTGTTGCTTGTTATTTCATTAAAATCCCCCAACATCAGCCATGGTCCTTTACGACGAAGACTAGTACGGGTAAGTCGCTCCCATACAAACTCTCGGCACTTAACGACCGGATCTCCATAAACAAAGGTTATAAACACCTTTTTGCCTTCAATGGAAGCCTCCACATCAATCAAACGGTTGTTCGAGAAGATAATTCGAACGTCAGAAGAAGAAGAGTAAAAAAGTGCTAGCCCACCGCTTCTCCCATTTGGTTCGACGGTGAACAGCTTATCATAACCAAATTCAAATTGAAAATCTTGCAAAAAAGAAAAATTATTCTTAGTTTCAGAAAGAAAAAGAAAGCTAGGATTAAAAAAACGATGTAACTCCCGGAGATGTTTCTTGGTCAAGTAGGCTCCGGCCCCTTGACAATTCCACGCGATAGCATTCATATCCTCTTACTGGGTGGTTTCTGGGACACCACCGAACCGGAATTTGCAGCTTTGTTTTTAATCGCCATAGGCGGGACCACCTCCATACGAGGGACTTTCGTTTTGAGCAGCTCCGCTCGAGTAAGAGCATTGTGACGAGGCTGGCTTGCTTTCTTCCTCGGTGATGCTCTGGCATGATGATTCTGGATTTTCTTTGACGCTAAGAGACTTTTGGGGTCTGGGCTTCTTCCCGCTTTCTTCCTTCCTTTTATACCACTTCCAGGTATCTTTGAAATCGTTTTCTCAGGAAGATTACCTTCACTTAGCTCAGAACTTTTTCCAGTATCAATTTTAGTAGCTGTCGGTACCTGCGACGATACCTGGATTTGAGAGAGTGCCTCGATACGGTCTTCTCCTGGATGTATGTCCTCTGCTAAATCATCTTCTAGCAAGTCATCGCATTCGACCATCTCATCATCCATTTCCAAATCCGCGTATTGCACCAAGAGATTATCAATCTCTTTTTCATTATCGAGATCCTCTGGTAGTTTGTCATTTCTGCCTTCTTCATTCAGAGTTTTATCAGTATGAATATCACCTTTGTTCTGTCCTTTATCAGGACTGATTGACATCTCGTTTTCAGCTTGTACCACCAAGGAAGGTTGTTCTGTACATTGCAGACGGTCACTTGTATCAATGGCAGCTCTATCAATCTCCCCTGGTTCCAGCGTTGAGGAGGTTCCGTACTTGTTTGAATTCGGTGTGACAGCTAATACATGATCAGTCTCCTCCATTCTTATGTCTGATGATTCCGTTTCCGTCCTTCTGATGTTCATCTCTTGTACGGCCAGGCCTTTACCTTTTCTCCTGCGCATCTCTTCCTCTGTTTCATTCTTATTCTTCTCGGCTGTAAGAATTGAGGAATCTTGGGGTTTTTGAACTGGTCTCCATTCTTGAGTAACCCGTTTGGGAGAAGAGACTCGGTTTCTTCTATCATTTCCGTATCTCTCAGCTCCGTATCTTTCAGCTCTACGCTGATATCCATAACTTTCAGAGATAGTTCTTTGCGAATCCGGAGAACGACCAAAGCTCCTACTCTGACTATTATCAATCTTTCTTGAAGACGAGATATCTTCCTCAGCCTTCTTGTGGATATCCTTGTCGCCATGGTCCTTTCTTCTCCAGTAGCTTGGTGAGTTTTCCTTCGCCTGTCGGAAGCTTCTAAACTCATTTCCACGTACCGAGTACGGATGGTATCTCTCCTTAGAGCGGTAACTGTTACTTGTATATGGATTCTCAATCCTTCTCCATACCTCTTTTGAACGAGATTCACGTTTTTCTTGAATTGACTTACGAAGGTCTGATCTTATGTCCTTGGAAATGGGAGGAGAACTTCCGCTTTTCTCCAATGATGGTGCTGTCGCAGATTGTGGTCGAGCTCTGTTAATCTCATGTTTCCCATGGTAAGAGAACATTTCTCTTGCAGCAGCTTCATCATCCATTTTTTGCTCCAGTCTCTGCCTCCTTTTTTCTTCTCGTTGTTCTGCAGTCAATTCTGGACAGGTTCCTTCTAAATGCGAGATGAGGCCACAAGTGTAACACCACCGGAACAAATCTTCATATATGATTTTTACTTGAATCACATCTCCATTTTCAAATCCAACCCGGCGATCAAACTGGAGTGGAGCATCAGCATTAACGGAAACCTTTACTCTTGCTCTATCCACATCCACTGCAATAACTGCACCCAGAGCCTTTCCAATCCCACGATAAACTTCATCCTTTCGGTAATGGGTTGGTATCCCAGAGATAGTCGCCCAGAACACCATAGTGTTGGGGAAATTTGCACTTATATTCGGCTCCCACTTTTCAAGTGAAAAGCTCCACTTGTTGAAATGGCAAGGTCTACGATCCAGGACCTTTTGCATGTCTTCATCTCTGTCAAAGTCAAATTGAAACTTCCCATTGCCAAGATTTAACCCCCGTACCCTGCCTTCCATATCCCATATTCTCCTTTTTGGAAGCTGTGCAATCAGCGCCTCAACACTTCTTCCTTCTCTGTGGAAAATACGTCCCACCAGAGTACGTTTGTGAAGTGCGATCAAGTCGGAATTATCGAAAGCCGGGATTCGGATGATCTCATCATCAACCTGGAGTCGACGACGGACAAGTTTTGAGGATTCTCCCATCGATCGATTGATCTGAGATGAACTCATCCTCTTTGTGCACAAAAATGTCACAGAAAACGCCCTCTCAAAGGGGAAAATACCAGGACTCGATCCGGAAGTGTTAAAGAGATATTACTCCACAGAAAAAACTCTGCAGGACTAAAACCAGAGGCACTAAGATCGATTCCGTATCCCTTACGCTAAGGCGGATAACAGTAGAACAGCCAGAGTGTTCGATACAGATACAAAACGAGAAGCCGGTGATGGAGAGGTGTAGAAGGTCGTTTCTCCTTACCTATTCCGCTTGAGATGACAATGTGAGGGATCACAATTTCCACCGTCGATCTGGAAATCCCTAGATCTGGAGATCTCCTCACCAATCGCCTATATGATTAAAGAATACGCCCTAATACAGGGGAAAGTATTTGGCAGAGTCACACGAGATCGTAGGTCACAGAGATCTTGATCCCGAATGAATTCGCACCAAAAAAAACAGGTAACGTAGCACAGAAGCTAGAGGATGATTCTCGATATCAGATCGGAAAGAGCAGCAGTGCCTAGTGTAGATGGAAGAGGAGTGTTCGATAGTCTCCCTCTTCCTTACTAAGAACCACAGAATAGATCAGATCAAACGAGACTCGTGCCGGAGAAGTCAGATCTGCAATTCGCCGTCACAATCGCCTTGAACCCTAGCCGCTCCCACAAAAAACATCTAAGTACTAGTTTGTGAGTATTATGCTAAACTGGAATGATTCGGCGACAGAGTGAGTTTTTGTTTTTCGAATATATCTATCTCTTTTACCTTTTTTTTTTAAAAAAAAAGATAGAACTGTCCAATAAAAAAGATTTGACAGCAGTCCGAGCAAAGACAGGTCGGACCAAGTTATCAGGATGTTTTTTATTTTATTTCTTGGTGTTGTTTTTTGGGGTCAAATTCGTAAACAAGAAGAAATTCATCAAATACAATTATCACTGGCTATTTTAAACTGAAAAAGTTAAATACTTGTTTATCAACATATATATACTTACTCTTTAGTCAACTAATATAGATCAATTCTTAAACACTGAAGTACTTCTTTAATATGATTTTAGAATGTGTCTTAGCGAATGTGAAAATATGTGTGTGATATATTTAACAAAGAACAAATACTATAAAATTACACGTCGTGCAATATAAAACATATAAATATGCGTTTTAAAAAGAAAAGCCGAGGAAAAAGAAAGAACAGAAGAAAACGGAGGTTGTTGACAACAAAAAAAAAAAAAAAAAAAAAAACGGAGGTTTTTGTTTCTGGAGAAACCAAAAAGTTTTTTTTTTCCCCCCTTCGCCTTTCCTGCGATTCTGAAAATCTCTCTGCTTCATCTCTTATCAGAATCGTAGCAATGGCGTTCTTGTGATCCTATTATTTTTCACATTTTTTGAAAGACGGAACATTATTTACCGTTGCTGTCGCCGCCGATCTGTCTCCGACAGATGGCCAAGCCGTTACTTCAATCTCGAGTTTACCCGAATTCTGTGGATTTTTGGTCGTTCCTGTTTCTCGTGTCTAGGGTTTCAACTCCGACGTAGAACAAACGAGGGGAAGATATTTGATTCGATTAATCGAGCTCTTTTCGGGAAGATCCAGCATTGTATTTTGAGTTAGAGCCGTCCTGACCGATTGAAGCTGAGCCGTCCGAGACTTTTTCTGCGAGGATGGCAAAAGGTTGGTTTTTTGTGGAGAAGGCGAGAAGATGCTTGCGGACGCTGTTCTTCATGGTTGCGATGTTGGCTTCGCTGCTTGTTTCGTCCTTGCCCTTGCTGGTAGCTATAGGCGATGTGCTCGTGCCGAGCTTCTTGTTGTCGAGCTTTACTTGCGTCACGTGCTACGGCGCCAAGGAGCATCTGAGTCGATACGGTTTCAAGAGATCCCTGACTGACATTCCTCTCGTCTCCGTTGTCAGATCTTTCCTTGTCATCTGTAAGAATGTTCCCTGCCTGTCTTTCATTTATTTTTTTTTGCAGGAATTATTACCATTGCGTTTTTGTGGTCTTGTTTTAATTTCTATGCCTCAGCTTAATGCGTTTTGGTGGGTGAGGATTACAATCTGCACGAATGTTTAATCTTAGTCAAATTATCATTTTGATGTTTTTTTTGTTCGTTGGCTGTTACTGCTGAACCTCTTATGTGTTGAATTTTAAGCTCTCATGGATGGTATTGTCCGATCTTTTAAAGACGTTCATTTATTGTATCACTCGTGAACAGGTATCTATTCACTCTCGGACGTTCCTGCCCTCTCGCACGGTCCTTACCTCGGAACTGTATCTCTGTGTTCTCTAGTTTCAGTTCTACTTCTTTCAGTCAAAGCTTGCGTTTTCACTGTAAATTCTCAACTCAACACCGAAGCCTCCTTCTCTCCATCTAGGCAACGGCTCCACCTGAAGAAGTCGTGGGGGATGCCGGTTTTGTTCCTCTCATCCGTGGTTTTTGCACTTGGTCATACGGTTGTAGCATACAGGACAAGTTGCAGAGCAAGGAGGAAAATTTTGTATCACAGAGTTGACCCTGAAGCTGTGAGTTTTCTTTCTTTCTTCTTTCCGCTAAAATCTCTTAAATACCAAGCATTTGCTTTGTTTTTTTTTTTCTTTTTGGGCTAAAATGGTGTGTGTGGCAGGTTCTTTCATGCAAGAGCATCTTCTCTGGCCACCAGAAAGTCCCACGGTCTCCCACTCCTTTGGTTGGAAAGGCCTCCAAGTTTGATGGAGAAGCAAGGCGAAAGCCTTTGTCCCACGATGAAGGAGAGCTTCCAGTGAGATTGCTTGCTGACGTTGACAGTTTATTCATTACAATCCGAGGGCTCACTGTGCATTACAAGCTTTGTGCACCTGGTTCACGAGGGCAGTCTATCTCCTCAAATGTTCTGGAAGCCAATTCTAGTTACCACACGCCGGAGACAATGGCAGAAAGGTTGAAGTTTGACAGGAACATTTTGGGCATGGTCGCGAAAAGCCAGCATCATCATCACCACAGGAGCTACAGCAGCCTGTTTAACAATTCTTCCTTGCATGATCCTCTTCTTGATGGTTCTCCTACCTCTCCTCTTCTTTTCAAAGAAATTCAGGAAGAAACAGGTCAAGAGGATGACATAAATCTGTTCAATTTTGAGGCTGAGGAGAAAGACCTGGATGAAAGTGGTCAGTTTGGTGTGGTTTTGGTTCATGGATTTGGGGGAGGAGTGTTTTCCTGGAGGCATGTGATGGCTCCACTGGCTCATCAGCTTGGCTGTGTTGTCACTGCATTTGATAGGCCTGGTTGGGGATTAACAGCTAGGCCACATAAAAATGATTTGGAAGAAAGACAGCTGCTCAATCCTTACACACTTGAAAATCAGGTAATTGTCTCCTCAATATCGAAACTTTTACCTTAGTGGGGGATTTGTGTTTTCTCCGACTTCCTCTTTATCTTGGTCTTAAAAATAATTCTGGGATCTTCCAGGTAGAAATGCTTCTTGCTTTCTGTAATGAGATGGGATTCTCTTCAGTAGTATTTGTTGGTCATGATGATGGAGGCCTGCTTGCTCTGAAAGCTGCAAAAAGATTGATGACAACAAACGATCCCATTAAAGTGAGTAGGCAGATATATAATTTTCAGGCATCTATCCTTTTCTTTGTAGTCCTAGTTGATCATGTCATTTGGTCTAATTTTTCTAGGTCATGGTCAAAGGAGTGGTTTTGCTAAATGCCAGCTTGTCAAGGGAAGTCGTTCCAGCTTTTGCAAGAATACTACTGCACACATCACTAGGGAAGAAGCACCTCGTTCGCCCTCTTTTACGCACTGAGATAGCGCAGGTGGTGAATCGTCGCGCTTGGTATGATCCTGCAAAGATGACAACAGACGTCCTCAGGCTATACAAGGTACCCTTTCTCCATCATTTCTGTACCTCAGATATGTCTAGAAAGATTGCAAATTCGGTGAACATATATAATCAAGTAATGCGTTTTCCTTCTTATCAGGCCCCGCTACACGTAGAAGGCTGGGACGACGCACTACATGAGATAGGCAGGCTCTCATCTGAGATGGTGCTTGCACCTCAAAACGCAGCTTCGCTTCTGAAGGTTGTGGAAAACCTGCCAGTATTAGTCATTGCTGGAGCCGAAGACGCCCTTGTCCCATTGAAGTCATCCCAAGCAATGGCCTCTAAACTCCTAAACTCTGTAAGTGCAGCTTGTTTTATCTCAGCTACAGTTTCTTTTCATGCCAAAATAGGTACTGAGATTCGTTCATGTCAATGACAGAGACTAGTAGCAATCTCAGGATGTGGTCATCTACCACATGAGGAGTGTCCCAAGGCGCTTCTTGCAGCCATGTCCCCTTTCATCACTAGACTTATACTCAGGCCAGATCTCCAGAATCAATAGCCAGATCACTTTTTTTTTTGGTCGTCCTCTTAGCTTACAATCGATTAGTGTAGGCCCAAAATGTTGAGGCCCTGCTATCATAGGATTGTTGTAACCTGTTGTTTCTCTTCTGTGTTCTTTGAGCGTCTTTTCCTTAATTATTCACTTGAATATGAGTGTGGCACAGAATCGTGCAAGCATGTAAATTAACTGGTTTGGAATATAAACTCTCTTTTGCACTCACAATTGTCATTGACTCATTGATAGAACAAATGGAAAGAACCGGACTAAACAAGAACCATCACATACGGCACAAGTAATATTAGGAGACCTCATTTATACTAAGAAGCTACTGAGGTTTCTACTAGCATAGATACGAGGCGAATCAATCAAACCAAAGATTCACGAAAGGTAGAATATGTAGCAGCAGTGTAACTCAATCCAGGAGATCGGAGAGAGGCGTCTTCTTGAAGGGATCGGCTTTAGCGAGCAGAGCAGCCAATGCCTTGTTCGGGAAGATGTTGTCAGCTTTCATTCTGTCCCTCATTCCATAAGCTGGAGCTTTGGCATTGACATAAGCCTGGATAAGGGATTGGAACTGCCTGAAGCGAGAATTATAGCCAGTTTGCCTCATCCTCTGGAAGATTTTCTCTGTGTTGTGAACATCACCTTTTCTTGCATAGTCGTCCATCACGTACGTGAAGGAGCTCATCAACGGTTTTATCTGTTTCACCTGTGTTGCCTTACTCAGTGCAGAATCAGCCTTTTCTACTTCCCCGGCTTCCACATAGAGCTTGATCAGTGCATCCCATGTTAAGGCCCCGATATTGCACCCGCTGTCCAACATCCGCTTAACAAGATCCTTACCCTCTGAGACCATCTTGTGATCCACGTAAACCCTCAGGAGAACGGAGTACATGCCTGACGGAATTCTATGGCCCATCTTCACCGACTTCTCAAAAACCGCCTCTGCTTCTTTGACTTTGTTAATCTTTCCAAAAGCCAGGATTGCAGCAAGGGACTCCTTATAAAAGAAAGTTTTCTCTTCACAGATTTTCCAAATTCTGGTCACCTCGTCCGGCCTCTGGAGAGAGCCATAGATGGAAAGCAAATCCTTGCACACATGGCGATTAGCCTCCAAGCTTTCACCTTCCATCTCTTTCAGCACTTTCTCAGCCTTCTCTTTAAGCCCAGCTGATGCATAGTGTCTTGCAATGATAGATTGTGCATGAAGGTCAAGCTCAACACCTTCACTTTTCATTGTCTCCACAATCTGTTCCATCCCACCTATGTCATTTGATGCTCCTTTGGCGTCAATCAGGATTTTGTATGTAAAGAGACTTGGCTTCAGGTTTTCCTTCTCCATCAGCAATAACACATCGGCTATTTTCTTCTTGTCGACCCTCTTGTAAAGCATAAGCATCTGATCACAAGCATATGATGTCCGAGGGAAACCCAAGTCCTTCATTTTGTTGAAAACTGCTTCTGTTTTCCTCACATTGCTTGTTGCTGCATAATTCGATAGGAGGGTACGGTAGACCAATTCCCCTCTAAAAAATTCCGGGATTCTTTCGATATAAAGTTCTCCCTTGTACAGACCACGTACCTTGGCAATCAGATCAAGTCGAGAAGCATAATCTCCCTCCTCAAATTCAAATTGCTTATTTTCTTCCAACCATTCTGCCATCTATAAAAACAACAAGACAAGGCAGCAACGAAAGAATAGCACTTAGAGAACTTAAAGCAGATAAACCTAGAGTCTAAAGACCGAACAGAAAGTATTACTGAGAGCCTACCAAGTTTGTTTGGTACTCAAACAGGTTGATCGAAATTAATACTCAGCTCATGCTGAAACGAAAAGTGATATGTACCTGCAATGCTCTCCCGTACATACGACGCTTACGGAGTTGTCGCATCGCATTTGCAATCTCAGTGCGGCTGATCTCCTTTCCGTCCTCAACCCATTTATCAAGTGCACTCGCTACAGACAGACCTGAGACAGAAACAATGGCCTTAAACAGCTCCGATGATCTCTTGCTTGCCGTTATTTTACCAGCGTCAGAGTGTAGTTCCAGTTCTGCTCCTTCAATGTCAGCTTCGTCACCGGACAGCTCCTCCTCAGACTGAAGCCCATCTTCACTATCACCACTAGTCTCGTTTAGAGTCTCAAGTTTTTCGAGGTCATCTTCCTCTCCGGAAATTTTAGCGCCAGCGTCAGAGGAAAGTGAACGTCTTCCGGTAGAGGAACTCCATGAGAGGTCGTAGGTTCTAGGGAAAGCTTCGTATTTATCATGTATCAAAGCGTTAGATTCGATAGAACCGTTCCTTTCTCCCAATGGGATCTCTAGCTTAGAGTAGTACACAGCATTGCAAGCTCCTAGTCGGAGACGCTGGCTTCTGAAAATTTTATAAACATTAGAAGCTGCTCAGTTAGCTCGAACTATGTACACCACTCGAAACGGAAAAGAAGCATCGAGAAAGACAATGTAAAGTATGAAAACTAACCTCCTTAAAACCTTGGAAAGAGCAAACATGTCTCCTCCTCAGGAAAGATCACCGGCACTGATCTGCTGCTGAACAGGAAAACACACAAACAAGACAGAATAAGAAGAAGAACAAAAAAAGGCTAGGTCGGATTTGGAAGAGATGCTATGCATTTCACTCGCAAAGACCAGACCCATTAAGCAAAAGTACAAGTTTTTGAGAAGATTACAAAAAAAATTGGAAGTCTAGGGTTTTTGGGGAAGATGATAATTTGCAGAGTGAAACTGGAGAGCAAGCGAAATGAGGACGAAATAGTAGCAAACAAAACCCAGGGGAGCAGAGAGTAAAAGGAGGGGGGTTTTGGGTTTTTAGAAAGGCAAAAATGTCTCTTCTCGTAAGCTATCTCAAATTGGGCTCTCTAGTGGATCCATCCAACTAGTAACAAGGCCCACCTTTCTAACCAAATCGTAATAGTTTTTCTCTTTTTTTATTTTGTGTCAAAGTCAACGGTCACTTGCAAAGTTTTTTTTTTTTTTTTCATCTGAGAGTAGATTAAGTTAACAAAGAGTTACAGTACAAGATTGATACCAAAGCCCACAAGGGGAAAACAAAGCCCACACGGGGAAACCAAAGCCGGAGGAACAAACAGATGTCTCCGGAAGCAAAGCCCTATCCAAGGGAAGCATTCATAAAAGGATAAAACGATTTTAGACCAAAATCCGATATAATAACTCCAAAGCTGCAATGTTTCTGAATCTTCCGGAAACTTGAGCACGAGAATATCGTTGCTGCCGCCGCACGCCGAACGATAACATCTTCTTTCTCCCCTGAAATAAGATGATAAGACCTCTTCTTCATCATCATAGAAACACAGCTTCATAACCCGGCAAGCAGAACCTAACGATTCTCATAAACTTCCAGATGCGACGATGACGGATAACGCTGAATCCGACCACTTAACGTCTGAGTAGAAACCAAATTGAACCAAGAACAGGAAACAAAGCTTAATCCCTCCAGAAAACACCGAGAACAACCAGAAAACGGTGGACAACTAGACCGGAAAACACCCTCAACGAACTCCAGCAAGACGGAGAAAAAAGCAGCTCTAAAGCAAAACACCAGATAAAGAGACTAAAAATCTCAGAAGAGAACCCAAAAGACCTAAAACAAAAAGTAGAAGTAAAATTGGCTCTAAAGCCGGCATACATGACAAACATGGACGATTCCGTTGCAAAAGAACCACCCAAACGCACAACCAACAAAAAAACCACTACACCACTGCTAAAGGCTAAAAGAAGAAGCAATTCTAAACCAAGGAACCAACAACAACAGAAGGAAAATGGACCTCAACACCGGCAACAACCGCAAAGAGGAGACAAAACACAGAGGCACATCACAGATCTAAGGACAGCCTCAAATCTGGAGCGGAACACACGAGCCACCCCCAAACCCACACAGGAAGGAGAATCCGACTGCAACAAGAACCACCATCTTCCACGAATCTGAGAAGTCAGCCACCAAAGATCTAGAAAATCTTCATCCATGGAAGAAGATAACTTCAATTGAAACACAAACCAGATGAAAGGAGAGACAGAGAGGAGAAACTAAAAAGCAAAGGAAAAGGGCACGACGCCGGAGAGAGGCTCCGAACGCCGGCCAAACGAAAAGCCGAACTTGAGATTTTTTTTTGGCCGCCGCTGGAGAGAGAACAGAGCAAAAGCCAACCAGCTGTGACGGTCACTTGCAAAGTTATGTTATTTGTTCCTGCCAAAATTCTAATTCATACTATACTATCATAAAGTTCAGACCTTTTTGATTTGATATTGGATCTGCTAAGGTGTGTGTGTCCACGATGGGAGGTTGTGTTTCAATATCAATGTCGTGTGATCAAACACTGAGCCAGGTTGGCCGTTGTTCGACTGAGAAAGCAAATTACATACATACATAAGCTGAAAGAAAATGTGGAAACTCTGAAGATGGCAACACAAGGATCTTAGGGATGATTTGCTAACAAGAGTGGTCTTAGAGGAAGAGAAAGGTCAAAGACGGCTTGCAACGGTATGGCTTTCAAATGTTGAGACAATCGAATCCCAAGTCAACGAATTGCTTGCGCCAGGTGACACCGAGATTTCCAGGAATTTAAAATCGAGGTTTGGTTATGGTAAAAAGGTCTTCAGAATGATCAAACAAGTCAAATATCTCAACTCTAGAGCAGATTTCAGGGTCATGGCCGAGAGAATTCCTAGATCTAAAGTCGAAGAGAGGCTTATCCACCCTGTCATTGGCATGAAGACGCTGGCTGAAAAGGTATGTAGCAGTCTCATGCAAGATGAAGTTGGAACTTTCGGTCTTTACGGAATGGGAGGTCTTTATGGGACAAAAAAAACTCGCTACACTCTTCCTCCAAAACAACAAGCTGGTGTATATCTCAGAACAGTTCTTTCAGTCGATGACAGAGCTTAAGGTTTTGGATTTATCTTCCAATGAAAGTCTCACCGAGTTGCCTTCAGACATTTCCAAGTTGGTTGCCTTGCAGTATCTTAACTTATCAAGAACAGGGATCGAGATTTTGCCAGTTGGCATAAAAGGATTGGAAAAACTAGTACACCTGAACTTAGAGCACACGCACAAGCTTAAGAGTGTTGTTGGGATATCGAATCTATTGAGTCTGCGGGTACTTGGGCTATTTGAGTCCAATATTCCTCTGAGTAACGGCTTAGTGGAGGAGCTGAAGTCCTTGGAACATTTGAAACTTTTGACTCTAACTCTAAATGATGCCATCCCAAGTTTGGTGAACTTTACGCGACACTTATCTCTCGATAAATGTATACCAAAATCCATCAGAATATCATTACTGGCAGGGTCAAGTGCTCTCCGTTTCCAGGAAATGGCATGTGGTAATACCACGGAGATAACGATGGATAGGCCACTGCAGCATATGACAAGTCCAAATCCTATGTACTTCCGAAGTCTCACACGTGCAGACATCGTGAACTGCGAAGGTCTACGGGATTTGACATGGCTGATGTATGCTCCAAGCCTGACTAATCTTCGTGTGGAAATGTCATTTCAAATAGAAGAGATAATAAGTAGAGAGAAAGTGAAGAAGATTGATGCAGAGAAGTTTACCACGCCCTTTCTAAAACTAGAATCACTCTCACTTCTCTTTTTGTATGAAGTGAAGAGTATCTACTGGATGCCTTTACCTTTTCCTGCTCTCAAATATCTAAAGATACTCAGATGTCCAAATCTGATGAAACTTCCACTCGATTCTGCAAGCGCCAAGGGCTGTGATCTTGTCATAGACTCTTATGGACAATGGTTGCAAGGTGTTGAATGGGAGGATGAAGCTACTAAGAACCGTTTTTTTTCCAACCTGAAAATTGTTTCCAGCATTTACATTTGGTTGTATTACACGACGTTCTGTGCTTGTGCCATCTTCTCTATGTTCGGAATTAAAGACACAGCAACAAAAATGTTCATTTTTATTTATTGGAAAGATGATAACAGGCCAAAAACTTCTCGCGAATTTCATAGTAAGCCAAAAAAACTGAAGGGATCATTCTCTTCTCCAACTATATTATCATAAGCTAATACGTAACGATGTTTCATTTGGCTTCTGAGGCTTTCTCATTGATACGCAGACTTTCAGCTTTACGCACAACCTCCTCTGCCACAAGCTTCACGTGACCGCTCGGATTGCTCTCCTCATGGTTCACTGAACCCACCTCCCATATTCTGACCGTTCCGTCTTCTGAGCCTGACGTGTATGACTCCCCTCCTGGCGCATATCGCACGCAGTGCACTGGTCCGTGGTGACCCTTGTTACACCCTGCAGTCACCGAAGTGGCTTAAAAGGCTACACGCAGATTCCTAAAATGAAACCCAACTAATCATTCTTTTCTCCAAAAACTTACCAATCTCCTCTCCAGTCTGGAAATCAAATCTATGGACCCACATATCTTCTCCTCCCGCAATGAAAGTCTTCCCGTGTTTCGGTTCCAAGGATGCCGATTCAACGTTGCAAGGCATCTCATAGCTCTTCAGCAAACCAAAACTAGGAAAGCAAGAGAAAAGCTCTAGCATAAAGGGGACAAAGAAAACGATAAAACTATAGCTGAGGATGCCTTTTAAATATCTGAAACTTACTTATTGGCGTCCCAAAACTTAACACTAGATCCATCAGCAGTAGTTATGTATCGCCCATCCTGACTTACTTCAGCACTAGTAACTGGGAACTTCGTTTCTAATGTTTGAACAATCTTGTCACTTCTTATGTCCCATAACCTACAGAAGATATATACCAAAAGGATGATGAGACCAGGAATATACTAGAGGACTGAGTCTAGACCCAGGAACGATGCGGTGACATACCTAATGTCACCGGTATCTGTGCAAGAGCTTAAGATAGTATTATCACTGTGAAGCCATTGGACGGTTCTAATTGAACCAGGAGAATTTCCAACTTCTTTTGGAGGTGCGTCTGGCCGATTCATATCGAATATCCGAAGAATTTTCTCCATTCCACCAGTGAGCAAAAGGTGAGTGTCCTAGAAAGTAAAGTTGTGCATTAAGACCACAATGGAACCAAAAATGAGCACCAACGACTCCAGACCTTCAAATCCTACAAGTACTTTAGAGAATCCCACCATCCATATCCCTTGTACCAGAACAATTGGCAATGTGATCGAATCACTCTTTGCTGGGAAAGATACTAAAGCTTACCTCTGAGAAGGCACATGCACGAACAATGTGCTTGTGTTCAAAGGAGTGCAATTCATCTCCAGTCAATGCATTCCATATTTTCCTGAAATAAGTTATAATCACAAAGAAAAAGTCTGAATCCCCGGGAAGTTACTGGTTCCCATCAAACTCGCTTAGCCATTTTCTCTCGAAACATAATCTTCCTCATAAACTTTAAGCTCAAAAGCAAACAACCCATCACCAGTTGCTATTAAAATGGTTAACTAAATCATTGAAACGCAAGAAAGATGAACAACATACGCAGTGAAATCTGCAGAAGCTGAGGCAGCACGCATAGCATGTTTATCAAGGCTGCAACTCCAAACTGCTCCCTTGTGTCCTTCAAAAGTCCCTATCCAGTCACCAGTCTCCCCATTCCTCAGCATTGGGTTCGAATCTAGATATCACACAAGTCAGCTGGAGTTACAACAATGAAGGCAACTCGTAATCCTAATTTCTCTCCGTCAGATCAACGACACAGACGATGAATAAGAGGCAGCACGTGATCCATGAACAATGAGGATCTTGGGTATTCAAATACTAATCGATCGACCCTGAATCTAATCAGGATCGGAAAAATAGGATCATACCTTTGCTGGCGCTAATGAGGAAGAACCCATCTGGAGTAACCGGACTGTAAGACACATCGACGACGGGACGAGAATGCCCGTGGCAAACTAGTGGAGCCCCCATCTTTCCCTTTCTTTATTCACTAAGGAACCCTATCGAAAAGCAACAAACATCTAAATCAATCAGGCGATTTACTCGTTGGAAGACAACAATCGATTGGTTTTTCCAATTCGACAGAAATCTTGTGATACCCGAAATTTATGAATCGTGTTCGATTCGCGACGAGATTGCGTTGAGGACCAAATCGGAGTCGTTTGATCGGTGCGGATGTATGAAACTGCCAGAGAAATCCCCTTGGAGAGGATCACAACTATAATTTTTTTTTTCTTTTAATTGGAAAAAGAAAAATGAGGGAAGAAGAGATGATAAAAGGAGAAACTTTTTATTTTTCGATGGCCTACGCAGAGAAGAACTCGCGGAGACGACGATGGTCGTTACGCTCGGAAATCAGAAACATGAAACCTTTCGTAATTTACGAGTAGAGCCTTTTATTTTAGTACTAGTGGTGATATGGCCCCAAATTTTCGAAGTTATTCCTTTAACAATTTAGACTTAACAAAAGCGGTTCAAAATGCACCCATAGAGACAAATTTGATCAGTCGCGCCCAAGTTACGTGTGAGTTTCGTGAGAACTTCAACCAACCACAATTTTATACTTCGTAAAGACATTTTATTCAAAGATAGGGACATAATTTCTTCGTACAGTTTTTTTAAAAAAATATGATTTTGATGTGTTGATTCAATGATTGATCAATATAAAATGAAATACCTGAATATACAGAACCTCACAAACAACAAACTGACGAAAACACACATTATGATCTCATGGTACGGCGTTTAGAATCTTGAGTCCTTTTCAAACCTGGATTTTTCATTATTTCTCCAAACGATGTTTATCCATGTGCATGTAATTATCCGACTTATATATTTTATTATTCAAATCTTGAAACTTATATGTATATAACCCTCGATAAAATGTAGTTGGTTTCGTATGACATGCATGTAGCTTTATATTCACTCAAATCTTATATATGGCCTAGAACCATGCAAGCCTGACTTTATTTTTGTGTTCGACATATTCGAATTTAAATTCCCCGGCCCGGAAAGAAGAAGAATAAAAACATGCCACTTGGAAGACATAAAGTCCGTAACAACTTGGAACACTTAGCCAGTTTGGAAGTAAAGCAATAACAGAACCATTAGTACATTGAAAGGTAAAACTTCATTTGCTCGTTTTGTATACTCTGGATTCAAGAGTAAGAAATATATAACATATATATATATATACACGTACGCGTTTTGACTGATAGAAGATTCTGGCACGACAATGGTATTTTGCACTGGCAAGTGCCATGGGTGTGGAGTGATGCGTGTAGATAAACAGGAGCGCGTATATCCTCCAATACGTCAGGAGCGAGTTTTGGACCTTTTGGTACAACAATGTAACTCTGTTAAAATACGTGTGCATGCCCGTTTCGACACATTAAAAACATCTCTCCACCCACTCCAACTACCTCAAGTAATCCTTTTTCGACTGCATTTCTATATTTTTTCTTAATTATTTTGAAATCTCGTTACTAAAATTCGTTACTATTATAGTGGATAAATTACTCAAGTTTTTTTTCGAATCAGGAAAAAAATCATAAGATTGAGACATGCTTTGATGTATATGTATGATTTTTGTTCGAAGATTAAGTAATTAATTTATTTTGTTAGATAAATTTGGATGCTGGAAATAAAGAGGAAGTTTGGGGTTAATGATAAATTTACGTTCGAAAATGTGATAAAGTTGTTTGACTTTGCATAATAGTTATCGAAGACCATCAAATGGGAAAACTGATGTGACAACAGAAAAAAGGAAAATTAACAATTTAGAACATTTTATTTTTGACTATAGACTTTAAAGCAATTTAAGCAGAGAAGATGTAGAGAATTGAACCTCTCTTTTGCACGGAATATAAGTTTGTTCTTGAGCAAGAAAATAAAAGACACAGAGATTTAACGAGTTCAGATCACGATGTGTGATCCTACGTCTCGGCCTGGAGTTTTTCCAGTAATCCACTATACCACAGATTACAAGCTTTTAGGTTTCTCTCTGCCTCCTTCTAAAACCTAGAGGAAATCAGAAATTTTGTGTTAACCCTAATTCCCCACATGCTTAGCTTTATATACTAAGTCAATTACAAAGATAAGACGGTTTAAACCAAACCGAAGCCCAAAGAAAACAAACCCGTTTCCTAGTGACTACCCTGTCGCGGGCCCAGTTATAACTCAATGATTTTCATCACCAAAGCCCAACAAATCTCCACCTTGATGACAATCACTCCAGAGTATAACATCTTCATCTTTGCATCCATGTGAAACTCCAGACAAACCAGCACCTTAGTGCTCTTCTAAGCCGAGAAAACTCAAGGCTTTCTCAAACTTATCCACCGGAAGAACCTTTGTCAACATATCAGCCGGATTCCTCTCTGTAGGGATCTTAGACAACTTCACATCACCGGAAGCAACTATATCCCTGATGAAATGCATCCTTCTTCTAATATGCTTTGTTCTCTCATGATGAACGTTGTTCTTGGCTAAACTCAAAGCACTCTGAGAATCACACCAGATCTCCACCGAGTCTTGTTTGAAACCGAACTCCTCAGCCAAATCCATTAGCCAGATAGCTTCTTTCGTAGCTTCCCCCAACGCCATGTACTCTGCTTCTGTCGTAGACAGTGCAACCACCTGTTGAAGACTCGACTTCCAACTAATCACACTTCCACCAGCGGTGAAAACATATGCTGAAATCGATCTACCTCTGTCCAGATCCGACGAAAAATCAGAATCACAGAAACCTTCAACCTTAAACTCCTTGTTCTTCCTGAATACAATCTTCAGATCCTGAGTACCTTTCAAATATCTTAGTACCCACTTCACTGCTGACCAGTGAACCATACTTGGCTTGCTCATAAACCTACTCACTAAGCCAACAGCATATGCTAGATCACACCTAGTTCCCAGCATCGCATACATAATACTTCCAATAGCATTAGCATATGGAATATCATCCATAATTGTCTCAGCTTCATTATCTTTGACAGCCGACAACTTAAAGTGCGAACCTATAGGTGTTGAAACAGATCTAGACTCATCCATATTGAATACCTGAAGAATCTTCTTGATATACCCGGATTGAGACAAAGTAAGAACTCCACCTTCACGATCCCTCTCAATATCCATACCAAGAATTCTTCTCGCAGCTCCTAGATCTTTCATCTCGAACCTGCTGCTCAACAGATCTTTCACAGTCTGTATCTCTTTCATGTCCTTTGAAGCAATTAACATGTCATCAACATACAAGAGTAGGTAGATAAAACACTTATCTTTACTCTCCTTTATGTAGACACAGTGATCGACATCGCTCTTTTGAACCCATGACTAACCACAAACTGATCAAAACACTTGTTCCACTGCCTTGGAGCTTGCTTCAGTCCGTACAGTGCTCTTTCCAACAAGCAAACATAATCCTCTTTTCCTTTAACCACAAAACCTTCTGGTTGCTCCATATAGATCTCCTCTTCAAGTAAACCATGAAGAAACGCAGTCTTAACATCAAGCTGCTCCAGTTCCAGATCAAAATTTGCAACAACAGATAGAAGAAACCTGATAGAAACATGTTTCACTACTGGTGAAAACACATCCTGATAATCAATACCCTCTCTCTGAGAATATCCTTTGGCCACCAACCTGGCCTATATCTCGGTTCTTCTACTCCTGGTATACCTGGCTTTAACTTGAATACCCACTTGCAGCCAATAACCTTTCTTCCTTTGGGTCTCTTACCAGCCTCCAGGTTTTGTTCTTATCAAGAGAAACCATCTCTTCATTCATACCTCCATTCCAGAAAGTTTTATCCCTACTTTCAATGGCTTCCTGATAGTCCCTTGGTTCTTCAGAACTCATCTCAACTGCAGCAATTAAAGCAAAACTTGCCAAATCATAATCATTGAAACGGTCAGGTAGCCTTGTTACTCTCCTAGTTCGATCTCGAACCAACTGATAGTCCTGAGGTATATCATCTGATTCTGAATCTCCAACAACTCCACCTGAAGATGAACCTTCACCTTGATCTTCAGTAGCCGGAACTGTCGATTCAGATGGAGGGTGTCGATCGTCACCAGTGGGGTTGTCGATCGATACCTTCTCTGCGGCCCGGTGTCGACCGACACCAATAGGTGTGTCGATCGACACCATCTCTGGAGTCGGGTTCTCCAGCCCTGTTTCTGACGCAGAAACACCTTCTTTTAAGTCTTTGAACACTTTATCTTCAACAAAGACTACATTCCTGCTTATCACACATCTTTCTTCATCCAGAAGCCATACCTTGTACCCTTTGACTCCTTCTGGATAGCTAATGAAAATTCCCTTCATAGCTCTTGGTTTTAACTTCCCTTGATCTACATGTACATAGACCAATGACCCAAACCTTCTAAGATGTTTATAACCAGGCTTTCTTCCCAGCCATAGTTCTTCAGGAATATTGCCATCTAAGGCCGATGAGGGACTTCTATTTATTTGGTACACAGCTGTGCTAACCGCCTCAGCCAGAATTCTTCTCCCAAGCCACTCTCATCAAGTATACAACGCACTTTCTCCATTATTGTTCGATTCATGCGTTCAGCTACTCCATTCTGCTGTGGAGTATATGCACATGTCCTGTGCCTCTCAATCCCATGCTGCTTGCAAAACTCATTGAAATCCTTGTTCACGAATTCCAACCCATTGTCTGTTCTCAGACACTTAACCTTCTTGCTGACTTGATTCTCAACCAGCTTCCTCCATTCACAAAACTTTGTGAAAGCTTCACCCTTAGTAGACAAGAAGAATACCCATACTTTTCTAGTGTAGTCATCAATGATAGACAGAAAATACTGCTTACCAGACAAACTTAGAGTAACAGATGGAGATCCCCAAAGATCTGAATGAACATACTTCAGTGCTTCCCCAGAATTGTGCTTCCCAACGTTGAAGCTCAGCCTTTTATGCTTTCCCATTACACAACTCTCACAGAAATCCATCTCTCCAATTCTCCTCTTGTCAATGATGCCCCTTTTTGCCAGGATCATCAGATTCTTCATGCTCATGTGTCCCAACCTTCTATGCCATAACACATGTTTCATCGCAGGCAGGTTCCTGGAAACACTAATGTTTGACTGTCCTGTCACAGTCTCTCCATCAAGCAAATACAAAGAACCACACAGTGAACCTTGAAGACCCATCTTCCCGTTCTTATAGAACCTTGTCTTTCCTTGCCTCCAGCATGATCAAACCCAAGCTTATCTAACGTACTTGTAGATATTAATTTCTTTTCAGCTTAGGAATATACCTGACATTTGTCAATGTCTTCACCGTGCCACCATATGCCTTGATATTGATAGAACCTATTCCTTTAACCTCCACGGAATAGTCGTCCCCTAGTAGCACTTGTCCAGAGTTGAGCTCCTCGAACTTATCAAACCAGTCTCTCCTTGAGGTCATGTGATATGAACAACCCGAATCAATCACCCACCTCTCATGATGCCAACTTTCTGAGACTGTTAATGCATCAACTCCTGCTGATTGATCAATGACCACTGCTGCCTCAGCATCATCATCATTGCCCATGCGCTTTTTCCTAGCATAACAATCAGTCTTCTTATGTCCTTCCTTCTTGCAGTACCAGCAGGTGATTCTTGAACCCGATTTCGACCTGCTTCTGCTTCTATCACCGGAGTTCTTCTGACTCCTCTCAGACTGTCTCCCACGAGCCACATATGCTTCACCAGCTTTCTGAGAAGTTGATATTCCCAGTGCCTTGAGCTCAGTCTCCTTAGATCTCGCTGCATTTATCACATCATCAATAGAGATAGATTCTCTACCATACTTCAATGTCTCCTTCATGGAGTCATACTGTGATGGCAAGGAGCTGAGCAATAGAATTGCCTGCACCTCATCCGCAACTGTAACCTTCACACTAGCCAACTCTGAAATAGTCTTCAAGAAGTCATCGACATTCTGATCGATTGATTTTGATCCATCCATCTTAAATGTATAAAACTGATACAGAAGATGAATTCTACTAGGTAGAGTTTTGGTATTATACAACCTTTCTAGTGCAGCCCAAAGATCACGTGCTGTTGTGCACTCCTCTGTTTTCCTGAGGACGTGATCTCCTAGATGGAGAGTCAACATGTTCATTGCGTTCTCAGCTCGTTCCTCCCTCTTGGCTTCTTCTTCTTGAAGTCTTTCTGCGAAATCCTCTTCAGACTCGTCCTTTTTCTTTACCAGACTTTTAGGCTCTTTTGCAGGTGTTGATAATTCATCCTTCAAACCTGCAAGTGATATATGAGCCGTCATCCTTCTTTTCCACAAGGAGAAATCTCCTTGCCCATCGAAGATAGCCATCTTCACCTTCGAAGTCTTCTTAGAATCCATCACGCCTTAATTTATCTCTGTTCAGACACGGTGTCGATCGACAATGAATGGGTGTCGGTCGACACTGAATGGGTGTCGATCGACACTGAACGGGTGTCGGTCGACACTAAACGCGACCCTTGATTCTGACCTCGCCGCCGATGCCTCTAACCCAGCAATCAGCCACACAAACAAGAAAACCTAGCAACCACCGCCGATCCTCGCTGCCCTTGCTCCCGAAACTAGTAAATCTGGCTCTGATACCACTTGTAGAGAATTGAACCTCTCTTTTGCACGGAATATAAGTTTGTTCTTGAGCAAGAAAATAAAAGACACAGAGATTTAACGAGTTCAGATCACGATGTGTGATCCTACGTCTCGGCCTGGAGTTTTTCCAGTAATCCACTATACCACAGATTACAAGTTTTTAGGTTTCTCTCTGCCTCCTTCTAAAACCTAGAGGAAATCAGAAATTTTGTGTTAACCCTAATTCCCCACATGCTTAGCTTTATATACTAAGTCAATTACAAAGATAAGACGGTTTAAACCAAACCGAAGCCCAAAGAAAACAAACCCGTTTCCTAGTGACTACCCTGTCGCGGGCCCAGTTATAACTCAATGATTTTCATCACCAAAGCCCAACAGAAGATATGCTCATGGTATGTTTTTAATTAGAAAGAAAAAGAATATAGGAAAACTTACTTTTTCAAAATTTTAAAGGAAACTAATATATTTTAACAAAAAAGTAAACAAATATTGTAAGGAAAAATAAATTAAAAGGATTTCTTTTTCTGTCCGTCACGGTCTCCTGGGAAAATAACAGAGGGAGTTAAAGCGTCAAGATCACCGGTGCAAGAGTCCACCACTAGATCATTGACGCGTGTCACTAGGCCCAACAAAAATATAAGTGGGCCCTCTCTCAATTGCTACGAGCGTAGTACGCTTTATATATTCGCTTATTTTAGTAGACCAGAGGAGAAGACCGTTGCCTCTACCAAAAACCCTATAAATCGCTACCCAAAGTCACTTCGTCTACGGCGATTCAGTGTCGAACCTCTGTCTTCCCTCAGATTCCACGGTAACACACTATCTGGTTCGTATTTTCATCATTTTTATTATTTATACGGTATTGTTTCTTATGAGTTGCCACAGATGCGGATAATTTGGAATTTGCTAAAACCAATGTCAAACCTACAAAATAAAATTAAGAAGTATTGTTTTCTTTTTTCTCTTGTTGATTAAAAAGGTGTAGAATTAATTTACGTTGAACAATGGATGATAATTTTTACTGAGCTGATTGAAACGTTAGATTCTTTTTTTTAAAAAGTTCTTCATCAAAAAGAAGAAAAATTAACTACCTTTTGCTAGTTTTGTGCATTGTGGTGTTTCTCTAAATGGAGTTGGGCACATTGCGTTTTCTTTTTCTCACAAAAGCAAAGACAACTGACATTTTGCTACTAAGTTACAAATCAAAAGCTACGAAGTTCTTCTTTTGTAATTGGTGGAAAAAGACTGAATTCATCACATTCTAGAAAAAATATATAATATGAAAAATGAGTTTATAAGAGTGGACAGTTTAATGCAAGATTTGAAGTAATTGGTATATGTTACACATCAATATATAACTTCCTTCTGTGGTTTAGGTCATTAATATCCCGGACCAGAGGCTAAGAATCAGAACTGAGAGAGGAGTTGTGGAGTCTCTGAGTGATTCTGTCTGACGAGAGAATGGGAAGCTCAAAGAGCCCATTTCGAGGGATCATAGCAGATATCAGAGGAAGAGCCTTGTGTTACAAGCAAGACTGGGTCGCTGGTCTCCGTCCTGGTTTCAGGTATTTTGACCTTATTCCACCCATTAAAACACTCAGATTTAGACGAGACAACAAAATCGTGAATTATATTTTTCCTGTTGGGATTTAACAGGATTTTGGCACCAACAACATACATTTTTTTCGCATCTGCGCTTCCGGTTATAGCCTTTGGAGAACAACTCAGCCGCGACACAGGTCTATTTCCTTGAGTTTTCTCTCTCACAATCGCTCATCTTTCCTTATGTTTCTCACGGTTTATTGTTTCATCTTTATTTGGTGGAACAAAAGTCATCAAGTTGCACACTTTTGGTCTGCCTTTTTTAATTTTTTATGGGGCTTTGGTTGTTTGCATTCTCTGAGAAACCCCAATTCAAAATCTGTTTTTTGGGTAATTACAGAGGGAGCGTTGAGCACGGTAGATACGTTAGCATCAACAGCGTTATGTGGGGTGATACACTCAATATTGGGAGGACAGCCATTGCTGATTCTTGGAGTTGCAGAACCAACTGTCTTAATGTACATTTACTTGTACAACTTCGCTAAAGGAAGGCCAGAATTGGGCAAAGAGCTCTACTTAGCTTGGGCGGCTTGGTGATCACTTCGAAAAGCTCTCTTCTTTTTTGATGTTTTTCTGTAAAGTTATGATTTTTCCTTAAATGGTATTGTTGGCTGTTAATTTGAAGGGTTTGTGTATGGACGGCTTTGTTACTGTTCTTAATGGCGATCCTCAACGCGGCTGATATCATTAACCGGTTTACGAGGATTGCTGGTGAGCTGTTTGGTATGTTGATCTCTGTTCTGTTCATCCAACAGGCCATTAAGGTATAAATACCAAAAAAGCTCAACCACCTTTGAATTGGTAACTATTAGTCAAAGCTTATATGCATGTCTTGAAATGGAATTGCAGGGTATGGTGAGCGAATTTGGGATGCCAAAAGAGGGGGACTCAAAACTCGAAAAGTATCAGTTTCAGTGGCTTTACACAAACGGACTTCTTGGCCTCATTTTCACCTTTGGGCTTTTATACACCGCTTTGAAGAGCAGAAAAGCGAGGTCTTGGCGGTACGGAACAGGTAAGGGATATTTACCTTCTCATGCTTTTGGTGATCATTCCTGTCTTAAATAAAAAAACAGGCCTTTAAACTCTGATTTCTTGTAAAGGATGGTACAGAAGCTTCATCGCAGACTATGGAGTTCCTTTGATGGTTGTGGTTTGGACAGCAATGTCTTTTAGTACGCCATCAAAACTCCCCTCGGGTGTCCCTAGAAGACTCTTTAGTCCTCTTCCATGGGACTCCGCTTCTTTAGAACACTGGACTGTCATCAAGGTTACAACACAACAACACTTCATTCTTGAATTTCATCATCTGAAGTCTGCACCTCTCTAAGACCTGGCTTTTGTCTGTAACAGGACATGGGGAAAGTCTCTCCGGGATATATCTTCGCGGCGTTTATACCCGCACTGATGATCGCAGGGCTCTACTTCTTTGATCACAGCGTTGCCTCGCAGCTCGCGCAGCAGAAGGAGTTCAACCTCAAGAACCCTTCTGCGTATCACTATGATATTCTCTTGTTGGGTTTCATGGTATGATCAATCAAGATCTCTTTCTTTCTCTGCAAGCTCACCTTTACATCATTGAATCTCTGGTTAAAATCTCCAAAAATGTGTGGTTTTTTCAGACGTTGATCTGTGGATTGCTCGGTCTGCCTCCTTCCAATGGAGTCCTCCCTCAGTCTCCTATGCATACCAAAAGCCTCGCTGTTCTCAAAAGACAGGTTTGGTTAATACTCGTAAAATCATTAGTCGGTGTTCAGATTAAACTGCTCTTACGGACCTTTTTGATTTTGGATGGTTTATTTCCAGTTGATCCGGAGGAAGATGGTGAAGACAGCCAAAGAGAGCATAGAGAAGAGAGCAACTTCTTCTGAAGTGTACGAGAATATGCAAGAAGTATTCATAGAAATGGACAAAAGCCCAATTGTAAGTAGTAGACTTATGATTCAATATTCATTGGCAAAAGAAAATTCAGGATTCAGAATCATAATCTCTTGTCTGACCACAGGCTCAGACAGACAGAACAGTGATAATTGAGCTGAAAGATCTGAAAGAAGCAGTGATGAAGAGCAATGAGGACAAAGGAGAGAGAAACGAGGAGAGTGGTTTCGATCCAGAGAAGCACTTGGACGCGTACTTGCCTGTTCGAGTCAACGAGCAGAGAGTGAGCAACCTTTTGCAGTCACTGCTAGTGGCAGGTGCAGTGTTGGCTATGCCGGCCATTAAGCTCATACCGACTTCACTTCTATGGGGATATTTCGCTTACATGGCCATCGATAGCCTCCCGGGAAATCAATTCTTCGAGCGCACAATGCTTCTGTTTGTCCTACCAAGCCGGAGATTCAAGTATGTGCTCTGTAAATGCTCTTTTTTTTTTTCAAAAGATAACCTTCAAAGACATGGGGCTGATCATGTAATCTCTGTTCAGGGTCTTGGAGGGAGCGCACGCGTCGTTCGTGGAGAAAGTTCCGTACAAGTCAATGGCTGCGTTCACAATGTTGCAGATAATCTACTTTGGGCTGTGTTACGGAGTGACGTGGATTCCGGTGGCCGGAATAATGTTTCCGGTTCCTTTCTTCCTCTTAATAGCCATAAGACAGTACATTCTTCCAAAGCTCTTTAACCCGTCCCATCTCCGAGAACTCGATGCGGCCGAGTACGAGGAAATCCCCGGCACTCCTAGAAACCCGCTCGAAATGTCTTTCCGGGTGAGTTCAAAGTAGACATTTTTCTTCTGTCGTTTATCAATATATCTAAGTTTGTCGAATTAATATGCCTGAGTTAACGTTGTTCTAGTCAACTGATACGACGAAAGGCGTCCAAGAGTACGATGCTGAGATTTTAGACGAGTTAACGACCAGAAGAGGGGAGCTCAAAGTCCGTACGGTCAGTCTTAATGAAGACAAAGGCAACCAGGTTTTAATTCTTTTTTTTTTAATTTGTTATATTAGACTCATCCGTGAAGTTGAATCGTAACTTTGCAGAAAATAATTTGACGCATGTTTCTTCGCTGTTGAAAAACCTGCAGATTTATCCCAAGGAAAACGTAGAAGCGGGGGACGATACATGACATGATATATTATATCCACAAAAATAATGAAGACCATTCTTTCAAGTTATTGACTATATAATATTATTTGTTAATCCAAACATACATGATATGTGGCCTTTTTTTTCCTTCTTAAACCTAAGATAATGTGTGTTTGTCAAGACTCGAGATGTTCTTCTTAGCAGTAATACAGAAAATGTACCTATTACGATCTCTTTATCTTCTAGTCCTCTACGCAATATATCAGAAAAACCTCCACTAAACTGTACGATTTCACTTCCAAACAACATATATTCGAGCTTCTTCTTTCTTCAACGTATACAGACTAGATGTATATATAATTACTAGATGTATATATAATTATTAATTATGAGTAGTTTAGCACCAAGGATCCGTGGCGCAATGGTAGCGCGTCTGACTCCAGATCAGAAGGTTGCGTGTTCGATTCACGTCGGGTTCAAATCCCCGAATCTTGGTCCTTAATTTTTTTATCCTTCAAAATTTTCAATTTTTTTTATCCAAGCCCATGGACCTGCGTATTGCGCGAGCTGTCCGTGAAATTCTTTAATCAAACTGTCCATGAAAGTTTTTTGTTTTTTTTGGTAGCGATAATTAAAACCAATATAAATCAGAAAATAAATAATTGAGGAGAAGGGTTCTGCGTCCGAGATTGATAGAAACCCTCGCTCCTTAAACCCTAACGCCGCAAAACTTCGCCGCCGGCATCTCTATCATTTCTCTCCAGACTTTGGTGGGGATCCGTGAGCCATGAATTACCGCTTCCAGAATCTTCTTGGCGCCCCCTACAGAGGCGGGAACGCCGTCGTGACGCAGAACACTCAGCTTATTTCACCGGTCGGCAATCGTGTCTCCGTTACCGACCTCAACAAGCACCATACGGTTACTCTTGAGCTCAATACCTCTTCCAACATATGTCGCCTCGCTGCCTCTCCCGACGGTACTTTCTTAATGGCCGTCGATGAACTTAACCGATGCCTCTTCATCAACGTGCCTCGACGGGTGGTTCTTCACAGAATGATGTTCAAAGGAAAAGTCGGCGCCTTGAAGTTCAGCCCTAATGGTAAGTTTATTGCTGTCGGGATAGGTAAGTTGGTGGAGATATGGGAATCGCCTGGCTTCAGTCGAGCGGCTTTCGCCTTTAACAAGGTTAGGACGTTTGCTAACTCTGATGATAAAGTTATCACCTTGGAGTGGAGCTTAGACTCTGATTATTTGCTCGTCGGCTCAAAGGACTTAGCTGCTAGGTTGTTTTGCGTTAGGAAGCTGAAGGGTGTCTTAAATAAGCCCTATTTGTTTCTGGGTCACAGAGATTCTGTTGTCGGCTGCTTCTTTGGTGTTGATAAAATGACCAACAAGGTCAACAGGGCCTTCACCATTGCTCGGGATGGTTACATATTTAGTTGGGGCTACAGTGGAAAGGATATCAAATCGAATGAAGCAGAAGATGACCACTCTGAGCCACCGTCTCCTGATACCCCAGAGAGGGCTGACGAGGTGATGTTGGAAAACGGCGTTGCTATTGGCACTGATTTTAAAAAACGTAAAGAGTATGAAGGTAGAGGTCGTGATTCGGATGATGATGATGATGAGTATATGCATAGAGGAAAATGGAGTTTGTTGAGGAAGGATGGGTGTAATCAGGGAACAGCAAAGGTGACAGCTTGTGACTATCACCAGGGACTCGACATGGTTGTGGTGGGGTTCTCAAATGGTGTTTTCGGTCTTTATCAGATGCCAGATTTCATCTGTATCCATCTGCTCTCTATATCTAGGGAGAAGCTAACAACAGCTGTCTTTAATGGGCGTGGTAATTGGCTGACCTTTGGTTGCGCGAAACTTGGGCAACTGCTAGTCTGGGAGTGGCGATCTGAAAGCTATATACTGAAGCAACAAGGACACTATTTTGATGTAAACTGTGTCACTTACTCATCTGATTCACAGTTCCTGGCAACTGGTGCTGATGATAACAAAGTGAAGGTATTAAAAGTCACAAAGACTTAGCTTTTATGTTGCATACCTTGATTTTCATCTGCTTCTGAAGATAATCATCCCCTGTTTTTTGATGTTGCATTTCACAGGTGTGGAACGTTACATCAGGATCATGTTTCATCACCTTCACAGAGCACACCAATGCAGTTACAGCTCTTCATTTTATGGCTGACAACCAGTCCCTCTTAAGCGCATCTCTGGACGGCACTGTTCGTGCTTGGGATTTTCGGAGATACAAGAACTACAAAACATATACAACCCCTACACCCCGGCAGTTTGTTTCCTTAACAGCAGACCCGAGTGGTGACGTCGTCTGTGCTGGGACCCTAGATTCATTTGAGGTAATTCAACTTAGGCATTTGCTGCTTACAGTCACATACTCACAAATACGGAATCGCAGTCGCTTTTGGTAAGGTGAATAACTTTTTTACTTGCCTATCTGCAGATTTTTGTATGGTCCAAGAAGACTGGGCAAATAAAGGATATTCTGAATGGGCATGAGGCTCCAGTTCATGGGTTAATGTTTTCTCCCTTAACGGTAAGTAAACTGTCGTACTCTCATATTTCTTTTGGTCCAAATATATTTTGTTTCTTGGCTGAAAACAATTATGTGAATAGTAGCTGATGACGTCGAACTTTTTGGAGTTATGTATGCTTCTGGCTTACGGTGTTACATCTTCCATGCCTTATCTAGTTCCATATTTCTTTCTCTGCAGCAAATTTTAGCTTCATCCTCATGGGACAATACGGTTCGGTTGTGGGATGTGTTTGCTAGCAAAGGCACAGTGGAGACGTTTCAACACAACCACGATGTTCTAACAGTTACTTTCCGTCCTGATGGCAAGCAGTTAGCCTCGTGTACGCTAGATGGGCAGATCCATTTCTGGGACACCGTTGATGGTGTGTTGATGTACACCATAGAGGGGCGTAGAGATATTGCTGGAGGTCGCAACATGACTGACCGTCGGTCTGCAGCTAATTCAAGTTCTGGAAAGTGCTTTACAACATTGTGCTATTCCGCTGATGGAAGCTATATTCTAGCCGCAGGAAATAGCAGATATATTTGCATGTATGACATCTCGGATCAGGTTAGCCAATTAGCTCTTCTTGGCCTCAAAAGTTTGACGCAGATTTTGGATACTCGTGCTTTGCTTATTAAAGAAACTCAGTCAAAAGTCTTCAATATTACTTTTTCAGGTTCTGTTGCGTCGTTTTCAAATATCCCGTAATCTCTCGTATGATGGAGTTCTTGACTTCCTGAACTCCAAGAAGATGACAGACGCAGGACCAATGGATCTCATTGATGATGACAATAGCGATGAAGAAGATGGCATAGATAAACAGTCTCGGGGGGATTTGGGTTATGATCTGCCTGGATCCAGGCCTAACCGCGGCAGGCCCATTATCCGGACAAAAAGCCTCAGCATTGCCCCAACTGGGAGGAGCTTTGCAGCTGCAACAACGGAAGGAGTTCTCATCTTTTCAATCGACGAATCGTTCATCTTTGATCCAACCGATCTTGACATAGATGTGACACCAGAGGTGAGCCTTTTGTAAATCGATTTTAATGTGTGAGGTTTCTTGTGTGTGTTAGCTCGATAAGCGGGTGGTGTTTTTTTTGTTCTGATTATTGGTTTTTAAAAGCAAAGGTAATGTGTTGTTTGTATAGGCGGTTGAGGATGCGCTAAAGAAGGATGAAGTGGTCAGAGCACTTGCTCTGAGTATGCGTTTGAACGAAGACAGCCTCATCAAAAAATGTATCTTTGCGGTATCCCCTGCAGACATAAAAGCTGTTGCAATCTCTGTCCCCCAGAAATACTTAGAAAGGCTTATGGAAGCTTTGGTGGATCTGCTAGAGAACTGTCCTCATCTGGAGTTCTTACTTCACTGGTGTCAGGTATGCTCGCTTTCCTCTTTTTTTCGTTGATCTCTCTCTGCCCAAACAGCTCTTAGCTGATCGAACTTTTGTTTTTCTTTATATGTTCAGGAAATCTGCAAGGCACACGGAAGCTCCATTCAACGAAACTACAGAAATTTACTACCTGCACTGAAATCGCTGCAGAAGGCGATCACCAGAGCCCACCAGGATCTGGCAGATATGTGTTCTTCCAACGAGTACACGCTTCGCTACTTGTGTTCTGTTCCAAACGATCATTGATTTTGTTTTAGGCACATCACTGTACGGAACTTTTGTAACCGAAGATTTTCTTCTTCCTTGGAGAAGCATTTTTGATATCTGAGTTTTGAGTGCACAAACAAAATGGAGCTAAGAACTTGAGCAATCTACAAGAACGCAAATCGCAAATCGCAACCATAACAAAAGAAGTATGAAAAAATTGAATATTTTTTATTTAGACAGAATCTTTTGAAACAAACAAAATGGAGCTAAGAACTTGAGCAATCTACAAGAATGCAAATCGCAACCATGACAAAAGAAATATGAAAAAATTGAATATTTTTGATTTAGACAGAATCTTTTGAATACGCGAAGATGAGCTCGCAGCTATGGAATTCTGGACTAGAACCTTAAAAATACAAACAATATAAAAACTATGCCTAGAACCAGAGCTGATGTCACTATAAGACCTAAACACTGAATGTAGTACATTTTGGATAAAAATCAATAAGACATCAAAACTTTGATTGAATTCATCATACACTCGGCACTTGGAACCTTCACGGAGTCCATCTGGGATACATGGTCCCATGGAACTCCAACCGGGGCATGTGAGCCGGGTAACTGGGAGCACTTGCTTGGCCCCTCACACCAATAAAAAGATTGTGCATGAAAGCATCAAAGTTGAGATCGATCATGGGATGGTGTTGCGGAAGCTGATAGATAGGGCCGGTCAACAATCTCTGTTCTGCTTCCCATCTCTGACGAGCGTTGATCATCTCAATGTACTCGGCTCTTTCCAACTCCTCCCACATGTGTTGCTCCCAAGGGTCCAACTTTGGAGGTGTAAAACCCGGATGCTCAGCTTTCAAGTGAGTCTTCAGCTGAGAATAGGTCCCAGAGAAATCGCACTTGTCCATAGAACAGCACCTCGGCCTAGCATTCATGAACCTCCGTGCGGACGTAGACTTCATTGTCCCGAAAACCTCTCCTCTGCAGTAAGGACAGTTGAGAGTCTTGCCACTGCAGCGGCTTGTGTTCTTGTTGTTGTTTCTGCGGTACTGCTTGAAACAGTTGGAGTGGCGGGCGCTTGTGTCACACATGTAAGCACGACATCCTTTGGAGAAGGAAGAGCACTGCAAGAGGACCGCATTGTGTGGCGGCTCCATGCAGATCACACACCTCACATCCTCCCATTCACTCACACTCTCTGCCTCAAGAGGTGACTCGGCTTCTTTTTGCTTCTTGCTCCTACAAGAGCGGAGAGGGTAAGGAGATACCCTGTTCCTGTTGCTCGAAACCGGCAAAATCCGTCTTTCCTTCAGCATCTCTTAACACTGAAAGCAACACAAAGGAGTTAATTCGACATCTATTTGCAAATCTATATTTCAGTAGAAAAGCCAGAGAACATGAATCAGTTTCTTCGATAGAGTGCAGAGATCACATAGCCTCGAATATAGCCAAAGAGTCAAAATATAATATCTAGGTACATTCGAATAGACACACAACCAGATGCAAATGCAAATCCATGAAACAGGACAAGGAAAATAGCTCAAATGAGTCTCTATTGAACACGAGCTAAGTCCTAGTGAACGTTACATTATCGAGAGACGATAAACAAATAGCAGAGAAGATGATGGTTTCAACTCAAAACATGAAAGAGAGGATTTTTAATTTACGGGTCAATTAAATTTGAAACTATTCACTTATTACAAACAGTTGTAAGACTTGTCGATCCTCTAATCAACGGGTAAACATTCGATTCTGACGCAGATTTCAGAGCAGAAAACAGATCAACTCGATTGCAATTCAACGAGCAGATGGAATTTTCGCCCAGGAAACCATAAAAAAGCAAAATCAAAGGCGTAAATTGATGCCCAGGAAAGTTTCTGATCACATCCACAAAACGCTAAACGACAGAACGTCATCGGATCGAGAGATTCGCCGACGAGTGATCAATCGCCCACAGAAAAAAAAGGAGAAGAAAAAAATAATAATAATAATACCTCAGCCGGAGAAAAATGAAAGAAGCTTTGAGAGAGAAAAGTAGAGAGAGCCTCGTAAAGAGTTTCGTATGAAACGGTGAAGATGGGGAGAGGAAAATAAAAATATGGAAGCGCGTGCGTGAATGTGAGTTTGCCGGTGCTGCTTTTATAGGCGTCGAGACGTCTTTTCAAACATTACCAAAATGCCCTGCTCTCCTGTAAGTCCACCCTCTCTACTTTCCTTTCCATTTTAACCACATTTGTCTTTTTGACTTCTTTGCCGTTGCTTTTCCTTTTAAACGGCTTCTAAAGTTTTTTTGTTTTCGCCAACATTCATTACGTGGCGTCCCATAATCAAACTATTCGTAGAATTGATAACCTATTATGGTATTTCTTTTCTCATTATAATATTATACATATATATATATATACACGAGAAATGGTTTGTTTATGTTCAGTCAAAATAAAATCAAATCACTCATATTTTGTTTCTATCTATATTGAATAAAAACAGACATAATATATATATAAGTTATATATTTCTAGCATATCAATTTTACATATGTTGGGATACGTATAGATGTTGATTTTAATTTTCCAATTCCAACCAATTTACAATTTCTATAGATACCTTCATATGTCTATATATATATGTGTGTTTAAGAAAAAAAAAAAACAGATAACAACAAATCATATTAACTTTTGGATTTTATATTTATCATTTTAAATCATTTCTTTTGTCTTATTTCCAAAACTGTGCTTCTTTGTTCTCTGTATCTTTTTAAAAAAAGATTATCTCTCTTATTAAGTTGGGTGAAAGAAAGAAAATATTTGACCAATATATAGCTGTCATATATATATATATATGCTATATGTATATACACATACTGTCTTTTTCACCTTTTGATTTATATGTATATACGTCTTACTTAGCATTTGAAGGTACTGTAGAAGATTATTTTGCATACGTGCAAATACATGTCTAGTAGAAACGTACTTACCATAATCCAAATTCCAAATCCCAATTTTTCTTTTTAGTGGCAGCTAATATGCAGGTAATGCAAGGAATCAGCCTCTGTCAAAATCAAACGACAGGCTTCCAACTATTATCAGAAATACTTTCATTCAAAATTTTCTTAGGGAGAAGTCTAATCATTGTGACAATACCATTAACTTGTTGTAAAATCAAGCAAAAAATAAAAACCTAGGTTACACAAATTAATATTGTGAACAGATTACATCGTAAACTCAGCCCAACTATTCAGTTATGTCGGCCCAATAGATTAAAAAAAAGCAATTCAACCCACCCAATCTAAATTGACCCGACCCGAAGCTTTTAACTGTGAAGTTGTGGAGACTAGAACCCTAAACCCGCGTCGGCTCTCTTTCTCTTTCAGCTTCTCTCCTCCATCGCCGACCATGGCCAAGGAGAAACTGAAGCCTCTTCCCACCTCTGATGGAGGTCTGCTTCACTCTTTCCTCGATTCCCTCTGGTCGTTTTTGCTGCTCGTAGCTATTTCACATGGCGAAACACCATTCTTTTATTTGTTTTGATGGATTCAACAGGTGAAATCGCCGACACTCCTTCCCGAGAGAAGAAGCATAAGAAGAAGAACAGGAAGCGAGCTGAACCTGATCCCGATTTGCCTTCAACAAGAGAGGCGCGTGATTCCGGTAATAACAAATTCAATACTTTGATTTCCGGTTTCCAGAAGAACACAGCTTTGTTCGCGGCTAGATTGTTAAGCTGAAGGCTCTGGATGAGTCCAGCTAGAGATTTCGTGTGCTCCAGTCTTACATTAGGGTTTATGTTTCATGATATACATATGTAGGTCTTGATGAAGATAGAGATGGAGTGCTAGTAGACGATGCTCATAACGAGCCAACAATGGGTGATAAATTCGAGAGTCTTAACTTATTAGGCGGAGAAAAACTTACCGGTGAGGAGAGTAATAGAGCTTCTGCTCCGAGCGATGATAAGCCTCCTACCGCAGCATCTGTCAATGTTCTTCTTAGACAAGCACTGCATGCTGATGATCGGTCTCTTCTACTGGATTGCTTGTACAACCGAGATGAACAGGTTCGGAACATGTCCTCTGTCTCACTTTTTACCTTTTTTGTATTGTTTGTTTCACTCTTGGTTTTGTTTTAATTCTTCCAATTCTGTATGCTTTACAGGTGATTGCTAATTCCGTTGCTAAGTTGAATTCAGCAGAAGTACTCAAGCTTCTCAATTCCCTTCTTCCAATACTACAATCAAGGTGAGAGTTGATGGAATACTTTTTTTTTTTTTTTTGTGTGTGTGTGTGGTCTGTTTTATGTGTTTGTTGAAGCTGATATTTATACATTCTTGCTTTGCAGGGGTGCAATTCTAGCTTGTGCGATTCCGTGGATAAAGTGTCTTTTGCTTACTCATTCCAGTGGGATTATGTCCCAAGAGTCATCGTTGCTCGCATTAAACTCCATGTATCAGGTACGGAGCGGCATGAGTTTATTGTACGACTGCTTGCCATTGCATGATGAATGATTGATATGTATTTGATTGGTTGCATGTGCAGCTCATTGAATCACGGGTATCAACTCTTCACACTGCCGTAGAAGTTTCAGGCGGCTTGGACTTGGTATGTATTGTATTACCCTAAAACGAGGAAGAATCTGATTTCAATGTGTAGCCTAGGGGTAGCATAAGATTTGGTGTATTGATTTCATTGATCACTTTGAAATTAAATTAAGCAAGGGAAGTCCTGAGCTCGCTTTGCATGTATAGCGCTGACATATGGGCTGTAAAGTATGTTACTGATTCGTTATTGATTGTGTTAATGGTAGATTGTGGACGACTTGGATGAAGAAGAAGATGATGTAGGTCCTGTGATCTATGAGGACAAGGATAGTGATGATGAAGAAGGACCACAGGAAGCAATGGAGACAGATGAAGAGGCAGACGAATCAGCGGATGAAGCCGCTCTAGGTGTCAATGAATTTGAAGATTTTGACGACATGAGCGACTGAGAAGACATCCTGAAAACGGAAAAAAATTTGATTTGTGCGAGGCTGATTGATTGTTTGATGTTAAGAGGGGCTAAAAGGCAACAATCTCACGTCAAGAAGTCATCCGCACGAATTCTGTAATACGTAGTGGTTGTGTTGATTAGACTTTGTACTGAGAAAGAGTTTGTTTTTTTTTTCATATAAAGAAAAAGAAATTTGACCGGAATATGAAAGGTGCATGTAAAAATATGGAAAGAGGAAGACTTAAGGTAGAGGGTGGAAAAAGTCAAGAATGGTTTAGAAAATGATGGATCATAAAAGCGAAAAGCCTTCCTTTAAAAATGGAAAACCATTGAATATAGAAGAAATTTGTTTATAAAGACATGATTGTAAGATGATGTTTTTGACAAGAAAGGAGAATAGTAAGAAATGGCGAGCAGACAGAACGAGGAGTTCAGTGTGAGGGCCGGCCAAATCGTGGGCCAAGCACAAGTCAGTGGTCTACTTCAATTTCCCCATGACTACTTTTTGCAATCGTTTTAATTTCTGTGGAGTATATGAACAAAAAATTATATTAAGACAAGAGTTTCATTATTTATGGATAAAAAAGTGTAACATGGAGAAATATCTGATGTTTGATATCAGGTGAAAAGGGATGATTGCAAAGTAGACGACACCAACTCTTCTCAAGCTTCAAGCTTTCTCCAGCAGGTTAACTAACACAAACTCTACACGTTGTTTTGGATTTTCTTTCTCATGTTTTAATAAGAGAAATAAGAATGGTGATTTTATCAGAAAGGGGAGAAAGTGAAGAGCATGGCACAAGGAGCGTCAGAGGCAGTGAGGAACACATTGGGGATGAACAATGCCAACAACAATGAATATAAGAACAAGAACCCTTTGGACAATAAGAATCCTAGCAACACAACCTGTCCAAGCATGCCTGGTCATCCTCCTTCCGATATCTAACATTTCCAGAAAACTCATCCTTTTGTCTTTAATCCTTTATAATGCCACTAATAATTGTCTGTCATAATAAGGGATATTACACAATGCATCCAAGCCAACACATGTTCACACTTATTTGGCTTTAGACATGTTCACACTTTTGTTGACCAAAAAATAAATAGAAGACATGTTGCTTTTAGTATTGGGAATGATCTTTCTATTACAAAACACCGGTTTACACTTGGGAAAATGGTAATTCCACCCCAGCCCAGCTACTTTTCTTTTCACATATTTATACACACACAACCACAAAATCCAACTATGGATACACAAAATTCAACTATGGATTCATCCTTAAGATCAGCGACTCTCTGCCCATTTGATGGCAGACCTTGCAAGCGCATCCATTGGATCAACGCACTTCTTCAGCAGAGGATCATCCCCTGGCAAGAGGTCCCGCATCTCATCTGACCCGAGAACCACCACGTTCACCGCCTGCACCAACAGTACCTGCAAAGCTATCCTCAGAAGGTTCCGTGCTCCTTCCATGTCATCTCTCTTCATCGCTTCTATGGCCGGGATCACCGTGTGCTCCATTGTCGCCTTGTCTGGAAGCACCGCCTCAAATCCCTGTTCATAAACAAGTATTCAGACTCGCTTAGACATAATGATAAGAGAGATGTCGTTCCAACGGACAAAACAGGATACTGACATTGCTCTGGAGTCTATCCTGGTAGAACCCTGCTGATAACGTGGCGCTAGTGGCCATGACACCTACTCGCAGAGGATTCCCAGCTTCAAGAGGCTTCATTTTCGCCTCTTTCAGCTCTTTAACAATGCATTCACCCATGTGAAGCAGAGGAACCGAACTCCCTTCACAAACCTCCTCATACCATGTATGTGCAATATGACAAGGCATTAAGATTAACTTAGCTCCACATCTCTCAAGAGATCTCCTTTTGTCCTTTAGATTTTCCACAATCTGCTTTGGATCCGCCGGAGTACCCTTTATTCTTTGGTAGAGAGAAGGATAAGAGTTCTCCTCGTATAAGAGAAGCTCCTTGTTGAGTTTAGGATCCGAGCAAAGCACGAAGGGTAAGGAGCTCTTACCATCTTCTGAGCTCCAATCCTCGAGTTTCCTAACAAAATTCAGAGTGGAATCAGTTGAAATGCCTCCGATAATCCCCACCGTGTTGGCCTGCCTGAGCATAGAATCTGCAGAAAGACTGTTCAAACTTTTTCTCGAATCTTCACTTAGACAAATACCCTTCTTGGACTCGGGGAGATTGTTGCTTTCATCCATCTGCAAGAGGATTGAAGACGGTGGCGTGGCTAGAACACGACTCAGTCTTACCCTACACGATATCCGGTTGGAGTAGCATACCTGAGCTAAACCATGAGATGGATTGGTGAAAATCTGAAGAGACATCACCAAGCTTCTGTCTGAAAAATGGTTTGCTGATAGTTAGTACTCCAAAGACACCTTTGACAGATTCCAACTTGTTCCCTTCGCACGAACCTGAATCTTACTTCAGATTCAAATTCCAAATAATGACACAAAGAGTTCCAAATCCACCTAAGATTCAAAAAAAAAGGAAAAAGATAAATGGAAACAACTTCTAAGGTTACACAGACTCGCAGGTATTCTGAGGGGAAGAACGGCTTTCTGGAGTAACTAAGATCCTAGAATCTGTAACAGCAACCCACTTTCTGCACTTCCCATCTGAAACAGTAGTTCTCCTTAATAAGACACAAGTAAATGTGTAGCTGCATCCAGAAACTTTATATAGAAGATTCTCTTGCAAAACAAATCTATGTGACTCATTGGGCAGGATGACTGATTGCCTCTATGTTTTTTAGATGGTAGAAACAAAAAGGAAACAGTACTAAAGAAACAGGTGGGGCATCAAAATGGAGTAACAACGGCCTCAAATCAACCCAATGCTTTTTCATTTGTATCATTCGATGAAAACCGGACCAGTAGTAGTCGCATCAAGTTGAAGTGAGGAAAAAAATCACCTCAAACGTAAGGCGATGAAATCAAGAAGAGTTGGTCTGTCTCTGTCTGGTTCCTTTTCCGTTTCTTGTGATATTTTTAAGTATTTCCTGCAACTTGTGGGCTGTCTTTGTTAGGTGGATTCCTTTATCTTCTTGTCCGCTACTGAATCCCCACATGGTCCATCACAGCCATCTAAAGGTCCAGCCGAATTTTATAAATCCCTCAATCAATGGAATTCTCAAGAGACGTGTCATGTGTTTATAAGAGATCTGCAACAGGGGATGATGATCTGCTGAAATGGACAGAAAATGCAGAAACAGCTTTAGGGTAGATATAAATGGAGTTACTTTGCTCACTTGAACGATTATGAGCTGGTTTCATAGAAGTCTTCGAAATCTTAACAGGCTAAAAGCTCCCAGTACACATACAACAAATCACTCACACACACACAAAAAAAGCGAGAGCTTTTTACTGAAGGAGAAAAATTAAGAGCAGCAAGAACAGGTTCAATAGGAACCAAGCTTTCATGTGAGACACGTACCAATCTGATTTTAACATGTAAACTGCGATATTACGTATGTTATATGTAACATCTAATTACCCAGCAAACAAATGTCAGGCATCAGATATGATGCCATGCCACCCCATTTCGACCCTCAAAACGCAAATGATCAACATCGAAACAAAAATTGGATAAACTTTCCATTGCAAAACAAAATTACAACTTTGTGCGTTCGCGAAATTGACAGAATCCTGTACCTGCTCGAAGACAAGACAGTCATCGAAGCGCCATTGTAGGAAAAATAGAATGAAAAAAAGAAAAGAAAAAAAAAATTGGACGATTTCTAAACTTCTCTTTTCTCCCACATCGGTTACTTTACTCGAAATTCAATTGTTTATATAAGTCCTCAAACCATTAACTGGACGTCGAGCTCTGTAACGAGTGCTTGTGACCCGAGTGGGGACAATAGGATGGTGGAACACTGGTTCGGCCCACAGGTCGGTTCTGTCGTGGCACTGTTCTGGGCTGCCCAGTCCAAGCTGAGAGTGGTCCGTGTGTGTCGAGCGAAGGCTTGGCTCAAACGGTTCCTAAAGTCGGAGGGCAATGCGTGAGGCTGGTTTCACAGAGCAGCGATCACCTTCCGCTCTCAGCAGTGGACGGATCACAGCTCAACGCTGCTCAGATCCACCATGGCTTGCTGGCTCGATACCCAGCTGAACCACCATTTTTATTTTTACATTTTCCTCCTTTATCAAAGGTAGTTTATTAAGTTCATTTGTACCTTACGGAAGAAGCAATGAAAACATTTTCTAAGCATAGCTTTTCCAGATTTAGTAAATGAGAAAAATACAGAACCAAACTCAAAAGATAGAAACTGAAAGAAAAGGGAAGCAAGGTACTACTACTACTACCCTCTTTTACTACACTTTACTTGTGTGACTCAGGAAGGAGCATGTCCATAGCCAGAATTGTAAATAGGAGAAAAACCAGTAGACATGTTCATGTTAGAATAAGGAGGCACCCCAATTGTGTTTCTAAGCTCTTGTAGCGCAGATTTCATTTCATGTAACTGAAGCAAACTCATTTCCTCCACCGACCATTTGACCATCTCACTCGCTTTCTTCATCTCGTCACCCTTCTTCTTCTCTTCCTCCACCTGACTCAACACCAAACTCAACTCGCTCCTCGCTGCTGTGTTTTCATGCGGCTGCCTTGGCTGCGGGGAGGAACTATTGTTTCTGTAGCGGTCCAATACGGAGTAGACGCTTGGATGGCCGAACGAGAAAGGCTTTTTGGCGGGAGAGAAAACGATGATTGCGATCTCTACACCGCACAAAGTGCATAGTTCGCTGGCTTTTTTGAAGAGACCGGCTCTGCGTTTCGAAAACGCTACTTGCCTATGGCTCTCTTTCTCTATCTTGGCCATCCGAATCTTTTGCCTTCCTGTGTTTCCTTTCTTCTTCGCAGTCATTATTGTCTCCTAAAACGTTTAGGTTGAAGGGATTGTTTTTGCATCCCTTTGTTATATATATATATAGAGACAAACATGGTTCAGTCTTTAGAGTGTGGTGTGGCATTATCAGACTTTTATTTGTAACAGCCATTTTGTAATTACTCTGTTTCTAATTTAATTTTGCTGATAGATAATGAAATCTCAAGATTTTTCGTGACTAGCAAAATCTCAATTTTTGTTAATGTTGTGATAAGGAAAGATTTTGCCATACATAATAACAATTTCCGACCGTTGACCTGGCTATATGCTTCTCTGAGGAAACCGATTTGCTAATCCCACCACATGTACATGTTTTTAATTAGTTTATGCCTGAGGAAAACAGAAGATACATGAGATGGTGGATTATTTGCTTGAATAAGAACTATATATAGTATACGACGAAGTTGACTTAGTTACAAGCTGACGATCGAGTTATTTTGACCCACTTTCACCTCTCCGTATTATTATTATTGTCAATTGCTTTTTTTTTTTCAATTCAAATCTAAAACGAGAGACTTGCATCTAATGTCATCCTCACTTACTCACCTAATATATTTGGTTACCGAATGAAGAAGAAGAAGATTTTATTTTTTAAATATAATATTGTCCTATAAAGTCAATTCTCGTGTTCGTTTCTACTTTCTAAGCTATTACTATTATCTATCTAATCCACACCATTTGTTTATAAAACAATAGCAATAAAAATGTATAGGCCATTTTGAGTTTTGAAAAGGAAATATAGGAGGAAAAAATCAACAGATATGAGTCTTCACGGATCTGAATATGAATTTAAGAGGATTATGTGGCGTTGAGATTCCGAAGATTCAAAGACGATATATATATTTTTTTTTTTTTTGGTTTTACCATGAATCTTTAATGCTTCGTAGAATAATATCATGATCATTCAGTGTTTACATTTTTAATCTTTCAAAATATTTCGTATATTTCAATTGGGTTCGGTTTTAATGATTTCTAGATTTTCTTTAATGTTCAGGGTTTCTTACAAAGTTGATTGTGTTTTGAAAAAGCATTTAAAAGAAATTTAATGTCTATGTTGTCCTAACTAATTTCACTGGAAAAAAAAAATACGGATTGTCAGGCATCCGGTTTTTTTTTTTTTTGACAACAAGATGAAAACCTAATAAATTACACATTCATTCTGAGCCAGTGTGGAAGACGTGAATCGATATGCACCAATTTTGAAGGATGAGTCCTTACTGTCCTCGCCAATTTGTCTGCTTGCTCGTTCTCTTTTCGAGGGATAAGGGTGATCCTAAAGTTATCGAGTCGATCCTTCCAGTATTGGAATTCTTCGAGATGAATCGAGAAAGCCGGCCACTCTAAGGGAGTTGAAACGATCTTGATCAAATCCGAACAGTCTGTCGCAAAGATAACTGTAGTGTGTTGTAGTGTACACATGCATTCCATGGCCCAAATCAACGCTTCAAATTCCGCATGAAGAGATGTGAGACTACACCGTATATTCCTCATACCCATCATATGTGGCTGTTGGCCGAAGTATTTACATACCCAGCCCTGCCCTGAATAAATATCTGTATCCTTTCAAGCTCCATCGACATAGCACCACCAACCTTCCTGTATTCTCGGGATCACCGGAGCCATAGCCAAAGCCTCCGTACCTCTCCCTTCTTCAGTCGTCTTGAGTGCATATGCCTCTTTCCAGAGGCGCCCCTCCATTACTGCCATTGCTAGAATATCTCGAGGGCTGCGATCCTTATTTGTGAAAATAAATTCATTCCTAATAAATTCATTCGGTTAAAATGTTATTTCTGCTAATACATTAATTCAGATACAAGTTGTTACGAAAAAGAAAATTGGAAACATCATCATCGAATCGATTAATCATAATAATAAATACTCAGTGGACCGACCTCATTTAAATAGTGAGGACAGAAATGAAAAAAAGGAAGAAAGTCTGAAACACAATGATTGATTAATCACTTATAAGCCTAATCACTTTTTTTTAGTCGTTTAGCTCAAAAGAAGCGAAGAAATCAAGGGAAGAGACAGAGAGAGAGAGAGATCCATGGAAGGTCTTCAAAGATCAACCATATCGTTCCGGCGTCAGGGATCTTCCGGTATAGTCTGGGACGACCGTCTCATCGCGGAGCTAAACAAACAGGCCACAGAGCAGAAAGATGAAAGTCAACGCGACGAACAGCCTAAGGCGATGATGTCGGAAGGCTCGGAGCAAGGGAAACCGATCGCCGGCGATGAGAAAGACAAGCTCAGGCCGATCAAAACCGGTGTACCGACAGCGGGAGGAATCGAGAGGAGTCGATCTAACGGCGGAGGAGGAGGAGGAGCCCCACGACATCACCGAACAACAGGAAGAGTGTCTCCTGCGGTGGACCCGCCGTCTCCGAGGCTCTCGACATGCGGTTGCTGCTCTGCCTTTGGGAAGAAACCGCCGGGGAAGAAGAACAATCCGAGGAAAAGGCCACCGAAGCGCAGATCGAGGTAGGCATTATATATAATATTGCAGACATTATATAGTATACTGTCTTTTGATCCTTTCTTTTTTGTATTATTTTTCTTTTCCTGTGTGCTCTTCTGATACAATCTTTATTTTTTATATTTTCTCCCGTTAAGCTTATAGATCGCAATACTTTTGAATTCTCTGGGTGATTGTAAATTATCTGTCTTTTTATTTTCTATCGGACAAATTCTATTTCTGTACAATTCAAACCTCGACTTTCCCCATTTGGGGATCCACAATCTATGGGCGAGTTTTTAGATTTAAGAATGTTCCCGAGAAAAGAAAAAATCAATCTTTTATCACAGAAATGAAACCAAACCACTCACTGAATCTTCTAGGGTTTCGGATTTGCCAGCCGCCGGCAGAGAAGGCGGCGGTTCGTAAACAACAAAGAAGTTGAAATTGTATTTGAACGTATCAATTTGCGTGGTTGGAAAACCGACGGCTGTGATCAGATCATTCCTTTTGTAATTTATAATGTTAATATTGAGCTGTAGCTTATATATTTTGCTTGATCACGCCGAAGATGAGGACCACTTCACCGCCGTGTCTTGTCCAGATAGAGCGAGACAACAAATTTTCATTTAAAAATCTATAAATGTTCAAATAGCTGTCTTAGTTTGTGGTATGATCTGTCTTAAATTGATAACTATTCTTTAGTAAATGAAAATGTTGAATCTGAAAGAAAACAAAACAAAAGAAACTCTGCAGAAGACATCAAGGTTCCATCTTATTAGAGAGTTTAACAAGTAAAGAATCAAAACATTACATAGCGAACTTCTGTTGGAAGAATCTGTCTGTCATTGAGGCCCGAGCTTAGGACAGCCTTCAGCTAGAGGCAAGTCCAAGTTGTCGACTGTCCTAAAAGTGCGTGGTACCATCTTATCAACGTAAAGATTACCATCCAAATGATCGCACTCATGTTGCAGAATCCTTGCTTGCCAGCCCGAGGCACTCACTTCGATCCGCTTTCCTTGGCGATCGTAGCCTGTCACTACCACTTCAAGGTATCTCTCCACCAAAGCTCTGTATCCATCAACACTCAGACATCCTTCGAAGAAGAGCGCTTTCTTGTTGCTACTCCCTTTAAGCTCCGGATTCACCATTACCTAACAAGCAACCCCCAAAAGTAAAGTTTCAGACTTTTTGTCTCAATTTTAACACAACTCCAAGGACTATATTCTCTAATACCATGAGATCAAAGGGACGCCTTTCTTGAGCAAGAATCTCCTCCTTTGGCGCGTAACTTATATACTCCTTTGTATCTTCCAGAACAATAATCTGAATCACCATGAAAACCGATTCAATCATCTTCGACTTTAGAAAAGGAGAAATCAGGGAAACCATTAGGCTTGCTTACTCTTAAGGGGACACCAATCTGAGGAGCAGCGAGGCCAACTCCAGGAGCCAATCTCATAACTTTAACCATATCATCAATTATCTTCTGGATACGCTCTGACCCGATATCTTTCGGGTCAACTTCTCGGGCCTTCTCGTGCAGAACCGGATCTCCAGCTGCCACGATATCCGGTAAATCCACTTTCTTCTTCTTCTCCCCAAGACCCAACAGCCAACCGGCATTTGTCTTCAAAGAGGAAGAAGAAGAAGAGAACTTGTACAGATTACGGTTCAACAAGTGCGAGGAACCGGGTCTTGAAACGGGGAATCGGATCGAGCGACATGTCACGGCGGCGGAAACCGGAAGTAGACGAAGTGAGAATCTGAAAAGGGTTTCCATGGCCGTCGCTTGCTCACAGGGAGTCCATCATCCATCGGCTCAGTTCTTGAGAGATGTCTTTTTGGGCCTGCTACAGCTATCGTCTACGGGTCTTTCGGCCCATTTTCTTACCAGCCCGATGTGATTTGTCTCTCTTTCTCCAACACATGTTTTGATGTCTAATTGCTAGTCTAGTCATTGTGTTTACTGTTTAGTTTTGATGATTTCATGGGAAGATTATGATGATAGAGTGAGTCTAGAGAAATACCCTCAAATACCACACTTTCATGTTTTTGTGACAAAAATACCACACCAATGTGAAAATGACAAAAATAATATTTAGTTAATGGTTTAAAGATAATTAAACTAATAAATTTGGGTTCAAAAGTCATTAATTAGAGTTTAAATTTTGGGTTTTAAGGTTTAAGGGATTGGTAAGAAACATATGAAAATAAATGTATAATAGTCTTTTTTCTCTTCAAAAAATGTTATTTTTGTCATTTTCACCTTAGTGTGGTATTTTTGTCACAAAAACATAAAAGTGTGGTATTTTTGAGAATTGCCCTAAATTTTATATTGTAACTAAAAAGATGACCTGGTAAAAAATAGTTTAAATTCAAAATTTTCAACTCTAAAAACTTTACAGAAATTTTAAACTGTACGTAAGTTCATAAACCATAAATCTCAAACAGTAATTCTAAAAAATTAAAACTAAAGAATCTGGTATATCTCAACTTTTAAAAGGGGGTCCTATCTTCTAGTTTAGAGTTTTAAAAATATTTCTTTTGCTAATTATCCCTAATTTTATTTTGCATTAGTGATGTTATCCGGAGCATTCCACCACAGTTCCATAACGTAATGATAAACTAGCGATCCAAATATTTAACTATCAATCTACTTTAAAGAATGGATTGATGTTTGATGATGGCCAATAACGGTTCAGAGTCAAATTGTAATAAACATATATACCACGTACGTTGGGCTTGAGCAAATAGTTTATTAATTTTGGTACCTGTTGGTAATATGATTCAATGGATCTGCCTAAAATTTAGTATAGTTCGGTTTGGAGTTAGGTTAGATGCTAACTTAAGCCACACGATCTCTTCATTGATCTTCTTGGTAAAGGCAAAACAAACCAAAAAGCGGGAAGGGTGGTTACCGGAGCGGCGACAATAGGGAGAGAGGGCGGTGAGTCAAGGAAGCTAATCTCCTATGCTTAAGCCGTAATTCTTTCCGTGTAAACAACTTTGTCACAGTTTTATTTTTGGAATCTTGCTTCCTTCCTTGTTTCTCCCAATTGACAAAGTCAAATTCAATAGTTTGGCAACATCTTTTACATTTCGTCCAAGCAGAATCTTAGATTTGATGCTGTATACGTTTATTTTCTTAATACACTTACGCCAATGTATGTATATTTTTCTAATAAATATCGATAGTATCCGCTTTATTTTTTTGGTAACATATCTCTATAATATTATTTGAGAAGTCAGTTTCCTACGTGTCGCGCTCACGTTAATTCTCACGAGGTTGATTACAGAGATACCCTTAATGAATTCTAATTATTATATTAGTTTGCCATTACTTAACCTTTTAATATATTTTTTGTTTAATGATTTTTTTTTTAAAAAAGCACATTAATAAAATGAATGAATTTTAAAACATAAAATAATTTTTGTATAGGTATAAAAACGAAAAATTAAGAAAAGGAAAAGCTCTTTTATAAATCATATTAAAAAGGAAATAACTTACTTTTAATGAGATAATTTTTTTATTTATTTTTAAAAAGGAAATTTTTAGTTTCTTTTTTTATAAAATAACTATTAATATATTGAAAAATGTTTTAGAAAATAAAGGAATTTAATTATTTCTTTTAAGTTTTTGCAATGTTCTATTTCTTATTTACAAGTTTGATTTTTGAAAATTTTCTTTCCAATTTTCGCAATTTCCTTTTTATTATTTAAAAATATATTTTATTTTACTTCTCAATAACTATTCATTTTTTAATTATTTTTCGCTATAATAGAAATTTGTTTTTTAAAAAATATATATTTTATCAAAATATATTTTTATAAATTCAAAACGTTTTTATAAAAATACATGGAAGTTTGACTTTCTAAATTTCCTTTTTAAAGTTTTTGGAATTTCCTATTCAGTTTTTAAACTTTTTGAGTTAAAACTATTATATCGAATACAATTATTAATTTTTAAAGGTGTTTACAAGAATAATAAAAAAGAATATCCCAATATTAACTAAAATTAAAAAAGGAGATATCCACATACCTAAATCTAAAAGTAAAAGGAAAAAATCTCAAAGTTTTTTTGTTTAATTTCTTTTTCTTTAGTTTTTGCAATTTCCTTTTTCTTCTTTATCAATTTATTTTATTTTACTTTTGGATAACTATCTAATTATAATTCTTTTGCAATAAAAGTTTAAGTTTCTAAAAATAAAGGGAAGTTTTACTTCCAAAATTTTTCATTTTAGTTTTTGCAATTTCATTTTTATTTTTTACATATTTATTTTATTTTACTTTTTCATAACTATTCAAGTTTTATTTTATTTTTGCAATATAATAAATTTTGAATTTTTAAATTTCTATTTTAAAAATTTTGCAGTTTCCAAAGTTAAATCAATGTCTAATCTGAAGATTCTTATTATTGACAAAGAAAGGAAAGCCACAAAAGGACACAAAAAATGTTGTTTATGAAGAAATATTATAAAACAATAAATAATTTAAATTATGTTTTGTTTATGTTTTCTTAGATAAAAAATAGTTGATTTTAGAATTATCAATTTTTATAATATGTATTATTTTAAGATCATTTGTTTTAAAATTACAAATATACATCTACCATTTCCAATAAAAATATACATCTACTTTTTCTAAGGAGTACACAGCTTTATTTTAGAATCGCTAGATTTGTGAGTATGGTGGTTTAGAAAGTTAAAAGATCAATTTATAATTATATAAATTTTGCCTAATTTTATGGGTCTAAATTGGTTTAAACCCGCTAAATCAAACCTAAAATTTTGAATTCAATATTTAACTGATCAGTAGATTTACAAAAAAATAAAAAAACCAACACATGTATATAGAAAAAGCCGAGAAAATAATATTTTTTTATCAAGATAACATAAAACAATCAAACTAATCTTAATTAACCATATTTACAAGATGTAAACAAAAAAAAAAAAAACAAAAACAAAAATCATATATGAAAATTGAAAATTTTGCCAAATAAAGTAATCCAAAACAATACAAATCATTATAATTTAATCCAAAACAATAACCATAATTAAAACAACTACTAAAAGTTATATAACATTATTTCATATTTGATCTTAAAACAATAAAAATTGCAAAAACAAACAAAATTTAAAAGAAAAAATAAAAATAAGAATTAACTATAAATATTCAATCCCGTGCATATGCGCGGGTGAGTCACCTAGTATATTATATGTAATTTACTAATTAGCCTGGAGATGTGGTATCGCTTAAAAAAAAAAAAAACACTAAATTTGTAAAATCAAATTAGCTGATCACTGTGTTGGTCAATTTCATAGCATACCTATTAGTAATGTTTTTTGCAGAGAATAAATTTGAGTAGAATTAAAAAAGACTAAATAAAGTAGAGGCGGTCGGTGGTTTCAGGATGGTTCCTCTGCCTCTGAGTCGCGTATGTAATTTGAGATTCAAGATTCCTTTCTTTTTTATTCCTTCAACATTCAAATATGGTTGGTTTCCTTAGAGAGAAATAGTCTTATCGTTTCCTTCAGATCTAATTGTTTCGTATAAAAAATGTATTATCAAAATTCCCCTATAAATAGATAGGTTTCGGAGCATCCTAAATATCAAACAATTCACTCTCTTTCCAAAATCAAACCAGGAAACACAAGCACTCATACATATCAACCATGAAGAACAACAACAACAACAATATGAAGATGAGTTCGGCAGAAGAATGTGGTAATGGTACTACTAACATCGTTATTACAGAGACGAGGAATAAGAAGGTAGAGAGGAAGGCATCGATGGACGTGGACCAGTGCGCCGAAGCTTTCATAACAAAATTCAGAAAGCAACTTCTTCTCCAGCGTCTCGAATCCATCGACAACATGCTCTCCCGGGGCCTTTAAAACTATTTTATGAATACACACTTGAAACTTGTATGTATCTATGCATTACAGCTCATGTATTATTTCTTTCTTTTGTATGCTGAAGGTCTAGTATGCATAATGCATTATTTAATTTGAGTGAGAATAATAGTCATTTTAAGTTGCATGTCAGTATCATGCATGAATTTTATCATGTATGCCATTTATATTATTTGTCTGTTATGAATTTGGGTAAATAATAACTCTGATGAATATAAAGAAGAAGAAAAAGAGCATTGACACATTTAGTAAAATACCCTTTGTATATGATTTTCTTCTTTATTTGTGAAGATCAATTCGATACAACTCTAAACGTTTTCAACATTAAGCCTAAAAATCCGATATTACTACAATTAGGTGAAATAGTTTATTCTTTTTCTTACTATATCTTCTCATCACGAGGTACTTTCTGCTTGTTCCAGACTTCCAGTAGATATCCATTTCAAAATCCACTATGATTCTCATACAGTCGCTTTGAGTTCCTAGCTATCTGAACTGGTCCGAAGATTTCAAGTTTCATACGAATGAAACTAGTGTGGTTCATAAATTAAAATTTAGTATAATTTTTATGATATCGCTAAAATAAATCGTCTGTCAGTTCTGTATAATCAATATAACTATAGATAAATACTCTTTTTGATTTAAAATATCATACTGATTTTTAATGAATTTATTAAAATACAATCAATATATATATTGTTGTTATTCAGAAATATTGAGTTAAGCATGTTTAAAATAGGACCTTTGATATTGGTAACCCTATATATAATTGTATCATAAAAAAAAACTATCATTTCGTCACCAACTCAGAGTGGTCTTTTTATAAAGTCAGTTCAACGTTTATCTTTGAATATGTAAACAACGACAATGTTTAATGAAAATAAATGTTTTACCCGACAAAAGAAAAATATCTATGCTAACACGTCCATCACAAATATCGGATCCCACTCTAATTTCAGTTAATTTAAACGTCGATATATGTATATTTATGGATGAGTTAGCAAACTAGGTAATTTTTAAGTTTTTGTTGTGAAAATATCTAGTTCTCCTCTTTATGTTATGTATGAGGTAGTTTTAGGTGGCTAATTCAACTTGTCTCTAGAACATTAAAAATTACATACTATTTCACAAAAGCCAAAAAAAAAAAAAATCCAATTGGTAATTAATTACTCAAAAACTCTATAGTATATATCTGTATGTTACGGCACAAAAGCATTGAGTGATTTGATAGGAACCAACTAAATCAATATACATATGTGAACATTAATTCTCTTGATTATATTATATAGGAAGAAGAGCGAAAAGAATGATCACATTCACTGATTCACGTCGGTCTATCTTATTCATTACACCCAAAGTCAAGCACAGCAATTCACACACACACACACACAAATACTACAAAAACAGAGATCGTTAAGGGTGGACCACTTGGTGGATCTGAGTCTGCGGTTGTGGTTGCACCATTTGATGGAGTTTGACTCTTGAGCAGGACCGAGCCATTCCTCCCACGAGGGGGACAACAGGGAGACTATCACAGTTGCATATCTCGATCATGAAACCATCAGGGTCGTGGAAGAAGAGCTGGTCCACTTGGATCCCTCCTTCTTCTACTATCGACCTCGCATACTCTATCTCCATTTCCTCGAGCTTCTTCTCCACTGCTCCCATACTCTCGCACTGCATTTCCACAAATAACAGGTCTTCTTCTTTACACCAAAATTTGTAACAATAAAAAATATTTATGCCCAAAACAGAGCAACAGCTATAAATAGTTCTGAAATTGGAACAAAATATTCATAAATTTAGACAAATTTCTGGAGGGAGCTTTTTCTTCTTATCTTAAGAGAAAGCTTGTATATATGCACCTAAATAATGTTTTAGGGTTTAAAATGCACATGCATAAGTAAAGACAAATATAAAAAGGGGGCAAGTTGATCAGAATGATAAAAAAAAAAAAAACCTGGAAAGAGATATGATTATCTTTGGGATTGATTACGGTTTTCTTGGGAAGTTTCTCAGGTTCTGGGGAACGCAAGAGATGTATTCCAATTCCATGTCCAAACAACCTACTCCCAAAACATATTTAAAACTCGTCCTTTATATATTCCTTTAAACTCTTTCAAAATTCATATACAAAAATAGTTAAGAGTGTCTTACCAAGCGCCTTCAAAATTCAATGATTCAGGTCTTCGAATAGGGAAGAACCCTAACACCTTCTGATAAAAATTCATCGATTCCTCGACGGACCGGCACAAGAGAGACACATGGTTCAGTGACGTGAGATGGAGAGGGTTTCCTGTGTTCTCCTTCATTTTCCCGGGAAATCAACGATCCAGATACAATGGCGTCGACGTACGAGATTTGATTAAATGAGACGATTGCAGAATGCTATGTATGTAGTTGTGGGTGTATATATAGAGATGTGTAGAAGAAAAGTAAATTGGATAAACACGGAACTTATCTGATAATCAAATACATTGGCCATAATAGTGTATTTATAGAAGGCCTCTAACCAAATGGCAGATTGTGGATTTTTAGAAAACCTAACCTTCACTCTTAAACGTTCCAAATTTTAGGCCTATTTACATCATATTTTATTTAAATTGGTTTGGCCTTTATAGGATTCGGATAAGTTTTTAAAAACTTGACATGATTAACCGTAAGTATAAATAGAAATATAATCTATGTTGTTGAAAAGAAAACAGAGTCATATAAATGCAACTCATGATCCAAATGAGGATAATCTTTTATAGTACGTAAAATAAATGATTTAGAAAGTAATTAAGAATGTAATGAACAACAACTAGCTACTACATAGTAACAACTACGACATAAATAATTGAAACATGATGTGATTGGTAAAAAGGAAAGGTGGAAATATGAAAATTGGGGGGTTACAGACGGAAAATGTTGTGATCTTAGCACTGTCAGGATGAGTTCGACACGTAAGAACCCAAATAAGCTGACTCGGACAATCACAACTTCTAGTTTTCTCCTTTAACTACAAAAAAAAAACAAAATTCATGTTTATATAAGATTTAGATTAAGATGATACTGGGCACGTCAGCAATTACCAAACGGAAGTCTTTTGTTGTTTTCTGTATAGAGTTTGGTCTTGTGTTGCCGTGTCCAGATCGATTTGTGTTTGCGATATTTTGGGATGGCTGTAGACAAAGTCAAAAGGAAAATTACCTTAGGTGCATGCAACTATTAAAATAATTTTCCTTTCAAAAAAGAAAAAGGTAGAAAAAGATAACTTAAACATGCCTCGGTAAACAATATATTTGGTTTTGTTATTTCGTCGTTGATAATGAGTCTAAATACTGTCAATAAGTAAAAACTAGTATCTTTTAAAAACAATGGATAGGATAATACGAACAGTTAAACTATACGAATTGAACAGTTACACTGTTAGGAAAAGAAAGACGGCTGAGAGCCCCCTTTGGATTTTAGCCTGACTTTTACGTTTTACCTAATCTCGCATGATCTTATAATTTCATTTTATAGTTTCATGCCCCCATAAATCTACTATTATATTATACCAGACTTTGTTTTGGAATATAGATAAGTGAAAAACACTTTGTACATTGTTTTAATGGTGAAATTGATTTTTAAAAACTGATTATTATATTTTAAGTGACCGTAGATAAAATCTACACATCTACACTTACTTTCAACAAGAACCCACAATACACAATTTATACTATTACTTTGCATCTAGCCATCCTTTTCTATTGTCGAAGGGCCGATAAAATCTAATATGGAATCCAACTCAAATTTAATATAGCTTTTCAACATTTTTTACTCTCGTTTTCAAGGTTGATTTAAATAGTTTTGTTCAACTACAGAGTCGAAACAACTAGTGCATGCATGTTTAGATACATGTTTAACAAGCAAATGGTAGGGCCAATTAAATGAATACGCTTGAACCTCTGGTCCTTCTGTAAAATGGAAGCACAAAAACCAAACAATACCTTCAAAACGATAAAAGAAAAATTGTAAAAAGTATTTCACTACTATGCAGAAGTTTCCATAATATCTTTTATTGTATGGCTAGGGGAAGTTTCAATCTTTCTTCTTCTTTAAAAGCAAGAAATTAACTAATGTCTGAGATACAGACAGATTGTGATACGTTCTTTTCTTTTATACGGTAGCAGGAAAGCCTGGGAAGTGGACGTTGAGTTGCTTATCTTGACTGTGAAGAAGAAAGCGAAACCGTCTTCTATAGGTAAATCAAATCAAAATGCTTTTGGTTTGTCCGGAAAAAGAGGAAATCAATATGAGCTGATTGATTGATCGAAGCGTACGCAGTTTGACTGATCCTCACAGCTTATCCAGCACGCGACAACGATTGGTCATACTTTGCGTTTACCACTTTTGCGCTCCAGCTAAGATTTACAACTAAAATAGATCATACTTAATTCTGTGAGGCTATTAAATGGAAACATGACAATCAAAACACTATTATCTGTAAGGTTTGTTCAAAAAAGGACAATCAAACCTAATGTTTCAAAATTAGACATGTTCTGAGACCAAGATCCACTGTGCTAGTTTTATCTTAATACAGTTGTTTTGATTGTCAGGTTTTCCATCTAAAAGCCTGTCGGAATTGAAACCCTTCACGCCTAGCTTGTGGAAGAGTCCTTTATAATCAGCCCGACTTGACCCCGATAGTAGAGAACCTGTATCCTCGAAAGCAAATCAAAATTTCAATGACCAAGCTGCTTAGATGCTACTTAATTTCCCATTAACGAACCTAAAGGTAACTCCACACGCGGGATTAGTCAAACCCTGCTTCTTAGAGGAATTTTCACAAAAGCAGCTAATTAGGAGGAATCTTCAAGTTAAGATTCAATAACCATCACCACACTAAATTGCTTCATGTCTGATCGAACAACAGCAATATTGAACAGTAAAATATTTGATAGAGAGAAGTGATACAACAAACGACATTCTGTTGAGTGTGTGGTTGGTTTGGAGCAAATCAAAACTCAGACGGAGGTTTCAATCTAATGAGTCGCTTGATCCTGTCTTTGTCGGTGTTCTCCAGAAGTCCGTTCCAAACGATTTCATCAAGGCACAAACAAATCCTTCCATATTTATCCAAAAACACTCGCTCTGTAGGCGGTTTTCCGCATATGTCCTTCACAGCTGCTGTTATGATAAAGATGGCTTCTGCCACTGCGCCACATAAAAACAACAAAGATTCAACACACTCTGAAATGAATCACTAGATCAGTTGCTTTACAAAGAGAGAGGAAAAATTAGGCTTACAAGCAAGTTCATCATACTCGTCTTTTCCAACAAGGAAGATGCTAACATCCCCTAGCATTGTGTACACGATATAAACCGACCTGCACAAACAAACTCTCTATTATTTCCACACCCAATGCCGTTAAGTTTTTACATAATGTAATTTGCTCTAATCAAAATGCCACAAGAAAACTAGAGGTAGTTTGATGTACTTGTGGCAAGCGACGAGAAGCTCCTCGTTTTTGACGCCTTTGAGATTCTCTGCTCCCAACTTCACCAAGAAAGATCTCCAGGTCAGCCGTTCCTCAGCTGGCACTCCATTGAACCTGCAAGATCAACGCTTCTGAAGATTTGCTACTAAAACTGGACAAGTCACGTGTAGGTGAATGGTGACTAGACACCGTATCTACTCAAGCTCTCAGTTTACATAACATAATCCACATAGCTATAAGGGAACACAATCACATACCAATGGCATCAAGAATATCCATTAAGCAAAGCAAATACAACTAAACAAGGGAAGTGGGTCAAAGCTACTAGTAATGCAGAGTTGTGACCCAAACAAAAAAAACAATCTAGATGCATCACAAACATGAAACCTCCTTCTCGACCAGATGCTTGGGATATATCTCCAATTCTAGTATGTATAGAGAGGGAAAAGGGAATCTAGTTTCGATAAAGCTTCAAGCTTTCGGCTCAATCTGGGATGAAATAATCAGAGAGATGGAAGAAAGCTAATCGAAAACCTCAATCTGACAATTAAAGAGTGCAGATCCATTAATGAGATCACGAGGTAGGGCAATGCGTGATTATTGATCTTTAGAAAATCAACCAAAAAAAAAAAAAAAAGCCAACAAGTTTGCGATCAGATGAATGAGGGAGCAGAAGAAACTAATACAAGTTGCAAAATCGATGAAAGGAGAAGTCGGGATCTGGGTGCGAACCTTTCGATCAAAACGTTCCCTACGGAATTTGCGAACAACACGGCAAGGATCATGATCCTTCCTCTGAGAGTCTCTCTTTCTGCGATTCCTTTTACACCTTTCTTCACCTTTATCTCCTTACACTTGTTTCTACCTCACCAGCTAATTCGCTTCTCTTTGATTTTTTCTTCTTTGGGGTATTTCCCGTAAATTTACTCGAAAATAGCAAAATCGACAAGGGGCCTTTTCGTAATCTTCCTAGTTCGAATATTTGAACCTTTTTTAACTTTTTCATTTTACTACTAATGGATTCACACATACAGGCTACAGCCGTTTATTATTTTCTAACCCACGTTAATTCTTGTGAACTGAAACATATACCTATCTTTCTTATTAATTTGTTTTTTTGTTTGTAAGAAATGGTATATGTATAGTGATGTAGATATACAGATAATATTAGGTGGATGTAGCTATATTATATATACACTTGAATCTTGATAGTTAAGTTAGATGAGGGAGAGAAGATGTTGATAGTTAAAAAAATGGAAGGTCAATATCAATGGAGAGTTTAAGGAAATGTGTCACTGTTCCAAATCTATCAAGAGAAAGTAGAGACCACCCTTTTCTTTCTTGTTACCTTCATTATTTCATTTTCTCCCTCTTTTCCACACTACTTGTACCAGTTTTTCTTCGTAGATATATATACATATATTATATTTTTTAATTAAACTTACGTTATAATAGAAAGAAAGAAAAATTGTTTGACAAAAAAAAAAAAAAAAATTAAAGTCGTGAGCGTGGTAAAAAAAAAGTTTATAGTATAAAACTAATGCTATAAGTGCAAGTTTAAAGTGAAAAGAGGACAGGTCATAAAGACTAGCACAAACAAGTACCAACAAGCGACTGTGGAAGTGAAAGTTGAAGCTCTTCTTTAACCTAATTCCTTATGCATTCACCTTCAATTGTACTTTTGAAAGTTAAAGAATCCTAACTTTACCAATTATTAACACTTCTAGTTTTTTTTTTTTTTATGTGTGACGATGATAAGTTAATTGATGTATTGTTTAAAAAATTAACTCGTCGCCATTTTTTACTATATATTTTGTTTTCACGTTAATTTGCGTTGTGGCTGTTTTGGAAATTTATCTCGTCACTATATATATACACTTCTAAGTTTGCATATTATGAATCGAACGCATTTTGGCGGACAAAAAACAATGAGCGCTCGTTGATTTGGAAGGTTTAAGGATTCAATCATATAGCCTTTGATCCAAAACGTCACAATTAGACGTCGATGTATTTTAGATCAGATTCTTATATATAAAAGGATAATACGTGCTGATGTTAGCGCGCGATTTATATATAATTTGTTGAAAAAAGAAACAAACACACAAATGAAAGATACATCTATGATCAGTCAAAATCCTTCGGTTTTAATTAATGCACATTCCTCTCTCGGTTAGACAACGAACGTTTTGTAATGTGTAGATGCTAGGGTGGTCGATTTTTGTCTGTGTAAGCATCTTTTTTATAGCTCGTGAATATATCAATTTTTTCTCTATACAGTATCGTTAATGCAGTTTATAAAAGTTACCATTTCTCATGTTGAATTCATAATTCATTTGAAGGTCTAATGGTCTTAAATCATACGTATGTACTCTTTCGAGTGTAACTACTAACTAGGTTTATACCCCCGTAATAAAGATTTAATAATGTCATGTGAACTCTAGGCTATTAAATAAAATAAAATAGACATTTGATGTTTCATTTATATAAATTAGATTATTAGTCAGCTAAAAATTAACAATAATTAGCTTCACTCAAGTTAGATATGGCAAAATAAAAAGATTCTGCGGGTGTATTCATGGGAATCCATTCATATTTGAATTGTCTTCATTAGCTGTTATTGTCACGTGTTATCATGTGTGCAATGCAGATTAAATTTGAAATAATACCCACTAAAAATGAACAAAAATCTGAATGCATGTGTTTTGTGGGGATACATGATACATTACAAACCTAATTTAACCAACTATTCAATTTCCATGTATCATTAGGCGCCCCTTAAAACAACGAAGGAAAATAAACTCATTAATCAACGTCCCTATATAGATGTAATTTATTTCACATACACTTTCAATTAGAAAGTGTACTGTCTGCTTTAAACAGGGGACAAATTCACCCCCCATATTAGGAATTTTGCTATAAATTCTTGTCCTCTTGTAATAGACTTATTATGTACTATGTAGTGTTATTTTATTTTATTTTGTTATATGAATGCAATTATAAGACTAACATAGAACACAAAAAGCAAAAAAAGGTAATTTCTGGATTGTAGTTACAATTACTAATAACTTTATTGGATACACAATGCAATATAACAATATATAGATAACACATTTAAATATAAACACGAGTACACGACATATAGCACATATGGGTATAATTGATAATTATGGCTGTAAATCAGCAATAAAATAGGTATATATATGAGCAAATAACATTTAGTTTGTATTGAGAAGCTCCTCTATCATTTGCAAAGCAACTTTCTCTTCCTCGTCCATTATTCCTTCTTCTCCTCTGCCGCCACCAACCTCAGTGGCCGGACCAACATCGTCTTGTGAAGCATTTCTTGTAGGCTCCTGGGAAGAGCCAGCGGGACCGAGCTCCACCGTCATGACCCAACTGGAATCGGACTTGGAACCGGCGCGTTTCTGCCAGACGCCGATGTGAGAGCTGGCCGTGTCAAGACGGAGGCAGGTGAGGGAAGGCGAAGGTGACTTGCAGCATTTCCTTAGTTTGGCGCTGAGGATGGAAGAGAGTGATGAAGATGATGATGAGGACAAGGATGATGATGATGATGAAGATGAAATTTGGGTTTTGCCCTCCGATGTGTCTCCTGTGTTGCTGCTGTTGTTGATAGGGAAGTTGGTCTTGGCATTGCGGCCGCTCATTAAAACTGCCGCCTCGTCGTAGGCTCTTGCTGCTTCCTCTGCCGTCTCAAACGTCCCAAGCCATATTCTCCTTTTCCTTTTTTTTTCATTGATCATGCATGTTATAGAATATAGTCCGTATAAGCAATAAATCAACCAGAAGCTAAGAAGCTAAAACTAGATATTATAAATATGTGTTCATGTGTTAGCTAAAGAGGGGAAAGCAATGACTAAAACGATCATGTATATATATATATATGTTTGTGTGCGTGTGTGTTTGGTTGCGTACTTGAATGCATCAGAAAGGGGAAATAAATGAACAACGCAGAAAAAAAGGAAAGAAAGAAGAAAGGTACAAGAGAGGATGGCGAATCTCAGCGACCCATGAACCCCAATGGCGTTGCCTGACACCTCTGAACTTCTTCGTCTGTACCATTCTTACTTACTCTGTGTTTTTTGTCAGAGAGAAAATAGGAATTCTTGATGATGAGTAATATATGTATGATGGATGTTTGGTAAATGGTAATGTTGTATATTTATATACATAGGTTAAATTTGGTGGATGAAAAGGTTTGTACTTGTTCCTACCCTTATTACATTTGACGTCCTCGCTATTCTATTAGAGAGAGAGAGTGAGAATTTAGTTGGAGTTGTTGGTATAGAGTGATTGCTAATGTTAAGGATGGTTAGGGCACCCGCAACGCTGGTTTTTCCAGAGTCCTTGATGGCAAAACCTAGGCAATTGATGACGTGGCGGGACCAAAAGGGAAGGAGCGGTCCGTCGAGAAGAGACTTAAGCAAGCAGCGAGTCCTTGATGACGTGGCGTCATATGATTGGTTCCACCGAGTTTTTCACTATTCAAAAAAAAAAAAAAACCCCAAAATCATGGGATAAGGATCCCACAATGGAGATCAGCGTTGGGGATGCCCTTATAAGGGTAAAACGATTTAGCAAAAAAAAAAAAAAGGGTAAAACGATTTAAGTTCCAAAGGTTGGAAATATATATGTAGAAAAGGCAGAAGTTGTACAAGTGTCACATGGCCGTGTACATTGTTTTTAGCATACATACGAACGTACATCCTCAATAGTCCACATCATATAGCTACGTACGTACTACGCCTCTCTCTTGTTTAATTTGATGCTTGCTTATATTTGTATACAACTTCGTACGTACGTATAAGCCTTTTGTGTTCACCATTACTTGCAATATATATATTATGATTTATAAAGCTGTGTGGAAATTAAGACCCAACATTATATACTGATGTTGATTTATTATATACGTCGTATGTTGGTTAACAAACAACACTAATTAACCATCATCCAAAATCAGCAATATTAATTAATCCGATCCTGTGTACATATGGACGTCCCTCACATCTTAATGTAAACAATATCCTTTTCTTATTCTTATATACACATAGCACTAACCAAGCCTTAGTTGGGTCGTAAATGTGAGTAATCTTAAAGTTGTAATATCTCAGAAGATTAATCAATCGTAAAAAGATTGCCACATAAAGCAAGCACGTAATAATCGCTGAGAAAAGTGGTTGTTCACTCGCGATCAAATATAACACATGCGATATATGCACATCACATAGAGGAAGTATATATAGTTATATATAAAAAGATAATATATTAGAGAACACAAGTTAAAAGTAAAAGAAAGGACAAAAAATAAAGAATGGGTGGTCCATATGTATATTGTCGCAATTAGTAGAAGGTTTTGTCGAAAATATTTAGTCGGTTTCAGTACCTACTGCCTAAGCCCTAACTGTCAGGCTGGGTCCAGATTAAGGCTGTTTAGGTGTCAATCTCATGTCTATCTCGTTTAGTTTTCGAGCAAACATCTTTAACCTAATGTATGCTTATATTTAAATATAATAATATGGTCTATACTTTTTTGTTTCGTTGGTGCTAATTTTGGGTGATGGCTGGTTATATCGTATAGGGTCCCCGCTTCCATGAGACCGTCACCCGATATTTCATCATTGTAGTCTCTTTCATTAATTCTAGTATTTAGATCTTGCATGTGACTTCGTTTACAATTATCTATGCCTTATTTTAATATATAATATATTATTGTTTGAGTTGTTTATTTTTGTAGTCAGACTTCTCACTTATGTAGCTACTTATAGATTCTAAATGGAAACTTACTAACCACACCACACCACATTTAATAGTATCAAAAATCCATACATATACTATGTATCTATATATTCTTGTAACTGTAAAAACTGTATTACATTAAAACCGCTAGTTCCGCACTGCCCTATCCACTATTATCATTCAGAACCTATAGATTGATAGAGATGATACATCTTCATCTGTAGTAATTAATTTGGACCTATTAATAAAATCATAAATCAGTCAGCTGAAATTCTCGGAACCGTATGACACATCTTCCTCGCTATATATATACACATACATATGCATAATACATCGTTTTTATATTTATCCGGATATAACGTATTGTGATGTATAAAAAAAGAAACGAAATGCTGGATATTTTGAACACAAACTTATTTACCTTTTGAAAAAAAGGAAAACCACGTGATTGAATCTCTGAAAAGTCCAGAGAATGAGAAAAAATAATTTACATGAGGCCAAAGGTGTTTCAACCATAAGGCAAAAGTACCAAATGCTTCCATTTGGAGAAAAGATTCCAAACCGCGAGTTTTACGGGTTCGCGACGAATCACCCTTTTGTGGTGTTTTACTTTCTTACATCTACACGTGTTCTCACTCTTTATGTCCTCTGACTTTTTGTTGTATAGCTTCCAAATAAACGTTCGACAAAAAAAACAAAAAAAAGCTTCCAAATAAATAAAAACTGGGTTAAACACTTCGGCCCGATTAAATTACTACGGGCCTAAATTGGGCCATCCACAAGGTATATATACATTTGTACGTATACACACATTTACACCCGAAATAGGAGCGGTAAGCGCTAAAGTCTTTCATTTTTTTTTTTTGGGTCAACAGCGCTAAAGTCTTTCAAAACCACGAAAATGCCACCTTACAATTTACACCTGTAAAAACCGTTTCCCTTCTTCTGTATCCAACCGATCAACGGTCATTCGTCAATTTTCCAGGTCGTCAATTTTCTAAATTCAAGGCGTTTGTTTGTTTTGTGCTCTCTTTCTTTACTTTCAGCTTTCCTCCATAAATTCTTTTGTTTTCCCTTTTCTCATCCTCCACAATCGAATCGACAATTACATGTTTCCATCTCCCGAAGAGGCAGGAAGAGTTAGTGTTCTGTTCATCCCGAAGTTTCGTGGGTTTGCCTCCGCTATACTCTTTTTGTGTTTTGTACGAATTAGTTAAAGCCTTAAAGGTAAATAAAAGAAGATGCTTAGTGATGATCTTATTCTGTCTATTTTCTACACTACGAAATTTTAAGCAAGATTTGCTTGATTTTTGATTAATCATGTCAAATCATCTCTACAGCTTTCCTCCTTACATTCTCTCCGCGGATGTAAAAGAGTTGACATTCCTTGTGATGGCAACCACAATGATTCAGCTTTCAATGAAGTAGAGGTAGATTCTGTGGACTTTGCGATACATCTTCTGTTCATATCTTATACGTATCAATTCAAAAGATCAACTGTTTTCGTTTTTTTTCTTTCTCAGCTTTGTAATCGAAGCACACGGAAGGATGAATCCGTGAATGAATCAATAACTGCAGCGTCCATTGTGAAATTGTCTTGTAAAGGCTGTGCACAAACACGGAAACGTGGACCGAGGAGAGCTTTTATTTTGACTTTTTGTTCCAGTTATCAGAGTATGAGTGGTGAAAGGGGACATCTAGGTGCCAAAGCCGCGAGGGAAGTCTTCCTAACATCATCATCTCTGTCTTTTTCTTCACTGTCTTCCTCTTGTGCGTCATGGGACGATACGATAGAGCTAAATACGAAAGCATCCACGACATCTTGTGAGGATCAGAAAGGACAACTTTTGAGAGTTTCTTCTCGAGGCTCTGAAATGTCGTGTGTGACTCATGTCAAGATGCAACCTGCTCCATCTCCACCCTCGGGGTTACGACCCGTTGAGTTGATGGACAGAGGTTTAGGGCCGGATTACGATCCTCAGAGGATCCCAGCATCGGCGTTTGGCAAGTCTGGGGATTTGAATTGGAGTGAAATCTCGAACGACGAGTCTCTGTTTAGTCTGAGAATGTCCATCTGTTATCAAGCATTCTGTCAAAGCAATATAAAACCTGAAGAAGGTTTGATGTCGGGTGACTTCTTTGCATACTCCCCGCCTCTACTAGTCAAGCCTGATGATGCAGAAGAGAAGAGATTTCAAGTGAAAGAGACAAAGAGTGTAGTGACTTCGGTCGAAACTAACACTCATCGAGACAAGTCCTCATCATCAACTCCTCCAGTTGCCTCATTGAGCACTATCCCCACCAGTTTTTATCAATTGTATCAAGCGCCGCCGAGAAAAGCTCAATCTTTTTCCAGTCCTGTCAGCGAGAAAAAAAACAAAAAGATAAAGAAGACAAGAAAGAGCAAGACGGCGAAGAAGAAGAAGAAGGAGAAGAAGGAGAAGAAGAACATGTGTTGCCTATGGTCTTGGTTGTTTTCAGGGTTTCCAAAGTGCAAGTGTAACTTGCGTTGCTGCTACAAATGGAGGAAGTGCTGCTGCTGCTGCAGAGGATCAAAAGCTGCGGTTCTGTGACTTTTCCTTCTTCCTCTCGAAGCAGCCTCTCGATAAGCCATCACGACAGTTTGCTTTGACATCTAAACAATTATGAATTTGTAAAAGCTATGCATCGTTGATGTATTCATACGAAATGGTTATCCACTTTTATTCTATGCTCCATGTTAATTCCACACTACTTTTTCAATATATGTATAATGGTGATATTACGATTACAAGCTGTATATTATGAGTGGGGTCGAGTAATGGCAATGGAGAAGGCATGGAAGATGCACAATTATTTTTTGACTTTTTCAATTATCAGTTCACAATCACACCAAACACACTTATCCATATAATTACAAGACATCCATAGATTCGTCCAAATATTATTACAAGTTTTTGGTTTGGTTGATAATGTAAATGACAAGAATAGCCTTAGTGCCAGAGAATCCGTATAACGGCTTGAGGGATGAATAATAACTTCTCTGGTCTTCGAGAAAAAGCAATCATTTCAAAGCGAAAGGAAAAGGGAAAACGTAAAGGGCAGAGCCCTTCTCCTTCTTCTTCTTCGTGAAGAAGCTGCTGCTGCCTCAGACTTTTCAAGGATTCTTTCGATGCCCAGTTGAAAATAAAAAGGAAACGACTTTATTTTTACCAAGGAGATTTATCATCAGGTAAAGTTATTTCCTGATTCTTAGATTGTGGATTTTTGTAATCATTAGACATATTTGTTGCCCTTGATTGGTTATTTCTTTGGATTATCTGTAGGTTTGATTGGTGTTATTTTGGAAGGATCATTGATTACCCCCTGAAAATCTCGAGCTTCCAGATCTATCGGAGCTCCTGGGTTAATAAATCGTTTACTTTAATCGATGGGGTGAGATTCTCCTTCCAGTTTCTGTTTTGGCTTTATGCAGATTATAGAAGTATCTGATTGATTCAGATTTCAGATTCTTTTTTTGATGGGTTTTGTTCTTACGTTATGGGCTACTGCTGGTTTCATTAGAGAAACCCTAGTTGAGATTGTTTTTTGGGTTACGTTGATATGAAACCACCAATAGGCAGTGGGAAAATAAAGTTGTGGTTTTGTAACAGAGCAGTGGCTGCGTGGCTTGCTACAGAGAACCCAGATCAACTGAAACTCTGAAGGATCCTCCACCTTCCAATTCCATAGCTCAGACCGTTACGAAACCGAGCGTCTCTGAAGATTTCTGGTCAACAAGCACCATTGATATGGACAACATCACCTTCCCTTCTCAGGGGAGCATATCATCATCCAACCAGACCTTTGATTCTCATTCTGGTGCCAGAAACTCAAATGCCCCTCCTGAATTTGTAAACCAAGGTGCGGATTGTGGATGGATTCACTGTGGGAGTGAATGGTCTAGTGTTTTTTTTGAAGCGAGTCTGTGTGTTTTTGCAGGTCTTCTTCTTTGGAATCAGACACGGGAGCGTTGGGTGGGCAAGGAAAGACAAAACAACCCAGCGGATCGCAGTCAAGGAGCCAAGATAAAGTGAGTGGCTTCATTACACACTATTGTCTCCTTAAAAGCCATGGATAACATTTTATCATGACATGAATCTGCAGTTGGAACGCAGCAACGTATGATAGCTTGCTGGGGAGCAACAAGTTGTTTCCCCAACCTATTCCTCTAAACGTAAGTCATCAAACTCTCCTAGGAAATGAGGGGAAAATCCCGTTCGATTGATTTTGTGTTGCTACTGATGAAAACAGGAGATGGTGGATTTTCTAGTGGACATTTGGGAACAAGAAGGTCTATATGACTGATGAACAAGGCGCACACACTCATATACACACACACACACACACTGGTTCGGGCATTTCCGATTTTTGTTTGTTTCGGTTTTGTTTTCGTTTCTGAAATCCCCTGTTGCGACCATCTTTCCTTCGGAACTGATCGACAAAAACTGGGAATGTGGCTCATACGCTTTCACCGTAAATGAGAAAATCTCTTGTTGTACCATCTTTCTTTCTATAAAGGCTTAAGACTGATACCTCGACTTGACCACTAGGTCTTTCCTTCTAAGACATTTCTTGCGTCTCTTGTCCGGCCTTGCACATTGATCCAGCCACCAGGTGAGCTTGATTAAAGATAACGTTTTTTAATATACTGATTAGATGAGTAATTTTATTCATTGATTAGAACTGTAGTGCTATTTGTTTGATAAGGAACTCTAGAACTTAGGATTAATTAATGTTCCATTGGTTTTGGATTCGATTCTGCCAACAAAAAGAATCTATTCCCCCTAAGTTTTCACAAGAAAGCTGATAAAATAAATGGGAAAAATGCCAAAAAAACCCTGAACTTTTTCAATCTGGCCAAAAAAAACCTGGACTTTGCTGTTGGCCAAAAAATACCCAAACTTTACGTTGACTTTCCAAAAAATACCCAAACTTTGGGTTGACCTGGCCAAAAAAACACACCGTTAACAATCCGTTTAAAATACCGTTAAAATGTTAAACGACGTCGTTTTGATAAATTGGAGAAAATGCAAAACTTGCTATAGAGGGGGTTCGAACCCAGGTCCGCATGCAATATGTAAGGGGTACGCAACCATTTTGGCAATAGCATTTAATTGGTATATGCTCTTCTTAAATGTTACTTAACCAATCCAATTCTAGTTTTATCAAAATAAAAATATGTTATACCTTGGGTTCGAACTCGGTGAATTCGAAAAAATCTAAACAATTCGAAAAAATTCATAAAAGTTCAGAAAATACATAAAAATTCATAAAATTTCAAAAAAAATCTGGCCAAAAAAAAAATCAAAGAAAATTCAAAAAATTCAGAAAAATTCAAAAAAATAAACAATTCAATAAAAATTCAAAAAACTCAGAAACATTTTTTAAAAAATAAATTTTTGTAAAAAAACGCAATTGTTTTAGAATTTTTATGAATTTTTATTGAATTTTTTGATTTTTTTGAATTTTTCTGAATTTTTTGAATTTTCTTTGAATTTTTTTATTTTTTGATTTTTTTTTGGATTTTTTTGAAATTTTCTGAACTTTTATGAATTTTTCTGAATTTTTTGAATTTTCTTTGATTTTTTTCGAATTGTTTAGATTTTTTTCGAATTCACCGAGTTCGAACCCAAGGTATAACATATTTTTATTTTAATAAAACTCGAATTGGATTGGTTAAGTAAAATTTAAGAAGAGCATATACCAATTAAATGTTATTGCCAAAATGGTTGCGTACCCCTTATATATTGCATGCGAACCTGGGTTCGAACCCCCTCTATAGCATGTTTTGCATTTTCTCCAATTTATCAAAACGACGTCGTTTAACACTTTAACGGTATTTTAAACGGATTGTTAACGGTGTGTTTTTTTTGGCCAGGTCAACCCAAAATTTGGGTATTTTTTGGAAAGTCAACGTAAAGTTTGGGTATTTTTTGGCCAACAGCAAAGTCCAGGTTTTTTTTGGCCAGATTGAAAAAGTTCAGGGTTTTTTTGGCATTTTTCCCTAAAATAAATGTTCCCGAAAATGGTATTTGGGCCCGTTAAGATGGGCTTTTATCATATAGAGATTCACTGGGAGAGTGGGAATAAACAAAAAAAAAAAAAAGAATATTCGCCGTAAAATCAGCGGTCACGTAGCGGACCTCAACCCCGGTCTTCATTCTACTTTATTATTTGTTCCAGAGATCGCATAAGCGGGAAACAGATGCTTCCTTATCCACGATGAAACGTCGGCTAAATAGAACACGTGTCGATCCCAAAGAGGTCTGTCACTGAACTATCACGTAGCCCCAGTGTAAATCTATCATCCACGCTCTCGTGTATTACGTGGAGAAAGGAAAAGTCATTTTTTAGTTTGATAAAAGAAATAAAGAATAAAAGGAAAAAATTATTATTAAAAAAATAAAGACAGAAACAGAAGAGACACGCAAACATATCCATTAGGGTCACAACGGTTCTTGCAGCAGCTCTTATTACCAGAAAGGAAAGAAAGACGAGAATTTCGTTTAGTGGACAAGTATTTTAAGTGAGAGAGACTCTGTTGTGTGTCAGGTGAAGAGAGACGAAGATGGAAAACACAGACGAGCTCGTGTCTATTGAGCTACCAGCTCCTGCTTCGTGGAAGAAACTGGTATCTTCTTTCCTCTTTTTGTTTTTCCAATTTTTCTTGAAATTTCTGCTATAGTTACTTATTTTCCCCCAAAAATTTTGATGTCTGTCTAAATAGTGTTTTGTTTGTCTGTCTTGCTTTCTATTTCGAGTTAGTTTCTTTTGTTTTCTGATGGTCTAGGGTTTATATTCGTTTTGAGGAATTTAATGAAATAACTGGTCTCGAGGTGGGTTTTGGGATCTCTATGTTCAAGTCCATGTGTGAATTTTCTAATTAGATGAAAATTTAATGCTTAGGGGTTCCTTGAGGAATCAAATTAGGGTTTCCGATGAAAATGCTCTGTGTCGAAAACCTAAACCCTAGAATTTGTTGACAAAATTTGGGGCTTTTCTATAGATTGTGTCTGGAGAAGTCATATGTTGCTGCTAGCTCATGCTATGTGCATAAAAATGTTTATGTGAATAATGGGAAGCTTGTTTGTTCCAGTTTTATCCGAAAAGAGCAGGTACACCGAGGAAGACAGAGATTGTGTTCATGGCTCCAACTGGTGAAGAGATTAGCTCACGCAAGCAGCTTGAGCAGTACCTGAAGGCTCATCCTGGGAATCCTCTCATCTCTGAGTTTGAGTGGACAACTGGGGAAACTCCAAGGCGGTCTTCAAGGATCAGCCAGAAGGTGAAGGCTACAACGCCCACTCCTGACAAAGAACCGCTCATGAAGAAAAGACGCTCTTCTCTCACTAAGAAGGACAATAAAGAGGCTGCTGAGAAAAACGAAGATGCTCAACAAGCAGAGGCTGCCGTTAAGGAGAACGAGGCTGACAAGAACGGTCAGACAGAAAACGCAGAGCCTGCTGTGAAGGACGCACTGAAAGAGACTGCGGAGGCTGCTGTTAAGGAGAACAAAGAGGGTGAAAAGACTGAGGCTGAGAAGGTCCACGTTGAAGCAGTAGTTGCAGAGGCTGAGGAGGAGAACAAGGAGGGTGAAAAGACTGAGGCTGAAAACAAAGTGGGAGAAGTTGCGACGGATAAAAAAGAGCCCATGGAAGTGGATACCTCTGAGGTGGAGAAGAAGACTGAGACGGAGAACAAGGAGGGAGAAGTTGTGACGGACAAGAAAGAGCCCATGGAAGTGGATGCCTCTGGCTCTGAGGTTGAGAACAAGACTGAGAGTGGAGGAAGAGCTGAAGAACCCCCCAAAGTTGAGGGCCCCAAGGACACTGAAATGAAAGAACCACAGGAAGTTGTTGCTGAGGGGGGTGGAGAGAAGAAGCCTGCAGAGAAAGATACCGAGAACAAGAGCAGCGTGGCAGCAGAAGCAAACGCAGCAGAAGCAAACGGAGAACAGAATGCGACTTCTGGTGAGCCTAACCTTGATGCAGATGCCGAAGCTAATAAGGGAAATGAAACCAAAGAAGCTGACGAGAAGAAGGCAGATGGCGAGCCTAACCTTGATGCAAACGCAGAAATTAAGAAGGGGAATGGAACGCAAGAAACTGATGAGAAGAAGACAGAAGCTGTGGCTGAGGAGAAAAGTAACGACGTGAAGGGAGAAGACACAAACAGAGGCTTAGAGGCGAATCAAGTCCAACAGCAGCAGGGCGCTGCAGCATCTGTGAGCTGTTAAAAACCTACCGTTCTGTACAGGGAACAGAACGTGAAGAGTTTGTTGTTGTCTGATTTCAGGTGTAGCATTAACATTATGAGTGGTTGTTGTATGTTCTGGTAGAACTGTTGTGTCTATGTAGTTCAGTTCATTATCCATTAGACTCATGTACTGTTTTACTATTGTACTTTTGGTGTGATAATGTTAGGCATTTATTTAGTCTGTTACTTTTCTCACGGTACTCGGGTCTGATGAAAAAGTGATGCAAAGTAAAAGCAAAGCACAAGATTACATGTGAAGAGTAAAGAGGTAAAACACAAAGCGTGATCATAAATTACAAAAGAGCAGCTCTTATAGAGCGTATGATATCGGTGAGGGAGACGACCCCTTTAAGCAAACCCTGTTGGTCCACAACCCACACTCTGTGCACTCCTCTAGTCACCACTTTCTCTATTGCTTCCTCCATCGTCGCCTCCACAGAGCAACTCACCGTCTCCTTCCCTTTCCCTGAAGCTTTCTCCGAGAACTCCAGAGCAGAGAGAGGCAGCCACGTCTGCAACTCCGGCAAACGACATCCTTTTAAATCCGTTGCGGAAAACGTACCCGTCACTTTCCTATGCCTCCCCTGCAACCCCAAAACACACGATGAAGCATACATACTACACAATCAAGTATATACCTACAATGAAGAGATGTACATTAATAAGCTGTAGGTGATCCTCTTCCGCTATATCAGGGGCGTGAACAATGGGGACGGCGTTGAGCAGAGCAGCCTTCATAGAGTTAATAGCATTGGAAACAGTCGTACTCTCGGTGATGGCATAAACGGAATCGTTAACAGCTCGGAGAGAGGAGATGGAGCGTGAGAGAATAGCCTTGAGGTGATCAAAGTGATGGTCTCTAAGGAAGCGCAGGAGATCCATCTGAGTAAGCATCCTGTAAGCAGAGGACGACTCAACCAACTCAACTCCTGAAATGGTGTTATTGCTCTCTATGCTGCTCTCCACTGGCACTAACGCTCGATGGATCCCTTTGCTAAACACCTCCATACACTCCAACAAGCTGGTATTAGGGTTCAGTGTCCAGAGGCTAAGTCCCTCGAGGCAATGACCGATGATGGAAGACACCTGCGAACCCATCTTGCGATCTAGATCAGAGGGATCGGAGAGATTTCCTCCGCCGGCGATATGAGCAAGTATGTCGAGCATCGTGAGAATCCCGATGTAATGTTTTCGTACTGCTCCAGTTTGTTTGTCAGACTCCATGATCATGGAACCGCCGGCGCCAATCCAGTGTCCCGGTGGTGCAGCCACGGGGAGTGCCGAGATAGAGTTAGCCACTAACGTGCTCATTGCGTGGGCCAGTGTTGCCGTGTATGGAACCTCCACTAGCCGTCGGTTTCCGGCCGTTAGATCTTTGGCCGTGACATTGATCAGGCGGCTGTGATCTTCTTTGCTCTTCTCTTGTTGCATAGTGAACTAGTGTGTAAAGTCTGTGAAAGTGGCTGGAACGTGTTGCTTGTCGAACCATTTTAAAGTGTCCATCTTTGGCTCGACTTTTAACGTTTATGGATTAGGACTGCGATCCGAACCCACGTGGCGATCAACACTCACTCGTGACATGCAAGACCTGGCAATTCAGCAGTTTTCGATGAGAGATTTCTTCAACGGAAGTTTTCCTCAGTATCTTTTACTATAGTGTTGGGTTGGGCTGGCTTAATAAGAAATGAGATTGTTTGGGCCTTAGCGAGCGGCCCAGTATAATTAATGACCAAAATAGCCCTTCCACTTTCTTTAGTTTTTGTTACTCACTCTTTCTTAAATTCATCATCTCCCTCGCGTCCGCGGATGAATGCGACTTGACAATCCAAGAACACGGGAAAGAAATCAGTGCTGAAGAAACGCGAAGATGACGAGAGCAATGGAAGTGGTGCGATTGTGAGTGTTTTCCCTAAGTATTTTTCTTCCGTCTTTCGTTTTCTACGCTGCATTAGTCGGCTTCAGCGAGCGTGATCGTTCGAAATTTGGGTCCACTATCTGTTTGGAGATTCTGTGTGTTCCATGGTCCAATCGCTCGGATTTAGGGTTTTCTTTGTTTTGTTTCGCACCGGTTAAATCCTTCCCCAGTTGCTTCCATTAGACCAATTGAAGTATCCGCTGATAGAGCATTTCTGTTTAATTTCTGAGAGTAGTGCTACCAAAATTGCCTCTTGCTGATCGATCTCATAATGTTTGCCTACCAAATACATGGATATCGATGCATATTAGGATATTTTTAGCGTGCCAGCTTATTGGTGTGTCTTTCGTGAAATGTAGTGAAGTGAACGGATTAGAAGAAGTCAACAATGAGGAATCAGTTTCATGGGATGATCTTGAAAGAGACGCTGCTAGTAAGGCCGGTGGGTCTTATGAAAGATTCCAGTCCTGGAGATCTCACCAGCACGACTCTTATAGAAAAGGTATCTGCAAAAGGTTTCATTCTTGAATGTAGTTTGAGCTATGTAGATGGGTGAAATTTTGCTAATCGCATGGCAATGCTATCTGTTTTGAGTTTTGTAGATACCTTTTGTTACAATTATAATTATCTCTGGTTGCTTAGGTGACGAATCTTCTGAAGACTTGTACGAACTGTGGAGGCAAGAGCAGAATAGCATAGCGGCAAGACTAGACAAGGAGCTTAAATCAAGGTGGGAACTAGATGAACTGATTGAAGAACAACTGAGCAGATACCAGTCGCATTACTACAAGACCATGGTTTCTACGTCCTTAAAGGATGTCTCTGACCTTCTCATACCCATCTGGCTACCACCTCATGAGCTGGCTGCTGTGTCCTGGCTTGGAGACTGGCGTCCCACTTCCATTCTTGACCTTATCCGCATTCTGGCATCTCACAACCCCTCCTTCTCGCTGTCTGAGTCGAGTGAACGCGTGCTCTCTCAGCTTGTCCGTGAGATACGTATTGAGGAGGCCGTGATAGATGAGGAGTATGCAGAAATTCAGGCCAATTGTGTTTTGTACCTCCCTTTTTCACCGCTATGCAATGCTCAGTCGCATGAAGAAGCTCTGCGTTCTGTGCAGGAGCTGTTTGGGAACATCCATAAAGTCATCTCAAAGGCACAACGACTCAGGTTTGCTTTTCTCTCCTTAGTGAAGAAAAGGAATGTTAGAGATGAACTAAAACAAATAGTAGATGGTGGTTAATGTTTTAGTCTGGCTGAGTTTTGATTAGCAGATATGAGAGAGTATTGAGCTATGACGTGCAGGTATAAAGTGTTGGAATTGGTGATGAAGAAGCTGCTGAATCAAACAGATACAGCCGAGTTTGTGGTCGCATTTGCAGGGATTCAAGACGCCATCCACCAGTTTGGAGAGCAGAAGAAGCTGAAAAAGCTTTACCCGGCCCTTCCTCTCAAGGGATCAGGATCATCTAGTTGAGAGCTATGTAGGAACACACTTAAGTCTCTACTAAAAAACTGTGATGTTGGATCTACCTGCTGCTGATTACATTCTTGGAAACTCTGTATTTTCATCAACTCGCATAGTTTTGCTGTCACCGACCATTATGTCTTCTAGAGTCATTTGTATTGTACGTACGTCACTAGTAAGTAAGAACAACGTGAAAACCTATTCTTGTATACAACTTTCAGGTTCTCTCTTTCATGTTTATTGTTGTTGTTTCCGTGTTCCTATTACCATGCAAATCTGCGTCATCAGTTGTATTGGATATGTAGCGTTTCATATTTCCAAAAACATGAGAGAAATAAAACAGGTGGCTTGAAGGAGGTGTGCTCCACAAATTGGAATTTTTTTGGGTAGGCATAATGTATCCCTTTTTCTAATGCATCGTTTACTTTAATGGCCGAATCAACGATGCCAACAAAATAAAAGGCCGAATCAACACTAATAGAATAGTTTGAGTCTTGTGGCCCATTGGGCCTAACGAGCTTCTTTAAGCCCATCGGTTTTGATGGAAATAGAAACTTATAAAAATCCTGGACAAAGCCTCAACGTCTCCCGCCTCAATCGCTTGTCCTTTTGTTCGATCTCTGATAAAAACTCTCGAGCCCTAGTTCCTGAAATCTGAATCGCGCGAGAATATACAAGAGGAAAGATGGTGTTGGCGGAGCTCGGCGGGCGGATTACCCACGCTATACAGCAGATGAGGAATGTGATAATTATCGATGAAAAGGCTCTGAATGAATGTTTGAACGAGATCACTCGTGCTCTGCTCCATTCCGATGTTTCTTTCAACCTTGTGAAGGAGATGCAGACCAATATCAAAAAGATCGTCAACCTCGAGGATCTAGCAGCCGGCCACAACAAGCGACGGATCATTGAGCAGGTTTTATATTACCGCATATTCTATCTCCGGAATTCGATGAAAAATTTGGATTAGTTCTTTTTTTTCCTTCGGTTTTTTGTGATTTTTATCGCTCCTCGTTTTGTTTCTCTCAGGCTATCTTCAGTGAACTCTGTAAGATGCTGGATCCGGGAAAGCCTGCGTTTGCCCCCAAAAAGGCAAAACCTAGTATAGTTATGTTTGTCGGATTGCAAGGTGAGGTCTTTGTAAGATGTTGCTATTCTTCTTTTGGTCCTTGGGGGTGATTGATTTTATTTGTAATGTGTAAATAGATTTCATGCGTTTTTCTCTGTTAAAGTTTTGTTAGTATATGTTTAGGTGCTGGTAAAACCACCACGTGTACAAAGTATGCCTATTATCATCAGAAGAAAGGATACAAACCAGCTCTAGTGTGTGCCGACACTTTCAGGGCTGGTGCTTTCGATCAGCTGAAACAGAATGCCACTAAGGCTAAGATCCCGTTTTATGGAAGGTACTCACATCAGCAAACCCCCTTGTGGAGTTATGAGATCTTATTTGTGCTTTCTTGGGTGTGTTCTGCAATATAATGTGCTGATGCTGAGTTGTGGTTCTTTGCAGCTACACTGAATCCGATCCTGTGAAGATTGCTGTTGAGGGAGTTGATAGGTTCAAGAAAGAAAACTGTGACCTTATTATTGTTGATACCAGTGGTCGCCATAAACAAGAAGCTTCTCTCTTTGAAGAAATGCGTCAAGTTGCCGAAGCAACAGTATGCTCTCTTATCTCTTGCACTCTTATGTTTGTTGTTGGTTTATGATTGAAGCGCTGATCGTGGCTTTTTCACTTTACAGAAACCCGATCTTGTTATTTTCGTTATGGATAGCAGCATCGGTCAAGCTGCATTTGATCACGCTCACGCCTTTAAGCAAAGTGTCGCTGTGGGAGCTGTAATCATTACTAAGATGGATGGCCATGCCAAGGGTGGTGGTGCTCTTAGCGCGTAAGTATTTTGTAGATAGTGAGCCGTCCTGTGTACGTAAAATGGTCGATATGAAATTCTTTTGCACTTTTCCAATTGGACAAGGGAATGTGATCTGTTGTCGTCTTGTTAGTGTTGCAGCTACAAAAAGCCCTGTGATATTCATTGGAACAGGAGAGCATATGGATGAGTTTGAAGTGTTTGACGTCAAACCATTTGTCAGCCGTCTCTTAGGTAACTTTCATGTCATTGATGGGAGATTAGCAGCACTGTGAGGAGTAATCAAAGTTTCCCCATGGGTTATGGACTCATAATCCTGATAATAATGTTGATGTACAACAGGAATGGGTGATTGGTCTGGATTCGTAGATAAACTACAAGAGGTGGTACCTAAAGATCATCAACCTGAATATTTGGAAAATCTTACCAGGGGTAATTTTTCATTGAGAATTATGTACCAGCTAATCTTCGGCCCACTTAAGGAGGTAAGGATCTCTTGTCAAATATTAGTCTGAAGAGTACGAGGTGCTGATGATAACACAAAGTGTGGTCGTTGGTGTGTAGTTGTGCTCAAGGCTGCCTGGAATGGGTGCTGAAATGATGGCAAAAGGAGAAAGCGAGGCGAAGAGAGAGCGATACATGACAATGATGGATTCTATGACAAATGAAGGTGAGAACAATAACTTATGTGGAGTAAGGGTGTAGAATAGAGGTAATAACAATTTTGAACAAAAATGCTGATGTTGTGCAGAGCTGGACAGCTTAAACCCAAAGGTGTTTAGCGAGTCAAGGGTAATGAGGATAGCGAGAGGGTCAGGGAGGATTGTAATAGAAGTGATGGAGATGTTGGAAGAGTATAAGAAGCTAGCAAAGTCATTTAGCAACATGAAAGGGGTCAAGATCCCAAAGAATAGAGATATGAGCTCAAGAAACAAGGGCGCGCAACAGCTGAGCAAGGTCCTACCGCCTCAGATGCTAAAGCAGTTTGGCGGCATGGGTGGTCTACAGAGTCTGATGAAGCAGATGGGGGCAAGGACATGGCGAGACGTCTAGTAATATGTCCATATATCCGTATCACTTACTTTGGCAATGCTTGTTCTTATTTTCAGGATCATTTTTGCATCTTTAATATTCACCAGTTGGTAAACTTTTGAGCGTTCTATTGAGCTGTATCATGATTAAGAAGGTTAGCCCTTAAATTTGGATATACATAGGTGAATCTCCAACACCATCGGTTAATTCCTTTGCAAAATTTGAACATCACTTGAAACAAAAATCTCCTCAAAGGCACTCACATCCCACCACCTGCTTTGAACATTGATCAATTCATAGGCCATAAGGTTTGGAGCAAACAAATAATTCTTGATCCAAAGAGCTTTGAGTCCTCCACTCATCTGTCAATCATAATGCTCATGCCATTTCTTACTCCTTGTTTCAAACTTTTCTCATGCCATCTGTCGATCAAGACCTCCCAAAGAGCAAACAAAAGTTTCTATCTCCTTTTTGTTTTAGACAAATAAATGAAGAGAGAGAGAGAGAGGAATAGAGGGTCCAGATTAAAGTATGGTCGGTAGATCTACGGCGGGGGGAATTTAAGGAATTAAAAGTTGAGAAAAACTCCATCTTCCTGATTATATAAGTCAAAACAAAAAAGGCCGACGAAAAAAAAGGCTCAAAACCCTAATCCGAGCCGAGCTCCTCCAAAGCCCAATACACGCGTTTGATTCTTCCCGCCGTTGCTACCTCTCTCTCTCTGTGTGTGAGTATCAATCAGTTTCTCTCCTCTTTGTTGTGATTTCGTATTTTCTCGATTTCGTGGTTTTTTCGCCGTCATGTTTCTGCGATATGTGTCTATGGTTTTATCGGAGTTGTTGCTGCGATATATGTCTATGGTTTTGGAGTTGTTTCTTTTGGGTCTAATGGGTCGTCTTTTTCCGTAGCTTCTTCGTTGCTCTGTTAGTTGAATTGTGTTGGATCTGCTTGTATCAACCCATAATCGATTCGATTTTCCTTCTCCGTCAGGATTATGGATCTCAATCCGTCCGAGCTCGTTGATAACAACGCTTCTATTGAGAGAGGTTCTTCTGATTCACAGCCCACCAAGCGAAGGAAGAAGAAGTCTATGGTGTGGGATCACTTCACCACTGAAACCGCTAGCATGGGGACTAAGAAAGCCTTTTGTAAGCACTGCCACAAATCCTATGCCTACATAACTGGTGCCAAGGCTTCAGGTACTAGCCACCTTAAGCTTCACATTGAATTGGGTATTTGTGCTAAGTGCCCGACCACCAATCTCACCCCTCAGATCAAGGATGAAACCACCTCTTGCCCTCCCAAGAAACGTCAGAGGTCTCCTACTAATGTCCCTCTAGATCAAGATCGCTGCAACCATGAGATGGTTAAGATGATCATCATGCATGATTACCCTCTTCATATGGTAGAGCATTCTGGTTTTGCTGGTTTCGTGAAGGCTCTTCGTCCCCAGTTCAGTATGGCAAGCTTCGACTCCATTCATGGTGATTGTGTCAATATGTTCTTGTCCCAAAAGCAGAAACTTTCTGACTTTATTGGAGAGATTCCTGGGGCAGTTAACCTTACAGTTGATTTGTGGTCATCCAAGCAATCAGTGGGTTATGCCTTTGTGACCGGACACTTTGTCGATAAAGACTGGAATTTGACTCACCGCCTTCTGAATGTTGCTGTTGTGGTTCTTCTGATTCGGATTTTGCGTTGAACCAACCTATCGCAGCTTGCTTATCTGAATGGAAACTGGAGGGGAAGATTTCAAGCCTCACTGTGTCAATGCCGCCATTTCTATGCCACATGTCCACGCCAACATGTCCACGTTAGCATGTCTACGTCACTATGTCCACGCCATTTTATTCATTTCATTGTGTCCATGCTGACATATCCACCCTACCAAGTCTACAATTGTGTCCATGTCGCAATTTCCACGCCGCCAAGTCCACGCCACCACGTCCACAATTGTGTCCATGCCGCCTTGTCCACGCCGCTAACTACCATGTCCATGCCGCCAGCCATCATGTCCACGCCAATTTGTTCATTTCATTGTGTTCATACTGATATTTCCACGCTATCAAATCCACAATTGTGTTCATGCTGCCATTTCTACGCCACCATATCCACAATTGTGTCCATTCCGTCATTTCACGCCGCCATGTCCACGCCACCATGTCTACGCCATTTTGTTCCTTTCATTTTGTTCATGCTGATACATCCACGCCACCAAGTCTTCGCTACCATGTCCATGCCATCAAAGTCTTCGCCGCCGTTTCGCCGCCTATCCACGCCACCAAGTCTTCGCCGCCTATCCACGCCACCATATCTTCGTCATTATGTCTTTGCCATCACATCCACGTCTCTATATCCACAAGATTAGAGAGATAATGATCTAAGTCTTAGATCTTGCTTTTCCATAGTTGAGAGAGAGAGAGAGTGAGAGACAGAGAGGGAGGGAGAGAGAGAGAGGGGGGAGAGAGAGAGAGAGAGAGGGGGAGAGAGGGAGAGAGAGAGGGAGAGAGAGAGGGAGAGAGAGAGGGAGAGAGAGAGAGGAGAGAGAGAGAGAGAGAGAGGGAGAGAGAGAGAGGGAGATAGAGGGGGAGAGAGAGAGGGAGAGGGAGAGGGAGAGGGAGAGGGAGAGGGAGAGAGAGGGAGAGAGAATCTATAAAAAAAATTATTGTTTTTTTATCAAAAATAAAAATAAATAATGAATTTGTTTGAGAAGAAGGAAGACAACGAGTGAAAAAGAGTGAGAGAGAAAAATTAGCGGCATGTGTCAGAGGGATATAATTGGAAAACGCTCTTTCTGAGCTTGTGAAGATTGTTCAGCGAGAGAGGAGAAAGTTACTATTATCCAGAAAGTTACCAAACGTGATATTCTTAACTGAATAAGTTACCTTTAATGTAATTATCTCTAAATAAAATGTCAATGTTATAGCGAAGTTGTTGCAGGGAAACAGATTAATGAAAATTTGATCCAAATTTGATCCCTTTTTATATACAAAATATAAGTATTCAGCTGATAAATTGAAAAATATTTGAAAATATCACCAAAATAAAATATTCAATTATTTTTATTTATTTTACTGTTTTAAATGATTTTTTAAAATATTTTTTTAATTATTTTGGGTGGATCTAGATAGCTACTGGTATTATGAGTTCCATATCTACATAACAATTTTGGGATCCGATGGATCTAATTCTGGATACTCTAAAATTTAAAAAGATATGATTCACACTTATCAGTAACCACAATAACATTTTTAATAGTAATTTAAATTTCTATATTTAAATTATTTTGGTTTATTTTAGTTAAGATATTAACAAACTACCAATAGATTGGTCAAGATATCACTTTTATTTTCCCAATTAATTGTGAAATGAATGATCAATTATTCGAGAAATCAAATTTATTATTCTGATTAATAGATTAACCGATATTGATTGGATTTTTATAAATAATGATGTAAATTATATATATAGTTTGGATTTAAATCAATTAAATTTTTTTTTTGAAAAAATCAGAAAATATATCCAAAAATCAAAGGAATATATATATATCTATTTATTTTTTTGCAAGAAAATACTTTATAATAGAAAAAGTAAAAAAAATATTGTTAGATAAGCTCAAATATAAATAATAAAGAAAATCAATTTTTGGTTGGAAAAAAGTACTATTACAATTAAATATGTATTTTATATTTTATTTTGAAGATAATTTTCGTGTATATTATGTTTGAAATTCCGAAGAAAATAATATTTAGAAAAAGCAAAATAAAAATACAGATAGTCTTTATCAACAAATTATTAAATGGATTTTGATAATTGACTTAAGTGAAAATTAATATAAAAGTGATGACAAAAAACAATTTTTAAAATAATATTATGGAATTTGAATTTCGTTATATTTTTTTCTTGATTAAGACGTGTATTATAGTTGACTTTATCGTCTTAATTTGTTTAAAAATATATATATGATATATTCCTTTTTTTTTGTGGCACATTTAGTGTTTTACGAATTTATATTTCCAATTTTTTCTTGTGTGATATAAGGCAATGAAAAAAAATTTGGAAAAAGCAAGAGAGAAATAGAGGGTCCAGATTAAAGAAAGGTCCATAGATCCACGGCCGGGAAAATCTAAGGTGTTGGAAATAGAAGAAAAAAAACTCCATCTTCTTGACTATATAATTCAAACAAAAAAGGCCGACGGACAGAAAAAAGCTCAAAACCCTAATCCGAGCCCCGAGCTCCTCCAAGGCCCAATACACGCGTTTGATTCTTCCCGCCGTTGCTGTCTCTCGGTCTCTCTGTCTCTCTGCGTGTGAGTATCAATCAGTGTTTCTCTCCTCTTTGCTGCGATTTCGTGTTTCTCCCCCTCATGTTTCTGCAATATATGTCTATGGTTTTATCGGAGTTGTTTCCTTTGGGTCGTCTTCTTCGTTGCTCTGTTAGTTGAATTTTGTCGAATCTGCTTTTATCAACCCCTAATTGATTCGATTTTCCTTCTCCGTTTCAGGACTATGGATCCCAATCCTCCCGAGGTCATTGATAACAACGCTTTTATTGAGAGAGGTTCTTCCGATTCACAACAACCCACCAAACGAAGGAAGAAGAAGTCTATGGTCTGGGAACACTTCACCACTGAAACCGCTAGCTGTGGGACTACGAAAGCCTTTTGTAAGCACTGCCACAAATCCTATGCCTACATAACTGGTGCCAAGGCTTCAGGTACTAGCCACCTTAAGCGTCACATTGAATTGGGTATTTGTGCTAAGTGCCCAGTGACTAATCTCACCCCTCAAATCAAGGATGAAACCACCTCTTGCCCTCCCAAGAAACGTCAGAGGTCTCCTGCTAATGTCCCTCTAGATCAAGACCGCTGCAACCATGAGATGGCAAAGATGATCATCATGCATGATTACCCTCTTCATATGGTCGAGCATTCTGGTTTTGCCGGTTTCGTTAAGGCTCTTCGTCCCCAGTTCAGTCTAGCAAGCTTCGACACCATTCATGGGGATTGTGTCAATATGTTCTTGTCCCAAAGGCAAAAACTTTCAGAGTTCATTGCAGAGATTCCTGGGGCAGTTAACCTTACAGTAGACTTGTGGTCATCAAAGCAGTCAGTGGGTTATGCCTTTGTGACCGGACACTTTGTTGATAAAGACTGGAACTTGACTCGCCGCCTTCTAAATGTTGCTTTTGTGGCTTCTCCTGATTCGGATTTTGCGTTGAACCAACCTATCGCAGCTTGCTTATCTGAATGGAAACTGGAGGGGAAGATTTCAAGCATCACTGTTAACCAATCGTTAGTAAACAAAACCTGCATTGATAATCTCAGAGGTTTCTTGTCTGTCAGGAACCAGCATGTGTTGAATGGTCAGTTGTTGATGGGGAAATGTTATGCTCGCGTCCTAAGCAGTATGGCGCAGGATGCACTTGCAGTTGAGCAGCTACAAGCACCCATTAAGAAAGTCCGAGACAGCATCAAGTTTCTTAAGACAAACCACACTTGTGGATACAAATTTGATGAGCTGAAGAGACTGTTTCCAACCGATACTCCGTACAAAGATCTTCTCCTTGACAACCAAACGAGATGGGACACAAGTTACAACATGTTGGTGGCTGCCTATGAACATAGACAAGTGTTTTCTTGTTTGGAAACCTGCTATGCTGATTACAAAATATCAATATCTCCTGAAGAATGGAGAAAGATTGAGAGCCTCTGCTCGTGCTTGAAGGTTCTCTTCGAAGCGGCTAATGTCTTGACAAGGCCAAACCATTTGACAGCAAAAGACTTGTACGATGGGATGACTAAACTTCAGCTTGAGCTGAGCCACGCAGCCATGGGTGAAGACCCGGATGTCAAGAACCTTGCAAACTCGTTGAGTGAGAAATTCGACTTGTACTGGAGAGGATGCTTGCTGGTTTTAGCGGTTGCTTTGGTCATGGATCCTCGGTTCAAGATGGAGGTCATTAAGGACACCTTCACTGAGGCGTATGGGGAAGATACAGAAGGATGGATCAAGACCGTCAGTGATGCAGTCCATGATCTATACCTTAACTACAGTGAACACAACCTGCTGGATGCTTATGTGAATCATGACTTTTCGGAAACAGAAGTGGCTCAAGAACCTGACTTCGAACAGGACATGCCTCAAGATGTCAATACAGGGAATGGACAATCAGTAGATGAGACAAATCCACAAGTAGAGCAAACCATAGAATCACTTCCAATAGCAGAGGAAGACCACACCTCATTTACGGTAGAGCAGGCTACAGAGTCGCATGAAGATGAGAGACAGCCTAAGGTAGAGAAGCAGCATGTGGAAGGGGTATGGGAGGTAGCGAGTGAAGAGCGTCAGGCAACAGAAGAGGATCAGCAACTTGGTGACGATTCTCAAGCACATCCACTGGCAGAGGAAGACCAGACGTTATTTACGGGAGACGTGCTTCTCCAGGAAGGGTCTACCCTCGTCACAATTGGAGACTCGTTGTCAGACTTTGAGTTTTACATCTCAGACGAGATGAAACCGGAGGTGGATCAATACCTAGATGAAACTTTGGTGCTGAGGTCGGAAAGCTTCGATGTTCTGAGCTGGTGGAGGCTCAACAGCGCCAAATACCCCACCCTCTCTAAGATAGCTGTTGATCTTTTCTCCATCCCTTTCAGCACCGTCTCACCTGATTCCGTATTCGACACAGAAGTGAAGCAGATGGACGATTATAGGACCTCTCTTCCTCATGTAACCTTGGAAGCTCTCCTGTGCACCAAGGACTGGCTCAAAGTCCAAACATTATAAACATCTTGAGATTCTAACTCCGTTTTCCTTTTTAGAATCGTTTTGTTAGTTTTGGAACCAGTTTTGATATCTGAACCCATTTTTTTTTTTGTAAGTGGAATTGAACTATCTCTATTTGACTTTTGATTGCATCGATGTCTTCGATTCTGGTTGGTTCAGTCTCATGGATGACTATATAATTCCCTGTCTCTTACAATTTTCCTAAGTTGCAGCACAGTATATATCTTTGAACACTCCTAAACGGTCTTCCTAACTAATCCTGCATCTGGTTATTATCCATTTTTTTTGATAGAAGATCTGGTTATTATCAACAGTCAAATCAGACATCCTGCAGTTTTAATTGGTTTGTAAAAGGAGACATCCTAAACCTTTGAATGTTGGTATTTTCCGCTTTAAATGTTTAAGACAGCGTCAGACCAGCTCTAGCAGAATTGACATTCGGGTATATCTAGATTCACTCGGTCTCGAGCCGTTTTCTAACCCTGCGAGTTTCGTGGACAGAAGAATCATGTCGTCGTAGTACCTTCCCTGCAACATGAATTAAGGACTTGAGCTAGTATCCATGATTTAGCCTTGTCTGATAAAATAACAGAATAATAGTAGAAACTAGAAAGGTTAGAAAAGGTACAAACTTGGAGAAGTCCAATCATGTCTGTATATGTAGCTGTTTCAGGGCAATCATCATATGGATCATACATATTTGCCCATCTCACGTTTTTGTTCAGTTCCTATGATTGTTATCCTCTATCGGTCGTCAATACATATAAAAGAATACGGATTTAAAAAGTCAAATTGGAGAAATATTTGTAATTTACCTGTCTTTGATCAGCTGAATTGTCGGGGGAAAAGAGTAAATTCTCGTCAACAGAAGCAGAGATAAGGCAGCAACATATCCATACTCTGATTTCCAACCGCAAAGAAGCGAGCCCATGGGGAATTTCAAGAATCTCTTAAGGATTATCTTGTGGTCTCGGATCCTCTTCTTGCTTTCCGTCGACAAAGAATGAAAGATTGGATTTTTGAATGTTAGAAAAGAAAAGAGATCTCTTTAGGGAACTCAGGATAAGTGTTTGGTTCCTTTTTTTTTAAGTGGTGGCTACTTTTAGACCTTGAGAAGAAAATGTTCGTTTGAATTTGGCCTTGGCACTATTTGACGTTTTGATCCTACATTATTTGCAATTATCTCCATAAGGTAAATATATTGATGAAGGGGCGGATTCAAGTTTAAATTGTCTAGTTGTTATATCATTGTTTATACCCATTCGGATGCGAATTCTGAAAGATACTTATACAATTTGGACAAATTATCAGGTTAATGGCGGAATGAATATAGCCTGGGGCTTTAATTACAGCCAGTCGTGTTTTGACATACAGACATCACTATAGTGTGCTAAGGTCTTACGTTGTTGTCATCTGTATGCGAAGGGTAACGCTAACAATGAAAAAGAGTGGAACTCGTGCATATTAAGTAGGTGGTTTTTCTCTTTATTAAAAGAGACAATATTGACTCTGAGTGGGTAACCACAACCACTGCTAAGAGGCCACTGCACAGAGCAATCGATTCGAACCGTTGATTATTTATAAAAAAAAGAAAAAAGCGAAAACAAACAAAACGGAGTCGGACAAGAACGACTCAATAGTGACACGTGCCTGAATCTCAACCATCTTTCTCGTCTCGGTCGAATTGCATGGGACTGGGATTGGTGCCTTAATTAAAACTTTAATGTGAACATCAAAACTCACATGTACCGTCGTTTAGTATGTAGAGATAGAGAGAGAGAGAGAGAGAAATATAGTAAAAGTTGGCGTTAGCGAGAAGGAGAGGCCAGGATTAGTCATATATCTCCAAAAACCAAATAGTAAACCCAAACCAAAGCCCCTTATCCTCCTCTTTTCTTTATATCCTCTCTTCATCCTCTCACTCAAGGCTCTTTCTTAGCTCTGTCTAGTAATCCACGCTCCAAGGTTCGGATTTTGGTTTCTGTTTTCTTGAATGCAACAGAGCGAGAGCTGTGTGTATATGACTCATGAGGTTTTTCTTTCTTGTGTTGGTCTGGTGTGTTATAGTCTAATTTATCTTGGGTATGTTCAATGAAGGATCAAAATGGCACCGAGGTCAAGCAAAGGGAAATCGAACAGAGGGAAAGCAGAGAAAAAGAAGAGAGAAGAGAAAGTGTTGGTGCCGAGTCTGGTTGAAATCACAGTCACGACTCCGTACGAAACACAAGTGATACTCAAGGGAGTCTCTACTGACAAAATCATCGACGTGAGAAGGCTTTTGGCATCTCACGTTGACACTTGCCATTTCACCAACTATTCCCTCTCGCATCAGGTATATATCTTATAAACAAGTTACAAGATCATCAGTTTCCACCAAAACTAAAACGTGACTGGTGTGAATTGATTCTGTAGGTGAAAGGGCATAAACTGAGTGACAACATCCAAGTGGTTTCCCTCAAGCCTTGTGTCCTCCGTATGATTCCAGGTATGGTGGCTGAAGTTTTTAAATGTACACTAGTCTCCCACCACCACCACAAATATTCTACTACTACTACTACTACTAGATAGTGTCAGTGAGATATGTATGGCACTAAATCATTGTTTAATTTTTTTGGAAGAAGAGAGACAGACCACTATCTTAGAGTTGTTTATCATCATCATCATATCGTTTTACTCTTCACTTCTTTTTTTCTGTCGCTGCCCTGAGAGTTTGTATTTATTTACAATTATGCCACAGAGGACTACCTAGAGGAAAGCCAGGCTTTGACTCATGTACGGAGAGCCCTTGACATCGTAGCAAGCACCACGAGGTTCTTCCCCGCCTCCAAATCTTCCAACAAATCCGTCGACGTCGCCGTCGGAAATGGAAATCCGGCGCCGGAGGGACTGGACATGGTGGCTATCCACCCCACCCCCAAGCTCTCTCACTTTTACGACTTTTTCTCCATTCCTGACGTCTCTCCTCCGATTCTTCGTAAGCTTCTCCTTTCCGAAATAGTCGCTAGTTTTACAATTGTTGATCGCCGTTTGCAGAACTAGCTCTCGCAGCTACCTTCTCTGACAAAACTGCGTTTCCACACTCATTTTCAGAGCTGAAGAAAGTCGATGGTGAAGATGCTGAGCAGAGGCGTGATGGCGACTATTTTGAACTTAAGGTGCCATTATCATCTTTCTTCTTTCCTGAGGCCTCGATAGTTGCTCTAACTTTTTTGTTTTTGTTCAGGTCAAGATCTGCAATGGGAAGATTATACATGTGATTGCATCAGTTAAAGGCTTCTTCGCAGTTGGGAAGAAGCTCTCACATACCCATTCCATTGTTGATTTGCTTCAGAATGTCAGCAATGCTTTTACCAAGGTCGACGCTATTTCATTTATTTTGCCTTAATGTTTTGCTTTTTTTCTTTTTTCTTTCTTCTGTTTCATAATTTATATGGCATTGTATTGTGAAAGTTCCGTTTATTTGGTTGCTCTACAAAATAAATGCATGTGCCACAACCACTGAAACTAACTTGTATTGTATTTGGAAATGATGCAGGCATATGAATCCCTAATGAAAGCTTTCACTGACCGAAATAAGGTGAATCCTGTTTTCCCTGCTACTCTGTTTTTTTCCGTTAATGATTTCATTTCGAGGATTCAACAATATGAAGTTTTGGATTCAATCGTTTTCAGTTTGGCAACCTTCCGTATGGATTACGCACAAACACATGGCTTGTACCTCCTTCTGTTTCTGAGTCTTCGTCAACCTTTTCTCCTTTACCAACAGAGGATGAAAATTGGGGTGGGAATGGTGGAGGCCAAGGGAGATACGGTGCGCATGATCTTCGCCCCTGGGCGACAGAGTTTTCTGTATTAGCTACGCTTCCTTGCAAGACTGAGGAGGAGAGGGTTATCCGAGATAAGAAAGCTTTTTTGCTTCATAACCAGTTTATCGATGTCTCTGTTCGAAGAGCTGTTAGAGCCATTTGCGACGTGATTGATACTAATCAACGCACAAGTGGAACTTGTGACGTCCCTGCAGGCTCCATCCTTCTCGAGGATCGGGTTGGAGATTTGTCTATTATCGTTAAACGTGATATAGCCAGCCTTGGCCCACAGCCTGAAGCTACGTTTCAAAATGAAGCATTTGCTCTATCATCCAAGGAACGTAGTGAAAGAAATCTGCTAAAAGGGATAACAGCGGATGAGAATGTAATTGTTCACGTAAGTGATTTCTCGTCCTTTCCTCAGCTATCTGGTATAGGGCTTTACTATCTATGTTTTACATCCATCTTTTGAGCTCCATATAAAGCAACCGTGTTTCGAAGGCATATAGTTAATAGCTCCATTCACCACCAACAGTTGTTTCGGTTAATCTGTAATTTGCTATGATGGTAAGAATGACTGTTTGTGCACGACGAGATGTCGCTATCATACTATCATATCAAGCAACAGTTTTCTTAGATGACTGATTAGAGTGGAATTGTTGCCGTTAACAATAGATATACTTATCATGCTTTATTTTAAAGACTATACCAATTAAAAAATCCTTTTCCAGGATACTCCGGCGTTAGGCACAGTTACTGTAAGACACTGTGGATATACGGCGGTGGCAAATGTAAAGGGTGAAATTAAGAAGGGAATGACTGATTTCCGTGATATTTTGATCGATGACCTACCGGATGGAGGAGCTAATTCTCTTAACCTTAACAGGTCTGTGCACCCAAGTAGAACTCTAAGAATATATTTATTTTTGCACATTGTACATGTCTGTATAAAATTTGCTATCATGTGCTTGGCCTCTCTTGTTTTCATTACTTTTTTGAGTATCAAATTTTAGATGAATTTATCAATGGTTATTCCTGACTGTATCAATAACATCGCGGTGTTGTGTACGATTAGGAGTAGACAATTAGATAACTAGCTTTCTCGCAATTTATTCTCATCCCTTACGAAAAGACAACTAAATATACCAGCATCTAACTTGTTGGTTTTCACCTTGGTTGATAATTTTAATGCAGCTTAAGGGTTCAGCTCGACAGGTCCCATGGTGTCGGAAAATCTGGAGGGAACCAGCCTTCAAGGTTTGATTCGGATGATTTAGAGTTTATCAGATGTATTGTACAGGAAATAGTAAATATAAACTTAACGAAGTTAGAAAAAGAAAGGGCATCTTCCGAAAGGCCCATCAGATGGGAGCTCGGTTCTTGCTGGGTTCAGCATCTACAAAAGAAAGAAACAGTAATGGACGACGTCTGTGGAAAGCCTGCAATGAATGGTGAGGCTGAACTTTCAATCAAAGGTTTGGGAAAACATTTTAAAGTTCTAAAGAGTAAGATTAAGAAATCAGAAAATAAAAGTACCGTGAAGGAAAAGGAAGAAAATATCAGTCTGCGCGAGTTAGATGGGGAAGCTGATCTAGGGCCGAAAAGTATTGATCACTTTGAGACTGAACTGAAGGAACTGCTTTCTGAAGAAGCTTTCTCTCGCCTAAAAGAAAGTGGAACTGGTCTCCATTTGAAGGTTACCTTTCTTCTAATTTGCACTTTTATAGTAGAGCACAAGTTCGTCTGAAATCTGTTTTCTCCCTTCTCTGTTTTGTTGTATGATTACTATTATTTTATTCTTATGGAGACGGTGGTGCTTACTTGTTTTTGTGATACAGTCAAAAGAAGAGCTTACCAAGATGGTATATGGATACTATGACGAAATTGCTTTGCCAAGGCTGGTATGTGTTCAGCTAGATAACAAGTATTAATATCTGAAATTATCTATAACTATACTATGTCAAGGAGTCATTGTAATGGTTTATCAGGTAGCAGATTTTGGGTCCCTGGAGCTTTCCCCAGTTGATGGTCGCACAATGACCGACTTCATGCATATAAGGGGACTCCAAATGCGTTCTCTAGGACATCTGGTAAGAATCCTTTACCTTGTCAATAGAGCCTTTCCTGTTGCCAAGTTATTGTGATTTTGAAAGAATAAAGCTAATTTTTTGGTCTCAAAGGAATTTCTTGAGCTCAGAATTAGTGATGGTAGAAAGTTGTTAATGAGAATTCTGGTGCGCTATTCCCTATAAATCAGGCTAAACTTGCTGAGAACCTTCCGCATATACAGTCCCTCTGTATTCATGAGATGGTTACGAGAACTTTCAAGCATCTTCTTAGGGCGGTTATTGCATCTGTCAATAATATGGCAGAGCTACCTAGGGCAATAGCCGCTTCATTAAATTTCATGCTTGGCCTCCGTGGGTTGGAAGGGAGTGATAGAATCGCCAGTGAAGAGTCTTGTCTCAGATTACAGTGGCTACAGAAATTTCTCTCCACTAAATTTGGTTGGATACAAAAAGATGAGTTCAAGCATCTGAATAAAGTTTCCATTCTCCGAGGACTTTGCCAGAAGGTAATGTATCTCAGTGTTTTTTTTTTTAAATCTGCTTGAATATGAATTATAGTTTTCACTCATGCTTTTACAGGTTGGATTAGAACTAGTTCCAAGAGATTATGACTTCGATTCTCCAAATCCCTTTAAGAGCTCTGACGTTTTTGGCTTGGTACCTGTGTGCAAGGTTGGTCTCTATCTCCCCATTAAGAGTTTGACTGCGATTAGTTCACAATCTATTATATATCTAGCACTGCTTGGATCTTGGTCCATCGGAACATAATTCAAATGCTAGACAATAATCTCAAAGATATATGTTCGATCTGTCAGCATGTGCTATGTGTTTCGTCTGACGGAAGGACACTCTTGGAGTCATCAAAACTTGCTCTTGACAAAGGAAAATTAGATGATGCTGTCAATTATGGGACAAAGGTACCAATCCATTTGATAGCGACGTTATTTTGATGCTTTAACCATCTGAATTATCATCCAAGGGATGTTGACTTCTTGCATTTCCTAGGCATTAGGCAAGATGATTGCTGTCTGTGGGCCTTATCACAGAAATACTGCTTGTGCGTACAGCCTTCTCGCCGTTGTACTATACCATACTGGCGATTTTAACCAGGTATCATCATTTCTCATCTTCTTCCCAAATGGCACCTTTGATTATCACTTCGAGTAGCAAATAGAGAGTTTGTCGACCTTGATGTTTTCTTTCTAGGCACTGTTATATAACTTTTTACATTTATAAACAAAAGAGAAAACCAATGATAGGGATTGTTATCTCTGATGTTTTTTTCCTCTCTTGATCAGGCAACTATATATCAGCAGAAGGCTCTACATATAAATGAGAGAGAACTTGGTCTCGACCATCCCGACACTATGAAAAGCTATGGGGATCTTTCTGTATTCTATTATCGTCTTCAGCACATCGAATTGGCACTAAAGTAAGTGATGCATGATGTTCTCTTATAGTTATACAGTCACTACAGATGGAACCCTGCTACTTTGCTTTTCCTTCACCTTATCTTGTTGCCTCAGAATGAGTTATGGTCCAATATTTCCTCTGATTGGCTCTTTCTACCTGTTATCTGCCATCTTTCTGACCCTTCATTTTTCATTTGTTTGTAGATATGTGAGCCGTGCTTTGTTTCTTCTTCATTTCACTTGTGGGTTATTTCACCCGAATACTGCTGCCACATATATTAATGTGGCTATGATGGAAGAAGGAGTAGGGAATGTTCATCTAGCTCTAAGATACCTACATGAAGCTCTAAAGTGCAATAAAAGATTGCTAGGAGCCGACCATATTCAGGTTCGTCCCTCATCTATCTTTCCCCGCGCGCGCCCATTCTTTAACTAATCATTGCTTTCATGTTTACTTTGCCAGACAGCGGCAAGCTATCATGCAATAGCTGTGGCTCTCTCTCTCATGGAAGCATATTCCTTGAGTGTGCATCATGAACAGACGACACTTCAGATACTTACAAAAAAACTTGGATCAGATGACCTTCGTACACAGGTGATTGATTTGCTCCTCGGTTTTTGTCATTTTTTTGTCACATTGAGGATCAGGAATCATGCAATCTCAGTTGAATATTATATTCTTACTATCAAAGTGAATGTTTTGAACTTAAAATTCTGTCTCTCGCAGGATGCTGCTGCATGGCTTGAATATTTTGAATCAAGAGCCATAGAGCAGCAGGAAGCAGCCCGAAATGGAATCCCAAAGCCTGATGCTTCCATCGCGAGCAAAGGCCACCTTAGGTACTAAAATGGAAACTCCCAGAACACATAAAGGATATGGTAATTATTTCATTGGCACCAAAGTCCGACCTTTCTTGCAGTGTATCAGATCTCATGGACTATATAAGTTCTGATCCAGACACTAAAGGAAGTGTTGTTCATAGGAAACAGCGGCGTGCCACGGTAATTCCTGAACTCCAGTGATCCTTGTTTACCTCAGGTCACTCATTCGAAATTTGATGATCAAACAATAACCTGAAGAAAACCTGTCAATTGTTTCGTACTCTGCTTAAGAGATTGAACTCCAAATACGCTGCTTATCTAAACTGGAGTATAAATCGAAAAGCATAACGAAAAGAACGAGATAGGTTTCCTGTAAAAGGTTTGTGACATTACTTCTATTTCGACAGGTACTCCAGGTCAATGATAGTGTTGCATCAGCTGATGATGCCACCAACAGCGTTGCTTCACAGCACGGCATGGCTACTTGGAACGACGTGGCTGAAACAAATGTCACTAAGAGGACCGAAGTAAATGATCCTAGTGCAGTTCTGGATGAGGTCGAAATAGAGACAGGTGATGTTGTAGTACACGGGGTATATATAGACAACGAAACTGTGGAAGAGTCGGCGTTAGATGAGGGCTGGCAAGAGGCATGCTCAAAGGGGAGATCCGGAAATGGTTCTGGAAGGAAATTTAGGCAAAGGCAGCCTGATCCTATGAAAAAGAGAATGTCGCTTACTAGAAATACCAATGGGAGACAGGATGTTCAGCAACAGTATGTATCTTCTCCCTTGCAGAAAACGATTATAAGACCCTCCCTCTCGAAGTCGACATCCCTTGGGGCTCTGAAGAATCCAGATATAGATGTCCGTACAAATACAATTAAGCCACAGTTAAAGGCTTCTGCTTCTGCTGGTGTGACCAGTACTACTATGGCTTCAAAGTCTCTCTCATACAAAGAGGTTGCTTTGGCACCACCCGGTACAGTTCTGAAGTCAGCGTTAGAGAAATTAGAAATGAATTTGGAAAGAACTGAAACTCAGATATACAGGACCTCAAGCGCGTCAACTGGAGCAGAAAGCAAGTGTGACACTTTAATGTTGGATATGCCAATGGAAGGGACAGAGCTTCCCTGTGAAAAACAAGATTCACAAGAAAGTGTTCAGTCAGTAGAAAAACTGACGTCAGAGTTTGAAGGGGATCTAGGGTCCTGTCGTGAGCAAAAGGCTTCTGATATAAGCAGGAGAAAGCTGTCGGCCGCCGCAGAGCCTTACAATCCTGGAGGTTTCTTGGTTGCTGATCGGCAAAGCTCAACAGCAACAACAGGCCACTGTATGGTTGCAGAGGCTATTTCCGTTGTTGGAGTTCCATGTGGGATTCACTCACCACCATATTACAGTGCTAATTACTCAAATGGAGTTGGGATGCCAAGAACCATGAATCCAGATGCACCAGAGTTTGTTCCGAGGAGATCCGTGCAGAATAGCTCTCAACATGCATGTGGAGATGCAAGTGTATCCGTTGACTCCAGCAGTTGCCTAGCGGCTGAGAAAAACGGAGATGTTTTGAAGAAGCAAGAGCTGGCGAAGCAGATCCTACTTAGCTTCATAGTAAAATCAGCCCAGAAGGAGGTTGTAACTGCTCCGAGGAAGGAAACAAAGCCTAAAGAAGAGTTAGAAGATACCCCTGCAAAGAATAGTACAGTAACAGATGTAGTTTACAGAAGACAAGAGGACAATGGAGCGAAAGAAAGTGAGACGAATGGAGGTGAAGGGTTTGTGATTGTGGCGAAGAAGAGGAGAGGGAAGACAAAGCAGCGACTTACCAACAACGCGGCTGGGCTGTACCATCAACCCTCGTCGATTTGTGCGTGATCTGATAGGTGGGTTTGATGAGGCTAACAGAATAAAGCTTCTTGTGAAGCAGAGTATGCTCTCATCTAATTTGGGTTTCTTTTCGGGATTACGTGGTTCTGTTCTTAGGCTGCACTTCTAACGCAGCTTCAGCCTGTTGTGTTGTAAATTTTTCGTACATGTTTCTGAGTTCTTGAAATCGTTTGTTGCATCCGCATTTGAGTGATTAATCTGGCTTACTTACACACCAGTCCAGCAAGTTGAATCCCCTTGTTAAAAAGCCATCCAGACCCTTACAGTGTGACGCAACCTTGGGTCACCAACAGACGAGAAAAGAACGTTGATAGTAACGCGACCCTGCTTTATGACAATCGAGAAAATTGCTGCAAAAATTCCCAAAATGTAGCTGGCATTTATCCACAAGTCACAACCATCAACCATTTCTTGTTTTATAACATAGTTTAGAAACTGCGTTCTACCGCGGAAAGAAACACATTACCAAAATCGAAGAAAGTTATCAACCTTATATAAGAAACATAATGATTACATACGAAAAAAATGGAATGAAGAAACACCAAACAGGCCCAAATGGAAAAAAGAAACACCAAACAGGCTGACCAAAGGCTTGAGACAACGACTTCCCTGAAAATATCGTCAAATGGTATGATTACTAAACAAGCAGATGATCGAAAATACGAACCAACACATGCATACATACCCGTATATTTATATGACCCACCCACATCCTTTCTCCAAATCGTTTCTATTTGCTAGTGGTAGTCTAGTTAGTACTGTCTTTCATTCTTTCCCTCTTATAAAACTGCAGCAACAGCAACCACACTCCAACATCCATTCCCCCGCTACTCTATTACTATCCCCCTTAATCAGAATATAGCTTCGAATCACTTACCTAAGAAATTCAGGAACAATTGCGGCCTAAAGTGCGCTGTAACGAAGCTTGGAGACGCGGCAGGGCCCTGAGCCAAGAGTCCCTAACCCGTCTTCTTAGTTTCACACAAATGTAATCACTTGCTAAAGCTCATCTCCGAGTACCTGCATATACACCAACGACATCTCAAGTAACTGCTCTTGTTCATGATCGGATCAAGGTCCACACAACTTATTCTACATGAATCCTACAAAAATATTCGACCATAGGTACATTAATGCAGTTACCGCAAGTCTAATCTGTACACATGATAATTCGTGGTCCCTAATCCTGAATGGTTCCATTTTGAATAGTGATCGATTTGAAAGGGTAGGTGTTAACTTCAAAAACTCACCTACGAGGCTGCTTGCTTGGGTTGTTGTTCTGCCGTTTTGGAACCCCACTCTCTGTAACCTCTGCATAAAAGGAAACTAGCTTAACTTAAACAGACTGATCCAAACAATCAATTTTCATAGTAGCCGCTGAATATTTGTGACTAACAAAAAACTGCTTTTGAAGAAAGTGCCTGTTGAAACAATATTCTTCACATGTGTTTTCTGTACTAGTTATCTATCACATAAGCTTCCATTATGATTTCTTTCTTTTCATGCAAGAAAAAGGTCCAATCTCTTTGTCAGTTCCAAATAAAAGCTTCATAACTCAGTATTGCAAAATGACTAACCAGGCCTCTCCATGGGTTTCTCCAGGTCATTAAGGTTATTCGTACTATTCTCTTTGCTGCAAAAATGGTAATTTGATTTAGTAAGCCAAAAACGCATGCTCTGAAATATAAAGATGGGATATAACATGTGCCAATCATATGCGGTAGGTTCATATAAGAGAAAAGTACAGTCAAAATTTACAAATATCAAATGGTCTTGCGTTATTTAAAGCTCCACACTATTCACATTGTTTTTGCATTAAAAATGTTTAAGAGAACAATGCGAATTTCTCTCTATACCTGGAGGATCCTGCAGAGGAAGGTAAACCTGGCTTGTGTGGTTGGTAAGAGCCATCAATAGCAGCATATGGCGGACTGTATGAAGCTCCTAAAGCTCCTGGACCAGTCAAAACTGGCATCCTGCCAATCAGATACAAAAATCTCAGCAGCAAGCAGGAGAAAGAACAAATCAGGAACTAGATATAGATGGAGAGCCCAGGGCACACGAACAGTATAGTATTCAAAATGAAAGCAACCATTCTAATGAAATTACGTCTTTATAGGTTCAGTTTTTATAGCATGCAGACCGAAAATGGTGATAAAATGGGACAGTATATAACTCACGGAAAACACAGCAATTCAGCTAGCAACGTGCACAACATCTAATTCTTTGAAATGCTTGCAACCGAGAACTATTGAAAAACTAGCATCCAAAAAGTTCACCTAGAAGGGGAAGGAGTAAGCATACCATGTCATCTCCGGGTTTCCAACACCATTTTCAGGCTGGACATATCCTGGAAAAGCCATTCCAAAAGTTGGAACCCCACCATGCTGACCACCGAATTGCATAACTGCATTTAAATTTAATCATGATAGACAATTATTTAAGAACTAGTCAGATAAGGAAAAAAATATAGTTGTAACCAGATACAAGAATCTGACAATACTATTCATGGATAGCCATGCCAAGTGGTTCAGCAACAGTTTTCAATGTCAACAGATTCATCGTTGGAATCTAAAAAAATTCTTTCAATTCGTCCGTTGCAGAGAGGAAAGGGTCATTTAAAAAACCATACCAGGCAGAAAAGCTGGGAAATTAGAATTGTCACCAGATGCCAGATTTTCTGCACGCGCCATCACTTGAGATCCACTATACATCAAAGAGCCGCTTCCACTAGGCTGGAGAGTCCCTTTACCCTTAGCAAACGACGCACCTGTTTCCGAGGCAGATTCTATTTCACCAGGAGGATACCGATTTTTTGATGAGCTAGTTTTCTGGGTAGAGGAAGACAATGATCTGTTTACAGCAGACTGCTCACTACAACCCTGCCCGGAAGGCCTAATATAGCTTTGGCCAGTGTCTTTTGAATCCCCATTGAGTTGCATTGGTGATGAAAATCTGTCACCCTGACTATGAGACTGGGGGTAAAAGACGTTCCCAGCAGCAGGTGCTCCTCTACCTTGAGTCGTGGACTGAAAATTCTGGGCAGTATAAACAGGCGAATAAACAGATTTTGTATTCCTATACTTCTTCCCAGAAGGCACGGCACTTTCATTCGTCTGGAGTCTTTCCATACCAACTCGTATACCATGTACCAAGTTACTCGAGGACACTGAAGGATAAAAAGGAGGAGAAGCAGAGCTTAGACTTGAAGCAACTACATTCTTTTTGGTATGTGCATCTTCATTCCCAATTTTAGCAGGGGCAGATGGTGAACGCCGTGAATCTTGGTGTGAAATTTTCTCATGCCAATGTTGTGACCCACGAGAATTTCGTAACCTACAAATTCAGTACACAGGTACGTTATATTAGAGATAAAACACTCCGTCAACTAGAGAAGAGAAAATGTAAGAACTCACTGTTTGCTCTGCACGGAGTGTGCTTGATTGCCTTTGCTGAGGGGAGCCTCATCTTTTCTAGGCTCTCCCCCTCGTGTGGCAGCTTTAGGAACAAAAATCTGATGTCCATTGCTGGATGATGCGTTAGAGCTTCTTCCTCTAGTGTATCCACGCCCTTGTCCCCTACCTCGACCGCGACCTCTGAATCGGCCTCTAGAAGTCTTCTGCTGAATTTACAAAGTGCATCCAGTCAATTATATGATTAAGAAAAAGGACAAGAGATGGAAAATAGTTTGACACAAAATAAGGATTATATCAACAGAGAGAAGCTCTACATCATAATGTTTATCCTGAGTATTCATCTCTTCATATTTGTCATGTCCCCATTTTCTTTCATCTCCAGATCCCCACGGTTTCCTTCCACCACGCATTCGCCTATGAAAGCCAAAAAAGAAGGATCATATCAGTCCACATTAACAAGAATCAACAAACAGAAGGGTGACAGGAAGAGTCTTTTTTTGTTTTTCATTAGCATGAACTAGGCCAGATCTAGCATAGCAACCCCCAAATGCATAATACTTGATGAATTTGCATGAAATACGAGGGCAAAAACCCCACCTTTCAGTATATTAGCTCCCCCACTAAAAGCAAACTGCAATTGAGAAGATAGTGAAAAGCAAAACACAGTGAAAAAAGAGTGGCACCTGCTTCGGCCAGCAGACAATTCCTGAAATCTGTCGTCGTGCATATAAAAAGCTCCACCTGTGGGCACCGCAGAGGATTGCTTCTCCTTTTCTTCCTCTCCGTCGACACGAACTGCCGCATCTTCTGCTGGCTTACTCCTCTTGTCATCATCGACTTCACCTTCCCTATACTCATCACCTTCTTCCTCCTCGTAACTATCCTCTCCGTCTTCACTCTTGTTTTCGTCATTGTCATACTTCACAGTACCACCCTCTTCATCAGATTGCTCGGAATCGGAAGCGATCTCAGCCCTGTGATTTTTAACCCCTTCATGGTCATGGTCATCGTCCTCGTCGTCATCACTCGCTTCTCTCCTCCTCGTGGCCAAGGAGCGCTTCAGCTCCTCGGGATCACTCTCATACTCCGGCTCTCCTGCGTCAGCTGGCGCCATAACTCTCTCTCTAGAAATCTGAAAAGGAGAGCAGACTCGTAAACCCAAACCCTAGATGAAGAAATTTGACGGAGGAATCGCGATGAACAAAAGCGTTTCAGTGACCTTAACCCTATTTTACCTTCGGAGGCGTTTCCTTCTTCTGCGATTTTGGGCGTTTTCCCAATAAAATCGAATGGAGCGGAAGGGACTTTGACTTGTATATAAAATAGTATATTAATAGCGGAAGCCAAGTCTTATCCATTTCCAAACTAAAATAAATTCGATTTTCTTTATTTCACGCTTGAAAAAAAAAAAAAAAGACATAACACAAGTTTTAAACGATTGTCCTTGTTGACAGTTGAAGATCCTTTTCTCAAATTGCATCCAGGCTTGAGAAGCTGTCTTGATGGGAATCTTGTGGGCAATCGAGAGTCTCTATAACTTGATGGTAGCTCTTAAATCCCTCTCACAATCACGCTGTTGATGCCATTCTTTGTCCAATATTCATAGCTTTTTGAGATGCATTTGAAGAGTGGAACATAAACTCGGTTCCATCTCTGAACAATCGAATAATAGCCAAATGAGAATTGCTGAGAGTATGACTTCACTTGGGTTGTTTCAATAATCTCAAACACTAAAACATCACCTTCTTGGATTTAAAAGGTGAGCGGGCCCAAATGTTTACTGGGCTTATTATTGGGCTATAATATCTCTGAGCCCATTTCATGGGTTGCGTCGTTACTACGAACTCGGTATATAATAACTCAATTAGAGATTCTATCGAATACACAAGTCCGTCGTCGTCTGAAACTCAAGAGTTCCTTTTTCCCCAATTCTCAGATCAGTATCAAACCTAGCTCCACGAACCAGTCATGTCGTCCAAGCAAGGTAAATCAGCTCATGATTTAGTTTTTTCTTTATGATATTCGATTTTTTTATTTCGTTGATTCGTTTGCGAGAAAAGGAATAAAAAAAAACATCGTCTGCGATCTGCTACTAACTGTCGTAAAAAAAAAAAAAACAGGAGGAAAGGCGAAACCTTTGAAGCAGCCAAAGGCTGATAAGAAGGAATACGATGAGGTGACTCTACTGAACTTCTTTCCACACCTTTTGAATGCAATTGAAACGATAGTTTTGCTTTATGGATCTGGTTTTTATTGTGCAAACTAACTTTAATTCTTAAAGTTAAAATCACACAGTGTTTGAAGAGCTTACTCTCTCGATTTGCTTGACATTAATCAATGTTTTTAGACATTCTTTTCACACTCTAATTCCTTGAATGTTGATTCGGGATTACTGCAGCACGATATGGCTAACCTTCAGAAGAAGAAAGACGAGGAAAAGGTGAGTTCCCACTTTTATGATTTGCCTTGTTTCCTCTCTTTTTGTTAATATTATGTTTTGTGTTATCGCAAATTGCATCTAGTTGTTTTGGCTCCTCTTTTTCAAGTAAAGATTGTAATCTACACTAGAGAGCAACTACGTTAGTGAGATGATGGATTTGTTAGTTTGGTCGCGTTGTCACTATGAACACTAATAATGACAATATATACCAGGTGACTTCAACAAGATGAGATCATATTGTTAACTGTTTGTTGTTAGTTTAGATATCCATTACGGATTCTTTTTTCTCTTTCTAATTTTGGTAATGATATTGATTAGGACGCTTTCTTTACTGATACTTTGACGAAAAAGATAACTTGCCCATATGTCAAAACACTCTTAAGCCTCATTCTGCGAAGGACATACACTGATCGTTTGTTATTATTATTGAAAGACTGACCCATTTTGTTTTTTGATTAAAACAGGCACTTAAAGAACTAAGAGCCAAGGCATCACAGAAGGGATCTTTTGGAGGCTCTGGACTTAAGAAGAGCGGCAAGAAATGATCCGTCCGTTTTTATCCATGAAGCCTGTGTCTGACAGTGCAAATTTATCAACTTAAAACAGATAATCGTGTGTTGTGTAACTTCTATCATGTTCGTAGGAGAGTGACTTTACGTCTCCCATACATATGTTTTGCTTTTGCCACACTTTCATGATAAAGAAAACTGGTTTCTATCCTAAAATCAAATGCTGTCATAGCCCTTCATCTCCGGATTCAGGATCCAGTTTGGACTGTCGTATTTCTGCTTATCAGGGTCAAATTTCAGAATTTTTCATAAATTGAAGACTAAAAATATGTCGCGTTGATAACTTTAAGACTTTGTAAGATGAGGTAGTAACTGAGGGTGACAGGTGATTATAGCAAAGAAGTGGAATATATGTGCTGTGTATTGGGATAACAACTTTTTCTTAAGAAGTGCATATCTTAAACGAAAAGGCGCTTCACGCTGCGCCTGAAAGCGAAGCTGATGGAGAGCGTCTCAAAGCCTGAAAGAGCCTGCTTTTCTTCTTGAACCGTTGATACTGGAAGCGGTGCGTGGATCAGAGAACTCGTAGTACATGTCAGTGAAGAAATTGTCAACAATGTCAAGGTAGACAGGGCTTCTAATGCTCGAATAGCATCGAAGCGCTTCGCGTACATCCGATGCATGCTCCACGTCCCTTAGATCAACCATGTTGAGATCTTTCATCTTTTGCGCCAACATGTCGCCTCTTCTCTTCGCCTCCTTGAATGGCTCCGCAACTTTTCTCTTCGGTTTCTTTTTATGTTGGTTTCTGTTGACACTCTCATCACTGGTTTCTGCGACAGCCGTGCTCTCGTACGACATAACGCTGTAGGTTTCTTGGGTTTGGGAATCATGTGGACATGGGCGGCATGAGAAAGGGCTCAAGAGTGGAGTGTTGTTGTTAGGGAAGTGGTGGTGATTACCAAAGCAGATAGTGGACTTGATGCTCCCAAGGCTCTTCCTTAAGAAACGACCAACTCTCTGAATTGATTTCGCTGAGGGTTTCATCATCTTGGCTTTTTTTCTTCTATTCGTCTCTCTCCTCCTGTTCCTTTTTTGAAACAATAACCATATTTATTTCACTCAAAACGAAACCTAACATTCCTTCACTGCCATGTAGTAGTTGAAGAAGGAAGCTGATTATATGATATGTCAAAGTCAAGACATAAAAGAAGAAGGTGTCATGTTGATGAGTGTCCACTTTTATAGGTAAGAAATCGTCATCACATTGATAATTATCAGTGTTCAAAAATGGTCCCCTACTTATCATTTCCACCACTGCGCTCATCAGTCATCATCATACATGCCAGTTGACACAGGCTAATGTAATCAGAACTAAGCCCATTCAACAAGCCCATGTTTTTTTTTGGCGCTAAACGATTATGATCCATCGTGGATAGGACAAAACCCTAAATCGTCATCTCGGAGCCGCAATAATTATCTACCGAACGAACTTTGGTGGACGACCTTGCGTCTGCGGCAATGGTAATCTTAATGCGTGTAACAAATATTCTCTAAGCTGTTGTTCAGGTAGATGAATTTGACTCGTGAAAAATGTTGGTTTTAAAAATAATAGTTTATTGTTTCTGATTAAGTAAAACACTTATAAAAATTTTGGCAGCAGTTGATGATGCACATGGAAAAGCTGAAGGAGGCTTTGCATTTTATCTGCTCGTTTGATTTCTGGAAGATGGCTTTGTTTTGGAACATTTCCCTCCTTTTTTCTTACTTTCAATTACTTAAATTATGGATCTTTGGCTCAAAATCAAGTTGCACTTCGTCCTCCAATCATCCATGGAATACTTGTTCACGTAGACCTATTTGTGTTATCACTGGTGTAGGTCATTCTCTCTTCTCCGTAATAACATTGCCTCAGACTGTTTGATGTAATGTAATGACTACACTAAACTTATTAGTCTTTACTTTTTTTCGTTACTACTGCCTCGTGTTGGAACATCATTGACTGAATTTTTCTTCCATTTTTGCAGTTGGGCGGTCCTCTCACTTACTATCAAAGGTTTTTCTACGGTCCCTTTGATTTCCAACTTCCATTCCCTCACGTTTACTTGATGACAAAATCTTTGTGGTTGCCACTTTCTATTGACAGACGTTGACTGAAATTAAGAAGCAGAGTGAAGATGCCCAACTCAAAGCTTTTGAAGTTGACATGTCTTCTTTTCAATCAGTTGTGAAGTTCAGAAACTCTCTAGAGCAGTGGCTGTTAGAATCAGATTTACATTCTTCAATTCAACTGTTGGTGAACGGACAATGCTGGAATACTAGCCAGATCGAGTCGGCCAACCGTTGAAGGATTTGACAGGTAAAGGTCTTTACTATGGTTTCATAACTTTTTGAACTCTGAAGGTTACACTCATTCTGTCTCCATCTTTGTCAGGATGATCGCTCCAAATTATATCGGTGCGTTCTCTTTGACAGAACTTCTTTTACCGCTTCTGAGAAACAGCCCTGTGCCTTCACGGGTCGTGAATGTCACATCTTTTACACACCGTTCTGGTAAATATCTTCACACATCCCATAGTTAGTTTTTTTATCCTGATCTGAGAGTAAGATACTTTTGTCTTTTCCTGGTATATATATTTGTCTGTAGCTTTTTCTGCCAAGTTTGACAAGGATTCTGTTACGGGAGTGTACTCGTCGGGATAGAAGCAATATCCTTGTGCTAGGATCTATGAGTATTCTAAATGTAAACCAATCCTCTTACAATGACAAGCATCTTTTTTTACTTTATTTGATGAGGATGATGACGATGATAAAGTTGCTTCTTTCTCTGAAATAGTATGCCTTCTACTTTTCTCATACGAGCTCCATAGACACTTCGCCTCAGGGATGATACACATCACGTCTCTGTTGTGTAGGCTCTCTATGATTCTTCTTTTGTCTAAATGATCTTCTTACCACAATTTGGGATTATGGCTCGATTAATGTGTGTGCTTTTTGAATATTCTTTTCTCTTTTGTTTCAGAGCGGTAGATCCAGGAGCAGTGAAAACAAACATAATGCATGAGCTTCCTTCATATATACAAGTCTTGGCGTTTTGCGGTCTCAAGATTCTTAGACTCATGCAGTCCTCAGAGGATGCAGCTGAATCTCTCATTGATGCTGCTTTAGCCCCACCTGTAAGACATGCTCTTTTAGAAATTTTCACCAACTCTTATGTTTTTGATGAGCTCCATTTTGATCTGTTGATGAACATATTGCAGGAAGTATCAGGCAAATATTTCTTTGGAGGAAACGGGAGGACCGTCAAATCTTCAGCGATTTCTCGTGATCCGAAACTTGCCAAGGAACTCTGGGACACATCATGTCACATATTTAACGAATTGCAGCAAACTCACACTTGAAGATGACATAATCATAGGATCCAAACTGTAGAAATATCGTGGATGTGGTCTTGCCACTTCTTAGTTCAGTGACATTGCCCACAAATAATGCAGGAGACGTAATCATCACTAGATTAAGTCGAATATTAACATTGTTCTACGAACGTTGGGAGCGTAAAAAGTCAACAGGAACTGGTAGGATGAGGTATCTACGCAATGTCCCTCGCAGGTTCAAGACCGGCTTTAGAGAAGGCAAAAAAGCTACAATTTACTCTTTACTTCTCTTAAAAAGTGCATATGATACAGTCTTATGTGCACCATCTGAATTTTGGAACTTTGTATGGATCAGGTACACAAGCCACCCCAAGAAACAAGGCTGCAGCTTCTTCTTCTTAGGAATGATTCAGTTGGCGTTTTGGAAAAAGTTGTGCCAATTGGCTTCGAAAGTACTATTGTAGACTTCTTTCTATGGTATATGATTGATTCACTGAAATGCTTGTTTGATCTGTTACTGTTCCAAACAAAATTTAGTAAAACTCTACGTAATATGCAGAGGAGTTGCAAAGCACAATCTAAGAATCAGTTTGGAGGTGTGTATTGACCAAAGAGGTGTTTTTCGTCCTGCAACTGTTTGAAAGCCTGCGCCATTTCCGGAAACGCCGAGATTAGCAACATTTCCAGAAGGTCAAATGCCAATTGCTTTAGACACACTGATGACTGCAACAACAATATTTAAACAAGATCAAACCCAATAATTTAGCTTTGAGCTCTCATAACCTAAAGACAATACTGGAATGTTTTACCTGAAGGAAGAAGTAGAGGTCTTCCGCACATTGTTCATACTCCTTGTGACCCACAAGGCTCACTATAGTCGCAGGGGCTTTTTCTGTGCTTCCAGGGTTAAATTCAAACATTTATGAGTTAGTTCAGCAAAGCTTAGATATATAATTGCTGCAAAATAGCATCAGATGGACAGGAAGATTATTACCGATCATCAATTCATGAACAAACTTGGCTCGTCTCTCTGCTTCTTGTTGCTGCTCCTCGTCGGAACTGCTGGATTGTTGCTGCCTTTTTGGATGTTTTGTGATGAATATCCCATCCGGCCATAGTATCTGAGATGTCATTACCAAATGTCTCTTTCAAATCTCAACATGGATTAAAATATAACTACGCTTGGGATATCACAGGGGTGTCACTGTTAGGCAATGCTTTTTTCCATTGCTCACTGTGATTTCCGCCGCTACCTCACTGTGCAAAAGGAAGAGGTTCTCTCACCTGTTCAACCCGTTGAATACCAGAAGCAACTACAGTTCCCCGCCGCAAAAGTCGGATTTTCTCAAGTACCCAATCGTCTAATGCATCGCCCATCCCAAGTTGAAGTATCTGTTTGGCAACCCAAAAAGCTTTCCGCCTTGCAATGTGCAAAAATAGATGATCAAAATCACTCCACTTTCTCGACTGAGAAAAAAAAATAGTATGGCCCATAGTTATAAAATGATATACCTGATCCACCCACCCTCCTGGAGCTGAAAGACAACATCTACCAAGTCTAGCAGGGGTAATGTTAATTTTGGAGGAACCCACTGCAAGAAAGACGGCGTTATATAGAAGAAACACAAGCACTGGCCTCATTGTTTCCCACAGTGCAAAAGACAGAACAATCAGAAACAAAATTTCGACTGGTTTATGCTAGGTGTGGATGTTAAATATATACCTCTGTTGGCAGGCCGGCAAAGGCCACAGCATCATCATGTTGAGTACCCACTTTTAGTCCGCCGTTCTCTTTGCTATTTCTCACATCTGAATCAGACGTCTTCGTATGATCATTTCCAGGAGCTTTCACTCTTGATTTCAGATCATCCACCACAACGTTATTCCTGATATGTTGACCTGATTTCCCATTCTCTGAACTCAGATTTTCTCTCGAAGTAAGAGGACTTGGCGTCGCCTCAGTCACATTGGCCATATTTGTAGAAACTGTAGATGTCTTACGGACCGGTTTAACTGAAACGATTTACTAGTGACAATAATTAACAGCAAACTAGTAAGAATCAAAAATCCCATTGTGTTGTGAATTACCCACCCGTCAGCGTCTCAATGATAGAGAAAGAACTTGAGAACGCATAAGTCTGCACAGCAGCAACATTTTACACATTCAATATTTTTTAGCACTACTAATCTTTGAGTCAGCGGAAGAGAACCTACCTGGGAATCCACACTGAGGAAGTCCCAAACTTCAATTGATCCTGAGATTCTTGGTAGCTGCAAAAGCTTCTGAGCAAAGTAGAGAAATGATAATTGGCATATTAAGGAAAACTGAGGAATCACATCAATGCAAAGCTTTTCATTCACATGTTAGTTAACGTGGAAGAATAGAAGGCATGTGGAAAAAAAAACTATTTACAAAGCTTCAAGCATTAGAACTATCAGCACTAGCAGATCAATATCAAAATTGATAAGTACATAAAAATTTCAGTACATCAATGCAGGTCGGGTTCTTTATCAAACTAAATTGTAGAGCAGTAGACCATAGTAGTGTTTTATGCATAAAAACATACAGCATTCGCTTCTCAGAAATCTAAAAGTAACTACCAAAACATGAAAACACAGAAGCTAATTCACAGTCAACCTACTCATCGAAAACAAAATTCACTAGAAAAAACAAAATGAATCTTTATACAGAGCACCATGCATAAAGCATCAACAGAAACTAGAAACAAGGGACATGACATTTGACCTTGAGATAGTCATCAAGTAGTACACATCGCTCTTGGATAACAGGTACGTCCACGCCTGTTGATAGGAAATGCTTCGGCGGTAAATGAAGATTGTACTCGGGAAACACTTTAAGCCGCCGGTGAAGCTCCTCAAAATGTCGAAATCTGAAAGTTCACATAAGTAAATAATAAAAAGAAACAGAGCACCATCATCAGATCCTTAACAGTAATATTCTATCACCTTCTTTTGATAGACCAGCTATGATTACTTTCATCTGTGACAGAAATTGAATACACAGCAAACATCTTTGAACTACTCTTCACAATATTGGCACCCAGAACCTGCAAAAAGACCCCAGATTTATCTATGATATGATACAGCATACGAAGCATCATTGTCTGCAGCTTTATGGGTGTTTGAATGCACAACAGCCATTTAACTGTACCTCACATCTCAATTTGGCAAAGGAATCAACCAACAAAGAACTTCTAGAGGCATTGGGAAGGTCACTTTCCGCCGCTGAAATGTATGACGCAGACGAGGTTGCAGAGATTCCACTGTATGATCTACCCAAAGAATCATTTTCAGAATCATCACTATCATCATCGCCTAGAATATGTCCAGAACGTCTGGATCTCTTCCTACTAGATTGATGCCTGGGTGCTTGTTCATAACGTTCATGCCCTTTACCGGTCTGTTTGAAACGACGACCAGAATTTTCAAGTGGATGGTGTATCCGTGAAACACCAGGATTTCTGTTCGTTCGACCATCCCAGACTCGAGTCCCAGGACTGTTTAGACCCGTTACCGTTTCCTCATCCTCAGATGTATAAGAATGACTACTCTTTGTTTGCTCCTCGTCTTCTTCAGCAGAGGAATAACTTGATAAGTGACTGTCTTTATTTACTACCTTATGCTGACTGGATCCTCTTGCGATCGCAGTATTTTCACTGAAGTTTTTAGGCCGTGCATCATCACCATCGTTGCACGATTCTTTGCTAGACCATCTCGGTGGCACCCGCTCAACAACTTTATCACCTTCTTTCTTTTTATAGTTTCTTCCCTTTGCCCACACGCTTTCAAGATGCTCGGGAGCAAGGGTCTCAGTTTTCCTTTGTGACATCTTGTCTAATACGTCACCCCATCCCTCACCTCCTCGATGTCCTTCACTATCATCAACTATTTTGGAAGTTAAGGGCAGGGAGTTCCACGATCGGGAAGATCGAGTGTCCATTGAAAGCAACGGATCTTTGGACAAATCTGTTACATGCTGTTTATCTGTAGCATTTTTCCTTTTCTGCTGTTCATTTTTCAATTGCACAAGCTCAACACCTGTGACAGAGGGGTCCATATATCTAGAAAAATGATCGTGAGAAACTTCGGATAGATCTTCAGATTGAGAAGTCTCTTTTGCAGCACTAGATCCGTCATTAGTCTTTATCTTTGACATCACAGCAGCTTCAATCCTCTCATTTATGAACCTGGTAAAGAATTTAAGGACCTCTGAGGTGAAACTAAGAGGAACCAAAATGTGGCCTAAAGAGGCAATAGCTTACCGAGGATTGGCTAAATTTAGGACGGGTCGCATCACACAGCAAGCAAGAAGCTCCCTCACGGTATAATGAAAAAAAGCACAGTGCAGATCCTCTGGCCTAAACGTTAGTGAAATGAGACTGTCCATTATGTGCTGCAGAACCTGCAAAATAGAGCACGTAATATATAACCACCTGATAGCGACAAAGTGGTAGAACATTCAACATAAAACTTTACATAACAGCTCCTCGCAACTTAGACTGCAGAAAACCTTATGCTCGGATTCAGGAGAGAACAGTGCAGGGTGCAATTTATCATTGGCGGCCATCACACGTCTCAATTCTGAGTCTCGGTCTTCGAAACTGAGGCTTTTCCTTTGTTTTCTCTCAATCTTTGCTTGACATTCACGGAAAAGCTCCACACGACGACATATAATATCAATTAGATCCCTGAATCAATCGGGAAGTTCAGTTCCTCGGAGACTCGACCATAAGAGAAACTCAAGCTGAGAAGAAGGCACTTAGAAGAACAAACCTTGTGAACAGATCAATGAGATTTATGTTTCTAAACCGGCGTGAAAGTTCCCCGAGAACACCGTTGATAATAAACACCAGTTCCTCAGGACCTTGCTTGTCCGCAGTAATGCGGGAGTACCAGAGATCGAGCACCCATTCAGAAATGAGGTGACGGGTGAAGCGATCCATTGCGTCCTCAACGACCTGGGAGTTCACTTTGCTTCTCCAGTCAGACCGTGGAGCTGCTTTAGGGAGTTCTGGAGGTGGCGCATTCAGTGACGAAGGTTTGCTACTGTAAGCCGCAGCCTTTCTTTTCATTTCAATGTCGAATGAGAAATAACGAAGGAGGATGATCAAGCACGCAGCAGCAGGGAGGTTGACCCAAACCGATGAACTTGTCACTGCCACACGCATAAAACAAACGTGAATATTCAATTCTGCTGAGAGAAAACACTATAGAGTCAGTAGCTAGTTTGAAGAATGCCTCCTAAATATAAGGAAAGCTCATCGAAGCTGGAGGATACCGAGTGTTGAATCAAATGAGGACTCTTATCAAACTTACGCGAGAGGAGGTAAGATAGTCCGACGACGCATATCACCAGGATAACGATCCGCTTCTTGGCTTCCTCTACCAGGTCCCGAACTGTCACCACCTGCTTCTGGCTGCTCATAGTTGAATCAAACCCCCTTTTCCTTCTCTGTTCTCTCACCCGACTAGGTCAGAAACTGAGGCCCCATTCCCTGCCGGAAAATTAGGACCCGGCTTTTCGAAATACGGCGGGATCGAAGAAAGATGCGCTGCTTTTTCGGATCGGGAAGGAGATGGAGATGGAATCGATAGAATCGGCGGTGATGGATACTGTCCCGGTGACGCTTGTCGATTTGGTACGTTTATCCGGCAAGCGTTCCCGGGAATGTGGTAAGATGTTTTGATTCTCTCTCTTCGTGGTTTGCATTTCATTAATCTTACAATTGGCAACCAAGTCCATATGATCTCGCTAAGCGTCGAACCGTGCGTGGTTCGCCTAAACCCTTTCGGCTATTTCGTTTGTTTTATCCAAACCATTAAATTTAATGACATAAATACCCTTGTCACCTCGGAAAAGATTAAAATATCCACATTAGGGTTCATAATTCACACAAAGAGAGCTCTGAATCTCTATATGGAGGCTGCGAAAGAAAGAGCCGGCTTTCTCGACAAGATCCTTCCGCCGGCCTTGGCAGATGCCGGCCTCGAAGACTGTGCTCTTCCGCCGGAATCTATACAGGAAGCATTTCGTAAAGCCGCTGATGCCGTGAAGTCGCGCGCGGCCTCGCTTTTCGAATACGACGAGGAAGAAGGAGGTTGTGTAGCGGATCCGCGGCCGGCATCGAAGGGATCGAAGACGAAACCCATTCCGGGAGCTTCTGACACGATCATCGTAGGCGGGGAAAATGGTGGGGATACTGGGCCGTGTCTAGTCGGAAAGGGCAATGGGAAGTTGGCGGAATCGGGACAGGGCGGAGATGCTTTGGTGGTGGCAGGCGAAGGAATAGAAGGGAAGAGCTGCGGTGATGGTTTGAAGGATCTGGATGTAGAAGGTATCGAGAGCAGCAGGGAGAACAAGGATCAGAGTGAAGAAGACGAAGAAGAAGAGGAGATGAAGCCGATTTTGGTTGAAGGATTTGTTTGAGAGTGCTCGCAGTGTCAAAACTGTTGGTCCCTTGTGTTCCACGAGTCGTGTATATAAATAAAGTATTAGACTTTAGCAGCTAGCCCCTTGATGTCTGACCTTTGTCTCCATTGGCAGTGGTGGCAAAGCTTATGTATCGCCTGTTAAGCATGAAACTGGATGAAATACGGTCTCTTTTGATTTACTTTTCCTGCTTCTATCCCATGAAGTATTGATCCTTATTTCCTTTTCTGTTTCGAATTGAAAGATAATGATAACAGCAATGCAGGGAGACAGAAGCTGCGTTGGGTGCTGTTCCTTGCAGGCATGTCTCTTCTCTATTCGTTCTTGCAGAATCAAATCCAAATCGAATTGAAATTAATTACCTTCTTTCTGTTGTTGAGATTGCTCCTGATGAGCAGAGAAGCAAAGATGGAAGCTACATGGAATTTGTGATATGTCTGAATGAATATACATCTTTTACTGCATTTCTACTTGTCTAACATGATTTATTGGTCTTCACAAATAATGACCACACCCCCATTTACCTATCTACTCAAAGAGAAGAGAATTGAGGCATCCATCGCAGAATGAACTAGAAAGCCAGCAAATCATCGGCTGGTGTCATATCTAAGTACACGTGAGAGAGGGTAAAAGCATATCTAGCCTTGGCTTCAATCACACCCCAAGTACAAAGAGACAAGCGATGAAGAAGATGAGCAGACCCAAACCAACACTTTGTTTCATTCTCACTTTCCTATCGTAGAATGTGTTTAGCTTTAGATTTACAGTTTCGTTGTTGCTCAGTTGTACGACGTTTCTGGTGCCTCTCATTTCACTTGGGTTTGGTCAATTTACCATTTCATTATGTCCAAAGACTGTTTGTCTTGTATTAGTAAGTTTAATGCAATTATAAGGCCCACAGTTATTATGTATTTGAAGAGCCCATGTTTATATTCCCTCGGGCCATAACAACACGCGCGAAGCTCGTCTTTACAACACACGTTGCACGATTCTTCACGCGCCTTCACGATCCATCGGCGTATTCTCTAAACGGCTCTGGCTAGGAATCGTGGACTGGCGTGCTGCCTATTTGCTGGTGGGCGATAGGAGTTTTTTTTTTATTTTACAGTATTGCTCGGAGATTCCCAAGCGAAAGGTTTCATTTTCCAGCTCCACGTTGATATCTGGTCGCAGGGCTGACTAAGTAGTGTCTCGGATCTCTTTCGCTTCCTCTCCAGTCAGGTTCTCCCTTCATATGTTAAAATTTTCGTTTCCTTACATTCTGTCTCTTGAGTAGTTTTTTTTTTTGTTGCTCTCATGTCCACAAACTGTTCGACGAAATGCTTGTGTGAAAACTCACAATACTCGATATCATGATACTTTCAGCGAAATGGAGAAAAAAGACGAGGACCTGAAGAAGGCTCAGATGCTGGACGCTCGAGCCAGAAACATCAGCCACAATGTTCGCTGCACCGAGTGTGGGAGTCAGTCCATTGAAGACTCACAGGCAGATGTCGCTATTCTCCTAAGACAGGTGAGTGTTTTTACTCAAAACTTTCCAAAGGATGAGTCGAAGTTAGTGTTGCTGTCTACTCCTCTGATACACCTGAGTTTTGCAGCTGATCCGTGATGAGATAGGAGCTGGAAAAACTGACAAAGAAATCTACAGTAAGCTCGAGGATGAGTTTGGGGAGACGGTGCTTTATGCCCCCAAATTCGATATGCAGACCGCAGCATTGTGGCTAACTCCGGTTAGTTTTGGCACTCAATAAAAACTGAAACTCTCCAAGGGGATGTTTGGTTTGATGGACTATGGGTGTTTTGTTGTGACAGGTTCTAATTGCTGGAGGTACTGCTGCTGTGTTGGCTTACAGTAAGCACAGGCAAAGGACAAATGTACACATCATGGCTTTGGACCTTATTAGAGGTGTTTCATTGACTCCTAAAGAGAGAGTTACCATCCTCGACGTCCTTATTCCACCTCCTCCTCCTCCTCAGGGAGTGGTTTCCCGGTTGAGGAGATGGATAAACCGGTAGTGCCCCATGTATCCTTAGCTATGTTGTTCTTCGCTCGAATCTTAGCGTGTTAGCTAAATAAACAATGTGTAGAAGGAGTGAGTACCACATTGGTTGTCTAGGAGAACCAGATCGGGACTGGATTTGCATCTTTCACAAGCAATGTTCTTGCTTATAAAGTTGAATATGTGATATGAAGAAAACATTTACTAAAAGCAGAGTGCGGGACGTTTTGTTATATTGCTTCCGGCACATAGACATCTTTATTTCCAGATTACTTTGCGTGCTTGCAGAAAACGTATTCGCTTGCTAATTATACAAGATCGTCGCTGCTGGAGGCGAGTAAAACTGTAAACGGGAATAAATGTACTCTTGTTCACATGAATGAGACTTGTATATTGAACATCTTTTAGGTTATTTGGAAAGAAAAAACTAAAGATAAATTTCATCATCTAGTCCCAATTTCAAAGTTTTTGTATGTAGCGTAGACTACAATTGAATGATTTATGAATGAAACAATTGGCTATCCATTCTATTAAAATTTGCAATGACACTGTCAAGAGGAATCTAGAATTAAGCTTTAGACATACTAAATTTAAGGACCTGTGCTCTCGTGTCAGAAACGGGATTAACTGCTGCTTACGCATTTGGGTTTTGTTACATTGTATCAGGATTCCATTATCAAGTACAGCCCTTTTGCCCTTTATACAACATTATTGACAGCAACAACTAACAAACAGTCGCAGTATCTACTGATCTAGTCATAATGTAAGCAGTATCAGCGAGTGTGGTTCTAAACATTACTTCAGGACCAAAAAAACTCACTCATCGGGACGACGGCAAATTCTTTCTAGTCCCAGCGGTTCCTGTTCATATAGTAAAACGAAAATGCAACTTCGTGAATACTTGCCACACCAATCAACATAGAGGCTGAGATCAAGCTTTATAGTTTCTACCTCTGTGTCGTCATAGTCGTAGCGAACTAAAAACACGCAGTTACAACTCCTGTGATCATGAATCCCTCTCTTGATATTCACAACATGAGCATCACAGTACAGTGCTTCATCCTCGCTATCCTGCTCATGAACCACCCCATGTTTCCATTCTTGTGTTTAAATTTTTTTGCTAAAGCTTCCATCCTTCATGATTAGATCAAAGTCAGCCTTACCTGGAAACACAGAAGCAGGTCTCCGACCTTCACTCTCTCACACTCTGATGGTTCTACAGGAATAGACCGCTCACGCACTGACGTTCTGACGTTCACCCACTCATCGTGTTGGTTGTCGAAACCAGAAAATCGTACACGTACTTCCTGTTGCAGACAGTGTCAGTTGCAAACAAATCAGACATTGAAGAAAAGAGAAGAACCTTACCAGTTCACCAGTGCGAACAACTCGATAAGTTATGAAATACGACACATCATACCTGAAAGACCAGAGCTCCAGCAAATAAACACAGATATAAAAACACAAAGGTTAACAGGAAATATATAGTACATGAATACATTCCATGTTTTTTTTTTTTTTTTTTACTTTGGCCACTTAACAAAGTCCTGTGCTAAGAGTTGCGCCAAAACGCATGCATGTTGTCTATTACTTGTTCAATTTGCGTAATTCCAAGTGTTAAAGCAAACATGGAAACGTGATACTAGATGCAAGTAAGCGTGCTTACCACGCGTAATCCCATGCTGATCTAGCCTCAAAAGCGAGATCAGATGCATCAGAGGCCTTACCTGTGTACCAAAAACGTTTAGAGACTAATAAAAGGATAGGGCGTTAAGTAATGAAAAGAATCTAAATAAGGCATACAAGAAAAAGGAAACTAGCCTTTCCGTCTTGTGTTACCACAGGTAGCATTAACGGGCTTTACGGCATTTATAGCATTTCTGGCATGAGCGGGATTTGATAAGTCAACAATCAGCAAAGGGGGAGATGTTACAGTCTTGGATTTGGGTTGATTTTGCTTCTTCAGTCTCTCCTGAAACCAACCCTGTACCTGAAAACATCAATTAACGAACAAGCTTTGTTTCAGACCTACTTGCCGTTTTTAAAAATTGTATCAAGGACAAAGAGACGCACTTGTTTCCATGTTATTGATGATTTTCCATTCCGGTTCAGTGAGCAACTTTGATTTCGCCGAAAGAAAATCATGGAAACATACATAAAAGAGTTCAGATATCATGCATGGAAATAAAAACATATATACAATACAAACAGAAAATAAATCTAATCACAGAAAATTCAGATAAATTCTTGCAGCAACACGGACTTGCCTCTCTATTATCTTTACCCAAACGCATACACAGGATAATAAACCGTCCTATAATTCAGAAGAATAAAAATACCTAAAAGTGGAGGCAACAGTTTGACAGAAGTCTTTGTGGAGAGATTGTTCACCGAGCTCCTTAAACAGAGTCTCCATGTCTACAATCTTCGCAGAAGAAAAGAGCAATAATCTTACATCCCATGAACCTATAATCTTAAGAAAAAAACAAAAAAAGGCAGAAAATCAAATAGACCTCGGCCAAGGTGAAATCGGTGAAATAGTGCGAGGAATCTTCGGGAGCATCCATTATCGAAGGCAGAAGAACAAGTTGATATGCTGAGGATCAAAATCTTGAATGGTGTCGGGGAGCAAATTGTATTCTAAAATGGTGTTGTTATATTTTAATTTCTTTTTCTTTTTTTTAATCAATGAAAAGTGTATGAAAAGTCAGTTTGCCCATTATAGTTCATAATATTTACAATTAAACCTATCTGGTTTACTTATAATAAACCAAACATGAACAAACCAAGATTTTTTTTTCAAACCCAGAAAATCGACGGTTGAGTTAAGTTTATCACTCTTACTAGTTGTACGACAAATACCAGTAATATCAAATGTACCACTTATACTACTATTACTAGTTGTTTTAAATGTACCAGTTGCACTATAATTATTAGTTGTACCATACTTATCAAATGAAATAAGACTAATTTGTACGTAGTTAAACTTGTTGTACCTAATAATAAGTCTTACAAAGGTGCAACAATAACACAAATAAATCTTACAATGGGACAACAACACAGATAACATCCGAAAAAGCTAAAAAGAACACAAAACATAAATAATCAGCATCCCGAGCTCTCACCTCCACCGGATGATCCAAACCAAGAATGTTGTGGATTCTTCTTCTTTTTACGAGGTTCTCCAATAAATGAGTGTCTTGTCACTTGTGGTCTACCTTTCTTTGGCTCATAATGTTTAGATAAGATAATCTCATCTAGAATCTCCCGTGAAATATCACAAGTAGAATGATGAGGTACTGTATCAATAGAGTTGTAATACACCAATGTCCACTGCTCCATCGAGTAATATTTCGAGCAATAGTCATGTATATCAATCTGCATCTCTGCATCTATGTGTGTTCTGTGATCTGTCATGTAAATACTTCGTATTTGTGCTAGTTGTTCCAATACTACTCGTAGTACTAATAAAATCAGTACAACTAAAACCCTAGTTGTCCCAGTAGTTATAGTTAGAGTAGTGGTAGTAGTAGTAGTAAATCAGGTGTTCTAATGGCCTATTTTGTATGTAAAACAGTTTACAGATGTAATTTTAATCATTTTTCATAACATATACAGTTTACGCAATTGTACCAGTTGTACCACTATTACCACTTGTCCAAGTAGTACTAATTGTACCACTCGACATGTGCCACCTTTTCTTCTCCTAGTAGTACCAGTTTTGGAGTTGTACATTTTTGTAACGAGTTGTACTTTGGGAATTTTTCAATTTTAATGAGTTGTACCATACTTTAAATTTAATTTTAGTGTGGTGAAGTTTGAAAAACAAACCTTAGAAATATAAGACATTTCATGTAAACATAAGATGTTCATGTAACCAATTCCAAAAATTCAAATTTAGTTTTCTAGTTTATGTAGAATTCAGATGTTCTAATGACCTATTTTGTATGTAAAACAGTTTACACATGTAATTTTAATCATTTTTTTATAACATATACAGTTTACGCAATTGTACTAGTTGTACCACTATTACCACTTGTCCAAGTAGTACTAATTGTACCACTCGAAACGTCACGTGCGCCGACTTTAAAACGTGCGCCGACTACATTTAACATAATCTCAGACCAAAAAAAATCATGTGCACCGACATTTCAGCCGCATGCACCGCATTTTCATGTTTCGAGTTGTCCTAGTTTCGAGTTGTACCATTTTTGTTGGAGTTGTAACATAATCTCAGACCAAAAAAAATCTTGTGCACCAACAACGATTCCTACAGCTCTTTAAAAATTTGGGTTTAGAAGCTTTGTGTACCTTTGTGTTTTGTGTACCTTTGTAAGACTTATTTGCTTGCCTCTGTAAGACTTATTTGTGTACCTCTGTAAGACTTATTTGTGGTTTGAAGACTTATTTTTAGGTACAACAGGTTCAACAGGTTCAACTAAGTACAAACAGGTCTCGTTCAACTTAATACGTTTGGTACAACTAGGACCACACGAACTAGTCGTCTAACTGGTATATTTCGAACAACTAGAACTTGTGGTACTACTGCTATTTGTGTAGTTGTAGTGATAGTTCTAGTTGTACCATTTGAAAAACTCAAGCTGCCTAAAATGATTTAAATTAGATTTCTAAACATGTTTCCATACCAAATATGGGATTAAAACATCTGAACTTTACCCCAAATAGATAACAGAAGTTGAATTTTTGGAATTGGTTTGATGAACATCATATGTATCCATGAAATGCCTTATACTTTATAGGTTTGTTTATAAAGCTTCACCATACTAACATGAATTTTTTTTAAAAAAGTCTTTTTAAAAATTTTATGGTCTGAGATTATGTTGAATGTAGTTTGTATACGAAATGTTGTAAGAACTACTGAAAATATAAAATTAAAGTGTTGTACAACTAATTAAAACTAGAAAATGCAGAAAGTACAACTCCAACAAAAATGGTACAAGTGGAAACTAGAACAACTCGAAATGGTACAAGTCGAAACTAGGACAACTCGAAATGGTACAAGTCGTAACTAGGACAACTCGAAATGGTACAAGTCGTAACTAGGACAACTCGAATTGGTTTTTGGAACTGGTTTCATTACACTTCATATTCTTTGTCTGGCACGTGTCTGGCATTTTCCAGACATATTTCTTCTTTTTATATGGTGTCAAAACCTGTCAAGCAGAAAACACAATGGAAACGAACAATCAAAGAATGCATGATCAAATTCAAATTTCAACATGAAGCTCAGAGTTTCTTTAACTTCCGTAATAGCCCAGCTGGGCACAGATGGACACTACAACCGGCTACAGCTCTGCTAGTCAACAGTGTGGAATCAGAATTTCACCCAAAACTTCTTACAGCACCACAGCTTAATCGTCGTAATGAGCTATTCAAATCTATATGTGACCTTGATTAATTTCCTTAAGACTATTATTACATAACCAAATTTTCCCTGAATTTTCTTTCCTTCTAGTTCCTTCTTAGCTCTAGCATTGGATTGTATCGAAACTGAGTTTAATGGTAAACAACCTTCGAGGAATAAGGTAGCTGCAACGGAGACGCCCATCTCCAAAACCTCTATTCAATACAAAACCTCAGCGGATTACAGAGAGAGGAGAAAGAGAAGCTCCCTAACCTTGTCATTTTTGAAGCATGTACGTATGTTTCCGAGCTCCTTATCAACTCGGAGCCGCTCCGCCTCCTTGTTCTGGCAATTGCGAATGTCGCTGATGAAAACGGAGACTCCTCTCATCCCGGTCATGGTGGAACCAATTCCTCAGATCCACCGTACGCCACCGCCTCACGCGGGCAGATCCAACTCGCGACCTCCGGATCTAATTAGGACGAAAACCCGTAGAGCTACACAGCTCGAGCATAAACAATTCGCCGGAGCGGAGATCGGAACCCTAATCTAGAGATGGAAAATGGCACTTCCAATCGAAGAAAATTCAAAAGGTAAATGAGTGATATGCACAAGGTGAAATGAGAAGAGGTGAAATGGCGGCGACTCTGTCAGTATCACGGCGCATACGGGCGTGGAGACGGTGGTGGTGGTTACGGTAAGAAACAGAAGGGAACTTGTCGCGGTGGAGAAGAGGAAGAGTGTATTTGGAGTCATGGGTGTTGTTGAAATCGGGAAGGGTTCCGGTGAGGGTGAGAGGAGGTTGTAAAACGTCGATGATCTGAAAATCAGGAAAGGAAATTGAGGAGGAGGAGGAGGAGAGACGGAAAGGAAATTGAGGAGGAGGAGGAGAGGAGGTTGTAAAACGTCGATGATCTGAAAAACGTCGATGATTTTTTTTTGCTGTAGTGAACCAGAAAACAGGAGAGAGAAGAGAGATGGAATGTCGAATTGGTTTGATGGTGTATTCAATTGGATTCAATTTGGTTTGTTGTTGATACTCATTAAGGGTACAAAAGACCTTTCCACTAGATGAACACCATGTAGATTACATTAACACCATACAGATTTTACACCCTTTCATTAACACCCTTTAAGATTTTGATCCATATGCTGATTTGCTCTTTCGAGTGCTCAGTATCAGTGTGCCTTACTTAGGAGAGAGATATGCGATGATGATATGGGCCCAAAATGAATACTAATCTTCTATATGGGCTTTCTCGTTTCTATATAGGCCCGACCAAATAATATATCTTATGATTAATTTTTAACCTTAAGTACCATCAGGGTATTGGATGATTAATTTTGTTTAATTAAAATCACTAATGTTTTTTATCCACGCCAACAGCGAAAAGTTGGGGGAGAAAGTTCAACGAAAGCAGTTATAATTGTCTTTCAACGTGAAAAATGGTGTGGAAACCCTTCTTCCGGGAACCTTCAGTCATGAGCTGGTAGGTGGTGGAGTCTAAATTATTAGTCCCATGATCGCTGATAATCTGACATGATTAATCAAATATCATATTTTATCTAGTCACAGCTCATCCTCACTTCGACCTCTTCTTTTTTTTTTTGTTATTTTTTATCCCCCGAAAATCAAGGTCCTTGCTTTCTCCCATGCAAGATTCGTTTATTAAATAAGTATCGTATTAAAAAAATGAAAACATAATCGTTCGTTGGTTAATAAACGTGCTTTAAAACATTTTACTACGCAACAGATATAGTTGAAAAAGATGGCAAAGAGCCTGTGAGGCGATTTGACCGAGGCACACAGCTGTCACTTGTTGTGGGTTTGTACACACAGTACATAGCTGTCATTCTGTGTTACACAGTAAATATAAATGTAACATTCGAAATTTTGGTCAACACGTTTTTAACCCAATACGGGTAACTTATGCATGTAAGCTGCTGGTAGGTATTAGAGGTATATTATTAAGTAATGTAACCAAATAATTAAGCTTGGTAGACAGGTTCATTGTTCTGCATAATAATCGTCCCTCTTTCTCTATATTTGTTCCGCATTGTAATTAGTAAATTCTTAACGATCCTCGTCCTTTTGTCATTACCATTGTCAATTAATTTGTTATGTTCCCAACACGTTTATATAATTCATAAATCTTGAAAACAAAGCCACCTTTCTATATTATTCACGAGTGAAGGTGAATAAAGACAGACAAATAATGCCAGAAAGAAGCCTAGCCACCTGGATTGACCAGCTACATCATTTGGCACCATAGTCTTTACAGACGTATTATATCAAATATTTAAGTGTGTATGATTGATTTAAGCAGCCTTTATCTCTCCCACATGGATTATTCTGTTAAAAAGAGGCTCCATTATCACATTCATTACTAAAATACTCACAACTTTAAGGGATCAATTAATTGCGGATATTTTATTTTATTTTTTGTTCTAGAAACCGAAAAAGCAGCAGGGAAGACCGAAGGGAGCTTGCAAAAAGTCCTTGTGCTTATTTATCCTCGCCCCACGGTTTCTCTGACTCTCCCTCTTTCAATGTGTCTGGTACACAGACAACGACATCATTGACTTGACAAAGTCTTACTTCACCTATATTCCTCTGTTTTTCCAATAAAATTCACATCTCACCCGTTGATATTCAAAGTATGGGTCTCCTCAGGCTCTAGTTTAAAAGATACAAAGAAGGAAGAAACATCAACTGAGTAGAATCAAGACCAGAAATTCATTCCTCTGATCTAAAGATGGATTACGATCCAGCTCATGCTATGAGCAGAGGAGGGAGTATGCGGAGAAGCATAAGCCGTAGCGTGAGCAGAGCCAGCAGAAACCTCGAGGACATATTCTCACCAAGCTCAAGACGAACCAAGTCCGTCAACGAAGACGAAGAAGCTCTCAAATGGGCAGCCATCGAGAAACTCCCCACCTACAGCCGCCTCCGGACCAGTCTCATGCCCGCACTAGGGGAAGACGACATCTACGGTAACCAAATCCTCAACAAAGAGGTCGACGTCACCAAGCTCGACGGCGAAGATCGCCAGAAGTTCATTGACATGGTCTTCAAGGTCGCAGAGCAGGACAACGAACGGATCTTAAGCAAGCTGAGGAACAGGATCGACAGAGTCGGGATCCAACTTCCGACAGTGGAAGTGAGGTACGATCATCTCACCGTGAAAGCCGACTGTTACACTGGTGACAGATCTCTACCTTCGCTTCTAAACTCGGCGAGGAACATGGGAGAGTCTATTCTAGGCATGGTCGGAATCCAACTTGCCAAGAAAGCGCAGCTCACTATTCTCAAAGATGTTTCTGGGATTATCAAACCTTCAAGGATGACACTTTTGTTGGGTCCTCCTTCTTCCGGGAAGACAACGCTTTTGTTGGCTCTTGCCGGTAAACTCGACAAATCTCTCGAAGTCTCTGGGGATGTAACTTACAATGGTTACCGCCTCAACGAGTTTGTTCCCATCAAAACCTCTGCTTACATCAGCCAGAACGATCTTCATGTCGGTATCATGACCGTTAAGGAGACTCTTGATTTCTCTGCTCGGTGTCAAGGCGTTGGTACCCGTTATGGTATAAATTTATTCAACTTATTTGTTTTGTTTTTCATTCTCTTGTCCAATGAACTGATTTCTTTGGTGACAAGATATGTAATCTAATCTACTTACCTCGGGCAGATCTGTTAAATGAGCTGGCGAGGAGAGAAAAGGACGCAGGGATTTTTCCGGAAGCTGATGTTGATTTGTTCATGAAGGCCTCTGCTGCTCAAGGCGTCAAGAGTAGCCTCATCACCGATTACACTCTTAAAGTCAGCCCCTCTCAAACCTTAAATATATGCCTTTTTGTTTAGAAATTAGGAATTTCTACTAGGATAATATGAATTATAAGAATAACTTACCTATATACATTATGTTTTTCTTTTATTGATGTTATGGTTATTATGATTTTATTCAACTTATCAGATAAATCTTCTAGTAGACCGCTTATGATATAACACTTATACAGCTTCTAAATGTGCAATGTTTGATGAAACAGATTCTAGGGCTTGACATTTGCAAGGACACTATCGTTGGAGATGACATGATGAGAGGTATCTCAGGAGGTCAGAAGAAGCGTGTGACAACCGGCGAGATGATCGTCGGGCCAACTAAGACTCTGTTCATGGATGAGATTTCCACAGGGCTTGACAGCTCCACAACTTTCCAAATCGTGAAATGCCTGCAACAGATCGTCCACCTCACAGAAGCTACAGTGGTCATATCTCTTCTTCAGCCTGCTCCTGAGACGTTTGATCTGTTCGACGATATAATCCTTTTGTCCGAGGGACAGATTGTGTACCAGGGACCTAGAGATCACATTCTTGAGTTCTTTGAGAGCTTCGGCTTCAAGTGCCCTGAAAGAAAAGGAACAGCTGATTTCTTGCAAGAGGTAAAATATACATCTGTCTAGCCAGCTTGGTATTCATATTCGAATCCGGAAAAATGACATACGAATTACATTTGACGCGTGGAACAGGTTACCTCTAAGAAAGATCAAGAGCAGTACTGGGTGGATCAAAGCAGACCTTATAGATACATTCCAGTGTCGGAATTCGCCAGCAAATTTAAGACGTTCCATGTTGGAACCAAGCTCTCCAACGAGCTATCAGTGCCGTTCGAAAAATCTAAAGGCCACAAAGCAGCTCTAGAGTTTGAAAAGTACTCAATGAAGAAAACAGAGCTACTCAAAAGCTGTTGGGACAAAGAGTGGATGCTCATGAAGCGAAACTCCTTCTTCTACATCTTCAAGACAGTCCAAATCATCCTCATCGCTGCGATCACGTCTACTGTTTTCCTCAGAACAGAACTGGAAACAAGGAACGAGGCTGACGCGAACATGTATATGGGTGCATTGCTGTTCGGAATGATTGTCAACATGTTTAACGGTCTTGCGGAGATGGCGATGACGATCCAGAGACTTCCCGTGTTCTACAAGCAAAGAGATCTTTTGTTTCATCCACCTTGGACATTCTCACTTCCTACTTTCTTGCTAGGGATCCCAATCTCCATTTTTGAGACTACGGCATGGATGGGGGTGACCTATTACTCCATAGGATTTGCACCCGATGCAGAGCGATTCTTCAAACAGTTCTTGATCGTGTTTATGGTCCAACAGATGGCTGCAGGGATATTCAGGTTCATTGCATCTATCTGTAGAACCATGACCATAGCCAATACCGGCGGTATGCTCGCTTTACTAGTCGTGTTCTTGACCGGAGGTTTCCTTCTTCCTCGACGTGAGATCCCGGTTTGGTGGAGGTGGGCTTTTTGGGCATCCCCTCTTTCATACGCTTTCAATGCCATCAGCGTCAATGAATTTTTTGCTTCGAGATGGATGAATAAAACGGTAACTCTTCTTCATTTTTTCTGCTAATCATAACAAAGTAAAATTGCAAAGCCCTCATTTTCTTTTATAATTGCAGTCTTCCGACGGCACGACGAGGCTAGGGACAACGGTGCTTAACATTTGGGATGTATTTGATGACAAGAACTGGTATTGGATAGGAATTGGAGGCTTGCTTGGTTTTACTGTCCTCTTCAACTGTCTTTTTACACTCGCACTTGTTTATCTAGACCGTAAGTTTTTATTTTTATTTGTATTCGATCCCTTTTTACTGTCACCAGCTCAACAAAATATTGATATGTAGTTTTATGAATGTATGCATCATAACAACAGCCCTTGGGAAGCCACAAGCTATACTCCCAAAAGAAGAAGACGAAGAGGCTAAACAAAAACACAAACCCAACAGTAAGTATTCCTCTGTTTGTGCACGGCTTTTAATATGAAAATCAGCAAGAAAGTTAATAATTTATACTCTTTATCTCACTAATATTGGAAAACAGGGGATATTCCAATGGAGAGCATAAGCACCAAGAAAGGAATGGTTCTTCCTTTCACTCCTCTAGCTCTGTCCTTTGACGACGTTAAATACTATGTCGACATGCCTGCGGTAATCTTATGGAAAACTAGTTTGATTTTTTGTTTTTGTTTTAATAAATGAAAAAGAAACTCACAGAAAACTGATGGTTTAGGAAATGAGGGACCAAGGAGTTCAAGAAACCAGGCTGCAACTACTAAAAGGAGTGACAAGCACGTTTAGGCCAGGAGTGTTAACCGCGTTGATGGGTGTGAGCGGCGCGGGCAAGACAACCTTGATGGACGTTTTGGCCGGAAGAAAAACAGGAGGATACATAGAAGGAGACGTAAGAGTGTCTGGATTCCCAAAGAAACAAGAGACATTCGCTAGAATCTCTGGTTACTGTGAGCAAACAGACATACACTCTCCACAAGTTACCGTAAGGGAATCACTTATCTTTTCTGCTTTCCTTCGACTTGCAAAGGACGTAAGCAAAGAGGAGAAAATGATGTTCGTGGATCAAGTAATGGAATTGGTGGAGTTGGTCGAACTGAGAGACGCGATTGTGGGTTTACCGGGGGTCACGGGGCTTTCCACTGAACAGAGAAAGAGACTAACGATCGCGGTTGAGCTTGTGGCCAACCCTTCAATCATCTTCATGGACGAGCCGACTTCAGGTTTGGATGCTAGAGCAGCGGCCATTGTGATGAGGGCTGTGAGAAACACCGTGGACACAGGGAGAACTGTGGTGTGCACCATCCACCAACCGAGCATTGATATCTTCGAGGCGTTTGACGAATTACTACTAATGAAGAGAGGAGGACAAGTGATATACTCGGGTCCCTTAGGCCGAAACTCTCAGAAGATTGTTGAGTACTTTGAAGCCATTCCCGGAGTGCCAAAGATTCCTGAAAAGTACAACCCGGCCACTTGGATGCTGGAAGCCAGCTCCCTTGCCGCCGAGTTGAAGCTTGGAGTCGACTTTGCTGAGCTGTACAAGTCTTCTGCTTTATGCCAGTGAGTGAACACAAGGAAATATTTTATATTTGTTTTACGATGTGATACATTCAATCTAACTAACATATGAATTGTTGACACAGGCGAAATAAAGAGCTGGTACAACAACTGAGCGTGCCTCCGGAAGGAGCATCTGATCTCTACTTTGCGACGCAGTTTTCACAGAACACATGGGGACAATACAAATCATGTCTGTGGAAGCAGTGGTGGACTTACTGGAGATCTCCTGACTACAACCTTGTCCGGTTCATCTTCACCTTGGCAACAGCTCTTATGATCGGTTCTGTCTTTTGGCAAATCGGAGATAAGAGCTCAAATGTCCAGGACCTGACGATGGTTTTAGGAGCAATCTATGCAGCAGTTATATTCGTTGGAGTAAACAATTGCTCGACGGTGCAACCAATGGTGGTAGTGGAACGGTCGGTGTTTTACAGAGAAAAAGCAGCTGGGATGTATTCAGCTATACCTTATGCTATCTCCCAAGTGACTTGTGAGCTACCCTATGTCTTGATCCAGACCACATACTATTCGCTTATCGTCTACGGAATGGTTGGGTTCGAGTGGAAGGCTTCCAAGTTCTTTTGGTTCCTCTTCATCAGTTACTTCTCCTTCCTCTACTGGACTTACTATGGCATGATGACCGTCTCCCTCACACCTAACCAGCAAGTTGCCTCTATCTTTGCATCAGCCTTTTATGGTATCTTTAATCTCTTCTCTGGCTTCTTCATCCCAAGACCCAAAATCCCCAAGTGGTGGATCTGGTACTATTGGATCTGCCCTGTCGCTTGGACCATATACGGTTTGATCACCTCTCAATACGGTGACGTCGAAACTCCCATCGCTTTCCCTGGTGGTCCTTCTGACCTCACTGTGAAACAATACCTTAAAGACCAATACGGTTTTGAATCAGACTTCATGGGACCTGTTGCAGCCGTCCTTGTTATCTTCCCTGTCTTCTTTGCCTTCGTCTTCGCCTTTTGCATTAGGACTCTCAACTTCCAGACTAGATAAACCTCTCCTCTCTGTTTTTTATTGTGAAACATTTGTTGCAATAAACTCTTTCTACATAAGTATATGTTCATGGTACAAACTGTATGCAAGCATAAACACTATATATTCTCGAACAACCAAGCGAGCAATTCTTCTACCTTAGTGTAGTGTTAATTTTCATCTAATAAAGTATCTTCTTTTTAACATGAGGTTGTTGTTCTCTGTCAATTTATCAATCAATTCTTCTTTAACATGAACTTGTCGTTCTCTTTCAACGTTGTTGTTTTTTTTTTTTTTTTTTTTTAACACAATTAAATTATTTCTGTAATGCTTTTTTTCTGAGGTTATAGTAAGTGGACTCGAACCGCCTTCTATAAGGCCGAAATTACGGTCCAACGGTACTGAAGTAACCAATTTAAAGCCCATATAAGAAAATCGTCACTTCTATTCTAGGAATGTGTTGAGGGTTTCGAGCGAATTTGCTAGCAGCTGCGAGTGCGACGATGGGAGACACCGCCTTGGAGAAGACCGCCGAAGAGCTACAACATGAGATCAGTGAGCTTCGCCGTCAGCAGCGTGAGGTATTATCATCTCCACCTTAACCTCATTTTTCAATTTGAGTCTCCGTTCCAGTTCTCTTCTTGACGGCGACTCTTTATCGTAATCAGATTACGGAGAGGCTTCGCGACCCTCGTGGACTCCGCCGAGGAGGACTCTCAGGCGCTACTCCTCGCAACCAACCTCGTAGAGGCTTTCTTCGACCTGTAATTTTCCTTTTGCCTTTTCCTACCCTTTCTCTTCTTTGAGATGGAAGAAATTGCGTTAATAAATTATCGGATTTTGTGTGTGTGTTTGAAGGCGGATCGGAATGACGTAGAAGATGAGCCTCCTGCTAAACGGAGATTGTCTTCCGCCGTTGTTAAGGTATCTGAAGACTCTCTTGTTCAGAACTAATACATTCTCATTTATAGATCGTAAGCAGTGGTTTTTTATTTTTATTAGGAAACTCAGGTCGAAGGTGAAGATGCCAGTAAGGTTGAAAAAATGCCAGTTGATGATGGCAACGAAACACATGTTTCAGCTGGTGTAAATGGGAACTCTGATCAAAGTGAGAAGAAGCTAGATGGTCAGCATCGTAGAAGTTGGTCCCAGAGGGATTCCGAACAAAGAGGGACCAAGAAGGTAATACATTCTTCACAGAGCGACTCTTTACTCCTTTTATAGTGGGGGATTTTAATGCAACGGTTTTTACTCAATAGTCTTCACTCTTCGTCGATATGCTCGTATCAGGGTTATGAAGCTATATCATTGCCGGAGCCTGCACCAAGGCATTTACCTAAGAATGAGGATCCTAATCTCGTTAATAGGAACAGAAGAATGCTGGGGAATCTTCTTGGGACTTTGGAGGTATTTGTCAACATAGCTCTCTTGCTCATGTTCTCTAGTTTCTTCTGGATTAGCTTCTTTCCTGTTAGATGCGTCGTTCTTTATTCAAGTTTCTATAGTCTCACTTGTTTACATTCCTTTCCCTTCCGCAGAGGTTCAGAAAAGAAGATAAACAGCTTTCTGGAACAGATGCCTATGCTCGACGGTCTGCTGCGCTACAAAGGGTAAGCACACACTTCATATTCACATGGCTCGTTTCATGAACTTAAAACCCAGATACGAGATATTTTACGAAGCTATTCCTGTTTATTGAGGGAAACTGTCACTTTATTGTACTTGGATGTGATAATCTTCATCTTCTAGCCAAGACAGCATTTTTCTTCTGTTTCTTTTGACTTGAGTAGCATTGTAAAGAAGCATAAATCTATCTAGATATGATTTTGGAATTGGGTCTTTTTGACCTTTAACTTGAAGATAATAATACTGTTGCTAAGATGTTAGATGTAAGGTATCATAATATGTCCAGTCAGGAGTGCGCTTATATCTTAACTTCTTTTTTAGTAGTGCAATGCATTAACCGTGTATCCCTCCTACACTTATAGGCTGAGCAAAAGGCTCGGGAAGAAAGTGAGCGACTGAGGCTGCAAGAGCGTGAAAATCTAACTGAAAAGAGGAGAAGAGATCTTGTAAGCACCCAGCTACCATTTGTTCTCTTTTACATTCTATTCCAAAGGGCATTCTTGTGTTCTAGTATTCTGATATACAATATAACTGGTCAATCAGACGCTTCGGGCTCGTGTTGCTGCTAAAGCAGAACAAAAGGAGTTGGAACTGCTATTCCTTCGGTGGAGTGAGCAGAAGAAAAAACTTAGCAAATTTATAAGGTACGGTTGAGATGCTATTTTATTTCCGTAGTACCCGTACTTCCTCTGCATGATGAGTCTTAATGATAAGTTTGCTATGTATTATATTTGCAGGTTATTTTTAATTTCGGTCCAAAGTGTGCATATTCACAATTTAATAGAAGCAAAGATAAGTTTCCATTCACGTGCATACAAATGTTGATGGGCAAGGCCATAGGTAGAAATTACTAGCTGATCTATAGGTTCATTTTAATATTCTTTTCATTTGAATGCATGTGGACGGCTGTTTCAGGACTAAAGCAGAGCCACAGTTATACTATGCACCAACGAAGCCTTTGGAAGAAGATACAACTGAGGCGGAGCAACGCAAAGAGCAGGTAAGGTGCAGCTTTGTGTATGAATGTTTTGACATACATGCTATGGGATATTGATATGCGATTCGTGAGGTGTGCGCGCAGGCATTCTTAGAATGGAAGGCAGCCAAGAGACAAGACGTGAGTGAGTATCAAAAGGAGATAGAAGACCGATATCTGGGTAATGTTGAGAAAGAGCTGGAAAGGTGGCAAAACGCAAGGAAGGCGTGGAAAGCGAACAACGAGGCGATGAATTTGCAGGAAACAATGGATAAGGAATTAGAGACGCATAGGATGGAGCACGGGCCAAAGAAAAGGAAGATACCTGGCGGAGGGGAAGATGAAGAAGAAGAAGATGAAGTAGAGGATATCAATGGCGGGGAGGATGAAATGATAATGGATGATTTACTGGAAGATGGAGGAGATGGAAACGGCAAGGAAGTGGCAACCGATACTGCAGAAGCAGAAGCAGTGGAAGGCGACATTAAACATTAGGTTGTCAAAGGTCTTAGTGTGTTTGTTCTTGATGCTTGTGTTGTAGTGCACCTTATGAATACGCTGGAGTTTGTGAGTTAGAAGAAGACTGAGAAAATCTATTTGGGAGGGGTGTAATGTTGGGAAACTGGGGAAATCTATGCTGGGTTATGGACCTTGTGGTATTGTAGGAAGGATTTTGCCTTTGTGCTATAATTTAATTTATATAACTAGTTCTGGCCTCACCTTTCATATGCGTTATATAGCCATTTGGCCTGTATGCGTACGAAATTCAAGCTTGACATAGAAGCTTCTCTCTTCTGGCTCGAGAGAACACTACTTGCGTTGTGGCTTCAGTGAAATTCGATTGAAACTATTGGAAGCTCAAACAAAACGAGGAATGTATTTCAGAGTCAAAGTTATCCGCGCTTCGAAGTTCCGCAGGTATATTACAAAATTTTCAATCAAAAAGAAAGGACTCTTTGGGTCTTTTACAAGAAAATCGTCTACAGCTAAATCCCCACTTGCACAGGTGACGACACGCGTCCATCAAAAGTGGTTACTCCTCCAATCTAACGGACCTCCATCTCCGACGATCATGTCTTCTCCCCACGGCGATGGTGAAACTTCTTCAACCCTCGGCGTTTCTGCTTGTGTACGACCAAAGAAGGAGGCGTAAGGCTCTGGTGCCGGTGAGAATTCTGAATCTAAAATATACGGTGACTCCGCCGGCGAATCGACCACGGGAGGCAGATCAGCGAAAAGTTGGGGAGACGGAGGAGTCCTGAGGGAAAGAAGACCGGCGATACCGTGTACGGCGAGATGTTGGCCGTAGAACAAACCAGGGAAAAGAATGTGGACGCCGTCGAGATAAACGGATTCGTTGGAGGAAGAAGGCCTAGTGAGAAGGAGGTGGTGAGAGGGAAGGAGCGTCGGGAGAGAGGTGGCGTTGGTGAGGGATCGGAGATCGGAGAACGGGAGGCGGAGAGGTACGGAGTGGAGGCGGAGGGTAGAAACGTAGAAGGAAAACGAATGAGTCATGTCGAGATCGAAGAGCATGGAATCGGTGGGGCCGAAGAGTGTGAGGGACTCGACGGAGAGTAAATCGAAGAGGAGATCGGAGGTGATGATGGCGTTAGCGAAGAGAGCTCGGCCTCTGACGCGGAGTACGGTGATGGCTCTTTCCAGTTCTTCCAAAGGAACTCCGGCGGAAGGATGAGGGAAGCAGAGGATGAGAGCACCGAGGAAGATGGCTGTGAGACAAGCGCACGAGGATGAGATAGTCGCCATTGTTGTTGACTTGCGAGGTTGAAGAAGTAAGAAGTAAGAAGAAAGTGGTTATGATTTTGTTATATAGGCAAGGGAAAAGAATCTTGAGAGGTTGTTGAGTCTGTTACCGGCGAAGAATGTATGGGACCCATTAAGTTTCCCGGGCTTCCTTAAATGCTTTGAGCTATTAGTTTCTGGTAAACTATCTACTTACAAGCTGAATCACAACAAGTAAAGAGCCATTACTATCTACTTACAATTTTCCCCTTTTCAAAAAATTGTATCTTCCAGAAAATACCATCCGATTCCAGTAATAACCACTTAAAAGAAATGTTGTTGATGAAAGAAACGGCCTCAAAGAAGAATGGATATGAAGTTCAAGTTGCTGCAAAACTCAAATTTATGCAATATTACTACAAAAAAAAAGACTCGTTATTTTGCAGCAACCACTAGTCCAAAAGTAACATAGATCAATCTGACTGGGACTAAAATTGGGGGAAAATATGGTCCCTGTAATCTCTAGATGCGTGACTCGGTAAGTGCTCTTCGGCAGCGGCTTACTTTACCCTTAGGCCAAAGCCATTCGCTTCCTCGCTTGAAGGGCCTAGAGTTCATATAATGCAATCCAATTGAATATCTCTATGTCTATTTCACAGTAGAAACAAGTCATGAAGAGGAAGGACAAATAAGAGACAAAGAAAAGGACCTGGTTTTCCCAGTTTGTGCATCCCGTGAAAAGAGCTAGCAGAAAAGTTTGTAGAACGGCACCAGCTTGTATACCAACCCAAAGGCCAACACCTTTCAGATTAACCCATAAGGCTAAAGTTGCTGCGAATGGTATCCCCCAGAGATAGAAAGATCCTAAATTGATGTAAGCCCCTATATGCTGCCATCCGCATCCCCTTGCAATACCTGCTAACCATTTCAAACGACTGTCAGGGAAGATTATAATAACTTTGTTATGGCTTAACAACTCTGACACTGGACTAAAAAGGGCACAACAGGAACAGACATGAAAACTTGGACCTGTGTTGAGAAGCAAATTACACAAGAGATGAATTCGTATTTAACATGTAAAGACACTTCAATGTGGAGATTAAGAAGCACTTGGCAGTTGCACATACGTGGAGAAACAGAGAGTAAACAATATCCCACAATAATCTGTATTTGAGTAGAGAAATAGGACCTGAGAGAACTCCCTGTGAACCGTCTAGTATGATAGAGATAGAGACCAATGGAGCCATTTTTGCAACATAGTCGACGGTTTCCTTGTCACTGCTGAAAACATACCCGAAAGCGTTCCTTCCGACCAATAGAGACATACTCACTACCAATGATTCCACTACTGCAAGAAACATTGCTGCATAGACCACAATATGTGCTGCTCGAGAGTTTCCACCACCTAATTCGTTTGAGATTCTTGTGCTGCACAAGAAAACATCCGCTTATGAACATGGAACCATATGATTCCTTGTCATGAATATCAAGTATGCTTCAGCTCTCATGTTCTGCATAGTTTATGACTAAGGCTCTAACCTTGCTGCAGCCGCGATGGCCAGTGGTACTGAATAGATTGTCGCAATTGTTTGGAGACTGCCCATAGATTGAATAATATTATGTTTAGAAAAGATTTAAGACTGAAAAGAAAATGAAATGTAGAAGCAGTGGGGAGTTACCAGACAGAGAGCACAGAAGTCTCCAGTTCTGGGTTGGGTAAGAGACCAGATAACAATATTATGAGTTCATATGACCACCACTCTAGGCTGCAATACATAAAAAGAATTTCTAACAAAAAAACGTGGTGGCATCGAGAAGTTGAAAGGCATAGAGAAAAGTGAAATACCAAACCATAGCCGCAGAAGGAAGAGCATATCTGAAGAACTCTCCAACGCCGTTGAATATCTCCATTGAAAGGGGCGCACGTGTCTGGGAACAAGCGGGGGAGAACCACATGATAGATCCAAGAAGAATGGCATAGAGCCAGTTTGACAAACCCATAGCCAAGGCTCCTCCAAGAAAACCAAGGCTTGACTTGTAAACCAAAAGCCAGCAGAGAGGAACGTGGAGACAGAACACAAAAGAAGATGTAATGAGGAGGGGTCTGATCATGCTCTGGTTTTGGAAGTAGCGAGTGAGGGGCTGTAGAAAGGCGTAAGAGAAGAGTCCAGGGATGAGACAGGCAGCATATCTGCCGGCTTCGTGTGCAATAGCGTGGTCTTGGCCAAGGAAAACAAGAAGCTTTTCCATGTTGAACCATATGATAGACAGAGGGAAACAGACTAATGTAAGACAGAACATAGCTGTGTATGTCTGAACACCTAGTTTCCGGTATAACTTAGCTCCAAAAGCTTGACCGCTCAGAGTATCCAAGGCACATGACAATCCTATCTAGCATCACAGGCAAAAAAAAAAAATATTAAGAATCAACTGTTGAGGAGATGCAATTTCGAAGGTTCTTGGTAACTAAGTAAGAGAGAGTTAGAGGAAAGAAGGAAAAGGAAAACATACGATGAAGCTGAAGCCAGTGACGTTGCAGAAAGAGGAGGCGAGGGAGGCGCTGGCTAGAGCGAGGTTTCCAAGGTGACCCACCATCACCATTGAGATGATCTGCAACGAGAACTGAGCGATGACAACAGCCGCCATAGGAGCAGCGAAGCAGATAAGCCGCTTGAGTTCTTCGGTGAATGATCCATCGCGCAGATCCCTCCATGTCACTTTCTCAACTCTGTCTACCGGCAACAGCAATCTATCCTCGGTGCTGCTCTCTGCGTCCGCCATGGCGAACAGCAACAATCTAGCCGGACAGAGAGAGAGAGAGAGTAGGGAGAGAGAGATTTGCGTTGAAATGTTTTATTTTGGGTTATTTGCTGTTAAAATCGTCAAACAAGGCGGTGCTGATGAGAATGTTGTGGCTTGCCTGCATGTCTGTCTCCGTTCAACTAATTATCCCAAACGCAATAAACAAATAATTTATATTGAGCTTAGATCCCAACGATCTTTCTTTTTCGATCGTACTTTCAACCACAATTCTGTATTTTACTGCTTATCACCGTCGTAGGCAAATTTGTTATTTTGTGGGTGGTTTAGAATTTATGCATTACTATATCAAAATGTATGTCACTTATTTAACGTTATCATCAAACATTCATACATCAAAAGGATTTTTGCGTCTACATTGTATAGTTTGACTAGAAAAAAAAGACTTTCACCTACGCTTGTAACCGCTTCTTTGACCTTTCCACACTTTTTTCTTCGTACTAATTTGTTATTTTAATGTCAATCATTGTAGTGTTGTTTCATTAATTAGACGAAAAATGTTTCGTAACAGTTCCATCACTGTATGATCTTCGTGGATAGAATATAAACCAACAACTGCTCCAGAAAATCAGAAAAGGTTGGTGTACAACTTTTGGAAATAGATACGAAGCTGGTAGATATTTTTTGGAGCCTTCTCCAAAAGATAACTAAAAAAGGTTTGCTATACTTCAAAGTTGTTGATTATCGTTTGTTCTCTTTATAGTGGACACAAGTGGCTGGGAAAGAAGATAGTAAAGGATATCTTGAGCGTCCACGTGGCAAAAACATAGGACATTTGCAGATTTAGAAGAAGAAAAAACACTCCGCGTGCCACCGAACCAATCGGGCCGCCCTTTTCTACCGCCGGCTAATTTTGACGGTCAAATAGCCCAAAACCTCTCCACACCATGTCCACTCTATCTTTCGCGGCCCCTGTCACCCATGCGCAGTTTAGCCACCCCCTCTCTCCCATGTTTATCCTGCGCCGACCCCACCTCACACGCCATCTCCGCTTCTCCCGCAACAACCGCGTCGCCTCCGTCGTATCCGCCGCCGCCGTTCGCCAGGACGCCGCCATCTGGACCCCAGCCCCGCTCTCCCTCGTCGAGTCTGCCGCCGAATCGCTTTTCCACATCTCAATCGACATTTCTAACTCCCCGGATCTCGTAGCCTCCTACACGCGACCCGGTCAGTACCTCCAGCTCCGTGTTCCTGATGTCGAGAAGCCCTCTTTTCTGGCAATCGCTTCCCCTCCTTCGTTGACGGCTGCTCGTGGTGCTTTCGAATTCCTGGTCAAGAGCATCGCTGGATCCACGGCGGAGATTCTGTGCGGGTTGAAGAAAGGGGAGACCGTGGAGCTTAGCCCTGTGATGGGTAATGGTTTCGACATGGATCAGATTGATCCCCCCCAGGAATATCCCACGGTTTTGATTTTCGCCACTGGATCTGGAATCAGGTGAGGGCTTTGTGTACACTTTGTTGGATTTGCTAAAGTAGAGTCTTTTACTTCAACTTTGATCGCTCCTCTTCTTAGCTGATATTCAAGTTTCTTAGCTGATAGGGACAATAATCAGCAATGTTTGGAATGTAATCAGTCTCTCGTGTTCTTATCTCTGCAGTCCCATCCGCTCACTAATTGAGACAGGATTTGGCGCTGATAGAAGATCTGATGTAAGACTCTATTACGGGGCTAGGAACCTCAAAAGAATGGCTTATCAGGTTTGGTTCTTTCTCTCAGCTGTTTTGCAGTTCAGGGTGCCAATACATATAAATACGTGTGCAGCTGGATTGTAAAAGTCTTTTGATGATAAGCGCAGAGTCTATAGAAGGATTTACATGTGCTCTCGATTTGCAGGAGAAGTTTAAAGAGTGGGAATCATCGGGTGTCAAAGTTGTGCCAGTATTATCACAGCCAGATGATGGGTGGAGAGGGGAAACCGGATATGTGCAGGTGAGATTGAGAAACGTCAATCTAAATATGGTTAACTCAGAGTGAATCAAACTAATATATGTACTTCATGTCTTGTACAGGCTGCTTTTGCAAGGGCTAAACAAGTTTCAGATCCCGCAGCCACGGGGGTGGTGCTGTGCGGACAGAGACAAATGGCTGAGGTATCCACTCTTCTGTTGCTTTATATCTAGATGCTTATGTAGAAGATATGTGTATCTTTATCGTCGTTTGATTCCTGTTTTTGCAGGAGATAACAGCAATGCTTGTAGCGGATGGAGTCTCGAATGACAAGATGCTCAAAAACTTTTGACAGATATATTTTCTTGTAATGTCGTAACTGTACTGTTTCATTATCATTATTCTTTGCTACCGAAGTCCTTTTAAGTCCCCTGCTAATTCATCAACACATAGATTTTGTAATCCCTTGAGGGTTAATAATATTGTTGTTTGTCACCATAACGTTCTTCCTTAATGATTGTCCCTTTTAATGTCCAATTGTCCATACCCACTTCCTACGCCAAATCCATATACATTGTTAGTCCAATTTTCAATAGAAAATTCGTACATATACCAAGAAGAAACACGTACAAGATTATATGTATGTTTTTTTCTCAAGGTGGAAACTGGAAAGTATATTTGTTGACTTTCTAAATACAATTAATTGTCTCATTAATACAGAAAAGCTCAGTCCAAGACCCCCATTAGTCACAGAATTAGACTGCTCGCCGTTTCCATACAAAAGCGCAGGACGTAGTGCCGTCTCCTACACGATCGATTCTTAGTCAATAAGGAATTAAGGATCAAAGAAACCAAAAATCGAAGAGAAGGAGAAAAAATCGGAAGAGGAGATCAAAGGAATTTTTTCATCCGCCATGGCTTCTTCGGCGCTCTCTAATCTGATGCTCGCCATTCATGAGAAGAAGACAAACTCAGTCGATCTCTACCGTCCTCTCCGCAATTATATTACTTTCACCTACTCTGAGCGCGAGGCTCAGCTTCTAGAAGACGATCTCGAAACACTGAAGCAACTCCGCTCCGATGTAGAACGCGTCCCCGATCCGTCTCCGGCCGCCCGGAGAGACCTTCTCATCTCTTATTACAAAGCGCTTTGCCTTGTGGAGACGCGATTTCCAATTTCTCCCGAGAAGCATCACGTCAACGCCGTTACTTTCCTATGGTACGATACCTTCAAGCAAAAGCACAAGGCCACTCAGCAGAACATTCATTTGGAGAAAGCCGCCGTTCTCTTCAATCTCGGCGCCACCTACAGCCAGATTGGGCTGGGTCATGATCGCACCACCGTGGATGGGCGCCGTCAGGCTTCACATGCGTTCATCGCTGCAGCAGGGGCCTTCGCTTACCTGAGGGACAACGAGTCCACTAAGGCGATGATCGGTCAGAGCAGCACCACCGTGGACTTGTCGGTGGAGTGCGTGGGAATGTTGGAACGGCTCATGTTGGCGCAGGCTCAGGAATGCGTCTTTGAAAATACCATTGCCAAAGGAAGCACTCCTGGTGTTTCTGCTAAGATCTCTAGACAGGTTAGTGTAATCGGTCATGCTTCCATCTCTTGTGGTGAAATTTCTGCTATATCGTGCTCATTTATGGACTTCAGCATCTTTAGAATTTGATTCGATAGATTCTTTAGACCCGGATTGATTATGAGCATATATGCATAAAGCTTGCTTAGATTTTGGTGGAGCATCTGTTTTAGTGAACCTTCGAGGATTTGACAGGGTAGACTGAATTTTCACTTCTTGTTTGCTTGTAATCAGGTTGGTATATACTACGAGGAAGCTTTGGCTCCGTTAAGCGCTCCACCATTGAAGGATCATTTTGAGAAAGGCTGGATTTCTCATGTGCAGCTGAAAGCAGCACTGTTCTATAGTGAAGCTTGTTATAGGTATGGAATGGAGTTGCACGAGAAAGAGGAAATTGCAGAAGAGATAGCTCGGCTGAGGAGCGGAGCTAGCCGTTTGGCAGAAGCAAAGAAGTCTTCAAGGGGAGCTCCTTCTCAGCTTATAGAAGCCATGAACAAACTCGAGGCGAGCATTAATAGCAATTTGGATAGGGCTGTCAAGGAAAACGACAGAGTGTACCTCATGAGGGTTCCTTCCCCTGCTTCTTTGTCTCCACTTCCCACCTTCTCAATGGTTAAGCCAATGAACATGACTGAGATATTGGATGCAAGCAAGGAGAAGATGTTTGCAATCCTTGTTCCAGACAGCAGTGCAAAGGCTCTCTCTAGATACACTGAGATGGTTGATGATGTTATTAGGACTCAGGCGGAAAGATTGCAGCAGGCAAGCGAACTAACTCGAGTTAGGCTCAAAGAGATGGATCTTCCAGATTCTATTCTTGCTGTGGATGGTAATTCAACTCTTCCTGTTGATCTGAAAGAAGATGTAGAGGCTGTTCAGATCAGTGGCGGCCCAGCTGGCTTGGAAGCTGAGCTCCAGCAACTTAGAGATTTGAAGAGGGTAAATCAGGAACTGTTGGTGCACACCGAAGAGCTTTTGCAGAAAGAAGCAACTGAAGATGCTCAGTTCAGAAGCCAGTTTGGGACTCGGTGGACTAGGCCTCAATCTAGCACACTGACAAAGAACTTGCAGGATAGGCTACATCGCTTTGCAGCCAATTTGAAACAAGCTGGAGAAAGTGATGTGAAGATTGAGCGATCCGTGAGAGAGAATTCCGCCCTCATGTCAATTCTTGATCGACGTCCGGTATGTTCTTCCTACTTTTTGTATAAATCTCTTGTTGAGGCTTAAAATGCTGCCGGAAGTTGTCTCATAGGGGTCTTCATTTCGGTTATCCTAGTACCTAGAATCGTTGGGTATAGTTTGTTCAAATCACACAGTTGGGTCGGCTACAGCTCACTCAAATCTGGTATACTAATACTTAGATGTTGTGGTTTTCTGTTTTGATCATCAGATCGAATCTGCCGTCCCAACTCTAGCGAGGCCCATAATGTCTCTGGACGCAACAGAGGATGCCATCGTGGGAACTCTGAAGCAGAGTCTGGTAAATCCTATTTCTTTTGGACGCTAGGATTATATACTGTTGGGAGGGATTTGGACAATGCTTGCACGGGTCATTATTTTCACAATCTTGTTTCCTTTTGCACAGAGGCAACTGGAAAATCTTGGTGCTCAGCGAGCAGGTCTTGAAGACATGCTCAAAGAGATGAAAAGAAAGGTGAAACTTTCTATTGATTGATCATCATTGTCTTTCTTAATTATTCTAATAAAACTGGAGTCAGAGATTCACTTTTACCGGATACTTGATTTTAGGATGACATACTGCCAAAGCTGATGACATCCACAGGCTCCTACGACGATATGTTCAGGAAAGAGATATCAAAGTATGATCACATCTGTCAAGATATTTCTCAAAACATTGAAGTTCAAGAACAATTATTGATGCAAATTCAGGTCTACCACTTATGCACATTCTTCTAGTAGCACTTTACTTTTCATTATGGTTTTTGTCCTTTTCTGATAACGAAAGAACGTTTGGTGACGGTAATCATTATCCAAGAATATTTAGTGTGCTACAATCTACTGGGAATAAAATGATCAGGTTTCACTGCTAGTAGAACTGATTACTCATAGGTTTCTTTCCTTGGTTATAGGCTCAAAATGAAGAGTTCGCAACTCTTTTCAATCTTGAAGATTATAAAGGTAAGCAAGCAGCTTCTGTCTTGCATGAATTCTATAATATTGTAAGAATATAACGGATCATAGTCGTTCGTGTTTAGCAATATATGTGTTGGTCGATGCGTAATCCATGATAAAACTGGCACATTCTTGACCATGTATCATTTACTCCCTCTTATTTGTTTTCTGTGTTTCCCTGTTCTTCAGCATCCAGGGAGAAGTGCTACAAGCAGATTCAAGCGGCTATATCCAAGTACCGAGAGATCAAGGAGAACGTCAATGAGGGCTTGAAGTTCTATGTTACTCTCCAAGTGAGTTTTTTTTTCTTTTTATAGTTGCAAGCTCGTCACTGTCTAAGCATGTCTACACTCTACATTATGTCACTGGTCTGGGATGCACTTCCATTCGGATTATTACACTCCTTTGAGGATACGAAAGAACCTACCTGCAATCTGAGACGTTGTCTTTGTTGGTCCCAATAGGATGCAATCACGAATGTGAAGCAGCAGTGCAGTGATTTTGTGATGACGAGGAGTATCCAGTGCAGAGAAATGATTGAAGATGTGCAACGACAGATGTCTGGTCTGAGTTTTCAGGATCGTAGAAGCTCCGGTCCATACCCATCTGTACATCAGCCGACAGCATCAAGTTCGCCTCCTCCACCAGAAACTCAGAATCCATCTCATCCTCACCCACAAGCACCTTACTATAGGCCTCCTGAGCAACAGTCAAGACCTGGCTACGCTGTCCCACCCTATGGTCCACCTCCCCCGTACCACGCGCCTCATGGCCAGGCGCCACAACCATACCCTCCTCAGGCCCCGCAACAGCCTTATCCTTCATGGCAACAAGGCTCGTACTATGATCCCCAGGGACAGCATCCTCGGCCTCCTTATACCGCCCAGAATCCGTACCCGCCTCCGCCTCCTCATCAAAGTGGTGGATACTACAGGCAGTGAGTTGTACCGTTGAACAAATAAACCGAGGTGTTATTGTTCTTATTGTTGTGTTTCCTGTGAGTACTTGCTTGATGAATGTCTATCTCTTTTACATGTTTCTTGAATGAAATTGAAAATCTTGCTTAATAGTGACTCAAATTCTTTGAATATTTCAAAGTAGAGACGACGTGGTAACAGTTGTGTAAAGCACATTATTATTAAATCATAAATAAGGTAAACCCTTGCTTATTATTATTGGTCGAAATTGGAGAACATGTATCAGATTTAACGAAGGCGAGTGAGAAGGGTAAAGATCATGATGGATTTGTGGGTTTGAGGATGGAGGATAAAAGAGGAATGAGCAAGTTTGAGGGAATAGCGGTCAAACAGATCGTCGAGGATTTGGTGGCCAAAGTGGGTGCGAATGAGACGTTCCAGCACTGCTCTGAGGTACAGGACCCTCGACTCGAGGTCGGGCATGGTGTCGTGTGCGCCCACACCATGCAGTGTCTCCATTTTCTCGATTTTCAGCTCTCCGTTGCTTCTGATGATGTCTTCCAGTTCCTTTGGAGTTGTGTAGTAGATGGGCAGGTTGAAACTGTCTACATCCTCTTCCTTTATTCTTCCCTGCAGTAAATTGTTTTAGAGTTTTAGGTCATTTTAGTCTTTCATGCGCTCTTGTTTCTTAAGAAAAAGCACCAAGTACCTCTCTGGCCATGTCCATGAGGCATGAGCCAAGCAGATCGAACTCGGACCCCGTTGAAGCCTGAGGATCTAGAAACCCATCTGGTACACCGGGCACAATCAATGCCATCAACCCGTCGTCTGCGAGCTCCCGAGACCTTGCAAGCAGGAAAGACTTGATATCCTTCTTGTACTGATAGGAGTAGGCTTGTGCAACCTCTGCTGATGCTCCCGTGTAGTGAATCCTGCCTCTGTTGTAAGCAGGAGAGGTTGTATCACTTAGCTGAGGTGGCAAGTCGGAGAGCCAACAGAGGGCGCAAGAGGAATAGGCTAAGTTGAGAGATCCCTTGGGAAACAAGTTTCCATAAAAAGAGCCGGGAACACCTGCAAACATTATGACCATTAAATAGAGGAGTTACTTGTTCCTATTTAAACTAAAGTATAGTATTGTACCTGCCACGAAGTAGGGGCGTTGACTCTGAGGAGGGAGCAAAGCAAAGAGTGCATTGAAATCAGTGTGCGAGAGGTCGTTGACGAAGACTTGAAACTCAGGAGTTTTATCATTAGCCATAGAGGAGCTGAACCTGTGCATGAGGGCTTGAATGATGATGTCTACAGCAAGAAGGGTGTTGGGGCCAGAGGAGCATCCAAAGTCTGCGATGCTGAAAGAAGAGAATGTATGGTTGGTGAGGTTAATCCGCTGGTGTATCTCCTTCCTAAGGAGTGCTTCAGCTGCATCAATCGCTCCCCTCTACGCGCACACACACAATTAAACATGGTGGTATGCTTAGAGAAAAGGATGTGGAAGAGAGTGATGTATATAGGAACCTGATAAGAAGAGTTGCGAGCATAGCTAGAAGGACCGTCTCCACCGTTCATGGCTGTGTGATGCTATTGCTATTGTATTTGCTTAAAAGAAAGGATGAGGTGGGAGAAACTAGAGTGTAAGTGTGGAACTATAAGTAAGCAAGAAATGTGGTGCATGAAAAGATTAGATTCAGTCTAAATGCTACCCCCCATGGACCATACATCCCACACTCCTCCAAACTGTTCCTTCACATGCGGCTGCTGCATAAGAAAAAACAAAATTTGTCCTTGATAGCCGCCATTAGACTGTATCTTTCGAAGCTCAAGTAGTTTCAAAGTTGGGCCTACACTTTGGTGCGCTTTAACATATCCTAATGCTCATCATACTTGGCCGGTTGATAACAGAGGCCTGACAAATATAATCTTTACTAGGTGATTCTCCCGTGCTCATGCACGGGTATGAATATTTATAAAGTAACTCACTTAAAATTATTGGTTAACATTATCTTTTATTATTTACAAGTTTCTATTTGCTTTGTCAACTATATGAATTCATGTAAATAGAAGATCGTTTTAAATAATTTTAAGATGTTATATATCTTATTAAACATTTTTTGATATAAAATTTTAGATAGACACCGTTATTCATTTTTATATTTATTATATGGCATATATTTATTTGAATTGAAATACAATTATTGTTTTGTTCTGTTTAGGCTAAAGTTGGCTCAATTTTTTATCTTAGATTTGTAGAGCTATTATTGTAAAATTTTATTTTATTTTTTTGTTTAATTATTTTTCTTTTTCAAAATCACATTAATAAAAGGAAATAATTTTAAAACATAAAATAATTTTTGCATATATAAAAAACGAAAAATACAAAAAGGAAAGTATTTAATAAAGGGAAATAATTTTTGCATATATAAAAAAGGAAAATTACAAAAAAGAAAGTATTTTTGAAGTCATACTAAAAAGAAAAAACTTTAAAATAATTTTAAAAATTAAGAAAGTAAAACTTCTCTTTATTTATATAAATATGAATACGTTTTCAAAAATTTATTAAAAATAAAAATTAAGACTTTCTTTTATTTTATCTCATTAAGGGTATGCTTGTAATCAACCACTGTAAGAATCAACGTGAGCGCGACACATATGCAAGTGACTTCTCAAATAATATTATTAAGATTAAAACTCCAAGCTTGTTAAATTTTATTATTATGTATATAAAAAACTATATAACTAGTATAACTCTATGCAAATTATATATTTTGTTTTTGGTCGACGAAAAATTGTATTACTTAAAAGTTATCAGTACATACAAGATCGTTTAGAAAGCGTGGACAGACATGATAAATAGAGAAGGAGTGGTCCTGCGTTAAGACAGTACGAGCTAAACAGTTAACACATTTGTTTAGGGAGCGAGAAACATGTGTGAATTTGATGGACGCAAACATATTCTTCCATTGTAGCAACGTGTTGTGGTAATACGCGAGTTTCATGTTGCAAGGGCAAATTATATTATTTTTTATTTATTAAATTCTTAAATTTTTATTTTTTCTATTAAAATACTTTTATTTCATTTAAAAAAAAAAATTTTAAAAAAACTTTTAAAAATTTTAGTAAAGCATATTAAATTGAAAATGCAGATTTTTGCAGGATATCCAAATAACTACAGAAAAGTACTGATTCAATCTGCAAGAACAGAAAAGTGCTGATTCGATGAATTTGTTCACGGATACCACTCCGTGGCCATCCTAATAAATTTGTTCAATGAATTGTAAGACTAAGATAAGGAAAATTATTGTTATTAGGCATGCAGTTACTTAAAAAGAAGCACAATAAGAATGTCTGTAGAAAAATTATAGTAACCGCAAAATTGCGATAGAAACAAAACCGAGAAGCAGAGCCATTTGGCATTCAGGTTTGCAGTTAAGAAAAAAGTTCAACATCCACTGCGTTTTATACATCCCTTCAAACCACATGAAGCAGACTCAAAACAATATCGTCTCTAGCTTCGCTTTGTTTCATTTCAGTTTTGTAAACAGCTTGGGTGCAACCTGAAGTTCCAAAATCCAGTTTCATCTCAGTATCATATAATGTAGAAGAAGATAATGTGAAGAGCAAAAACAATGATTCAAATACTTACACATTTGTCAATGCAATGCCAGTAGTCGAAGTACTGCCCAGTGCAATGCTTGTGGCCAGAGTCATCACCTTGGATTCTCTTGACACACGCCTGAGAACCACACAAAAAAAGACTTATGTATCAGTCAACAATGATCTTCACACACACGCATGGCACTACGTCAGAACAACAAAGTCCTCGTCAGTTCACCTGATATTCGAGTAGTGGCTTCACACATTTTGGTTTGCAAGATTCCTCAAGGTACTTCTTTGGATCAACAACTTCATCGTCTGCCCTGAAATATTCAAAAACGAAAGAACAACAACAAAAAAAAAAAAAAAGAACATCACATCATCTCCATCCATATCGAGGATGAAAAACCAAACCCGTGCGATGGCATACAAGGATCTGTCTTTTCGAGACCCATTCTTACAAGATGAAGCTCTGGTCACATGATGCAAACAATTACATTATACTAGGCGACATCTCAAACCAGCAAGCAAACCTTACCAACGTATGGAAGACGAAATGGGCCAATTAGTATTATATGCGGCTAAATCTAATTCTACATCACCATGGACCAATCACACTAAGCACAATCTGAAAATTCCAGTCTGGACATTCGGAGATCCATCTACTCAACATGATGTGGAGATTGGTAAATTAAAAATAAAGGTATTAAGAATTGAGCTTACATGGTGGAAAGTCAATCTGAAGCTGCAAAACTGCAACACATAGATGAGATTCTAATGTCAGAAAAACAGAACCGATTGGTTTCGTGGAACGATAACATCAAAAATCAAAAGGATTCTATTGGCGATACCTGATTGATTGAGAGCGGACGGAGATCGAGACCCGAAGGAGAGGAGAACCCTACAGATGTGTTTTGAGTTTGGAGTCAAGTCTTCAGATTTCTCTAGATTCATTTCATTTGCGGTTTTTTTCGACGACGGGTCTCTAATGGAGCTTTGGGCCTAAACTATTTACAATCTTAAAAGGCCAAAGCCCATTAAAAACTCGAAAAGCAGATTCCCCCAAGATTCCCTGACATATTCTTTTTTAAATGGACTTCTTCTGACAACATCTTTTTGGCTTTTAAGGAAGTTGGAATAGAATATGATGTTGGAAGAGTGATAAAGAAGATGGTCAATATTGTCGTCTAGATGCCAAATTAACATTTTGCAAACCTCAGAAAGATAAAAAACACATGTGACATGTTGGGCGGCACGTCACAACAATCTAATTTTATTATCCACCAATATCAATTTAATTCTGTCTTTTTCATTTTCATTTTCATTTTCTTACCAGAAAAGAAAAGGAAAAAAAATAAATAACTAGTAAGTTGATTGTGATAATACAAAATAACAGGGAGATCATAGGACTTGATTGCAATTATCTCAAGACAGCCTGCCACTGTTGGTATCTAAATATGTAACGTACAAAGAATGTCGCCGTATCATGTTTATGTGTATGATATATCTATGTCGCTGTACCTATATCACATACCAAATAGAAGAAAACCGGTTTAAATAGAATATTTAAATAGTGATGGTGTTAATGGCAGCAATATCTTAATTGACAGTACTCACAATAGCATTCATGTCATTCGAAGCACTATACTCTTGTTGATAAAGATTGACAGCAAAACAGTAATAAATAATGCTCATCGGCGTTCACTTGATTTTAAAATAATGTCATCAACGTGCGTTAAATGCAAAAGGTGTGAGTGGTGGTGGGGGAAAAATCAACATTGATGATATTAATGTCATTAACATGTTTACCATTCAAACCAACATGTTTGTCAGTTTGAGTTGGGAGAACGAAACAAAGATGAAATGAAACTGTCATGAAAGAATTGATCGGAAGAAGCTCTGTAATGTAAATATCACACAACTAGCCCTAAAGAAAATTGCATTTACATCGTTCTTCTCCCTATTTACAAATACACCAAAACCTACAATGGCATTTGACTGTCTCACCTTTCTCTCTTTCGTCTGCTGCAACAATAATGATGAGCTCAGCGTCTCTTTCTCTCGAGGGTCTTCTGGATCTTCCATGTCCAACCCAGCAAGAAGGCCACAAGTCCAAGTCCCACACTTCCCCAAAGTGTCACTACCCACAAAGGCATTTCTGTTGGGTATAATCCTATTTTTTGTATCACCAAACAACCATGTTTACACTCTCCTCAATATGCAACTGTTAACCATAAATGAATCATTAAAGGCAGCGCATATGTTAGCAACATCTTACCAGTTCCAAACTTGATGCAGATGAGAAGTTCTACTATGCATATCCCCAGTGAAAGCCAACAGAATGATCCCACCTTTTTCACAGGTTTCCTGTCAACAACCAAAACAACCAGTTATATGTGTATATAATAAACCTTATGTTAACCAACGCAAACCAACATCACAGTGGCGAATAGCTATACCGATCTTGGAGATATGAATTGTATTCCCGTGTTGTTGGAATTGCTATGAGCCACCATAAGATCAGCCTGTAGAGAATCACTGGGTTTCGAGGAGGGATCCACAGGCTAAACTTGAGAAAGAATGTATTCAGCTCCACTGTCAAAAAGACGATGCAAAGAGTGAGTACTTGAATAAAACGCCAAGGTCCCTGCAGCGGATGCCACTCGTCTTTGTCCCAGTGAGCTGGTGTAAACTGCCCTAGTGTCCTTTTCACCTGAAAATAATCAATACCCTCATTAAGTATACAACGGCTAGGACCATGTGTATGCATGCACTCTTGAGATAACAAAACCTTACTTTGCCAATAATGTTAGGCTGGCGGCTAATGCCAACCCACTCGTATGTTTTACCATCAAAATACCGTACGGTGTACATTCCTGCCCAGATCCCTACCAAAATTAAACAATACAAAATGTTACTCAGCTCTGGATAGCAACTTAGAATCACGACATATAGAGTGGGAAGGTAGCTTAAGAATCATACCAAACCAGTTGCATATCAAGATATCAAGAACAATACTGTCCCACCAGCACTCGTTGAAATTTGGTAACATGTGCCGAAAAGTAAGCTGGAGAACATAAATATACATATTGTTGGTGACACAGGGGAAGCGATATTCATATATATTTATCATATTGAAACCTGAAAAAAAAAAACATATGGAAATGAAGACGAAGACCAACCTCCAATAACTCAAAACCAATTGAAAGCACCCACAGAAGCGGCTGATTCCTGATCAAAATTGCTTTTCCCCACCAACCAAAGATGTGAGCCAAGAAAAACTCGTCAAATACTGTGTCCTGAGAAATTGTCAGGCAAAGCATAAGCTTTTAGATGAATACGAAGGTTATGCCACCCAAAACGAGAAGCGGATGCTAAGACAACTTAGTTTAAAAATAAAGCGGAGTTGTTGAGAAGACCATACATAAAGATTTTTAAACCTGTTTGTTGGGTGATCAGGCACATATATACGGCAATCAGCACCGTATGATCTCTCAGGAAGTTCTGCAACATGAGCAAACTCAATGAGAATGGTCAATCATAAAAGATGCCTAAACAGCAATAAACTCTGAGAATATATTACCTATTCCAAGATCAGGGTGGAGAAACTTCATGAACTGCCTGGCATCATCACGTCTCTGGGAGGGATATTTTTTGTAACAATTAGAGTTTGCTCATTGTAAACAAGAAATCATAAGAGCTATAGTCAGAGTCACAGGCAAAGGGTGCTGTAAGAGAAGAATATAGTGAACCTGGAAGAGCAAAAAGGTAAGTGCAACTAAGTAGATGACGGCCATTCCATGAACTAAGCGCCAGATTGCAGGATGAGGCCTGATTAGAACCCTGCATAAAGCAAACAACTTTATTAAAGACACAGCAGCACAAGTATCACCGTTGAAAAATCTACAACAAACACAAGAGAAAATTTATAGGAAAAAAAAAAAAAAGTAAGCAATAGTACGTTGAAGGTGCCTGAAGCAAAGAGTAAGCAAGAAAGACAGCAATCATAGCCCACACTCCCCTAGGGAAGAAACATAGTAGAGTAGTGTCAATTAAAGGATTCAAATGAAAAGAAAAAAAAGGAACATACATAGATAAAGAGAAGAGAAAACCTTTTGACAGATGTGACAAGATCATCAGAAGTAGTGCTCTCAGGATCAAGAGCGCCACTAGCCCAGCTGAGTCAATTCCAAAAAAAAAAAAAACAAATTTGAGGAATATGAAGAGAAAGGCACAGAGGAGAAGAAAAGCAGGAGGAAAGAGGACTCACATGAGAAAACATGCGCCAATAAGGAGAAGGGAGATAGTGCGAGGCTTGTAAGCCCATGCAGTCCAGGGATCAAGATCAGTCTCAGCATCCGCACCAGCACCATTCATTCTCCCAAAATGCTCCTTCCTTCTTTCTTTCCTGTACCCATTGGGTTCCATGGCTGACCAACCAGCTTCTGAAAAGTGAGTTCAAAACCCAAAAAAAGGCAAAGAAAAGAGTTAGGTTGGAAACCTCGAAAGAAGCAAGAGGAAATTAAGAGTAAGAAACTTGGAAGAGAAAAGGTGAAAAGAGAGAGGAGAAAAGGCAGACAATGGAAGAGGAGGGTACAAGGTACAAAGCAGAGACAGAGAAAGGGTCTGTCTTTGCAGAGGTAAAAAAGCAGACGCAATAACCAGCACAAGGTTAATAACTAACTAATAATAAGCGCAAAATACAAAAACGAAATGGTTGGGATAAAAAAAAATAACATGAAAAGAGAAGAGATTTGGATACCTGAAGAGGAAGAAGAACCCTAGCGCGATAGAGAGATTGATTGATTGAGCGAAATGAGAGAAGAAGAAGTAAGAATCGGAGTAGGAAGCTCGACGAGGATGATGATGATGATGATGAGGATGAATAAAAAGGAAGAGGAACGGTCAAAGTATAGAGAGAGAGAGAGAGAGAGGAATAGATACGCTTCTGCTTCACGATCTGAAAACGACTCTGCTTTTCCTTCTCCCACGATTTCCCTTTTTTTATTTTCCCAGAATTACCCCTTCCCTTCCTTCTTCTTCTTCCTCCTCTTCTTGCCTCAATTTATTCTTTCTTATAGTATTTGTCTAATTTATAGTGTCACAGAGAAAACAGATACTATTTCAAACAAATTTTATTTCATGTCGAATTCGGTCCTATTCACAATTAATTCCCATTTCACCAAATTAATTTTGGTTCCTAATACATATACTTCAGTGCCGCACTACCAGACTAAAAAGTAAAAACACCCACATTCATTATATAATAGATTATTATTGACAAAAAAAAAAACAAAAACAAAAAGAATCTTCTCATTTTTTTTATGAATAGAACAAACAACACGATAATCGTTTAGAAGAATAAAAATACGTCAAAAATCCATTTTGTTTTTAACATGTGCCACAAACAAATCACCATAATTACGGTTTTAATTGTGATCCGTCCGAAAGAAACATAATCTGAATACTATATGATATATACAATGACTCAGACGATTTATGGGTTGATAGGAAAGTAACCACACCCTACATTTATGGTTTCTGAATGATGTACAGATGCAGTGACTCAAAGTGATTGTTTAATTGCAACCAAATACTAAAACACATCAAAGTTAAGAAAATATACTAATATTCTTATTTAAGTAATTGATTTGACATATATTCCCAAAAAGTACAAAGGAGAAGCAGGGAATAATAACCCTAATTAGTATAAAATATTTTATTTTATTTTATTGAATGACACAATCCTAAAAAGGGGGAAATGAGAGTCATAGTCTGAAATTTAAGAGAGAACTAAAAAAAATGAGGTTGATATAGACATGTCTCTATGCTTGAAATTCATCACAATAAATCTACCCTACTTAATTATATAAATATATAGAGAATTGAAACCCTAACTAACTCATCTAGCTCTTGGTTAAGATCACATAACTGCGAATAAAAATAAAGACACTTAAGGTAAACTGGAAAATGTTGAATTTGAATAGAAACAAACTAAACAGCTCATTCCTACAAGAAGACCATGCAGATGGAGACACCACTTGTGGTCACTTGACTCAACATTACCCTCCTCTCTCTCTCTCTAATAGAGTATCTCTTTTAAACCTTTCTACTAGTAATAATAACCAAATAATAGTAAACAATGGGATTTGGAAATAACAAAAAGAAGTTGTTATAAGATGGAATTTTGGAACTAAAGCGAGGATAAATCACGGGTAAATAAATAGTAGTACAAGAGGAAAAGCGTGTGAAAGAGAGAGATAATAATGATTAGGGTCAAAGTAAATGATGATATATAGATTAGAGGGATTAGGAGTATCGATTTGCTGATATTCGAAATCATTAAGGGAGTAATGATTGGCAGAATAAAAAGCATTACAGCTCTAACTATATAGCATTATTAGCCCTCGGAATATTATCCGGGATCCGGATCCGGATCCGGGATCCGCTCCGTATCCGCTCCGAAAATCCGGATATCCGGAAGGCCGGATCCGGATCCGGATAATAAAACTTCGGATCCGTCTAAGCCGGATCTGGATCCGGATATCTAATTTTTCAAGTCCGGATATCCGGATCCGGATCCGGATCTTCTTAAAATATTATATTTTTTATTTTATTAGTAAAATTTTAAATATATTAACATTTATACACAAAAAATAAATTTAAAATTACTTTTCTAATATTCTATTTTATTTTTAATATTATATTATATTTTCTTATATTATATATTTATTTTAAATGTATATAAATAATTAATTTAATATTATTTTTAAATTTAATATACTTTTTAACGGATCCGGATCCGGATCCGGATATCCGCGGATATCTTGATATTTAGGAGGATATCCGAAATCCGGATATTCGGAAACCCCAAATCCGGATCCGGATAATGAAAATATGGATCCGGCCGGATCCGGATCCGGATCCGGATACCTAAAAAAACCCGGATATCCGGATCCGTCCCAGGCCTAAGCATTATCACTACATTATATATCAAATAGTATCGGTTGACACCAATAATGGTGTGATAATGCTTTCGTAATAAAAGTGCATACACCCTGTAAGGAGGATAATTATGTCGAAACTGTAACAGAAACAATGACTCCACAAGAGTTAATCTCATGTAAATGGTAAAACGAGGGAGAGAGAGGGAGGTGTGGTCTACATCTAGAAATGATGTGAGGAAGGACAACCTCAAAATAGTCAGTCTCAAGTATAAGTGTTAGCATATGAAGACAAGCAGCAAGAGTGGTCCATTCTTGTTTCTCATCCGTCCGGACGACTTTAATTATGGTTTCTATTCTATGCATATATATATATATGACTGATCCACCACATGCTCCTAATTGCTAATACAACCAACCCTTTGGACACTTTTTTTTTGTTTGTTATTCTTTAACATAACTAAAGATACTTATTATGTTTCAACGTTTTCTGATCAGTCAAAGATCATGAGATACCAGGATTGAAAACAGATGATTACTATCTCAAAGGACGTGTCAAACTATGAAAATTCTCACTCGCAAAATCAGTGAATACAATATAGTGTGACGAGAAGTGCCACAAACAAACTCACATGTGTATAGTATAACGATCCCTATTAATTGTCTCGCAACTCCACCAACAACACAACATACAGTATATATCTCCTACCTTGCTGATTTCAGCTAAGAAGATGTCCATCGACACTTTCAAATGCTACATTAACTACCAATTAATTGCATCTTGCTAGATCCATCCAACTATCATGTGATCCTTTTCTTTTCAAACTATTCGGTAAAATGGTATTTTCTAGAACCTAATTCTCCTTTTTTATAAATCCTAAACAAAAACCAGCAAGTCATTTGGTAATAAAGGAAAATACTCACAAGTCACACCAATAGAGAAGTATGGCTTGTGCATCTTTGTGGACGTCCACGTATATCGATGAACATCCGTGCATGCCCAACGGCAGACGCCCATATATGCCAAGTTAAAAACGTGTCTAAAACCAACTTAATCGAGTAACATCGTTAAGAAGTTTTATATGCGTCTTTGTCGCTTTTGCAATCTTTAGAAGGACCAACCAATCATGAGCAGTGATAATGTAATTCAGTCACTACTCACTAGAGTTATTTAATAGAAGAAGAAAGAAAAAAAACTTAAAAGATGTTATAAAAGAATGAGAATCAGAAAGGAAACCCCTTTCACTTTTTGTTCCAAACAAAGTAATTGATAACTGGTTACGCATTGGGCCACGAAGTACTGCAAAACAGAAATAGTCAAGCCCATGCCTTATGTATACTAGCCCCAAGTAGGATCCATCTGATATATTATTGGTCTTGATTGCTTCTCTGACTGCGACTTGCCTTTTTCTACTACAAGTCTACACCATGATTTGTTAAACTTGTATGGCTTCCCTTCGGCCACATCATGTTTGAAATGAATGGCCTCAACATCAGTTGCTTCTTCTCCAACCAAGTATGAAAAAACAAGAGATGCTTTTTGTATTATTACTTTTTTATTAAATGTTTTGTCACCACAATATGGCTCATCTTATTGAGGATGGTAATCACCGATTAATTAGATCCTTCCTAATTATGATATACAGACAATACATCCTTTTCGTCAGTTGCTTTTAAGCCTTCCCTTTTTGTAGTTTCTCTCTATTTTTAAAAAATACCCCCATAGCATTTCGTTATCATCTACTATTATATACTCCTACTTATTACTCCAATGGAATGGTTTTGTTCGTTGCCTAATTAATGTGTTAATCAATTTTCTTAATCCCAACTAGTGCCCTTTTTTATCAGTCGGTGGATTCCCAGATCTTTTGGACGGCGAAACCCGAGACTTATTTTATCCCACTTTCTTTTCTTTATTATAAACCCAAACTTATAATTCTGTTTTACACTGCGAAATTAATACTCTAACAGCGCCGTTTGCCATTATTCTGAGTAAACAGAGTAATGATGTTACTTATCTTTCACTCTTTTGTTTAATTAAGTTTCCTTCATTATCATCATGTTTTTGCATTGAATTTCATTCGTGACAAATGTTCGATTCAAACAATACGCTAATTTCTCACTTATTCAAAAAACATGTTAGCTATGATCCCACACTTTTTAATAGTATTTGACTATTTATCAGTTAAGCTTAAAATAAAACTTAGAAATATCAATTTTTAAAACCATCACGTTCACTATTTCTAAAATAATATCATATCTTTCAGAAAAAAAGTTTGTATCTGAAAGTTAAAAAGTACTACATTCTTAGCAGTTTAAAAGTATTCTATAATCGTAACTGTTGTTTGATTTTAAAGAGTCTGATGCATGTTGTAGTCTATAACTCTATATAATTACTCTCGTTCTTAAAATTGGAATATATTTTTATAAGGGAGAAACAGGAGTATTGATATGATTATTGGGGTTCTAAAACGTATTAAATTGAAGGTGGTGAGACAACAAGTTAGCGAGGATCGTGCAAAATCTTTTATCAGTTCAACGATTTGTTCTCAATAAAAAAAAATCTCACCTTAAAAAAGAAGAAGTTTTACATTTACTCATTTGTAGTTTTTTATTCTTTTTTTTTCGATTGCGAAACGGATTTCATCTCTTATAAAAGCAAAATTTTGGATTACTGAGTTACTGTCGTTTTTAAGAAAGCAACATGCAAGTACACATCTTTCCAATATCATTCAAATAAATATCTTAAGTATTTAGATTTTTACAGTAACAGACGCTTAAAAAATAAAAACAAACAAAAACGGTGCAACATACACGTTTTAGCCCTTGAAAAAAAAAGAATGAAAATAGACATGTCCCATCTCAATTAAACAAAATTAAAAGAAAACTTATATAACAAAAATCAAATCAAATTGAGTAATTGGTAGCAGTGTAAAATCTTAAAAACAACTATATAATATTCAGATTGACCATTTAGTGATGAATAAAAGTTATAAAACAAAGAGGAAATTAATTAGAGAAAAACTGTGTGTTGTGATAGGTTTATTAAGCAAAGACAGTTATATAAATAGAGAAAAAAAGAGAAGAGAGAGAGAGTAAGAAAAAAGAAGAAGAAGAAGAAGAAGATGGGGCTACAAGGTCAGCTGAGTGACGTCTCTTCCGATTCGATCCCTCTGATGCTCCTCTCTCTCCTCGCCGTATTCGTCAACCGTGTCCGGTCATTCCTCATCCGTCCCTGCGATTCCGAGTCTAGTATCCCGGTGGAGGACGGCTCGATCATAGCGTCGGGACTAGCCAGCATAATCGTCCTCGCGGATCAGCTGAGGCTGAACCGGCTCTTCTCGTACCGGTGCGCAGGGGAAGGCGGTTCCGATTGCGTCGTGTGCCTGTCGAAGCTACAGGAAGGAGAAGAGGTGAGGAAGCTGGAATGTCGACACGTGTTCCACAAGCGGTGCTTAGAAGGATGGCTCCACCACCTCAATTTCACATGTCCTCTCTGTAGATCTGCTCTGCTCGCCGATGGTTGCGTCTCCCGAACGCAGCGGCGCGTCGAGAGGGATTTGATCTCCTGCTTCTCTCTCCACTGAATTCACGCGTGTGCCCCTCGGGATATTACCGAACCGGAAGATTCCGATACAACGGTCGTGTAGCATCCACACCTATATATATATATATGTATATATGTATGAAAAAAAAGAGAGATAGAGATCAGAGAAATTACAGTGGCTGGCTTGTCGATTTGACCACGCGCGCCCTTATTCTCTCGAATTTTATGGTCTTTTGAGGATTCTCTCATCTGAGAACCTTTGTTGTGTTTTCAGTTTCATCATATGTAAATTTTGAATATACAAATTTGTCACAGTTTGGACTTTCTTTTCATTATTTCCCCAGATGATTAGAAGGAATCGGGGGTATCTGCATATTCTCATCATCAATCTACCAAACGTTAACCCCAAGAAACCCACTCTCTTACACGAACTTAACTTATTAATCATTCAACTAAATATGGTTATTATCCACCTGAGTGCGATTAAGTAGAAGCATTATAACAACAGTGTCTTGAAGAGTTGCAATATTTGGGCAAGCAAACAGAGTTTTGATGGAAGAAGCAAAGGTTACATTATGAATTTGACAATAATACAAATTTGTTAAATAGAGATAATTCTCTGGAAACAGCCAAACGGGCTTGTATGCGGCGACACAGATTTCCCCTTGCTAAACTCAAAAAACTCAAGACACTTTCCTTCTCTTACATTAATCTATAATTTCAATTTTTTTTTTTATTCTCTCTCTCTCTCTCTCTATCCAGAACGACTCAGAAACGTCTTCGAACCCTACCTCTTCTTCTTCTTTTCTCTTTTTTTTTCGTTTTCATTTTTCTTCTCATATTTGGGTGGTTTGGGATTTAGATATATAGAACGCTTCAATCAAGCTTTGCTTGGTAAGGGGGTTATTTCAGAATCCATATTTATCTCGCCTGATGAAAAGCAACTATTTTAACAACCAAGACCTTGTTTTGCTTGGAGGAGTTGCCTGCATGGACGTGTTTTGTTAACTAAAAAGTCTTAACACAATGGTTGGAAATGGCAAATCATTAAGTATTTGGATTGATACGTGGGTAAATGAGAAGACCTTGGACTAAGAATTCTCTCGTTCATGTTCCGAATAGTCCTTGGAATAGACAAAAGTTGGAAGCTCTGTTTTTTCAGGCTGGTGTGAGCTTAATTTTAGCAAAAAAGCTGCTTGTGTCGCAAGATGATTTTTTGGTCTGGAAATATAACATAAGTGGGGATTATTCAGCTTTCAAGTATATTAGTTACCCAGCTCTGGTAACTTTGGGCTCTCTAGGCATGGTAGTGTAGTTAAAAGAACGTTTTTGTCTTGATTGTGGTTGATACGTGCGACTTCTTAACCTTTTTGTTTAAGGCTGATATGATTTCTCAAGTTATATTATTGATGAGGATCTTGCTTCATACAAGTCCTTGCAAAATCTTCCAAGATGATTCCAGGCGAAGTATCGATTTATAACTAATTAACGTCATTAATCCATAATCAGTTGTTATGTTTTATAATCAAGATCTCCCATGTGTGTCTTGCATATCCTTTTTCTTCTATCATCTAGTCATGCCGATGGACTCCTTAGTTCATTGCATCCTGAGTATCTTTGCACCTTTCTTGTTGCTGGAGCAATATCTATGTTGGCCAACTTTAAACGCAACATTGGTTTATGCAGATCGGAGTATTTGCTTGGACATTCTACAAAACCAGTGGAGTCCAATCTATGATGTCGCTGCACATACCAACATCTCTCAGTGTCTTTATAAGTTTGAAACTACTACCTTTTTCTCAAATCCGTTTTTCCCTTTGTTACCGCAGCCATTGCTCTCTTCAGTGTAATCTGATCTCTCCTGAAAACTCGGATGTATAGCAGCGAAAGAAGGTGCGAGTACATCACAAGAGTGAAGGATATTGTCGAACAAATTAAGCTGGACTTCTGACCGGTAGTATTTAGTTAGTTGTAGGCTTTGTAGCTCTCTCCTCTCTCTCTCGCTCACAGAGTCACCAATCCGCAACAGCTTTCTCCTCTCTTCGTTCATGCCTTCTGTTTCCAAAACTCTTTAGTGATTTGATGCTTTGATGGTTCTATGTAATATAACCCAACATCCTTGAAACTTTCCTTTTGAAAAATTATTTTGCAGACTGATAAATTAAAGCTGGAAACAACTCTTGTTGAAATAAAGGAGCATGACACTTGCTTTTGGACAGGGAAGACGATTTAGTGGTTAGTTACATTACATCGTTTGTGCAACTGCTCTCGATTTGTATATTCCCGATCATAATTCTGACTGATGGTAAATTCTTCCTTCGAACAGTTTTTTTTTAATAATTTTTTGACTAAAATTCTTCCTTCGCACATTTATACACAGTTTGTACGTTCTAACATCATAGAGTTTGATTTTCTTAGCTAATCTTACCAGCAAACGTTGTTTAGTTGTTACTTTAGTCGAGTCATAATTGACGAGACACAATTAAATATAAGCCTTTTAAAATTCTTAATTAGATTCAACTCATCATTGATATCAATGCTGCTACACACTCTTTTTTTTTTTTTTTTTTTTGAAACGTAAGCTTTGTTATATAGTTATACCATCACTCCAAGGACACTCTTCATTTCATAACGTTAGAATAAAAATAATCGTAGATTGAACACGCACACAGACACAGCCACACACAAACACTATAAGAGTAAGATATAAGAATGATTTTTTTCGGGTTAAGGAAAAAAAATCGGACCAGTAACCTTCGATTCCCCAGCAGCAAGCAATGCAATAATCTCGCTCTCCCCAGATTTTCTTTTCTATGAAAGAGCGTAGAATATTGCGAAGCCCATCTTTCTCCAAACCATCCACAACTGTTATCATTGTTGTTTCATATATAATAAAACACCTTCCATCACTTTTCTTCGACCTTCGTCTTCTTCGTCGTTAGACACCATAGCTGACCTCTAAAAGAAAAGACTTGGTTATAAAAGCAGCAACTTAGAAGAAGAAGAAGAAGAAGACTGATATACTAATAGGCAATGTGTAAAAGGATGGAATGATGAGTGGGTCTTATATAAAGGGTCAAGGAGGTTATGTCCCTCCTTTTCCATATAATTCTTTTATCAAAAAGAAAGGTAATATGATTGTGTATTAGCAATGATATACAAGTGATTGACACACAGTTTGGGGTAGTATTTGGAGAATAGAAAGACGTTGAGGGGCAAATGCTAAATTTAAAAAAAAAAGTTGGGGGGATAAATAACTTTGATCGCGGAGCCTATTGGGTATGTTTTCCCTAAAACCCTTTTTACAATTTTAAGAAGAAGCATGGTTATTCGAATTAAAATAGATAATGAGAGTGGATAATTAGCGAAAATACGTATCAGGAAGGAATGCATAGAAAGTCACGTAGATGGAGAGATAGTGGAATAGTCTTTGGCCTTGAGTGTTGTGCAGCTTCCTTTATTTACTCAGTCCTTGCTTTGTTCATACAAATATAAAATTGGTATATTTATTTTCGGGAAAAAGGCCAAACAAACCCTGAACTTTTCGAAAGTGGCCAATCAATACCCAGATTATAGTCTGCGCCAAACAATACCCAGTCTTTATTTGATTTTCTCGAAAACCCCTGAACTTTTCGTTGACTGCGCCAAAAAAAAACTCCGTTAATTGGTTTAACAGAACGTAGTAACACCGTTTCATAGATCGTTTAACAAAACGATGTCGCTTTGAAAACAAAAAACAAAAACCGCGTGAACCAAGGTTCGAACACAGGTTTGTTGGAATATGTGGAGGGGTGTAATGCCACTAGGAAAGTGGTGTATCAATCGTTAAATGATCAAACTTAATTTTACTTAAAGTCAGTAAAACCCGTTTCTTTTAAATGTATCAAAGGATCTTCTTTATAGAATTAGCGAGACGATCGACTTCGAGGCTAATGTCGGAGATCGATTTAGAAGCTTTTTCAATGGCGGCGTTTTTCCTTTTTGCAAGGAGACGTTTCTCCTGAGAAATTGGATCTTCTTTAAGAAGAAGCTTTGAGCGATCTTTAACTCTACAGAGATCCAGAAACATCTTCGAATCTCTCTCCTTGTCTTTGTACAAAATCTTCATGTCTTCGTGGTGAAGTCCGGTCTGACCAGACAACACCTTCTTCAACTCTCCTGCAAAATCAACCAATCCAATTCATAAAAACAAAATATAAAAAATCTACCCTTTTGTTTATAAATGTCGAATTCGTAATGCAAAAAAACAAAAAAAAAGCTGATATTTTTTTTTGATTGGTTTGGTTACCGAATGTAGATTGGGAATTGATGCTGATCTCGTGGTAAACAGACAAGTATTTGACCCGGACGCGAATGACACGTGACCCAGAAACTGGTTTTACTGACTTTAAGTAAAATTAAGTTTGATCATTTAACGATTGATACACCACTCTCCTAGTGGCATTACACCCCTCCACATAGTCTAACAAACTCGTGTTCGAACCTTGGATCACGCGGTTTTTGTTTTTGTTTTTTTTTCAAAGCGACATCGTTTTGTTAAACGATCTATGAAACGGTGTTACTACGTTTTGTTAAACCAATTAACGGGGGTTTTTTTGGCGCAGTCAACGAAAAGTTCAGGGGTTTTCGAGAAAGTCAAATAAAGACTGGGTATTGTTTGGCGCAAACTATAATCTGGGTATTGTTTGGCCACTTTCGAAAAGTTCAGGGTTTGTTTGGCCTTTTTCCCATTTATTTTCTCGTGTTTGTATATAGTATACTAATCAGAGCATACGTGAATTATAGAACGACGGTGTTAAGTGGTAGTTTTTACTTGCGTTTTATTTTATTTTATAAATTTAACTTAATAATTTATAAAAATCGCATTTTCTATAAATTAAATTTCAAATTTATGAAATTACTAGACTAAAAACACTTCCTTAACGTTGTTTTGTTTTTTGTAGAATAATTTTGTTTATAATACATCTGTAGCACCAATCTACAAATCTACAAAAATAAGTTTGACATCATATCGTGATTATCTATCTCAAAACAAAAAAAATCAGTTAAAGCGTTTCCGCTATTTTGTTACTTTGTTAAAACACAATTGGCATTCGTTTGTTCCTCCTAATATTTTATTTCTTTTAATTTTTGCACATGAAAACAAAACAAAATGCGGAGAGCAATGAATATAGATTTGGGATGTTAGGTTATAAGCAGACAAATAAATGGGCCTTCCTCATTTGGCAATCATGTCGCCGTACGTTCTCTTTATATTGTACACACACATATGTGTGTTTTTGTGTGCTATCTGTGATACTCATTCATCGCCCAATGCACATATATCCATCTTCTAAATCCCGATCCATCTTAATGCCACCGATTCGCAGAGCTTAAGTATATTCACTAGTAATTAATCTTTAAATCAAAGTCATGGTCTTGTCCTTTCTGCTTGTAACCACATCTACATTTTTGAAAAGGAACCGCAGATACAAGATACCAAAACATGAGAGAAGACGTGCATATGGTGTAGTCAGAGGTGGGTCTCAATTTTATCGTGTCGTAAACATTTTTTCAGTTTTGTCAAATATCTTTTTTACTCTTTAGTGACTAAATAGACAAAAAGGTAACACCTTTATATCTATTTACGTTGACCCTCCACTCTGACGTAATATTCCCATTTACACCGTAAGTGGGACCACCCTCGCGCCTTCCCTCAATCTTAACCGTCCACACACCGCACTACTCAGATTAGACTGTATTACATCATGACAACGCCACTTTCTGCGTCATTCATTTGTTTTCCTTTTTTTTTCGTATGTTGATCATCCTTTCGTTTTGTTTTTGTCCTTTGTTAACTTGCTACTTTAGATGATCTACATAATGATAAATGTAATATCCGGACATATACAACACAAACCGCTTGCCTTTTCCTATTAGTAGGAGGCCCGTGTGTGTAAGGGAAGTCAAAGGGCTTGCTTTAATCCATAATCATACATAAAAGATTTGACATTTTAAGTTTTCAAAATGATAACAATAATCAGTCGTAAATGGTCTCTGTACTACACACATACACACATACACACACACACACATAGTGATCTTCAGCAGACAAAAGATATTTTTAGGCTGGAAAAGAACTACAATTCCTCAGTAATCTTTTATAATCATTGAAGTTTGAATTGTTACGAGCGTCCTTGAACGATAATACATGAATGGTGAAATTACAACTCTCCCCTGAACCCCTTATTTTCAAGTCTCTAGTCCATACACAGCTCAGGACTATCCCAATTCCACAGAATTAAGCAGATGTATTTTGCATAATTCAACAAAGGTAAAAAGTAAAAGGCGGTGAAAAAGAATGACTTTTAAGAGGAATCCAAGACATTAGAGTGCAAATCTCACTGGACAAAGTCATCAAAAGTCTAAATAAAGTGGCTAGTATTTTAGTATTATTTGCTCGTTAAAATGGTATAGAATATAGAGAAAAGCAATCATTGGATACTCAAAAGGGAGGAAAGGTTTTAATTGTGAAGTAGGAAAATAATGATATCCTAAAATCAAGGAAAAGGCCAAACGGCCGGGGGGTCAATTCGTAAGAGGCGCATGGGCCTCGAACCCACAAATATACTTTCTCAGTACGTTTTGACAAGAAGAAAATAACATGCAATTGCAGCTAAAAAGTGCCAAAATTGCCATTGAACAAGAGAAGAGAAAAACAAATAAAAACTGTATATTGATCACTTTCATAATCTTGTCATATATAATGTGACTGACGGAATGAGTAGCCTAGGCCTGGGCATAAAAACCCGAACCCGAAAAACCGAACCAAACCCGAACCCGAAAAACCGAACCAAACCCGAACTGAAAAAGTAGAACTGAATCCGAACCGAAATTCATAAAATATCCGAACGGGTCCTAAATTTCAGTATTCGAAAACCCGAACCCGAACCCGACCTAAACCGAGAACCGAAAGGGTACCCGAAATAACGAAATACAATTATATATGTAAAATATTAATAATATTTAGATTTGATATAGCTTATTTATCATAAATTATAATTATAAATCCAAATATATGAATTATTTTTACACCAAAATAACTAAAATATCAAAACTAAATAGAATATATGAAATTTTTAGCTATAGTTGTCAAATTTATTTCAGTTAAATTTAAATTTAATTAATTTTTATTTTCTTTTTATATATTTTCGGGTTCCCGAACCGAATCCGAATAGAACCGAACCGAATCCGAACCCGAACCAAAATTCTAAAATACCCGAATGGGTCCTAAATATAAGTTTGAAAACCCGAATCCGAACGCTCAGGCCTAGAGTAGCCTAGTCGTTTATATTAGCCTTATATTATACTCTTAACAATCCAGTTTGTTTTTTGACCAAAAACCAGTCATGTTCTGTAATCTCAAAATGGATGGATTTTAGGATTTACAAGTGTAAACAGTCAACAAGAAACTGGAATAATTCAGATGGCTAGAGCCTAACCACAAGGTCAGATGCTCAATGCCCGTCCTAGCGATTCTGTATCCCTCCTTTTTTTAAGGTCTCTACTCTCTCTTTAGCTAATGGGCATTTTTTTAACTACGAATTAGTGCCCAACCCAAAAAACTAACAGAAGCACACACCAAAGACTGATAACGACTAACAAGACAAGAGTTTAATTAACGGCTCTCTAGCATCCGGGTGGTGTCCCGCGTGTTGCTTCTTGATATTCCCATGGAAGTCTCTTGCTGATCAACGCACACGTTCTCCAGCTCCGCTTGCCTCACGCTTAGATGATTCAGTCCTGCAGAATTTTGGACATCGTTTCTGGAGTCTGCCAGCATTTGGAAATACGCATGAGGTCCCCAACCTGTAAGCATTTGGATAGAGATATCAGTGTTCGTCTCTTGGAATATGTAAGTGACTTAATCTGAAGAGAAGAAAGTCCTTAAGTCACACACCGTCTGGATCATACGGAGGGGGAAAGAATTGCAGATAACAAAACGAGGCTACCGTTAATCCTAGACAATGTCAGAAAGATGTGTCATCCATCAGCTTCGTTTCCCACTTAATGTTGATCGCATTGAGTTAAAATGAAGAAAGAAAAAAAATACAAACCTATGATAGCTCCTCCAAACACATCTTGCCAGTGATGCCAATAGTCATCAACTCGGGATACACCAACCAATGCTGCAACCAGTAGAGGTAGGAACACGATGCAGAGCTTTGCAACATGACCCCTGCGGTCAAACACCCTGATTTTCCCAGACAAGTACAACGCTAGAAAGCCTAGCCCAGAAAACGACCCTGCAGGTTCGATGACTAAGTCTTAGCATCTGCAACGTGCCGCCCTATGAAAACGTGAAACCTAGTACAGAACAGAGCACAAGAATCCCAAAGATAACTACTTACAAGACGTGTGCCCGCTGGGGAAGCTCTTGTGTCCCTCTTTGACCACGTCCTTATCTCCGGTACACAAAACATCCCTCGTGACATTGTGAAAGAACTATAATTTTATGGAGAATCACAAGAATTCAATCAGCTAGCTCGAGATTATCCAGAGTGTTATAAGAGTAGTAAAAAAAAGGCGAGGACGAGCTGCTTACCCCTCTACCATCAGGGAAACAACGCCAAAAGAAGTCAGGACGAGGTCGACCTACAGCGTCTTTAATAGCATCGGTTATGACACCGGTTATGAGTACAGAGAACAAAAGACCTGAAGAAAGAAGAAAACAACTTAAGATCACGAGGTGGAGAGAGATTTGAAACATCGAAACCAAAAAGCACCGTTAAAGAGTTACCTAATATTGCATGATGCAGGTCATAAACATCTCTCCTGATGAAGTAGTAAACAGAAATGACTAGAAAGGGGAGCACAAGTGCTATCAACTGTCCCACTTACAAAGAAGAGAGGACTTAGTATAGACACCAAGAGTGACCAATAAATTTCAGAAAGTCCAAAAAAGAAGAAGAAGAATTTACCGGGACAGCCCAGAAAGGAACCGTATTGTCTTGCAGAGGGTATCTGAGGTCAGTGAGCATATCCTCTCCAACGAAACGGTGAAAAGGTTCGATGACATTCAGAACAATTTCGATGACGATAAGTAGCAGAAGAATGAGCCAGTCGTGCATGTGGAACCTCGCGACCGTGACTCCATGGGATCTTATCGTGTGAGCACCCAAATGAATTTCGGGCATGCTTATCTATAGGTCCACAAGTGAAGCAGTACATTGGTCCCATGAAAATAGTTTCGAAACTAAGGTTTCGCCGAAAGCTACTAAATTAGAAAAGCCTTTGGTCACCAAGTCGGCTTATAACAACAATGGTAACCAAAACCAAATGCACGTTGGTCACAAACATAGAACACCAGGATACCTCAGTTCCACTAAAACTCAAAAACACATGGGTGATAAGAGAGAAGACGATGAGCGTGTACCTTTGGCGTTAGAGATGATGGTAAGCGGAAGTCCCGACGCCGGAAATGCACCGGGAAAGCGTCTCTGCTCACTGAGGTGTCGCGTGAATTGGGGGGAAACTAGGAATGGAGGAAGCGGGAAACGGATAATCTCTCTGGAGTTTTCTGGGGAAAAATTCAAAGGAAAGGGAAAGATAAAGTTTTGGTCCATAAAAGAAAAAGCTACCTGGTTAATCAACAGAAAAAAAAAAAAAAAAGAAGAAAAAGCTACCTCCGCTTTAGCTTTATGCCTTTGTTTTTTTCCCACAAATAATACAGACTACTCACTCTTTTTTAAAAAAAAAAATTATTTACCAGATAATTGATCCAATCATGTTGAGTTTTAAAAAGAAAATAATGGAAAGAAATAATTTTGAAGCTATTATAAATTATAAAATTATATTATACTGTGAGATTTTATTTTTTGTTTATTCTAATATTTCATTTTACATTAAATTTCTTAAATCTAATGATTTTTTTTTTTAAAAAAATTCCTAATACAAAGAACAATATGATGATCACATCTGATTTCTCATTTTTAGTATATATTAAATTTAGATTAAAATTAAGTTCATAATTAGCTTCACCTATTTAATTAGATATTTAGCATATCTAAATATACTTTTAAACATAATATGTTCTATTTTTAAAAGCTATTTAGTTCTTTGATAAATATATTTATAAGTAATAAATGATTTAATTTATATTAACTAAGGATTTCAGTTTTGTTTATTTAACAGAATACTTTTTGCTTAACTTTGCCTCTTTGTTTATGAGTTTAGGTCTCCTTTTTTATGAGTTAAAAAATCAAAATTCTTCATTCCTTTACACTTTCTCCTGGTTCACGGCCCGGAAACCCATAGTCCAATTGTGAAATGGGCTGGATTTGCGTTATGGAGGGCCCAAAGCATTTGCGGTCAAGAGAAGAAAGTCGCGTCGTCGACAATCATCACCGGTCGTCGCTCCACGTGTACCGGAGATGAGTAGAATTCTCAGAAGTTCCGGAGTGAAACCGAGCCACCTCTTTTTTTAATTTTTTTTAAAAATTTTTTTCCATATCTGTCAAGAGAATGATGGCGACGGTTCCTCCCCAATTCCCTTTGGAGATCCGCTCGGCTCTTCGCTGGGCTTCATCCACCGTCTATTTCCTCCGCCCCATCGGCACCGCCACTCCTTGGTTCAGTCAACGCACGTCGAAGCTCTTTCGACCGAGAGCATTCTCTTCCTCTGTTAAGCTCCCCACGAAACCGCCGCTTTGCACTGCCGACGAGCTTCATTACGTCTCCGTCCCCAACAGCGATTGGCGCCTCGCTCTCTGGCGCTACTTGCCTCCCCCTCAGGTTTCAAATTCACCAACCCTTCTCTCTGCATCTTACAGTTTTCTGTTTTTGTGATTTTTTAAAAAGTTCTCTTCTTTTCAGGCCCCGACGAGGAATCATCCGCTCTTGCTGTTGTCTGGAGTAGGAACTAATGCCATCGGATATGATTTATCTCCCGGTGTATGTTTGCCTTCATTCCTCATTCGTTCGTTTTCAATCTCTTTCATGAAGCTTCTACATTTAGCTAAGGACATGTTTTTCTTACATCTTCTTCAGTACCTTTCGAATGAGGAAATAGATTACCGTTGACCAAAACGCTCCTCTCAAGCTCAAGAGAGTCTTGGATTCACGTTTTTCTAACACGGTTGATGTAATTGCAGTGCTCTTTTGCAAGACACATGTCTGGTCAGGGGTTTGAGACGTGGATTCTCGAGGTTCGTGGAGCCGGGTTGAGTACAAGAGTATCCGATCTCAAGGATGTCGAGGATTCTGCTCACCAAATGTCCCATCAGATAGAGTCCACTGCTAAAGCTGCGGCTAAAGGAGCTTCTTCCGCTGAAAAACAGGGTACTGGTATTGTGGACAGTGCACCACCAGCTTCGGATGCTTCAATTGTTGGCGAAGCCTCTGCTTGGGACGAATCACAACTTGTGGCGAGGTTGACAGCAACTTTTATGCGTTTGTCGGAGAGACTTTCTGGCTTTCTCAGCGAAGGTCAGTCAGTGTTCATGTCTGCTAAGTTATTTGACAAAATTGCAATGCTTTTAGAAGATTCACAGCTGTACGAGCGTTTTAATGAGATAAGATCAAAGCTTTTGAGTTTGATCAAGTCAAGGCAAAACTCAGGACTTGGTAACCAAATCAGAGAACTGACCCAGCGCCTTGTGAATCTTCTCGATGATGGTCAAAAGTCTGTCTCGCCTCAGTTGATTGATTTGCAAGAGCGCCTTACTTCTACCATAGAAGATTTTCAGAAGCAACTGGATTTGATCATTAAGTATGACTGGGATTTCGATAACTACCTGGAAGAGGATGTACCTGCTGCGGTGAGGCGACATTGATCTTGCTAAATATGTATCGTAACCGTGTAAAAATTTGTTACTGAATTGGGTGTTCTGTTTTTGGTTTGCCATAGATTGAGTATGTAAGAGCGCAAAGCAAGCCCAAGGACGGTAAGCTATTCGCAATTGGGCACTCCATGGGGGGTATCCTACTCTATGCAATGCTGTCACGTTGTGGTAAGTTTAATAATCATCTTGATATTAGATCTCATTTTCCTGAAAACAGAGGCTCATAGGTTTAGGCCGTCACTCATTCCTTCTATTCCATTTCGTTAGCTTTTGAGGGACGAGAACCTTGCCTGGCAGCTGTGGCAACTTTGGCTTCGTCGGTTGATTACACAACTTCAGATTCTGCCCTCAAATTGCTCATACCTCTTGTACGTCAATTTTGGTTTTATCAATCTGCGTCGGATTCTTCTGTAAGAATTAATGCGCCACTAAGTTCTTCTGTGAGAAACGTACTAAAAACTTCTTCTACAGGCCGATCCTGCACAAGCTCTGAGTGTTCCAGTTGTTCCTTTGGGCGCTCTGTTGGCTGCAGCTTTTCCTCTTTCCACAAGACCTCCATACGTATTATCTTGGCTAAACGATTTGATATCAGCAACGGATATGATGCACCCTGAACAGTTAGAAAAGCTTGTCTTGAATAACTTCTGTAAGTACAGAAATTTGATCCCATTTAAGACTTTTAAGTATATGGGTTTTTAGTGCTACATCTCTTAATGTGGTTTGAGTGGAAACGAAATGTATCAAAGAGTTATTATATGATGCCTTGATGTATTGCCATGAAATGACGATGTAAGTAATAGCTGCTTCCTATATTTCTTGCATTTTTTTTATGGTGATATTAAAGGTTTCTCTGTTTTGCAACCTTTAGGTACCATACCTGCAAAACTTCTTATTCAGCTGACAACAGCCTTTCGTGAGGGAGGCTTACGTGATCGTAGTGGTGAATTTTACTACAAGGATCATCTTTCCAAAACCAGTGTCCCTGTCTTAGCTCTTGCAGGTGATCGGGACTTGATTTGTCCTCCTGTAGCTGTAGAAGGTATGCTGGATTGATGTTTATTATGAAAGTGTGCATAGATGAACAGCTACACAAGATATACATGAAACAATTCATATGCACATGCCCAGATATGCATTTCATTTAATGTTGACGAAGCTGTTACTAAATTGCTTGAGGTATGAGAAGATGTAGAAGTTATACAGGGGTTGGTGTCATGATACTTTCCGCACATGCCAAATAAGATGTTACGCCACTTAATACATAATTGATGAATATGCACAAACATGCATTATGTTCTCTCAACACTACAATTGCTTGTGAATATGACAGACACTGTTAAGCTGTTTCCTGAGAACCTGGCCACTTATAAGTTACTGGGAGAACCAGACGGACCACATTATGCACACTATGATTTGGTTGGAGGACGACTGGTATGTTGCGTCTCTAGGTCTCCCATGTTGGAACTTTGTTCACTGCCATATTATGTGCGTGCTTGTTTTCTATCTCAGTCATTTCTCTGATAATCTCACTGCAGGCGGTGGAGCAAGTCTATCCTTGCATAACTGAATTTCTTAGCCACCATGATTCTGCATAAGTGAAACTTTATGGGCTCTTCTGTTCCCGGCATCTATATGCATGTAGACGTTGCGCTAAGGTGGTGTCCAGTTAATATCTAACAAGTGTGTGTATCAGAAGCGCCTGTTAATAAGAATGTAATTTCCGTTTAAGACATGTACATTTAGTGTACGGCAGACTGTACATTAGCTTAGGAGGCATCTTTTTTTTTCAAGTCATACACCTGTAAATTAGGAAAATCATCGAATGAGATGTGGAAGCGCATGTCAACTGTGACGATTTCCCTTGTTTTGTTATGGCGACGAGCCGTCTATTTGAAAAGTTATCTTTAGAAGTATGGGTGTGTTCCCTTGTACCGCTTCCTTTGGAGGGCTTAAGTTATCCATGAGAGCAAATGTATAGACATGAATTCATGTGTATAGTTTTTGTCTTGGATTTATCAACCACACTGCCTTCTCAGTAAGGTGTGGGAGACATGATGTAATGATAAAATTGAATTGTCTAGTATTTAACAACAGAGCTCTCTTGAAAGATATTGTTTCTACCATCATGTAAGACCATACTTAGTTCTCCTCTTTCTCCGTCCACACTTTAATTCGTTGGATTCTCTATCTTGCAGAGAGTCCTTGAGCACGATTTTTATTATATCTTCTGTAACATGTTTTATGTTAAGTGATTTCAGGTTTCGTCTTGAGACATTGAGTTGGCGACACTCTCTGATATAATTGAGAGAGCTCACTAGATGGTGATTTGTCTTCTGTGATAAGTAGTACAATCCTGATTTGGTGATCATACTCTGATTTCAGGTTATTGTGGTAGCTGACCATAATATTGCAGCGATGTATGGGTTACAAAATCTGAACCTGTGATGACCTCCCCATCCCTTGCACTTAGTGCCATCAGACAAACAACAGAAGGACCACAGACTGACTCTTGCGTTATTGGTAATGGGTTCTTCTTGTCATTTGTCTCTTCCCTGTCTGCAATTATGTCTCTTAACTTTCCTGACACTCTCAGCCTTAGCTGCGTGCTATAAATCCACATCATTCATCTCATCTTTTTATTCCGCTTTTTCCTCTATTATGTACTGAATATGCGTTTGTCATAGAAAGCAACAATAGACTCATACCCACCTGGTGTATTCCCAAGTTCTTTCAAGTATCATCCGTAGTACTCTCAGACCATGGAGTGTGGCAGCGTAATCGATTTAGGTCTCAGTCTTAGAACCACACAACATGAGACTTACCACACATCTGGCCAGAGTGAGCTTCTTTGCTTCATCCGTTAGTATTCCCATTACTGTACAGCTAACATATATTTTTGAGTGATAAGTCGCTTTTGCGCAAAGTTGAATAACATGTTTCGTCGGTAGATTTCCTCAATTCTGAAACGATGTGTCCTGCTTACGAACATGTCTAATCATCCTCGCTCGAATCTATTTCGTTTTATGCAATTTTGTTTTTTCTGTTCTTTTATCTAATTGCGAATCAAAACGATAGGTCTGGGTGGGTATAAAGAAGTTACAGATGGGTTGCAGTCCAGCTGTAGCAGTTTTATGCTGAAGAGTCACAAAACTAGAAATGGAAAATGCGGTAAAGAATATTGGATTAATGAAGGAGGCAGACAGAAGTGGGGTTATGTAAAGGTCACTATGGATGGGTTTGTGGTAGGTCGCAAGGTCTGTGTTCTTGATCATGTAGAGTATTCAACTCTTGCTCATCAACTGGAGGGGATGTTTGGTAAGGTTTTGATGGGAAGATTTAGTACCAGTTTCTTTATTTAGACATGAAGTATTTTCAGACAATTCTACTCATGAGATTCAAAGATGAGTAAGATTGTAATGTTCCTAATAGGCTTTTATTGGATTGATGATAATTTTGATTACATTCTGCAGGGATGCAGAGTGGGTCCGGATTGAGGTTGTTCGAGACAGAGTCGGAGTTCTCTTTGGTCTACAGAGCCAAAGAAGGTAGTTGGAGGAATGCTGGGGATGTTCCATGGAAGTAAGATCTGAAGACTTTTTCTATAAAAAAACTTGTTTAGTACGTAAATAAAGTGTTTAAATTGGTTGAGATTGTAACATGGCAGGGAGTTCGTAGAAAACGTGGAGCGGCTGAGAATCACAAGAAAAAAGATTCTCTACTTCCCTTGTAAGCTCAAAAACGTTGATGCTTCTCTCGTATTCTTCACTATTTCCAAGTCAGCTTCTTTCTGGTTCTGATTTCTGAATCTTGTATCGACAACAAAACCAAAAAAAGTTCATGCATGTAGATCAAAGTATAAAGTATAATGGTTTATACTTGTCTTGCGATTCCTTGGACCCTAATATCCTATCCTTTTGAAATATAAAAAAGAAAAATCGGGAGATGTGATCTCTCATAAGAAAGTATCAATGGTAAAGTCGGTCGTCAATATTGTTATAATTTTACTGTTGTATATATGTTTGAGCAAACAAGCGAAACACAACATGGAAGTGAACACAAAATATGTCTGGTTTGAAGAACACGAATTGAAATGCATGTCTGTGCGAAGCTGGATATTAACATTTAACGCTGTATTAGGTTTCGTTATGTAATTTACAAACTGAGGAGATTAAGGGTGTCTGAATAGTTTCCAGACATGGGGGGACTAACTACGGCAGCCATGGAGATGTGTTCCACTTATACTTCCATTCATGCGGACTTGTTTGAAGTTTACAACGTTATCTTACACGTATGAGTGACTGGAGACTAATTGACAAACTGGGTTGATTAGGATGATTTTTAATTAAATGACGAAGAACGTGATATCCATAATTTATTCAACAGTTTCCAAATACAGAAGACATGCGTAAATATACAAATAATATTGTTACAAGTCACTGAGTCATCCATTCATATCTAGTCCTCCTAAAACCCTGATCAGATCCACCAGAAACCCGATTTATTATTACAAAGAAATGTAAATGGAACGTTTTATAATCAATGAACCTAATAAAAAGGAGGAATAATTAGGTATATCCGGTAAAGTCCACGCCAGCATCTAATCGTAAAGCTTTGACCAGAAACGTACAGATAAAAATGATGATGTGACAGAAGGGAGGAGTGTGCGTCAGCTGGAGTGTGCGCGCATTCATGTACGCTGCGTCTCGACGCCTCCCTTCCAGTCTATAAATAAGAAAGACAACTTCGAATTGTAAACATACAAATAAGACATAAACAGACAAATAAGGAAGAGAATTAAGACATAAACAGAACGTTTTTTAAGAATGGTGGTCGCTAACGATCTCTCGTCCAGGATTCTCCCCAGAGTTCTCATCGTCTCTCGTCGGACGCTACGCAAGAACAAGTTCGTGGACTTTGTAGGAGAGTACCATCTCGATCTCATCGTCTCTTACGGCGCCGTCCCTGTCATTGTCCCACGTGTCAGCGGGATCCACTCTCTGCTCCAGAGCTTCGAGCCCATCCATGGCGTCCTCCTCTGCGAAGGAGAAGACGTCGACCCTTCTCTCTACGCCGACGCAGAACTCCCGGGACTCTCGCAGGAGGACATGGAGGAGATTAGGAGGTTGCACGCAGGAGACACGACCATCGACCGAGAGAAAGACAGCATCGAGCTGACTCTAGCCAGACTCTGTCTCGAAAGAAACATTCCCTTCTTAGGAATTTGTCGTGGCTCCCAGATCCTCAACGTCGCCGCTGGTGGAACTCTCTACCAAGACATCGACAAGGAACTCAAAACTACGACGAAGCATATAGACTACGACAACTACGATGGACACAGGCACGAGGCTAGAGTCGTGGAGGAGACGCCGTTGCACCAATGGTTCGAGGGGATGGATCAGATAATGGTGAATTCGTATCATCATCAAGCCGTGAAGAGACTGGCGCAACGTTTTGTGCCTATGGCATACGCTCCTGATGGTTTGATCGAAGGGTTCTACGATCCGAATCGATACGATCCAGAGGAAGGACAGTTCTTGATGGGTCTTCAGTTTCATCCCGAGAGGATGAGGCTACCATGCTCTGATGAGTTTGACTATCCGGGATGTGCTTCTGCTTATGAGGAGTTCGTGAAAGCTGTAACCGCATTTCAAAAGAAACAACTAAACGCAACAGAGATGGTGATGGAGCTGACGAAGAAGAAGAAGACGCTAGTCAAAAGCTTCTCCGTAGCTGAGCTTCTAGAGGTAAGATTTCGTTTGGTAAGAAACAAGCTTTAGATTGGTCACAGAGTATTGGACTTTCTGACATGTTGAAGCATGCAGGCAAACACGGTACTAGGCAAGCAACAAGAGAATAGGCTGAAGCAGATGGGAGCGACGGTGAGGAACTCGTGTGTGTATATGAAAAGGATGAAAAGGAAAGAGGAGCAAGAGAGAGCAATGGATAAGTTGTCAGCAGAGCGTCTATCTGACCTGCTTTCCTTCCACCGTATGATGGCACGTCTCTGCTCCGATGCCATCAATAGGAAGCTGTTGGAACCCGCAGATAGAACCACTGAGACCTCCTCTTTCCTCGACTATTAGCTTTTATTGCAAAATCATGTTAAATATAAAAGAAAATTAGTATTCTGTGTGCATTACCACTTGAGCAGGTTTCACATCAAAGTTCCATGATCAAACCCAACACATAAAGAGATACCCTATATGTATGTATACAAGGGTTCCTCAGGACAGTAATTATAAAGAGTTTCCTTTTAAGTGACTTCCTACATCTTTTTTCGTCATCACAGTATAATCCTATCATCACCGGCAGAAGAATATGAAATCAGGGTGGTCGACTTGATGCAACCTCAGCCAATTGTCTGCAGCTTGAAAGAGGGAGTTCACGAGCTGGTGCCCAGTGCCCTTGATGCTTGTCCATACAGAACCTCTCAACTTGTATGAGGCAAGGCCAAAGACAGGCAGCGCCGTCTTCTCAACACACATAGAATCTGTTGTAACGCCTGCACCTGGTAGAGCCGAAGATAGATAGTGAATGAATCTTTACCCAAGAGTTAGTTATCCTCGTAACATATTGCGCATGACTAGAATAATGAAACGTATTGCTGGTTAATTAGTAATTACCAAAGAATTTGTTTGAACTAGTGTTTCTTAGTATATAAATAATGCTGAGCACCAATTTTACCTTGAAACGGTGAGTGAAGGGAATGATACGTCAAGAAACAAGCATCCAGATCCTTGAGCGTTGGTCCCGTGGGTATTTTGTAAATTGGGTACCTACAAAGTATAGAAGGGATTCTAAGAGACACGAGGGGGCACCGTGGAAGAAAGCACGTGCTCATGGTACAAAGAACAATACCATGCCACAGAAAACCAGCTTGAAGGTAGTAAATCACAGCTTCTTAGCGTCTTCAGCTCAGGAAATCTGGAGGCAAGGTCAGACATCTGCAATGATAGTAACAATTGAATAAGAAAGCTATTCGAATTGCATTTTCCTAGATCATAAAGGGTGTATTTGAAAATTGGAGAAGTTGCTAGACAGTAGTTGAACATTGATAGCATTACTTCATAAATAAAATCTTTGATGTTACTTCAACCGTTTACTTTTCAAAGTTAAACTTACCTGGTTACAGAAAGTATTACAAAAGAAGCTCAAAGCATCAATAAATGCATCTTTCAGTACCTAACTTCCGTGTAGCCGCATACAGGATTGATTTCAAACTATGAGATGATAATATTTTAGTCTAAAACAGATTTAAACCTGTTCTCATAAACCTTATGGTTTATAATAACTTGTGCATATGCCTTTATAACTTGAAATTCAGAGTAAAAATAGACAAACCTTGTCGGAAAAGGGTTCACGGATGTAGGGAAGATCACGTTCAAGATACTCAAATATCAAACGACCTTGAGAACTTAAAGGCTCACCATCAACACTGGACGAGTCTTCGAGATGCTCCTTTCTCAACGAGAGTAGGTCCATACTAGCAGAGATCTGCTCTTTTTCTGATTCACTGCTGCTTCCTTCACTGCTTGAATCCTTGAAATCGCTGTCGCTCTCCTCACCTGGTCGCCTGCAGTAGAAATTACATATACCAAACAATTTTCACTAAAACAAAACGACAAGACTTGAACTCTAGACTGAAGGCGCAGGTCCAAAGAACTTGATGAACAACAGACAAGTTTGAACACTTGATCCAAATGGCAAAAACGTGATGATGACATTGAGGTGACTGTTTTTTCTATTACCTTGCTTGAAGAGATGAGCTTAAGGCATCAGAATCAGCATAGACTTGGATGGCAGACAGAGAAGGAACGTAGTATTGGAAGACTCGATCCTTGTAGTTGTTGTTATTCAAAGTGAGAGGAACCCCAGCGCCGTACGCACTCCACTCTGCAAACGATTCCCATACATCACCAAGAACAAAGTAAGGAGCCTGCAACTCAACGTCACTGCCTCTCCTTTCCCTTACTATCGTCTGCGTAGAATTTTGAAAGAGTTAGAGATAAAGCCTACTGATCCCATAAACAAACGAAAAGCTCTCGTCTTTCTAAAAGGTATTGACTTTGACAAGCTGAAACAAACCTTAGAAAGATAGTGGGCAGGCACAGATGGTGTGACTGACGCCAAAAACCGTTCCACATTACTTGACGACGAAGCGGCAGAAGCGTGGAGTTTCTCCAATGTAGACCCGTTGTCGCGTTCTTTACTGTGAATCGATCTGCCACTAGAGACGTCGCTCTGAGCTCTCTGAAGCTGAGTCAACTGAAATCCAGCCCCCAACATCTCTTCTTCACTCACACACCACAAAGCAGATGATGCAAGGATTCAAAAGACGATAATCGCTTCCGATTTCGTCGATCGATTAGACAGCAACACTCGTGTCTCACTAGTCGTACTCGACTCACCTCTTTATACTGTTATACACACCGGGAAAAAGTTCGATAAACGAAAGAAGAGATTTGTCCGACGAGATTACGAAGAAGCTCAGGAAGAAAAGTCCAATCGGAGATTCTGAGAAGAGGGCAGGACGAATTAGTCGAGAAATCCGAAACCCAAGTTCTCACTAAGAAGGTGAAGATCAGCGTGCGAATCAAAAATGAAGGCAACGAGAAGGACGAGAGTTATAGAGAAGAGGGAATGGAAATTGAGAATTTCAGGAGTTTTAAAACGATTGAAACAAATGAGAAGAAAGAAGATGTTTGATTCATAAGGGAGACAAAAAAAATAAAAAAAATAAAGGAGACACAGTAAATAAAATAACGCACCGCTAATATTTTGATTTTACATTATTCGACCCTTGTACTATGATTAGCTGTTACTTCTTCACCCACACTTCTCTATATCAAATTATACACCCAACCACACAATGTAAGTATGTGAGAACTGAGAACTGAGAAGAGATGTTTTTTGTTAAAAAGCAATGTTAACTCATTTTTTTAACAGAGACAACATTATCTAAAATTATCCAAATAATATGTTACAAATGTTCTGAATTGGAATTAAGGTTTATGTTATGATTTCAAAGAAAAAGGAAGAAGTGAGAAATTCGCATAATAAAAGGGGGTATATAACAAATGCGCCGATGGCTGTAGTAAAGCTCTATATACTATAGCTAATGGTGGGATCCTAGATACTGACGGGGGGGAAAAATAGCATATTTTGATTGGACTTTTAAAATGCTCTTTTAGTAGTAGACTCGACAAAAAGAAAGACTGGCTGCAAAATTATTAATCCTTTTTTAGTTGTAGTTCATAGAAAGAAAAAAAAAATAAGGCATATATATTTATAGGGTGGAGATAAATATGTATAAAGTTTTTATTTTTGTTATCTTTCTTTTCAGTTTTTCAGGCAATGCATGTTACGTCTATGAAGAGGAAGAAGTGAAAACAGTATACTGAAATGGTTATCGACTCTAATACACACACAAATCAGGGAATTAAATATGTCAGACAAATGCATTCCATATCCAACACTTCTCCTGATATAAGAAAATGAATTCATGCACGTGGACCCCGTTATTACAGTTTAAATTATATTTTCTTTTGGGTAATAACCCTATTATTATTGGAGATTTGGAGGTAGAGGATGTGCACATGATCGATACATTTTAGAGTCATTTCTTTCCCCGTAGGAAAAAAGGGGAACAAAAAACAATTGATAATGCAGGAGAAGTGGCAATAATATAAAGGTGGATATGTTAATGTGTGAGGTGTGTCCTTGTGACTAGGACAGATGGTGTTGACTTGTGGTTGGAGTCACTTTGTCGATTTTTGCAAGATTATTATGCTGACTCAGCCGTTGCTTACTCACTTTTTTGTCGTCTACCTCAACGGCGCGTAGACAAAAGAAAAACCGTCCGATGTAACTCCCTCACCTGTTTTTCGCTACATCGTTCTCCGGTCCCTTTTTTTTTTTAAATTCTCATACATGGACCAATCTTCATGACAAGAAATATCGTCTTTTTTTTTTTAATTCAAATATCCAATTTACAACAAATATTGTCGTATTTTAGGATATCCCGTATTTTATCCACTTTCGTCGGCCCATCCAAAACATATATTGCATAAAGGAAAAACAAACGGGTTGTGAATTGTGATGAGACATTAGTAATAGGCCAATAACGGTATTAATGAAAGCCCATTATGAATGGTGTCGGAAAAACATTAATCATCGACGCCGGTCAAACCGGTGTACGACGTCGTTTCAGAAGCAGAGAGTAGAGACCTTCGTTTCTCAACGGAGGGGAGGGAAGCTCAGTTTCTCTTAGATCGTCCCTGTGTAACGCTTCTTCGTCTCACGTTAATCGAAGTGAAACTTCAAAAAAAAAAAAGAAGACAAATTGTAAAAGCTCAAGCTTTCGGATCAGGTTACCAGTACACTACTGGATTTGATGTCTTTGATACACCTGCTCTTGTTCGCGGGTTTGGTGAGCCTTGAAGCTTCGGCGTCGTTTTCCCCGGGATCGCGCTCGATTCTCCGGGACATCGGCAACGTCATCGCCGATCAGAAAGATAACGCCGTCGATTTGGACGCTACCAACTTTGATTCAGTCTTCCAAGATACCCCCGCCAAATATGCCGTTTTGGAGTTCTTCGCTCACTGGTCAGTCTTCTGATCTCCAATAAGTCTGAACAAAAATTTCCATTTTTTGGGTTTGGTTGCCACTGGATCTCGAGCCGGTTTCGTTCGGAAATCTTCTTCGTATTTTAATCTAACTTTACGTTTTGTAAATAACTTAACTTTACCAATTTTATCATTAGTATTTTAAAATTTGAATGTATGATTGCGAGGGGCTTGTTTGCGCCATACTGACATTGACCCTTGTTTTGTTTGGCTGTATTGATGATTCAAGGTGTCCTGCGTGTAGAAACTACAAGGTAAACAGTGCCCATTCAGTGTTCTCTCTGTCGATTATTCAATTCCTATGTCTTGTCAATTACTGTTTGTATTGAATGCCTTTAAACTGGTGACTCTGTAGCCGCATTATGAAAAAGTCGCGAGGCTCTTCAATGGACCAGAGGCAGTACATCCTGGTCTCGTTTTGATGACCAGAGTCGATTGTGCAATAAAGGTACTTGCGCCATCTTCCTTGTTTTTATAGGGACAACGTGTATCGAGCACTTACGTTCTCTGTTTCTTCTTACTCCATGTGGATTGATTGTGCGAGTCACATATTGGGGATTGGAATGTAGATTTTATTGGGTTGTGTACTTGTGTATATGTTCATTCTAATTGTTCCTTATGACTTTTATGGCAGCGCAGATGAATGTCAAGCTCTGTGAAAAGTTCTCCATTAATCATTATCCAATGCTCTTCTGGGCCCCTCCCAGGAAGTTCGTTGGTGGCAGCTGGGAACCTAAACAAGAGAAAAGTGAGATAAGCGTAATCGATGAATGGCGCACTGCTGATCTTTTGTTGAGCTGGATTAACAAGCAGATAGGCAGGTATGCGTGCACTGAAATCTCATGTCTACCATTTAAATTGAAGTCATATCTTTGTGCTATAATTCAGTAATCTGTTTCTCTCGATCTTAGATAATATGAAAATCTCGGTGAACATATTCTGTTCGGTTACATCGCACTCAAATCTGTTTTCGGTTCGATGTTGTGCAGCTCTTATGGCTTGGATGATCAGAAATTTGGAAATGAGCTCTTGCCAAATATTTCTGACCACGAACAGGTCTCTCAGAATGTGTTCTGCCCCCACTTTGCTATAATTGTAGCATTTGATTGAATTAAAAAAAAAAAGATTAAATAGGGGTGGTTGGTGATTTATAACAGATTTCGCAGGCCGTATATGACATTGAGGAGGCAACTGAGGAAGCTTTTGATATCATTTTGTCACATAAGGTAGATCAAGTCTTTTGGATTTTGTTGTATGCAAGTATAATCCCTTTCAGCCTTGTTGATGAATAGTGAATGGCCACAGGCAATCAAGTCATCTGAAACCAGTACTTCGTTTATCAGGTTTCTGCAGCTTTTAGTGCCACATCATCCTTCAAGAAGGTAAAAAAATCAGGTTCTTTATTTACATTCACGTTTTTCTGCGCACTCATTGCCTAATTAACGGTTGAAATTTCTATAGGTGTCGTAAGGGAAGTGCTGAAATTCTCGTGAATTTTGATGAGTTGTGCCCGTCAGGAGAATGCTCTTATGGCCATGATTCTGCAGTGAACAATACCCTACGAAGCTTCCATATATGTGGGAAGGATGTTCCGCGTGGATATTATGTGAGTGCGCCCAACAACTTGCTTTACTGTTTCCCCTGCGCTGCTTAAACGCAGAGATACTGATTCCCCATTTTATATGCATGATCATAATGGCAGATGTTTTGCCGTGGCAGCAAGAACGAAACTAGGGGATTCAGGTAGTGTTTTGCAAGCATTCCTTTGTCAATTTATTTAGTATGGTGATAGGATCTTTCGACTCAGGCAGAGTATTTGAACTCTTTCAAAATGGTTTGACTGTAGCTGCGGATTATGGCTTTTGATGCACTCGCTTTCTGTGAGGATAGAGGATGGAGAGAGTCAGTTTGCATTCACAGCCATTTGTGATTTCATCAACAACTTCTTCATGTGTGATGAATGCCGCCGGCATTTTCACGACATGTGCTTAAGGTAAAGAGAGATCCCGGGGTTGGGTATCAAGCTCGATTACCGCACTCTTTCTCATCTAACAGCTTATGTGTTTCACTGACAGCGTGAAAACTCCGTTTAAAAAGGCACGTGATATCGTCTTGTGGCTGTGGAGCACACACAACAAGGTCAACGAGAGACTCAAGAAGGACGAAGCCTCTCTTGGAACAGGAGACCCCAAGTTCCCAAAGATGATATGGCCGCCAAAGCAGCTTTGCCCGTCGTGTTATCTTTCGAGCACCCAGAAAAACATTGACTGGGATCACGACGAAGTCTACAAATTCTTGAAGAAGTACTACGGACAGAAACTGGTGTCCTCTTACAAGAAAAATGGTGACGGTGCGAGCAAGGAGAAGGTGGTTGCAGCTGCAGAAGAAATGGCAGTGCCCACCAATGCTCTAGTTGTGCCGGTGGGAGCTGCATTGGCCATAGCACTTGCAAGCTGCGCATTTGGGGCGCTCGCCTGCTACTGGAGGACACAGCAGAAGAACCGGAAGTATTACCACAATCCGCACTATCTAAAGAGATATAACAGTAACTATATGGTTATGAACACGTTCAGTAACAATGAAAGCGAGAGAGAAAAGGAGAGATGAAATAATTTAAAGAAGAAAATTCTCACATGTTTTAACATTCAGGCAGAGGAATTAGGTGGAACTGAAGTTGAGCTTTGTTTTTGTTGTCACTTACAGACAACAGATACAAAGACGTTGAGGTTTTGAGATCCCAAAGTGGCCTGCTTCAGGTCCCTTTATTTTTCTCTTCGCCTCTCACAGATTGTATAGATTCTTCTCTTCAATTTTGGAATATACAGTAGACCCTTTTATATCTATATATATATGTCAGAACAGAACAGCACCGTATTAAAGCTCCCGCCTTTCATTACTGTTTTGTGACCAGCTTCTTCTGCAGTTTCTATAGCAACGGCTTTTTAGCGTGTTGGCCACATCGATTCTTAAAAATCAAACCCAACGGTGTCTTTTTGGACAAAGAGTCAATTATAATAAGCTTCCTAATTGGTTTTGGATGGATTTCTACCTGAAAGGAGTTTGCTGTTACAATTCCAAAACCAAAACACTGAATAGACTCTACACCAGCATCTTCAAAATTGTTTTTCCCTCTCTAGAACCATACTCTTCTCTCATGACCTCTACTTTGTTGATGATCTTGACGCCAAACTCATCTGCAATGATCACGGTGGAAGCCCTGTCCAGAGATATGGCAAGCTCCCAGCAGGAAGCCTCGAGAATCACATCAGTCGCTGCTCTCAAATCTCGAGTCTCCGTATCCAAATACACATCTACAATGCAGTTCCCATTTTCCGTCACAAACACCTTCACCGTCTCCCCAACCTCGAGCTTTGCAGCGCAGCTGCAGTCCTTCTAGCAATATAAATAACCGGATGGGATTAGAGATAATACAGAGGGATTCCGACAGAGAGAGCCTGCTCCTGCGTTATCTTGGAGGTGGGTGGATATTCCAACAATGTTCTTGAGCTTGCCTTGTCGAAGAAGCTGACAAATGCGGTCGCTGGTGTGTTTGGCCATTAATTAATCTCTCTACAATTAGTTGTCTATGATCTCCTTTTTTTTTTTTGGGTTCATCACTCTTTGATTTTTCTCTCTTTTATCGACCACTCTGTTTTCCCGGCACATATCAAATTAGGATTCTTGCTATCTTAGGAAAAGAAACAATTAACAATAAGAAAATATAACACATTGAAGGCAATATACACGATCATCCTACAAGAGCGGCATTCATAAGCCAAAGAACCATGTCAAAAATGCGAGAGGCAAAGAAAGCGGTGGAGACGGGAACGCTGACGAAGAGAAGAAGCAGCGTTCCAAACGCGACGCTGGGACGAGAGTTCATGAGGAAAGTTTGGAGAATAGAGAGCGCGTCACAGATACTAGCGTCGTAGTTGCAGTAGAAACGTTTCTCCCATTGCATCCAATGGGAAGGAGGTTCATAGTTTCGCTCAACCATCTTCATCTCGTGGATCCGTTTCCTAAGGACCACCATGTTCTCGTCCACCACTCTTCCTCCTCTGTAGTAGTAGCCGCCACACACGGTGGTTTGTTTTCTTCTCTTGGTTCCGGTGGCGATCCTCTGTGACGTGATCAGTGGGTGGAACCTGAGTGGCGACGACGAGATCAGTGTGCCTTCCATTACTCTTGTTGCTCAGGAGACAAGTTGACGGATGGGTTCATTATTTTATAAAGGGAATTATTTGAATAGTTTTATAAAACGGCCAAAGTTTACTTTGGCTTTAAGAAATAAAAGAAGATAAACGATAAAATGATTAGCGCGTTGCCTTCTCGTAGCAGTGATGGGACCACATTCGTCACGTTCCTTCAAATTTCACTTCCGTTTCTTATCGATTTCATCAGCTACACGTCTTTTACAAATTTGTCGACACGGATCAAGATTAATTTATGTACAACGAAACACTTGAAGCTCCGAGTAAAAAGATCATCCGAGATAATTTGGGTGATATTTATCTTTCAATGTCAATTGCATTTGCACTCTCTTCATAATTGTATCTAGGTCTGGGCAAAAAAACCGAATCCGAAAAACCGAACCGAACCCGAACCGAAAAAGTAGAACTGAACCGAACCGAAATTCGTAAAATACCCGAACGGGTCCTAAATTTCAATATCCGAAAACCCGAACCCGAACCCGACCCGAACCGGAAACCGAATGGGTACCCGAAATAACCGAAATACAATTATATACCTAAAATATTAATAATATTTAGATTTGATATAGCTTATTTATCCTAAATTATAATTATAAATCCAAATATATGAATTACTTTTAGATAAAAATAACTAAAATATCAAAAATAAATAGAATATATGAAATTTTTAGTTATATTTGTCAAATTTAATTGATTTATATTTAAATTTAACTAATTTTTATTTTCTTCTTATAAATGTTCGGGTACCCGACCCGAACCCGAATAGAACCGAACCGAACCCGAACCCGAACCGAAATTCTAAAACACCCGAATGGGTCCTAAATCTTCAAACCCGAAAACCCGAAACCCGAATGGACCCGATCCGAACTCGAACGGGTACCCGAACGCCCAGGCCTAATTGTATCAACCAATAATTAGATGTCCGTTGACCGACCTCTCCTTCGTTGTTTATTTCTAAACCTAAAAAACGTAAGAGACAGTGACCCTATGATTAAATTAATCATGTCCTTAATCTCATACTTTATTTGTAGCAGCCATTGATTAAGAAGTAATGGAGAGGGGATGAGCGTATTTGGTCAATAAAACAATGGACCTGGATTTTACACTGAAGCCAAATGGGCTTTATAGTTAAATCTTAACTCGAACCCCAAATTGAAGTAAGCCCAGCTTCAGTGACCATCGTCAGCCCTAATGTCTCGCCATCGCATTATAAAACCTGCGAAGTTCACAGATTGAAACAGAGCCGTCTTCAGAGGGTTCCAATTTTTTTTTTTTTTTTTGTTTTTGAATAGCCGTCTTCAGAGGGTTCCAATTGGTTTGGTTTCGTTGTTACTTGAGCAGAGATTGGATTTTTTATACGGTAATTTGTTTTCTGTTTCTTTGTTTTCGTTTGCGCGAGTGTTTGTTGCCCAGAAGAAAATGAAATGGGAAAAGAGGTTAAAAAAAGGGGAGAGATTTGATCGATAGCTCTGAAATACCTGTAGGTTCTCTACGGGGTGCCCTTCCTCTTCTTCCCTAAAACGAAACAAAATGGCATCATAGTACGGGTTTCTCTGTGCTTTCTTTGTGTTGGGTATTTTCTACTCTTCACTTTGATTTTTCATTCACAATCCCGCCTCCAATCGCCATTACATGTTTTGTTTTTTTTTAATCCATCAAACTATGTTTTTAAATCTTCTTTACAATTGTTGTTCCATCAGCCCTTTTGGTTCGTTAATCCTATCAATTGGGAAAGTTTCCGAAAACAAGCAAATGATAAACCCATTATGAATTTGTGAATAGATTTATGAACTGCCCGGACATTCGAATTTTCGAAGGACAGTCAGAATCAGACTCTTATTCAGCGACACACAGCACAACTAGTACAATTACGGAATCTGATAGTCCATTAAATATCCAGAATCAAATCTATCTGACGAAGTTATTCAGAAGCTTGACGATAATGTCTGACGTACATGTTCACCACCGAACAAGCCCTTACCCAAAACCCAACCTTCGATCATGTCCCTTGAATTAACAGCTTTGTCTGTCGGAACGAAATGCCCTGCTCCTGCAACCGCCACGTGTGACAAATTTTCCCACCTCTGTACGTACCCGGCGAGATCACCGTTGCCGTCCTTCCACACCCGCCTCTCCGCCGTTAAGAACATCCCCAACCCCGACCAGTTCATAGTCTTCATCCATTCCTCCGTCGAAACGACGCCGTCTCTGAGATCCAACATACCTTGATAAAGCAACACCTTGGTCCTCTCCACCGCGTACTCCACCATGAACTTCACGCTCTTCATCACGTCTTCGCGTAAGATCTCTTCCACTTCGTCGCTGCATTCCTCAAAACGCGCTGTTTCGCTCACTCCCAAAACCCGTTTCGCCTCTCTCTGGTTCAGAAGTTCCACCACAAGGTCCGTCCTGTACGGAATCATCCGCGCCGTGTTGTAGAGCGTCGCCAGTCCTGTCATGTTTCCCAGTAGCGTCAATAGCTCGCTTCTCGCATCTGCTGCTTCCCCCCATTTCTGAGCCTTGACCAGAGCTATGGATATCTCTTGAGCTTTCTCCAGCTCCTCTCTCTGTTTTGCATTGACCAAACCCGAGTAATAGACGTTGACCGCATGGGTCCCGACCTGGATCACCGGGTCGGTCAGCCCGTTTCCAATGGCCAGGCCCTTTAGATTCACCTTCCCATCAGGTTTCTCCCTGAGGATATAGTATCCAACGGCTGGGACATACTTCCCGGCGTAGCTCTCGCCGGTGATGTAGACCGGTCGGTGTTCAAAGCCTGGGTTCTGCTCGATGAACTCCAAGATCGCTGCGTACAGGTGTTCGGCGACCTGTCTCTGATTCCTCGGTATGTCTTGTTTTGAAGCGGCGATGCTGAATCCGACTCCGATGGGGTTATCCAAGAAAAGTAGGCCGAATATGCGGTTCCAGGCACCAGGGTTGGGTTCGAGCTCGGTGGCGCGTGAAACTACGCGCCAAGGGCCAAGCTCGTAGAAGTTGCCAATCATGGAAGAGCAGCCTGGCCCACCTTGGAGCCAAACGAGGAGCGGAGTGTCCGCAAGAGGAGTGGTTGACTTTTGGGCTTCGTAAAAGGCATAGAATATGGAGGAGCCGGGGGCGGGTTTAATCGGAAGGTAGCCAGATTTAGTAGGGAGAGTTTCATCGGGAAACAGTGGCGGCGGAAGAGAGTCGACGGAGACGGCGAGGAGGAGAGTGAAGAGCAAGAAGAAGACTATATGGACGTGCTTCATTATCGCCACTACGTCGTGGCTCTACATAAAGATAGCTTTGTATTATTTGAGGAGACCAGACCTTATTTGAGTGCAAAACATCCTTTTGTGTTTTGTCTTGTACCCAATGTAACGTGGCTTGTAACATTATATTATTTTTTGTTTTTATCAACACGTGGTTACAAACCTAATTGCATAAAAAGGCTCAGCTAGGCCCAATATATTGTAGATTTTAATGACCCAATATAAAAAGGCTCAGCTAGGCCCAAAATAAGTCGGACAATATACATGGCCTTATTGATGTTTTAACCATTTGCTTCCCCATTGCAACTTCCGCGAGAGGATCATCTGCAAGGCGTGCTTATTTTTTGTACAAGTGATCACGAGGTGTTCGATAGAATACCCGAGAGAATTTCCACAGGTTTCTGATTCCTACTCGGTTTGAGTGAGTTGGATTTTTGGAGGGTAAAGATGAGTGTCTTGGATATTTGCAATGAGATTCTAAAGATCCAGAAGCTACGACGTGTCGTCTCTTACGCTGGATTCTACTGCTTCACTGCCGCTCTCACATTCTTCTATACAAACAACACGTAATGTCTTTCAATTTTTGCTTCGGATCTCGTTTTTTTTTTCTTTTCCAATTTGGTTGTTCTTCCGGTTTGGATGTGTTTCCTCTCCGGAATCGCGGATGATCTCGACGCTTTTCTTTGTTATATGCTAAGCTTTGTCTGGGTTCTTGTCTTGTAGAACAAGAGCAGGATTCTCAAGAGGCGATCAGTTTTATGCATCTTACCCTGCCGGTACCGAACTTCTGACCGACACAGCCAAGGTTAGCACTTGTTTTTTACAGACACATTTGACTTGTCCGTTGGCGTTGAAATAGTTACATATTTGTGTGGAAATTGATGCAATTGTATGGTGTTAAAAAGCTGTACAAAGCGGCGCTTGGGAATTGCTTTGAATCTGAGGACTGGGGTCCTGTTGAATTCTGCATAATGGCTAAGCATTTTGAGCGCCAGGCAAAGTCTCCATACGTTTACCACTCTGTAAGTTTCCTCAATCTCTCCATGATCTTAATTGGGCTTCTTAACGTAGTCCCCGTGGTGTGGATGATATATGTGTTTTGAGGGTCGGTGTTCATAAATACTAGGTCCAGGCTGACTTCCTGGCGTGCCATATGTTGATAAAAATGTTTGTTCGAATCATGTCTTGAATACAAAACCAAGTGTTGAGTTTCTTTGTTTGTAAATGCAGCAATACATGGCTCACCTTCTTTCTCAAGGCCAACTCGATGGAAGTGGCTAGTAGCCTCGATGATCTATAAGGACAATTCCTTTTTTCAGCTGCGTACCTAATCTTGTTATTACAAAGTCGAACTCGGGTATCTGGAACTTAGCCGAGTTGTTCTTTACTCTTTTTTCCTCTTTTGTTGTACGCCGATGGTATAAAGACTGTTGAGTTCCCCACCAAGATATATAAGAACATGTTGTGGTGTGATAGAGCATGAGATGTACGCGCACAACAATGAAATAAACACATAAGATCAGATCTTGATATCATGTACAAAGCAAAAAGCAAGCAAACATTTTGATACGCTTACCGTATAATCTTTTCAATTCACTCGTTTTGCAACGTTTTATCTATCTGATTCTTTGCAATTCTTGTATATAACATGATTAGATCGTTGCCGTTGATGACTTTTAGCTCAACCTGTTTATATAAATCCACAGATATCTAGGAGTGGATTGAGCAAGGGGAGATAGTGAGGATAGAAACAAAATAAAATACCATCATGAATCAGTGGAAAAGAACAATGATATGTTTGGAACTTCGCAATGATATGTTTGGCAGCTTTCTTGTCGGATCAATGATATGTTTGGAACTTCGCAAGCAATATAAATGGGCCAGGGATGTTAAACAATTAAGAAGATATTTAAAGGCCCAAGAGCTTGAGAATAAACCCTAAACCCTTGGCCCTTTTTGTACCCTCTCTAGAACATTCCGTCTTCTACCGTCTTCTGCCCAATTAAAAAGGGACTGAGAAAACCCTAGAATTCCGAGTCACCCCGAAGAGAAGAGAAGAGAAGTGAAATGATGAAGCGTCTGGTCCCAACGTTCAACCGCATCCTGGTGCAGAGAGTCATCCAGCCTACGAAAACCGAAAGCGGCATCCTCCTCCCAGAGAAAGCCTCCAAGGTAACACCTCTCTCTTTTTTTTTTTTACGATTTGATCTTCTGATTCGATATGGCCTCGAAAACGATGAGCATTTCTGGATGGTTACAGCTGAACTCGGGCAAAGTGATAGCAGTGGGACCTGGTTCGAGGGATAAGGACGGGAAATTGATTCCGGTATCTGTCAAGGAAGGCGACACTGTTCTTCTTCCAGAGTACGGAGGTACTCAGGTCAAGCTCGGCGAGAACGAGTAAGTAAAACCCACTTTTCTTCTTTAGTTTTAACATTGTTGATGATTCCTTAGAGTATTAGTATATGCCAAAAAAGGATCCATCATGTCTGTCTGGTAGCGAATTTGCCTGGGAAGTATTTGAAAATTAAGTAATTGAATGCTTTTGATTGGTGAAAAAACTCTTGATCAATTGAAATCATGTGTTGGTGTTAGAAATGTAGAACTGGACTCGAAAGTAAGAAACTTTTTGTTTCTTGTGATGGACGCAGGTACCATCTCTTCCGGGATGAGGACGTCTTGGGGACGTTGCACGATGATTGATAAGGCTTGAGCTCGCTAACCTCAACTACGAGCCTTCTTGTTGGGGTTTTGCTTTCATGGGAAGAAAAACAAACTCATATTTATAAGTTCAGTTTATCTTTGAACATGCGGTTGGACATTGTCGTTTATCATCGAAATTTATTTTGATGGATCATATAACCAAAAGTGTTGCATCTTGTGATTCTCTTTGTGCGCTTTTTCCGTAATCTGATGATGGCTTAGTTGAGGGTTCGTATTTTTGTTCAACCTGTTACTTGAAAAAAAAAAAAAAGCTTATCAAATTGTCAACTTAATCTGAACGCGGTTTTGGTTGGGTCGTTTAGGTGTTATACACTTTGACTATTGTCCTCTCTCATCGAATAGTCTGTTTGTGTGAGTTAGTATCAAATATCTTCTCACTAGATGCATTAATATGTAAGTGTCTTTGTCATGCGATGTTATATGTTTGGATAATTGCCGTTTCCAGTAAAAATGACCATAAGCGGAAACGGGTGCATTCAACTCGAATCAAAGAGTGTTCCATAATGAAATAAATCGGAAAAGATTTGATAGAAGTCGAAACACAGAAGAATATATATGTGAGTAACGAAAATGCCAAGTGCATGTGACCGATCACGCTTCCACCGCACGAGTGTATAATAAGAAATATATAAAAATCTGATACTATTTACTACTCTGCTGTTAACATCATCATCACACAGTTTCTTCGCCGCCGGGATAAAATTAGTCCAATCGGCGTTCGCCACCTGCCATTGTTGATCCCAATGCAAGGATGTAATGATTACGGCAGCGTAGCGCGTTGACGAAGGAGGAGGGAAACCATGATTTCCCAGGTGGAGAGAGATCCGTCGATTCAAAATCGTCTCCCGGGAAGCGGCCACTCTTCCCCTTCTCCGCCGCCGTCGCCTAGTCTTAGCCGCTCGAAATCCTCCGTGCAGCCGAGCCGGACCTCAGCTCATCGAATCTCGTGGATCCTCTTATCGGTTCTTCTCCGGCGTCAGGGAATTCTGCTCGTCGCTCCTCTCATCTACGTCTCCTGTATGCTGTTTCACATGCGCACGGCGTCGTTCGATGCGGCTCCCCTCATCACTCGCCGTCCGGCGCCGGGATCCGTCTACAGGAGCCCGCAGGTTTACGCTAAGCTCCGCGCGGAGATTGACGCCGATAATTCCACGGCTGATGCGGTGAGGTTTGCCCTCCGTTTGAGAATGTCGTTAATGTAGATTTCTCTATGTCATTCACCTCTCGACGTGGGAATGTTGAACACTTTCTTGGATTTTTTTTTTGCTTGCGAGCTGAATTACTCCAATCCATTGAAGCACTCGTCCGTCTTACATTTGACAGAACCGGACAATGTATGATTGTGTTTAGTTTGACCGTTAGAGCGTTTGCTCATAAGTTTTAAGAGTGGTCCAATAGTTCCACAATCATAATTCAGCCACAAAACGTTAGAGAAATTATGTATGTATGAGTGCGTTTTAGGTTTGATCTAATCAGGGTACAATGTTTTGGAGAATGTATTACTCTGCTCTTTTATCTTATATTCTGTTTATCGTTATCACTACTTCGTTTCTGTCGCTGATACACTAGTCATACTGCTGTCTTCTCTGTATAGCGAGCATTCCTACATAATTATGATATAAGGTACCTGTTCTTTATATGTTATCCTCTCTCACTTATCCCAATGCAATTGTATTCCTTCTAGATATCAACAATTTGGAAACGTTCCTACAAAGGTGTGGAATGGAACCCATGCGTGAACAAGTCGAATGGAGGTATTACATAGCTTCCCTCGAAAGTGTGCTTTTCCTATGCTATAAGTTATAGCATTTATGAAGCTTTTTATGTTAGAACTTTCTCAATTTGATGAATAATCTACATTGCTAATGAAGCTTCTGCCTGAAGAACACAATTACACTGGCCTTGGGTGATAATTACTGAGTTTTTTTTTTTGTCTCTTGTTGACAAGTCTAGTTTTGCCTGAGTCAAATGGTTTCATCTTCATTGAAGCAAATGGAGGTTTGAATCAGCAGCGGACTTCGGTAGGTGTGTCTATCTTTTCATCTTACAGTAAATTTGATTTGTTTCACTTTAGCCTTCTCGCCGGTGTCTTGTGACCTTGCCTAAGGTAAGTTTGTTGACTTGTCTCTACCATGCTTTGCTTAGATATGCAATGCGGTTGCTGTGGCGGGTTACCTTAATGCGACCCTTGTGATCCCCAACTTTCACTATCACAGCATATGGAAAGATCCGAGGTTTCAGATATCTGTTTTCTGATCTTCTCTTGGTGTTGTAAATTTAGCAAAGCCGTCCTTGTCCAACTACTTTCTGACCGAGTGCTTTTCGTGCAGTAAATTTGGGGACATCTATGATGAAGAATACTTTGTCAGTACCTTGGCAAATGATGTGCGGGTGGTCGATACAGTTCCTGAGTACTTAATGGAGCGTTTTGACTATAACTTGACAAATGTCTACAACTTCAGAGTTAAAGCATGGGCACCCACTCACTATTACCGGGACTCAGTCCTGCCAAAGCTACTTGAAGAAAAGTGAGTCACAATGTGTTCTGAATTTATAAAAGTTCGTTTCTACAATAAGAAGGGATATGTAATTCTGTTTTAGGACACAGGTTTTTGAAGTATTTGTTGTCTTTGCACGGCACAGGGTCATAAGAATTTCCCCTTTTGCAAATAGACTTTCGTTTGATGCTCCAAGAGCTGTCCAGAGATTTCGATGTTTGGCGAATAATGTAGCTTTGCGATTTGCGAAGCCCATACTGACCCAAGGAGAGAAACTGGTGAAGAAAATGAAGGAGCTTAGTGCAAACAACGCCGGGAAGTACGTGTCTGTGCATCTTCGTTTTGAAGAGGTTTGTTACCTGTAAAGGAGAAACGCTTCATTATATCATGGTTGTATTCTGAAAGCACATTTGTGTCTCAGGTGAAAGATTTAATTACATGATAAGAAGTTGGTTGCAGGATATGGTAGCTTTTTCTTGTTGTGTATTTGATGGTGGCGACCAAGAAAAACAAGACATGATTGCGGCAAGAGAACGGGGATGGAAAGGGAAATTCACAAAACCGGGCCGCGTGATACGACCAGGAGCTATCAGGCTCAATGGGAAATGCCCTTTAACTCCTTTAGAGGTAAGCACAAACTATACGAGAATATCTTTGTATTAGAAGATTCATCCATAGATACTGCTGTGGAGTATTTAGAGTACTTGTGCAAAGTGCTGACCCTTGTGAGCAATGATGTGAGTAGAGTAGCTTGTTCCTGTTGATTCGATTTTCTTCCTTGTGTACCTATCAGGTGGGTTTGATGCTTAGAGGGATGGGCTTCAACAAAAGCACATATATATACCTGGCCTCTGGGCCGATATATGGTGCGAATAGAACTATGGCTCCCCTACTCGAGATGTTCCCTAATCTACAGACGAAGGAGATGCTTGCGTCTGAGGAAGAACTGGCTCCTTTTAAGGTCTGCTTCTGGTTTCCATGATCTTCCGTTGTTTGCTTGTCCGCGTGATGAATCTTTTCGGATTTATAAATATGTCTGTGTTCAGAGCTTCTCCTCGAGAATGGCTGCACTAGATTACACAGTGTGTCTCCACAGTGAGGTATTTGTGACAACACAAGGAGGAAACTTCCCTCATTTCCTCATGGGGCATCGGAGGTATCTGTTCGGAGGACACTCAAAGACGATTCGGCCAGACAAGCGAAAGTTAGCCATACTCTTTGACAATCCCAAGTTGGGGTAACGATGCTTACCTCTTCCACCTTAATACATGCTGTTTAGTTTATAATTTCTGGTCGGCCCCTCGATGATTGTTTCTGATTTCCCCGGCAGATGGCGAAGTTTTAAACATCAAATGCTAAACATGAGGTCTCATAGCGACTCCAAGGGGTTTGAGCTGAAACGATCTAGTGACTCCATTTACATATTCCCTTGCCCTGACTGTATGTGCCGCAGGAACAAAACCACAGCAACCACCTGACACACATTGTTGCCAGAGATTCTGGAACCTGGTCCATTATTTAATTTCATTGTATTGGTAATTCTTTCAATTCTTTGGCTACATCCGCATCCAAACATAACGGTAGAGAGAGGATTAGTCTGCGCTTGCAGGGCCTTCCCAAGCATTCTCCATGGGTGAGACTTTTTTGACACATTGCTGAGGAACTGAGATAAGCTCCCACCAAGAATTCACCCTTTGTGTATTGCACCTGGCAGATTGAAGCGTTTGCGTTTTGTAAATTTAATGTGTAGTGTTGTGTTGCCCACAAATAAATGTAGAGTTAGGGTAGATGAAAGCTGCCCAAAAAGTTTTGTACATTGACCGGTTTCTTTTTGTTTTGACTATTATAAGTTTTTTGAAGTGTCTTTTAGATTCTCTCATTATAAATTCTTATAGCTTACTTCCAAGTGAATGTGGTGTTTCTGTTAAATTTTTGTAGTGTCCATTTGCTTCGCTGCTTTTCAAGGAAAATGAGCCTTTGTATGAATTTGGTGGATACTTTTGTGTTCTACTCACACATTGTTTAATATCTCTTTGCTTCCTTTGACTGCAAAATGTGATGTCCAATAATAATTTGCTTTCTGAGAAAAAAATAATTTAATTTACAATTACTATCCTCGTTAGTACGATTTTATCGCAAATATTATTTAGTTTTGTATGCTACTTATTCATAATTTCATATCTATATATTCTTTTTTTTTGTTTGTTGAAGATTTCTGTGAGTCAGGGTCAGCAAATGGCTGGCATCTTTTAGTATTGCTAGTGTTCGAGGTTCATTAAAACTATAGTGAAATTTAAAAGCGACGTGATATATTATTTGAAAATAATTTATCAGCTTGTTTTCTAAAAATCTTGAAAACGTCGTCCGGGAATTTTTTTTTTTTTTGAAAAAGACAACAATTTGATAAGTGTTGTGAAATGATCATATTAATAATATAGCTCCGTTTAAAAAAAAAAAATAAGTCTGATTTTATTTATGAGATATTTTGCTAGCAATTTCTTAAATGTCTAGAATAGATATAGCTAGTAAAAGAATGGATATATCAATTAAGATGTTGATTGATTAAACTAACAAAGCAGACGACTACTAAGTACTAACATATATCTATAATGACTATGATTGTTATGATATATATGAACCTTCGACAATCTGAAAAGACATATAAAAAATCTGTCATAGGTTAGTTGTTAACTAATGTGGAGTATTTTTGTTGAGTTTGTGTATATAAAGGAAGGGCGACCAAAAGGTTTGCATCAGACAAAAGAAACAAAATACTCGACACAGTTCCAAAGAGATAACTTATCAAGAGCTAATCAATATGGCGATGTCGGGAACATACGTGACGGATGTGCCTCTGAAGGGATCGGCGGAGAAACATTACAAGAGGTGGAGGAGCGAGAATAACCTCTTCCCGGACGCCATCGGCGAGCTCATCCAAGGTGTCTCTATCCAAGACGGCGACTGGGACTCTCAAGGCGCCATCAAAATCTGGAACTATACTTGCGGTCCATATTTATACCTTTAATTTTATCTATATAATATGATAATAAGGATCGTGATTTAAATTCTACGTAGAAGTCTTTAAAAACGCTGAAACTTTTCACCGCTAGCTAGGTGATACATATCTCTTTCTCTATATGTAATTATTCCAGGGATAATTGATGGTTTCCATCTTAAAACTAATTACCCCATGAACGTAATGATTAAGTGGAACTCTTCATATGATTTATATAGTTTAGACTTGGGATGATTCGTAACATGGGAAAAGTAGGAATTGATTATGGTACTATATAAACGTGCGTGGTGAATATATCTCTGGTGATCATTATACAAATGTGATGTTAATTAAGTAGTGTGTGTATATATGTGATGAAGATGGGAAGGAGGAAGTGTTCAAGGAGAAGAGAGAGATGGACGACGACAAGATGACGGTAACGTTCAATGGGCTCGATGGTCACGTCATATATGGAGGAGCTTAAGGTGTATGACACAACCTTACAATTCATTCCAGAGTCCGAAGATGGCTGCGTCTGCAAAGTCACTATGGTGTGGGAGAAGCGCAATGAGAACTCACCAGAGCCCATCAACTACATGAGATTCGTCGAGAAGATGGCTGCTGACATGGACGACCACATCCTCCAAGACCAGGAATGATTTTTTTTTTTTTTTGCCAAATATGTGAATTTCATTCGAAAATGAGAAGGGTTTGTAAATATACAAAATGGTTTTAGTCTAGTAGAGTTAGCCCTGGCAAAAAAGATAAAACAAGGCTAAGTCCATAATTTTTTCGAAGATCAGCTACTCGAAGGTAAGCCATCGTTGCAATAGGAGTCGAAATGTCTTCCGAGTTCTTTTCCCTAGGATCACATCGCGGATTGATCGGTCAATCATCAAGAAAATGGTTGTCGGGGTGGAGGAGATGTTGTTGTGAAGCCTTGCATTCCGTTCAAACCAGATATGATAAATGGTAGTTTGCGCTGCTAGTCGTTTGAGTAGGCGAGGAGAGGCGTTGTCTTTTAGAGTGAGCCAGTCTGAGAACGCCGTCCATGTATGGAAACCCAGAGGTCGGAGCCCCAATCTTTTGATAACCTTGTCCCAAATCTGTTCACTAACCTCACACCTGAGGAAAAGATGATCTCTACTCTCCACATGCATGCTGCAGAGACAGCAGACGTCAGGTATCGACATTCCCCATCTCACCAGTCTTTCTCGTGTTGGTAGGCGATCAAGATGGGTGAGCCACATATTGAAAGCCTGTCTCGGAACCGATCCTTTGAACCAAACATTTGAAACCCAGGGCTGAGGTGAAGCACGGGCGCGAATCACCTACCATGTTCTCTGCACTGAGAATCTGGTCAGCCTAGTATCGTCCACTACCCAGAAATAATTATCAGAATCCTCCGAGTGGGAAGGCAGAGGCAAAGTTGTCAAGTGAGTCTGGAGAGCTTCTGCGGCAGGAGAACGGGCGCCACGAAACTTCCAGCCAGAAGAGGTGCATACTGTCGCCACTGTAGCTGATATAGGAGTTGTTAATTCCCGGGGTCCATTTGGACCGAAGAGGTTGATCAGCGGACCCAGTGGTGTCCAAGCGTCGAACCAGAAACTGATCCGCTGCCCATTTCCAACTTCAGCTTTGATAAACTGGGATGCTAAGACCCGTAGCTTGAGGATTGCTCTCCACGTCCATGAGTGAGGCTAGCGCTGGGCCTTTTAACCGAAAACCGAAAACCGAACCGAAACCGAACCGAAATAACCGAAACCGAACCGAATATTATGAAACACCTATTGGATACTGAATTGAGATAACCGAAATAACCGAACCGAAACCGAACCGAACCGAAACCGAATGGATAACCGAACGGATAACCGAATATCCGAAATACGATTCATATACTTAAAAATATTATTTATATTTATATTTAAAATAACTAAATAATTAAAATTAACTAAATATTAGTAAAAAAACCGAATTATCCAAAATTATCCAAATGTTTTTATCCAAAATATCCGAAATTATCCGAATTATCTGATATTATCCGAAGTTATCCGGTTTTTTATCCAAATTATCCAAAAAAATATAAGAAAAACCGGAACCGAAACCGAAATAACCGAACCGAAACCGAACCGAAACCGAACCGAATTTTATGATTAACCGAACGGTTACTAAATCTCTATAACCGAAAAAACCGAAAACCGAAAAAACCGAACCGAAACCGAACCGAATTTTATGATTAACCGAACGGTTACTAAATCTCTTAACCGAAAAAACCGAAAACCGAAAAAACCGAACCGAACCGAACCGAAAAACCGAACGCCCAGGGCTAAGTGAGGCTTCTCTGCATCCTGATTCCAGAAATTCCCCTCTTTTATTTTATATTCTTTGACCCCTGAACCCCAGAGTGAGTCTTCGTTGCTGAACAATCTCCAAATCAGACGCAGGCATAAAGTCTTATTCCAGGCAGTGAAATCCCTCAGTCCGAGTTCTCCCTCTTCCTTTGGCAAACATATTACCTGCCAGGAGACCTTTGCACTTGCCCTTTTGGATACATCTCCAGACCAGAGGAAGCGGCAACAAAGGCTTTCAATTGTTTTTAGGCAACCTTTTGGCAGGATGAAAGTAGAGATCCAGAAGTTAATTGTTCCATAAATAACAGAAGAGATGAGTTGGAGTCTACCAGCGTACGATAGAGCCTTTGAAGACCAAGTCGTGAAGCGAGCTTTAATTTTGTCAATGAGCGGTGTGTAGTCAGAGATCTTAAGCTTTCTGTGCATTAGGGGAAGACCAAGATACCGGATGGGTAGTGAACCGATGGTGAAACCAAGACTTGCCAGGTCAATCGTTTCAGCGTGGTTCAAGCCGCCGGTGAAGAGTTGCGTTTTGCTCCTATTTATTTTCAGGCCAGACCAGTTGCCGAAATCTTCAAAACATCTGTCAATCTCCTGAAGAGAGCTCATCGAACCATTAAAAAAAACCATAATATCATCAGCAAAAGCCAGGTGAGAAATAGATAGTGAGGAGGCGTTTGGATGATACCCAATTGACCCATCTTTATACTTGTCGTTGAGCATTTGAGAGAAAACTTCAAGAGCTAGAACAAACAGATAGGGAGAGAGAGGGTCTCCTTGCCTCAGTCCCTTCGTTCCCTTAAAATAGCCGCATAACTCACCATTGATAGCAACTGAGAACCTTGTTGTTGTCAGGCATTGTTGTATCAGGTTACGGTAGCTCGCTGGGAACTGTAGAGCCTCTAAGGTATTTAGTATAAATGTCCAGTCAACTGTGTCAAAAGCCTTTTGAAGATCAACTTTGAGCATGCATCTCTTAGAGAGGTTTTTCCAGTTGTAGCCCTGCACTAACTCAGTTGCTAGCAGCACATTCTCTGCTAGAAGACGGCCGGGGATGAAAGCGGATTGGGAGTTAGAGATTAAACCTGGCAAGACTGACTTTAAGCGGTTTGCAAGGAGTTTTGATATGACCTTGTAGACAGAGTTACAACAACCAGGAATGATGGATGCTTAATTAATCATCATCACAACCTTTTTTATTTGTCTATCTTTATTTTGTGTTTTCTTTCGTACATGATATTATTACTTCCTTGTATCATCGTATTCGTGGTGTTGGTATTGTATGTCCTATGACTATATATTGTTGTTCATTAATCAACTATCTGCAAGAGTGGATTGAAATGTCAATCGGGGTAGCCCGATCTTATTTGATCCCCAATCCGATCAAACGAAGTAGTCCAAAAGTATACATGAATCCATACATGTTTACATTTTCTCTCAAAATCAGCTTTAAATAACAAGATTCATCAACTTCGTATTTCAGCCTTTTCTAATGGGCTTCTCCGTCAGCATCGACGTTTAATGAGCAACCAATTGTGACAAAAAAAAAGAGCAACCGATAAATTAACCAGTATACCCTTTGCTTTTGCAGTCATGATATCTAGATGGAGTTCTATCTTGCAGTCATGATATCTAGATGGTGTTGTATGTCAACGTTTATATATGTGTTGATGTCTGCAATATTGGATAGAAATGTCAATCAGGCCACCGCGATCTGATTTGAGCCCAAACTTACCCGAAAATAATTGCCAAACGAACTAGTCCAAAAAAGTATACATGAATTCATACATGTATGCATTTTGGACCCCGATAAACTAACGAGATTATTGAACTTCGATATTTGATTGTTTCATATAATTTAAAAAATCAAAATATTATGAGATAAAGAAAAACAAAAGCTGTAATAGAGAATATAATTTAATATTACTGTTTATGAATTACAAATTATTTGACTCGTTATATTATGTATAGCTATTAAACTTAAAAATCAATAAATAACAGAAAATTACGCACACATTTTATTTAAGGTGGTAAAAGGTGGCAAAGAATCTAAAGTAAGTAGTGGAGATGATGACACATAGATCACACGCGTGGACCGCCAATACCACAATGACGTTGAGAATCATTTAAAACCCTAAAACCGTCGAGAAGTTCCACACCTACTTTTCTTGTCCGTCTCTCTCGCCCAGGTAATTTTTCTTTTTTCATAAAGTTCGAACGTGACATTTGTTTTCGTCGTAACGTAACATTTTTATAGCTAAAAGAAAAAGAAAAATCAAACAAAGCTCTACACTATATCTAACATTTTGGTAAGATATTCTTTTAATATTTTCTTATATGTATATCTGGTTATTGAAAAATTCGTATAGCTGGTTTCTTGTAATGTTGTGATGAGTTTATGTATATAAACGAAGGGCGATACTTTCGTTTTTGCATCAACCAAAACAATTGACAGACGCACTCTCTAGGGATAACAATCCAAAGCGTTATACAAGTTTCATCATGGCGATGTCGGGAACATACGTGACAGAGGTTCCTCTTAAAGGGTCGGCGAAGAACCACTACAAGAGGTGGAGGAGCGAAAACCACCTCTTCCCGGATGCCGTCGGCCATCACATCCAAAGTGTCACGGTCCACGAAGGAGACTGGGACTCCCACGACGCCATCAAGTCCTGGAACTATACATGCGGTCCACACTTTACTCTTCTTCTCACTATATACATGTAACTATCTGGGGTTTCTTTTAATGCTAGGATTGTCTGTACGAAGATGGGAAGCAAGAGGTTTTCAAGGAGAAGAGAGAGTTTGACGATGACAAGATGGTGGTGACGTTTAGAGGGCTTGAGGGTAACGTGATGGAACAGCTTAAGGTGTATGACGTCACCTTCCAGTTCATTCCCAAGACTGAGCAAGGCTGCGTCTGCAAAGTCACTATGATGTGGGAGAAGCGCTACGAAGACTCTCCAGAGCCCATCAACTACATGAAGTTTGTCAAGAGCATGGCTGCTGACATGGATGACCACATTCTCAAGAACCAGAAGAAGGATTAATAGTCACCATCTATCGTAACGAATTATAATATCTATCTTTTGTACGTGTTTGTCTCGCACATAATCATCCGCCTAGCTCCTTTTCTTATTGTACATTTTATGCTATAATAATGGCGGTCTTGTATGCTTATGTATGTGTTATGTATATCTCTGTCTTTCGTGACAAAATTTAAATCCGATCATCCCGATCTTTCTTATATATACATACCTCTGGCAGTCAAGATTTTATATATGTTGCCATGGTGGGTAATGGAATATATATTATAATATTAATCAATTGTTTGGCTCCAAAGTATGACTATATAGTTTTTATTTCAGGCCTACACATATTCTATCACACATACTTTATGTCTCATTTGGTAAAAAAAAAACAAAAAAATGCAAATCTTTGGCATAACACAACCAACCTAACCAAAGAGAGAAACAACGCATGCAAATTAGACGAGCAACAGCCATCTCTTCATTCCATGTGAGATTACAATTAATCCTCCCTCCTTTGTCCTAATATAATCTAAATATATCATTACTTCCACTAGGCCAAATGAAAGTTATTCAATATGTGTATGGAACTGTTATTTGGTTGTGCTTGGCCTGCGGATCAATAATTGGGCCTAAAGACTTTCAGGCCGGCTCTGTGTAAACCCACAACGCACCAGCAGCTTCAGATGCTAATATTTATATTAAAATTTGGGGCAATGATTTGATATAAGTTTGTTCAAGATGCACTAGTTAATCTCTTTCTCTTGTTTTATACTAGTGAAATAGTGAAGTAAAAAACAAGTTTGTTCAGCTTTAGAGACACTCTTCTCACGTTCCGCTTTTGACAATTAATACATTAGAGCTGGCCTTCACCGTTTCCTCTCCCTTTATGTATATAATCTTCTGTTTTCCCCATTCCCACCACCTCATAGTTGATCTCTCTTTTCTTTTTTTCTGCATCTTTTGCCCCACTTTCGACTTCGGCCCGGACACTCTTCACTCTTTTCTTTCAATTTAAATTTTCTGATTCGTATTTTTTTTTTTTATGAAATGCAATGGACTGTTGAGAGGCCCGTTAGCACTTATTCGTTTTCTTGCAATTGTTGTTTACGGGTCGTTTTTCTATAGACGGAAACTAGATAATGTTTATTAACAGAAAAACACGATTTTATCAACGTTGCAATGGTATTATATAATATATGGTTGGTGAAAAGTTTATCGAGTTCTAGTCAAGGTGGAACGGAATCATTTGTGTCCCTACAGTAAAATTTATGACAAAAAAAAATAAACAACTGACCTCCCGAATATGAATAAATGAGATCAAATGTCACATTCACTCAACTATATATACCAAAGGGTCACGAGTGAAGTGTACGACCACCTCTGTCGAATGTTATCTAATCTCTTAGACAAATTCATAAACTAATCCTAATTTCGTTTTACAACAGACATCTACATTTCCGCTCAATTTTTTTAATATAAAGGAACTGTTTAGGAGATGAAGTCGAACAAAACTACCGAAAGATATATTATTATATGCATCATGAACAAAAAGGTGGACATGTATATAGCTTTATGCCTTTCTTTTTAGTACTATACCTTTTAGTAAATTAACAAAAAAAAAAAAAAACAATTGAAAACGACTTAGCAATAGCATTGGTAGAATAATCTGGTACGCCCACAACATAAAGCACAATAAAAGAGTATGTTTATGAGAGCATTAGCTCGTTAGTATAAGAAAGACAAATTTAATAAAGCTCATTACAATGATTTTATAGGTGATGAGTGATGACATTCAACATAATTTTATTTCAACCAACTACATAAAATTGGTAACTACAAAATTCTATTTTTCCCTATCCAATTTACCCTCCAATGTCACATGAAAAAAAAAAACGGTCCATCTCGAAAGCGAGATTATAACTGACCTAATAAAAATTTAAACAGGTGACAAAGGAAAAACGGATTTGTAATTCAGTCCGGTCCGGTCGAAGTATCTGTAATAAACCGGTTTACTGATCCATCGAGTCGACTCAGTGGGACACCATCTGACAGGTGGAGAGTTTCCAAGCCGAAGTGGCAATGAGCGGCCGAGTGTGCCAACCTAACATCAGACAGCCGTCGCTCTCCTCCACACGATAACCATCTCCACCGTTGAACAGAGCCAAAAGCATGCTCGCTTGCTTAAACGCATTCGAACCTATATGTGCGGTCGTAAACCCTGCAGAACCGAACCGGTTTCTCCACTGACTCAGCGTTTCGTGACGCTCAACCCGATCAGGCCCATCGCAAGCCACAACGTTGCAGATCTGTTTACCCAAGTAAACCTCCGACATGACCTTGTCTTGACTGCTCGGCACTCCTTCCAACGAGTCAAACAATGTTGAGTAGTAATGCAGCGACTCGGTAAACCGGTCCAAGAAAACCGGACTGTTGTGGTTTGATTCCTGCTCAACGACAGTGAAAATCGCCGGTTTAATCTGATTCACCACTCCAAGAACTTTATCGATCGCACCGGGTCGTCCCAAGAGCTTGTGAAGCTCGAAAACAGAGTTAACCGCAACAGATTCGATCTCACTCGGTCTAAGCTCCAGCATGGAGGCGTCGAGATCGGCTAAAGTGTTGGCCACAAATCCTCTGTACTCGAACTCCACGTGAATCGCCTCCGCTAGATGAGCCAGCTTACACCCAACTTCGTGGAGGTAATCGAAATTATCCGGTGCGGGAGGACCGATTCCGGTTAGCCGGAAAATGGGAGGACCGCCAGGTCGGAGCGCGAGGGCTTGCATAAGCGCCGGCCATTGAAGACCTTGACTCATGGAGAAATCTATTACATGAACTCTTTTCTTACCTTGGAAAGCTTCGAGGATGGCTTGGTTGGCCGTAAAGTGTGCGAATTTGAGGTAAGGACAAGTCTCGTAGAAGTGCATCTGGAGAGTGTCGGAGAGAGAGTGGTCGATGGGACTGCGAGACGGACGGAGGCGGTAGATCCGCCGCGCGAGAGCTTCTGCGAAATACGTAGCTACTTTTCTCATGGCGCCGATCTGAGATACGGCCAAGAACCCGATTTGCTTCACCAGAGCTTCCGCCACAGCTAGATCGTCCTTCTGTACGGCTCCGGCGCAGGCCAAAAGCGCGTGGACGAGACGCACGCCGTTCTCCTGCGAGTCCACCAGGACTAAAGACCGAGCAGACTCTGCCGTTGCGGAGGTCACCGCCATCGCCGTGGATGTCGAAACGGCCATGGAGTCAGAGCTAGAGCATTTTAAGCGCTTGTTGGCATTCGTCTCCCCTCCTAGGTTGGACGAGGACGACGAATCGACTGCGTATCGGTTCAGAACCGCGTCGCCGGGAATAGCTTTGAGATCGTAGTCGGCGGCAGAAGAGGGAGGATTGAGGTCGGAGAGCATGGAATCAAGCCACGTGTAAAGCTCCGATGGGTTGTAGTGTACGGTCTCAGTGGCTAGTTGAGAGAGGTCGTCCTCCCGGACATTTGACATCATCACTTCGAGCTGCTCGAGCTTCTGAGCAACCTCCGCCATTTCCGACGACTGCACCTTGTAACCAAGAACGGCCAAAAGCTCATCCATGCCGTTACCGTCGTCTTCTTCCTTCATCAGCTTATCTCCTTGGAAGAAAAGACTTTGATCTCTCTTCATGACGGCGTTTTTGGGTTTTCTCAGATCGTTCTTGAAAAGCCTTCCTTCAATGTCGGATCTGGGTTTGCTTTCTTCTTTTTCTGAGGGTGGAGAATCTTTAGTATTGGGGACTGGGTGATGCTACTACTACTTCTACTACCACTTCTCTATTATCGCAAACAAGATAGAAATTGTGAAAATAGAGAGAGGGAGAGGTCACCCCGAAAAAACAATCAAAATTTAAAATAGTTATTGTCGAGAGAAGGGAAAAGAGAAAGGCTCGTGATGGGGCTCGATGCCCGATGAGTCATGTATCAGAGGTCTAACTGCAACATCTACAGCTCAAAGCGATAAGGCTTAAAAAAAAAAAAACACACCAAAATTAGTATCTATATAGTCTTTTTATAATATATAAATATACTTTTGAGTTCTCTTGCAAGATTTTTTTATCATGTTTAATTTTTTATATGGTGGAAAGTTAGACTTATGATCGTCGTACAAACTTGACAACTACTAAAAAAATTGTCACACAATTAGTGTTACAATTTACTTTATGTCGCTTTTTAGTAGTCTCGTGTATTAGTTTTCTATGACCGAATCTTTTGATGTAAAATACAGATATTATTTAGAAAAGTGTATTAATATATTTTTATTAAATCCATTATTTATTAAAATGAATTAAACTTTTGTATTGAATAAAAAGGATCATCATTTAAGCCATTATTAAGAAAACATCTACTCATCTAACTTTTTGAAAAGAAAAAAATTTAGATCCGAACAATATTGTATCTAATTTCTGACATTTATCTTTTTTTACAGATATGAAAAAATATGTTAACTTAATTTGTTCAGTGAGACAGAAAAAGGATTTACCATTTGCTTCAATTTGATATTGGTTCTTTAGGTGGAGAACTGAAAGAAGCTTTTCAGGACTCATAATTAAAATCAACCCTTTGGTTAAAAAAAAAAAATGGTCATCATTAAAATCACACTAAAAAGCTGAACTGAGTTCATCATACTGTTTCAGTGCCCACCTTCCTTTGTAATAATGTAGCCATGTTTCGAGGAAGGGGGTAGAAAAAGAAAAAGAAAAAAAAAACATCAATTAGGAAAAACTAAGTGTCCTACAAAACAGAAACAAAAATCACTAACAATTCTTTATTTTTTTGGTCAAATTTTCTACGTTCCATCTCATAAAATTGCATTTCGAAGATTTAACTGTTAAGTGTATTCCCAGTTAAAGTTTTTCTCATACTCGAAATAATTCGGGAAAAATCAGAACTGACAGCATGTGGTGGGTACACGTGTAAAAGGGTCCCACAAGCCATCGACGCGAATAGCTTTCACGAACGAACCGTACCCTATTGGGACAGTGGCCCCCACAACCGTATGATTCTTACACGTGTCGTGTCTTTTATTCGATAGGCCCTGAGACCATTCCCACCGGTGACTGCCGTCTCATGGACCATGTCAATGGTTACCGATCCAATGGTTGGTTACATGTTCTAATTGCTCTGTTACATCATTTTCTCAATTTATTTGTTTCCTTTGCTTTTTGAGCCACTTCATATAACTTTATCGAATGCATAATAAACTGATGACTTTTTATTAAGCATACATCATCATCGAGTGTGATTTGTCGTCGAAAATCATGCTCTTTTAATGCGTAGCTTTAGAAAAACACTGCTTCTAAGTTGTCACAACATTAATCTTGAAACCATTGGTCGTATGTGAAAAAAAACACACACACTCAATGCACATATGCTAATTGCTAAATATTATATATCGCACGTGAGAAAAATAGATCTCCGATGAAATTAACTACCGAAGGCATCGGCTGGGAGCAAAAACACATGTCTAAAGTTTCTGGCAACTTGATTGCGTATATAGTCCTTTTTAAAAATATGTAAAGCTCGGCTAAACCCAGCTAATTCCATAAAAGGTTTGAAGACTAACATGTAATTAGTGAACTTTGATTCTCTTACGATTCACGCTAGTGTATCTAATCATCTTTTATTCGAATCGAGATGTCAACGTCCTCTTTTTAGCATTATCAATAATTTCTTCACACTGCAAAAACAGTTGGACGCTTCTGGATTTTTAAAGGATTTAATTAAAGAAAAAAGGTTACCAACATGCAGATTTCGAATTGGATAATGACTGCATATGGAACATGCTGTATGATTGTATTTTCTTAAAAGAATTTTGGCTGATATATTATTTTGTTCGAGGCTTATAGTTATCTCACCTAGCGATACTAATCAATCTATTTCATTCGGTGCTTGATTATCTCTAGTAGTTGTTACAAAAACCTATCAAAAGTAGATACGTGTAATTAATATACAATGCGATCAAGTGCTCTCGTTGATTAGTTAGCCACAAAAAGAAAAGAAAAGAGGTGCGCTCATTGATTCCTTCCTTTTATTATATAGTAGAAGACAATAATACATGGAAATGGTGTCATATCATATGTCATGAAAAGTTCAGTGTGCTTTGATTGAAAATTAACTTTTTCTAAAGAAAAACTAGAAGCCACGATTCATACGCGATACATGTAAGCATAAATACAGAAACACGAAAGAGATGGACCAAATATTATGAATTGCCATAAACTGAGACCACTCGTAGATGTTAGGGGCACCTAGTACAAATTGCATGAATATCAAAATCATCTCTCTCTTTTTCTCTCCTCTCTTCCATTGATTATCATTTAGTTACATATCTACGAGGTACTAATACATAAATGTTAATTCCTATTTTGTTTGACGACACATAATTATGTTAATCGGATGCTTTCGTTTGTTCATTAGATCAGATCATCAGAGTATCATCAGACCACAGTAATTAATAAACCATTGGTGTGAGTGGGCGCGTGAGGAGTAACGAACCAGTTTAATCGCGTGGTTGAAGAAAGTTAAAGACAGCCTGGATATTGCAAACATGTCTTTCAACCATGAAAGTTAGCGTTCTTCTGTTACTATCGTCGATCTGGGAAGAGAAGCGTACGGTCAATTTTGGTCCATCCACGTGGCTCTTGTACCAGTGCCATTCGTCTAATTAGTAATTACACTAAACATACACCATCCACGACTTGCCGTTCCGAAACTAAGTTGTGATTTTGATAAAGTTATACTCTACTTACGTGTATCACAGCAAGAAAACTACGTGCAATAAACATTTATGGTAAGTGTTTTTTTTTTCTCGTTACACACTAACTTATTTTCTCGCTTTGTTATCGTAGTTTATACTTTAACCACACCTGGATCTTCTCTTGATCTCGTTTTAATATATGAGATGAGTCTCTTTTTGTATATTGGGATAACCTCATGTCTGCTATTTTAGATCTGATGATAATCCTGGTCGTTTAGTAATTTGAGCTCGTGTGTTTATTTTATTACCAGAAAATTTCGAACGACCAAACCGGATAACAAGAAATAAAAACATGATAACCATTTTTTACTCGTGCATGCTCATTTAATCTTTGATGCGCTGCAATTATAATATAACGAAACATGTTATGAAATTCGTATAACTTCTTTCTTTTTAAGAAAAATTCGTATAACAGCTTACATTTTAGTTTTAGGCACCACATGTGACAAGTAACAACTAATAACGAATACTAAACAGTGTAGAGAGAAGATCTGCGCATCCACACCACACCTAACTTTATATCTTCGAACATCTATATATGAACATAGTTTTTGGATACGCTCTTATAGTCTTTAATATGCCTGGATAGTACATATGAATTGGAGATATTAAGCGGGTAATTAATTACGTTTTAAAACAGAAATAAGACAGTCAGTATAATATGGAGCCGGCAAATCTGGAAAGACTGACACAAGGTTGTCGTGCGGTGTCCTTGGGGTGGGAGAATATATATATACATAAATGGTGTGAGACCATACGCACGTGTCCCTACATCGGATACCACAGATACTCTTGCCTCGTTTTTTAATTTTTGTTTCTGATATTTACCAGATTCATGAATCTCTCTCTACGTATACACATGCTTCGACCACATAGTCTGCCCATGTGAAGTTCATACTCACATCGTGATGTCAAGTTTTAGAACCACGTTCGGCTTTTAGCGGCTAGTTTCTGGAATGACAAAATAAATTCGTTATAAACCATTGTCTTGCTAGCTGGTCACATAATTTTAGTAAATTCGTTAAAAATCACAATTTTTTGTTAATTAATTCGTTATAAATCCTTGTCTTACAATATAATTAGTTTAAACTTTTTTAGTCCATTTACATATTTTATATTTTTTTCCTGATCAATTTTGACATCGCGATGAAGTGTTTAGATTGATAATATATATAAGTATATATATATATCTTCTCGATTCTTGTAGCAGGGGATGATCGAGGGAAAGAGATGAAAGAAGTAAATAGCATTTTGCTTTCGTTGGCGGCCGATCACGTGATGAACAAGAACGAATCTTTCTTGTTTTTATTCCATTTACTCATAAAATTACATAGAAATAGCGTATCATTAATTATATATGCAAGTACGTATTTGTGCTCTCCTTTCTTCCAAGGTGGGTTTCATCCAAAAGACGATTGCTAGACGAACCTATCGTTGTTGAACGAATTAAAATACTTTTATATGTCCTTAACTAATAATCTAATATGTATATCTCCGGGTACGAGTCAGAGTATAAGTCGTATAAAGCAGTGTCAATGTCTCATGCATGTTAAAGTATTATGCAATGATGCATGCGAATAAGAAGGGAGCGATGTTATAAACAAATTGTCATCGTTTGAGATGGACATTGGGCCTGGACACCTTCGTCCTATATCAATCCGACCCGGATCTGGATGATGGTATCATTACATTAAACCACCACTTTTTCAGGTCAGTATCTGGAATCAACCCAGTTTTCTGTTCATTTTAATTTCTCTCATAGTCTCAGTTCTCAAAGATTACTACGGAGGTACGGACATTGGACATAAGTGCTAAACTAGCAAAGTCGAGATCAAAAGCCTTTGGAGCTTTATGGGATTGCAGCGGGAATCGCTGGACGTCGTAGCCCATTATACCATAAGCGTAGTGAAAGAATATGGTGACCAGCTAGTCAGAAGACATTTTTAAGTTCTCAAGTGATAAATAAAGCTCAATCATGCCTTGATTGCTTCTTTCTCCGTACGTTTGAGTTTTGACATTTTACCATACATTTTGTTCTACTATTTGGTGCCTTGGTCACACATAAACCACACACGAATATGCCAACTTTGTTAAAGACCAAAACTCTCTAAACCAAAATCTACGAGGGAAATAGAATATACCAACTGCTTCAATATTGTAGTCCTTATCAACAAACGCTTAACTCGAAATCAAACTTGTAGTAGTCCTCTGGGAGAACCAAAACGAATCACAAATCTTTTAACTGATAGTCGATTATATTCTCTAAATACAAGAAGAGGGAAGTCAAGCGGATAGAACATTATGAGCCTCTAATAGTCGACTTGACCAGTATGTACCTCCCCCAATACATGCATGGCACATTGCTTTTATGATGTGTTGCACACGATTCTGTTGACGATCATCTGATGCGCATGGTTCCATAATGACCGCACCCTTGTCTTCCAATCGTGGGTTTCATCGTTAGCAATTCTTAAACCTATTATATAGCTGTTGTTGAACGAATTAAAAGACCTCAACTAATAGTCTAATATACATCTACTGGTACAAGTATAAGTCGATTTAAGTGTCATGCATGTTCAGAAGAAGTATCACGCGGTCATGCATAGGTATGAGAAAGGAGCGATGTTACAAATTAACCAATCACAACTGTGATCGTTTAAGATGGGTATTGGATCTCTGGACATCTATATGCTACCCACTTGCGCTGGGCCTAGGTGATGATATCGTTAAACCACCGTTTTTTGATGTCATCTTCTGGAACCAACCCGATTACGTACTTGTTCGTTTTGATTTCTGAGTCCCATATTTTAGATTACTACTATGGATATTAGACATGATGTCCAAAAGCTAGCAGAAAGCTTGATGGCCTTGTTGGTTGCAGCGTGAATCACTGAACTAGTCCTGGCTCATTATTTAATACTTAAGTTTATATATGTAGGAAGAAGATCTGGTAACAGGTGACAAACACATTTGCGCTGATTCGGTAAAGTTGCAATCATTACGAGTAAACAACCATATCAAACTCTGTATGACTTTATAACAACCCGATGAATAGACTAATTATACTTGGATCAACCAATCGAAAATGTCAATGAGAGTATTAACGTAGCCAGAGCCGCACCTATAACTCTACGAGTATGTTTCTGTCCCCCACCAGTGTTGGTGGTGATGCTTTTCCACGACTTCTTTAGCATACCCCATAAAGACACCTTTGCTTTTGTAGAAAGACAGCCCCCACTTTTTTTTTTTTTTTTTTTAATTGAGCACTATACGATTATGATTTTTTTTTTTGACATTTATGTAGAGCTGGGAATATGAGTGAAAATCTGCTGGTCCCGCGAGTTTAAACCTGCTGCGGGGCGGGTGCGGGTTAAATTTTTTCAAACTTGTGTTGATGCGGGGCGGGTGCGGGTTGAAATTTTTAAATGCGGGGCGGGTGCGGGTTGACGTATTTTATTTTGCGGGTTCGCGGGTACCCGCAATTTAATAAAAAAAATCAAAAATAATATTAATTTTAAATATTTATCTATTTTTAATTAAAATATTATAAAAAATATATAAATATATAAAAATTATATTTTAATTTCTAAAAAATCGATTATTTTTTTTAAAATATTTATTTTCTATTATTAAAAACAAAATTATAACTAAAAATATTTTTTTTTATTTTTTTTTTGTAGTTTGCGGGTTACCCGCGGATTACCCGCAAATTAAGCGGGAAGGGTGCGGGTGTATTATTTTCTTCTGCGGGTTATGCGGGTTGCGGATTCTGCGAGTCAAAAAAAATTCAGATCCGCCGCGGGGCGGGTCAAGCGGAGCGGGTTGACCCGCAAACCCAGCACTAGATCTATGTGCGATGAATAGCAACAGCAGGATAAATAAACGTGATACAGTGCAGTAAAAATAATTTAAATCAAATAAATGCTACGTTGTTGCTTCTATGTTTTAATAGACGAATACAGTTTCCTTTTGCTGTTGGTATTGTTAGTAATTTCCATAAAACGTATGAATTGATTTCTAAAATTCACAATTTAAAACCGCAAAGTTTTTGATAAGAGAAAAGGTTATGTCAAGTTATCACCTTTTTTTAATTCAATAGACGTGAACGTGCAATATTAAACAATGTAACCCTCGCGGACCCAGGAACCATTTTTACTGGGTTCATAAATATTATTGATTTTTTTAATAATTATTTTGTCATTATAAGTTAAACAAAATACAAGAATCAATTAGAATAAATTGCATAGTAAGTTTAGAAGTTATGGGTTAAGGCCCAACAAAAAAATATAAAGTAAAAAAATACAATAAATATGGACGTGATTTGAGTGTCGAACCTGATTATGGGGGTCAAAATCATTCTTTTACACCAAATCAGCTATAAAATCATAATATTCACATAGAAAAATGTCATCTATCTAGATTTAACTAGGTTCAATTGAATCTACTTTCTCCTATGTAGGTCTGTCTCTGGTAACCCTGGTTGCAAGGAATAAAGCGACGAAAAAATCATATGGTACAATGCTGTTCAAGAAGCTATACTCCTTTAATTTGTGTGTAAAATGCTAGAATGATACTTATTACGAAACAGAGGGAGTACATTTCAATACATTCGAATAAGAAACATTTGGTGAAAGTTTCCTGCGTAGTTTTATAGTAATGATGAGATTTGTGTTGTCAACGTTTTGATAAGCTTGTTTCCGTTAATCTAAAGCTACACTAGTCTTAGCCAAACAAAAAATGTGGTTAAAATCCACAAATTATACAAATCTGGTACTCCTATAAGTATAAGTCATGGAGATGTACACGTAGCTTTGTGAATGATTAATTGCTGACAACATAAGTCAATGTTGTTGGACTTTTTTTGTTGTAACAAAGGTTTAAACTAGACTTCCTTTGCGTCTAAATTAACTAAGAATCATTTTTCATCATTTCTTTCTGAAAATCATGTGCCGAAACGTTTAGTACAAAAAGACATGAATAATTATAAAACATGATCAAATTCTAATGAAGCTAAAAAAACGACCCCAAAAAGAATTTAAATAAAAGAGAAGGAGAAGGCAGTTTAAAAGGAAAAACAAAAAAGATGATCATAAAAAATTAAGCTGAACGATAACAATTTTTCTTTAAAAGCAAACTAGTCGAATAAGGAAATAGATATATAACATGTGACGAATCCGATCTTTCCCCTCTTTAAGCTCCTTTTTTTTAATCTTCCTGGTTGGCTGGTTTCTTCGAAGTTTCTCTATGCGTTAATAAGATTTCTCTTCAGAGGTTTTCTCGGGGAAGAAAGAAACTGACATCTTAGAAGATTGGAGAGAGATCTGAGCGGCGTCTCCGATGGGAACGCTCCAGTCATTCCGAAGAGCTTACGGAGCCCTAAAAGACACCACTAAAGTCGGCCTCGTCCGAGTCAACAGCGATTACGCCGTATCCTTCGATTCTCTCTTTTGCTATTTTTGAAATCCGAATTTTACATATCTCTAGTCACCGGAAGTAAATCTCTCACAGATTCGAGTTTTCATCTTAATCAGGATATAGAAGTTGCCATAGTAAAAGCTACTAACCATGTCGAGTGTCCTCCCAAAGATCGGCATCTCAGGAGTATGTGATTGCTTTCTCATTTGGTTTCTTTTTGTTCATTTTTTTTCCGGAAATTCTTAGATCTTACTTGTCTTCTCGGGGAATTGTTATCAGAAATTTTCGTCGCAACATCAGCAACTCGGCCTCGTGCAGATGTTGCTTACTGCATCCACACGCTCTCCCGGCGATTGCACAAAACCAGAAATTGGACGGTATTGATTCATCCTATGATCTGAACTCTTTAGTTAGTCAAAATGTCTCATCTCAGCGTTAAGTATGATGATCAAGTTCTTCTGAGAGTTTTGTTATCTCAACTCTTCTCTATGTATTCTCTCTCTCTCTCTTTTTTATTTTTATTTTTTTGAACTACTCGTTTAATGTGTGTTTTCTGCTTCAACAGGTTGCGTTAAAAGCATTGCTTGTTTTACATCGGCTTGTAAGGGAGGGAGATCCGACATTTAGAGAAGAGCTACTCAACTTTTCGCGGAAAGGACGCTTCCTCCAGCTTTCTAATTTCAAGGATGACTCAACTTCAGTCGGTGAGTCCTTACTGCTTACCTACAATCGTGGGCCTTATGTGTGTTAGAAGCAAACGAGGTTCTTTCAAGGTTTCTGCAGAGAGTTACTCGCTGACTGGATATTTGCTATCTGCCTCTCACAGCATGGGACTGTTCGGTGTGGGTACGAGCTTATGCCTTATTTCTTGAGGAACGGCTTGAATGCTTCAGAGTTCTGAAGTATGACATTGAGGCTGAGCGTCTTCCAAAACTTACTCCTGGGCAGGAGAAGGTATCAATTTGTTTTTTTGCGTGTACTTGGTTTTGTGGCCCTCACGTACCTCGTTTCCTCTCTGATTTTGGAAATTGATTGCCAGGGGTATAGCAAAACAAGGGATTTGGATGGTGAAAAGCTCTTGGAACAGTTACCAGCGTTACAGCAGCTTCTGCATCGTCTCATTGGTTGTAAGGTTCGTGCGCTATGTTTCGTTTAAGCATATATTGTTTTCTATTGTGAGCAGGTGTTGGAACAGCCTTATCTGATGAACAAACTGATTTTGCTCTTTCGACTTTTTCAGCCAGAGGGTGCTGCTAAGCACAATCATATCATACAGTTTGCACTCGCTCTGGTACGTTAAACTAAGCCCGGGCACAAACCTTACATGTTCACACACATCCCTAGATCTTACTTCTGAGTTCCGTGTCGAGTATCTTCTATCCGGAAACAACAGGTTGAGTTAAGTTCTGAGATCTTTTGAAAATTGTATTTTCAGGTGTTGAAGGAGAGCTTTAAAGTGTATTGTGCCATCAATGAAGGAATTATCAATTTAGTAGAAAAGGTAGGCCCAATTTTTTCATTCCCCTCGAAGTTACTCTCTCGCTTCATGTGTTCTTTGCCTTTTTCATTGTCTCATCTGTGCATATACTGCAGTTCTTTGAAATGCCAAGACATGAGGCCATCAAGGCCCTTGATATATACAAGCGCGCTGGTTTGCAGGTAATTTTGTTGAATTTTTTTCTCTGTTGTTCTATATAGATTTCACTTAACGAGGGTTAGTATATCTATGCAGGCTGGCAACCTTTCTCATTTCTATGAAGTATGCAAAGGATTAGAACTTGCTAGGAATTTCCAGTTTCCTGTTTTAAGAGAGGTATCAGATAGGATCTTATTTGTTACATTTCAATTTGTAATGACAGGCACGTTACTCTTACGATGTAACTGTGTTTTCTTTTATTCTCAAGCCTCCACAATCTTTTCTTACAACTATGGAGGAGTATATGAGAGACGCACCTCAAATGGTTGACGTCTCATCTGGGCCACTGGTATGTCTATGTTCTCATATTAGTGGTCCTACGAAAACCTTTGCTTTTATTTTGTAACTTATTTCCTGAAAACTTTGTCAACATACAGCTTCTGACGTATAGGCCAGATGAGGGGATTTCGGGAGAAAGTTCTGAACCCTCGCATGAAGAACATGAACCATCATTGCCTTCAGATAGTACTGTTATTCCCTCTGAAGAGACACAACCTTCTCCCCAACCTCCTGCTTCAGCAGAAACTCCACAGAATATCATTGATACAGATGATCTATTGGTGAAGTCTTATCACAGATGATCTGGAATTTCGATTTTTATGTCCTTGTCATTCTTGTGTTTCTGATTCTCTTCGTGTTACTCAGGGTCTGAACAATGCTGCACCTGATCCATTAGAAATCCTGGACCAAAATGCGCTTGCTTTGGCGTTAGTTTCTACTGATGGTGAGATTCTTAGACTAGACACTGGAGCGCTAAGCTTGCCTTTTCTTCTGTCTTTGGTCGCATTTCTGATTCTGTTTCTGTTTCCAGATGATTCTTCGATCTTTGGTTTTGGTCAAGCAAGAGATTTGGATCCGTCAGGATGGGAGCTTGCATTGGTTACAACACCTAGCAATGATATATCCGCAGCCACGGAGAGGCAATTGGTAAGATGCGTTCTTGTGTTAACATGCAACATTACGTGTGTTAAACATATCCCACTGTGGGGCTGCTAAATTGAGTCTTCGAAGTGTTATAATCGTTTTTGTCGTGTGCAATAAATGCTAGGCGGGTGGCTTAGACACGCTCACCCTGAACAGCCTATACGACGATGTAACCTACAGAGCAGCCCAGCAGCCTTACGTCTCTCCAGCTCCCAATCCGTTTGAGGTCCAAGACCCGTTTGCGTTTTCCAACAGCGTTCCACCGCCTTCAGCCGAAAGCAACCCATTCGGTCCCTACCAGCCAGCCTATCAGCAGCAACAGCAAGAACTTCAGGTCGCACCAGGCGCTGCAAATCCTTTTGGTGATTTTGGAGACTTTCCAGTAGTTGCGGTTCCAGAACCGCAAAAGACTACCGCTTTTGGGGAATTTCCAGTCCTCGCGGTTTCAGAACCACACATGACCACCGGTTTTGGGGATTTTCCAGTAGCCGCGGTTTCAGAACCTCAAAAGACCACCGGCTTTGGGGAATTCCCAGTAGTCTCGGTCTCAAAACCACACCTGACCACCAGTTTTGGTGAGTTCCCCGTAGTTTCGGTTTCAGAACCACAGATGACCAGCGCCTTTGGTGAATTTCCCGTAGTCTCAGTTTCAGGACCACAGATGACATCCGGTTCAGCGGAATTTCCGGCAGTCGCGGTTGCAGAACTGCAAAATACCACCGGTTTTGGGGGATTTCCGGCAGTCGCGGTTTCAGAACACCAGAAGACCTCCGGTTTTGGGGAATTTCCAGTAGTCGCGGTTTCAGAACCTCAAAAGACCACTGATCTGGGAGAATTCCCGGCTAACACAGGGGGTCATCAGCAATATAACAGCAACCCTTTTGGCGGCACTGGCCTTTTGTGATCGCGTCTTCGTAAATGCTTCATTTCTCACAAATGATCTTATTATTTGTGAGTTATAGAATCTTGTAGAGAAAGACACGGGGTGAATATACACATTTTATGTAATAGTATTGTATTTCTCTTTGCCGGGAAAAAGAAAAGAAAATAAGTCCTTGTGTTGCATTTAAACAGAACAAGTACTAGTTTTCATTGCTCAAGCCTCGAGTGTTTAATTCTGAATGCGATTTGCAAAAGGCCTACGTGTTACTCTGATTTGTCGTTTTCTGTAGTAATATCCAATTAGAATGAGGCACGTGGGAATTTCGAACGAGGCGTAAAGCATCAAATTATTTGTCCAATCCCCAAGTGTTGTTTAAAAGCGTAAATAAAAGTCAATTGTAGGGATCATTACGTCATTTCTTTAAGAGGTCAGAGAGCTCAGAAGGCACTCCCTTTGTCCACGTCAGTAATCCTGCAGGAGAAAAGTGTTATAAACTCACAGCCGTTTGATCTGTTTGCATAATCGAAGACCCCAACCGTCCGATTAACTCTCAGACTTTTGATATAATCGATTTTTCTAATTGCACATTTGAGATCCTGAACTGGGATGATGATGAAGGAAACCACTTTCCCAATTGTCTTTTAAAATCCCTCCGAACACACAGATTCTTTCCTTCACCTAAGCCACACTTCCTCTCTCTCTCTCTCTCTACGACTTCACGCTTCACATGGCGCTCGATCTTCCCCATGGCTCAGAGACGCCGTTTTCTCTCCCGCCTTATCCTCAGGTATCATCCATGAAAAGTCTTTCAAGCTCTCCTCAGATTTTCGCACTATATAATTGTGAATTTGAATTGACATAGGATTGTTATTATTGTTATTGTTGTGCCTTTGTGAGTTTAGATGATAATGGAAGCGATAGAGACACTGAACGATAAGAAGGGATGCAACAAAACGACAATCGCAAAGCATATCGAGTCAACTCAGCGAACCTTGCCGCCGTCTCACTCGACACTGCTCAGCTACCATCTCAACCAGATGAAGAACTCCGGTCAGCTTATCATCGTTAAAAACAATTACATGAAACCAGATCCAGATGCTCCCCCCAAGCGCGGTCGCGGCCGTCCTCCGAAGCAGATTACTCCGGCAGAATCCGCCGACGCTTCTGCCACCGTCGTCTCCACAGATCCGCCTAGATCTCGCGGTCGTCCACCGAAGCCGAGAGATCCGTCAGAACCGTCGATTCAGCCCAAGGAAAAGATCACCACCGGATCCGGAAGACCACGTGGACGCCCAACGAAGAGACCGAGAGCTTGTTCGGAGACTGTTTCAGATGCAGCTGCGCCGGCGCCGGAAGCTCAGTCGACGGGCGAGCGTAGAGGACGTGGAAGACCGCCGAAGGTGGTTGCGCCGGTTGGGTGTTGAATTATTGGGGGATCTTTAGAACTTCTCTCTAGTTATTAAAAATTGAATCTCTTAAGAGAGAAAGAGAGTGCTTTAGCTTCAGTTAGGTTCAGTTTGATTCCTTTTGATTCTTGTTTGATTGTAAACTTTAGATTTTCTGCGTGTTGTGGCTTTCGTCATTTTGAGGAGATGATATGATATCACTTTAGGGATTATGTATTACTAGAGTATTATGACTTTGCATGTGTTTGTCAGTTTGTGTTATGTAAAAATTGGACCTCAGCTTTGAAATTTGACTGTTTGTGCAAGCGCTTCTTTAGTTTTCTTTTCACACCAAGGGGAAAAATTGTATAGTGGGTTCACCGCTTTGAAGCAGACTATTATAATGCGCGAAACAATTTTAATCGAAGCTTAAATGACACTTATCTTATGCTGCGGTATGAGAAATCTGTGAAGTTGGTGTAATTATAATATTGTCAAACGGAATTGAAATGAATGGAGTGTGCAAACTTTTTGGTCTATTGGTTTGATCAGGAGCCTATACTTCTACAAAAATATCCAGCAATCATTGTTTGTATTGTTATTTGATCTATAGAAGCAAATTTATCGGAGATTCTAATATTATATATCTTGGTAAACTCATTAGTCCTGGTCTTGTGTGGTATATAGTTTATAAATGTTTACCGAAAACGTTTTGTAAATAAATCATATGTCGTCCACATGTGTGTTGGTATACCTGTCGATAATACATTACTGTGTCGTATTAAACTATCTATCATGGCATTATCCATAAAACCGTTTTTAGTTACACTTTCATGTGTTGCATGTGGGGTTTGTTACTTTCATCCAAGGTAGAGGATAAATTATCAATTTCATAAAAAATTCATAGTGATGATACAACATATGAGTACCAATTGATGATGAAATTTAATAGATTACTCAACCAACCCATTTGTTTATTTATTGAAACTTGCGAACAATGATGATCCGTATGCGTTTCAACACTTTAGAATGATCTTAAAACAAACAAAAAATCATAGTTACAGAAACAAAATACTTTCAGCGTGAATCTGTACATTGGCATCTCCGTGAGCAAAAATGACGAGACCTAGTTTTCGTGAAGATTTAGAGTGGGCCACAAAGGCACAAATAGACAAACTCAAGGGTCAGACTCAGTCACCCTCAGATGTCTTAATCATCTCACGGGTTTCAATTCCCGAGATATTTCCAAATTCATTCCCATAATATCAAAATTCATCAAAACCCAACTAATGCGGTTTATTTAGGCCAAAGTACCCATACTATTCATCAAAAACATCTATAATTGATCTATTTCTCTCCATCCGTTCATATGATACACCAATATAAACACATACAACATCTACAATAACACAATCGAACTTTGTTTTTATGTTTTTCGTTTTGATTACAATTAAACTTAGCTTAATGCAACACAGAAACTCGGAGTTCCAACTCAGTAAACTCGATTTCAGAGCCTCGAATACACACAAAATGGAAGCACGCACACACACACTATATATATCACTATATATATATTATAGTTATATACAAGTATTTATAACTTCATATAAAGGCCTAGTGCTAGGCTCCATTATTGGCGTATGTGTTGACTAGAGCAAGCGCATTACTCGTGAATCTCTTGACGTCGGCGACTCTCTCACAAACGGCTGTCTTCGTCTCTCCGTCTTCCATCTCCTCCGTGATCCCGTCAGTACACGTCTCCTCGTCCGTCAACGCCGCGCTCATCCACGTCTGCACGTTACTCATCTGAAACCTAAACGCCGGAGCTCCGGGATGACGGTGGTTCATCTCTCGGAGCTGCCGGAGCGAGCCACGCATCTGATCCACGGCATCTCCCACGTTGGAAACGCAGTCGTGGACGGCGGCGGAGGCTGATGCGGCGGCGCGTGATAGTTTTAAGAGGTAAGCCGCCGTGTATTTTGCGCGGGAAAGGGAAACGCCGATGGCGAGCTTAGCTAGCCTCGCCGGATTATCTTGTACGGCGGAGGCGTAGCCAGCTAACGACGTGAAACACACGTCTGGGTAGAGCGTTGCGTTGCAGCTCGTACGGATGAAATCTAGGTCGTTGGTCGCTGCTGGTCCCGGGGGGAAACGGACGGCTGAGATTGTCCGGAAAATGAAGAGTAAGGTGGCTAAGTGAAGAAACGCCTTCGTAGAAAGCTGCCCTCCCATCTTTCAAGACTTTTAACTCTGTTTTGTTTTACGGTTTTTGGGAGTTTACATTAGAGATTGGAGGGTTTATGTAGGCATTCATATGACATGTCTGCCCTTACAATGCTCATTATAATCACATTATTGCCACTAATCATTTTGTCTGGTGCATTTTATTCATGGATGGTGTGTAAAAGAAGGCTTGGTAGTTTCAACTCTTAGCCGTACCTTAAAAGAAACCACATACTTTAGGCTTTTTAGGTCTATAATGAGATAAGTTTTTTTTTTGTGTATGGTTTATCTCTTACAAATTTAACTTTTATTATTTTCAAATAAAACTATAACTCTTCCTGTTGTAGGATGGTGGTAAAAAACTTCGGACATATATAGTGTCAATTCACTCTTTCTTCAAAGTTGGTTCTCGTTTATAAAAAAAAAAAAAATTGTTCTCATTCAATCGAAATAGTGTCGTCATACCTTATAGAAATTTTGGTAAATGAGTTAATCCATAATTATTAAGACTGAAGTCCCACATTTAGATTTTGAAAGATTTGTGGACAGTATACAAATATGTGGTGATCTTCCAATTTTCAGCTAATTTTTGGACGTGAGTTACCAATATATATTAGTTATGTACTTGATAGAAGATTTAAACATCATATCTACGATGTGATCAATATACATATATAGTATTCCAATAAAATTATGGGTCGCAGGTGAGACTTTGGATGGACATAATCAGTTGTAATCTAGACCACGAAAGATTGGTACGGTGAATACTATGATGATGTGACTCACCAAATTAGGGATGGACTATGTGGAGATTCGCCTACCCTCGCTCTTTCTGCCCATATAAAAAGAAATCGTCCGAGAATAAAACATACGCACGCGTAATTATTAACATACTATATTAATTTTATCAGAATGCTTCAATTTATTTATTTATATTTGCCTTTTTGTGGCAACCTTTTTCGATTCTACTCATTCTGGTGTGGGATTAAGAGAACCATATAGGACTCGAATTGTTGGAAATTTTGTTTCTTACTTACTTGTAGTCTCAAGATACTATCGATTTGATAATAGAAACTAATACACTAGTAAAATAATTGTGTATAGCCACTAAAGTTTTTGTGACTGAAGCATAAATTTCGTGGCTATATAGTAAAATAGACACGATATGTCACGAAAAAAAACCGTGGGTATAGGATCGTGACCAAAAGAATATCGTGACTTTTCGTGACTGTATAACCACGATCTTGCCACGTTTGTTTCGTGGTTAATTTAGTCACAAAATAGACACCTAAAAATATGTGGCTATATGATTATCTGGTCACAGTTTTATTACGTGACTATATGGTGGCTATTTAAAAAAAAAAATTAAAAAAAAACAAATAACCTGCAAACAAATTATTTTGTATTAATAAATTTCATATAAGCTAGTTAATTACAACATAAAAAATATAATTAAAGAATATATATGTGTATATATATTATATGTATGTACACATATGTTGTATCTATGGATTTTGTGGTCTGCCGGCGGTGATGAGTTTAGCCGCAGCAAGACGGCAAGAGAGAGTAGATACGTGGCGGCGTAGAGAACACGAGAGAGAATTAAGATGCAGCGGCAGATGGTCGGAGATGTGACGGCTGAGAGAACACGATGAGAGATCCATCAGCGGAAGGTCGGAGATACGACGGTGCTAAAGATTCAAGATGTGTTGATGAATGAAGACAGAAGCTTCGATCTAGTACATAACGGTGGTGAATGGCGGCTCGCGAGTCAATAGATCTGGAATAAGAACAAAAAGCTTAGTCAAGATAAAAAAAAAAATCAGATAGAAGAAAAAGAAGCTAATTGTCTCACCCCGGGGTGTTGGTGAAGGCGAAGGCTTGTTGGGGAGAATTCATGATCGAAGAAATCGAAGAAGATCGAAGAAGAGGAAGAAGAAGAAGAAGAGGCAAAAACAGATAGAAGAAATCGAAGAAGAAGAATTGACGTCAAGATAATGAGACACAGTAAAGAGGAGAGAGACGACATAAGAAAGAAGAGATTTGGTCTTCTCACCAAAAAAAGAAGAAGAGATTTGGACCGTTGGATGAAATCTATCAACGGTGGAAAGTGTAATCCGTGCCTCTATCTGTTAACCAATGAAAAAACTTAATGTTTATGATAGATAAACTAGTTATATTTCAATTTTTTTAATAAGTAGATATTTTTAAATTAAATTTGTGTCAAATATATTTTGTATTAAATATTGGTTTACTGTATTTATAAATACTTATATTTTGATTTTAATTTATGGTTTCTGATTTAATTAATTTCTATTATTAAGTTTAAAGGCTAAGGTAGAGTTTATGTTTTAGGATTAATTTAGAGTTTGGTTGTAGGGTTTGGGGTATAGGGTTTGGATTTAGGTTTAAGGTTAAGGGTTAAGGTTTGAAAAAGATTAGATATGGAAAATAGAAGTTTTGTTAAAATGTTGAATCTTTGTTTAGAGTTTATGTTTTAAGATTAAGAGTTTTGAGTATAGGGTATGGACTTTGTATTTTTGGAGTTTAGATTAAGATTTGGAGATAAGAATTGAGAAAAGTTAGATTTGAAAAATTCTAATATTTTGTGTTAGTATTGAATCTAAGGTCTTTTAGTATATTATACTAATTATAACTCTTGTTATGAACTAAGTGTTTTAGCTTTTAGGGTTTGTGTTTTGAGGTTTAGGGGTTTGAGTAACCACAATAACATGATTATTAAAAAAAAATAGTTTGTTTGTGTTAAAATCGTGACTAACTTGCCAGAGTTTCAATTAATACGTTTTAAGAATAATAAAATGATTAAATTCCAAAAAAATATAAGATAAATATTTTTAAGTTGATTTTACGTGAAATATATTTGGTATTAAATATTGATTTAAACATAATGACTATATTTTTATTTTATGGTTTATGATTTATTTATGATTAAGAGTTTAAAGTGTAAGGTATAGGGTTTGGGGTTTGGGGTTTGGGATTTAGGTTTAAGGTTTGGAAAACATTATATATGAAAAGCTATAGTTTTTGTTAAAAGTGTTGGATCTTAGTTTAGAGTTTATATTTTAGTATGTTTTATATTAATTATACTTTGCATAAATAATTTTAAATTTTAGGAATTGTTTTGGGGTTTAGGGTTTCGAATAGCCACGATAAATATGTGACAAATTCGTGACTACATTGTCACAATTTAACCACGTTTTGTGAACGTGGCTGGCCAGTCACGAATTTATCGTGGCAAAACGTGGCTAAAATATCCATCTTATATGCTGTGGCTAAATCGTGGCTAATTTAGTCACGAATTGTTACGGATTAGCCACGTTTTTAATATTTTTGTCACGATTTATTTTTCGTGACTATTTCGTGGCTATTTTGGAAATAGTCACGAATCAACCGTGACTTTTTCGTGGCTATATGAAAAAATTCTACTAGTGATAATACATTTAACCTGTTGGAATTAAAAAAATAAAAATTATAGCGCTTTAGGTTAATGGTAAATTTATATATGTATATAGGAACGAAAAAACGTATGATATAATGCTACCATCGTTTTAACGTCATTGATTCACACCATGTTTCGTAAGAAGAAAAGTCCACTTAAAATACCACTTTCGGAAAATGAGTGTGTATACTATCATACTATGTAGTGGGGAGGTAGCCGACATTAAATATTATAGATTATAAGGGATTTTATTGGTAATAATATTGTATGAGCTATACTCATTTTTGTGTAACTATTGAGTAAAATGATACAAAAAATAAAGGTGACAAAAAAAAAACTAAGGTTAAAAAGAGAGTCAAAACTTGGTGGTACAATAATTTTTAATGGATCTCTTTCCAATTATCGTGGTTCGATTGGTCGGTTATTGTGTTGGTTTCTGTTGGTTCTTCCAAACCATTTTTATTTATTGTAGGGTTTTCTTTAGACGATGTGTCATCTCCGATAGTTTAGCCGATTTCCGTGTTGATTTCTTAAAAATTGAGATACTGAACGGTTTCAAATCCGTGACATTTGAAATCCTGAAAAAATCTTCAATTATGTTGCCAACTATGTTCTTCAAGACAAAAGTCAATTATGTTGCTGACTTATGTGGAATTTGTGCCACGACCATATGAATTGCGTCCCATGTATACAAAATTAGCCAATGGTGTAAATTTTTTTTTTAAAAAAAATTAGGGCCATGTTTTTGTTTCGAAACTAGACTTATGTATATAGTTGAGCATGTGTTTAGATATATTGTTTAGTTAAAAGCTGATTGGTTACAAAAAAAAAAGGTTTGTATAAGCTCTATTTGAATTTAAAAAGTAAAAAATGATCTCAAGTTCATGCAATTTGTATCATTTTCATGCTCGGAAAGAAAAAAGTTTTGAATAAATAAATGTATTTAAAAAAGGTAAAAAGAAACTTATTATCTATTTACCTTTGGTATTTTGGTCAATTGTTGCCAACTTGCCATTTACTTAAGCATAACATGAAAAAATGGGTCATGGGTTTTAATTAAATTTAATTTCTCGAACCATAACTACATCGAAAGCCCGAAAGACTCATATCAGGCCTATTACTCTAAGGCCCACTAGTATCAACACTTTAGTTAATGGAGCAAATGCTTTCTTTCTCGGCTCTGTTCATGGTTCCATAAAACTGAAAAAAGTTACAATAATTTTAGATGAATTGGGTAAGTAGCTCTTTTCTTCTCTTTTAATTTTTCAAATCTCATAACATATCTTTACTTTCTCTTCAACAAGTATATTTTGGATTGTTGATAAAAAAAAAGTTGGGATTTTCTTGGACACTTTTGCTCCTGAACGAATGTTTTTTTCTTTTCAAGATAATACTAAACTGAAACAAGGATAGTTTAAGATAATAAAATCCTAACAAACAAGGCACTTCGACATAGAGGACATGAAGAAAACAACACAACTGGAACTAAGAAGAGGAAAGATTTCACTTCCATCCTAAAGCCATTCTGGATAATTCGAACGAGGTGACGCTTCAACGCTGCATTGATCGAAACTTTTCTATTTGATTCCATCGGGTTTACTTTAAACCTTCATTTAGATATTCTGTTGAGCACAATAAAGATTTTCAAGGCAAAATATCTGAAACAAGGCCATGCTTTTAGTTTTAGCACCACTCCTAACAACTCCGGTGCTTGAAAATCAAAGATAACCTTGTTATAGTGATGGTTTTTCATGCTTTTCATTGCCCACTCCAACAACAACAACAAAATTATTCTCCAAGAAACTGCCTTTGCGATGGAAGGCACGTCTGTTACGTTGTGGAGGATAACTTTTCTCACAACATCTTTCAAAACCCAAACGGCACCAAGCAAAACTTGTTTCTTGTTCCATGAAGAATTAATGTTGCATTTGAGCCAAGTTTTAGGAGGAGCTTCCCAACAAGTGATTTCGGACCTTTAAACTTGCTCGGTGCTCTGTAAACAACTTGCTGAGCTAGAAACCATTATTTCAAAATGAAACTTATATTATATCATTTTTATAATAAATATTTTATTAAGATTAAATTATTACAATTTTTTTAAAAAAAAATATGGTGTAGCTCAGATATAAACCTAGTTCATCCTTAAATCTGGTTACTACAACACCAAATAATCATATATGGCGGCTCAATAAACTGATCACCAGCCTTGCACTATTAAAGTATAATAAAAACAAAAAGAAACTCGAGATATTATCAAATAAAGAATATCTCGAGATATTATCAAAGAAAGAATATCTTACAATGATATGGCCGATCTTACTGATTTCGAGTTTTGCCATTCTTCAATCTTGTAATATATCTATTGATACATAAACAAATGCAGTGTTATTTTGGGGGGCTTATTGGATTAAGGAATTGAGAGAATTTGAATATATGTAAATCCAAGGAGAATTTAAGAAATCTGGGATTTGAATTGAGATTTGATTAATAATCCAAGAGAATTTCAAAAAAATCTAGGATTTGAATTTTTCGAAACTAATTTAATAACAATTAATTAAAAATGATTATAAATCCGAAAATTTATTTGATTTATATCTCTTATTCATATAAAATGATATATAATATATTTTTTCAAATTGTGTATTCTATAAAATGAAAAAATAATATTGAAAATTTCAATTAATGTTTTTTTTTCTCATTTTAAAAAGTTTTGATTTACTTTTTTCTTAAATTGAAACAAAAAGTTTTAAAAAAATCTTCAAATACCACCATAAGAGGTGGTATTTGTATTCATAAAATTTTAACTATAAATTGTCTTTCAATTCTCTTCAAATCCTATCTGATAGAATTCATTAATGAAATTCCAAATTTCCAATAAGCTGGAATTTTAAAAAAATTGTACAAATGATTAATCCAATAAGCTGAGATTTTAAATAAATGTTACAAATGTTAAATCCAATAAGAGAGGATTTATGAAGAAAATGAATTCTTTTCAATTCATTGATTTTAGCTTCGATGATCGATTTCATCATTTTATTCTACATATATATTTATTTATTTTCTACGCCATAACAAATTGGAACCTTAACAGTTTATATTGTCGGAATGCTAATGACGACTTCATCAACATTCTCCCAAACCCCAAGTCAACACGCTGTTATTAACTAGTAATTGGCTAATTGCTGATAGCAAAGTGACCAATATAGTAGTATTTACTACATGGCCTTTTTTTTTTTTTTTTGAACATATTTACTACATGGCCCATGTTTAATAATGAAACAGACAAAATGATGACCTATAAGATTAATGGTTGATTAATGGTACGTACTCCCACTAAATTATTAATTCGAAACATCCACTCTCCTTCGTTTTCGCATGGCTATTTAATTTTGAACCGTCTACTTACAAGTTACAACCCACACTTTTTCTTATCAATCCATATCCACTGATACGAAAACAATACAAAAAAAGAAGAAGGAGATCCTCGAAATAATGTAGATACAAACTATTTGAGACACACCATAAATAGTAAATATATGTTGAAGTTACTTACATAAACTAGTTTCCTCAAACTAACAAGCACCCACTCCAACATTTGGAACTATTATTACCAATGAGCCCGCTAACCGTGAAAATTTGTAATTAATATTAATTTAGGATTGGGTCCCTAGGATTTGAAAGAACCGTATCCTCAAAGGGTTAACTTCTGATAGTACTTGCTCTAAATTACAAGCATATCGTAAACTAAAAGACTATTAAAACATTGTGTTGACATGTGGAGAAGCTTCAGTAACTTTTGTATTCTTACCATTTTGTTTTCTTAATTATATTGTTTTCTTAACAGGTGTGGAAGTTAAAGACCACAAGAAAAATCAAACACTTTCTCTGGTAAGCCTTGTCGGGTTGCGTAGCAACGACAAGTAGGTTGACAGACAGGCATTGTGGCATGGATAGAGGATGTCCTCGTTGCGGGCATGAAGACGAGACGATTAATCATTTAATCTTTGAGTGCCCACAGGCAATGCAATGCTGGGCTTTATCCCCTATTCCATCTCCTCTGGGTATTTTCCCGTGTAATTCACTCTTTGCTGGACAAAGCCAAGGAAGGCGACTTGTTGCAGGAGGTACTACAAATGTTCCCATGGATGATATGGTATATCTGGAAAGCTCGCAATGAAAAAGTCTTCAACGGTAAAGAAATACCAGCATTGGACACAGTCCAACTAACAAAGGACGAGGCAGAAAGCTGGAGGTTGGCACAAGTTGCAGAAGAATGCACAAATAATCCCAGAACATGCGGTTACAGAAAACTCGACACCTATGGAAGCGATAATAGCGTCACCTTTCCCTCAGATGCGATGTCAGGTAGATGCTTCTTGGGAACAAGGCACAACAATGGTGGGCTTCGGATTCGTCATATACAAAGGACAGGACATAAACCAGCTAGGCTTGAGAGCAAAACCAAACTGTAGATCTCCCCTCCACGGGGAATTGGAGAGTCTTATCTGGGCAATGGAATCCCTACTCCAGCAGGGACAATTACGTATTCACTTTGAATCGGACTGTTTGCAAATGATTAAGATTATCCAAGGCGAGGAAGATTGGCCATCTTTAGAGTCGGAGTTAGAAGAGTTTCAAGTGATTAAGGACAAGTTTATTGATTTCTCTATCTCTTTCATCGCTCGAACCAGAAATGTCCGTGCCGATTTGCTCGCGAAAGGATCGCGACACCGAGCTGCACCATTCTCTTACGTGGGTCGACTTGTTCTGCAGTGGTTAGGAGTTCCTCCTAATCTATTTGCGCCAGAGTAGTTTCATTGTTCGTCTTGATGACAAAAAAAAAAATTATATTGTTTTCTTAATTATAACAAAAACTGAAAATAATATCATCACTATTAGGCATATAGTAAGGGAGCGAAGAATTAACCGACCGATCTAGTGATGGAAGTTCAAGGCGTGCATGAGAGCAAACCTGAAGCTGACGGCGAACGGCCCACCGGTTTCTGCCATTGCTTCTCGGATTGCTCCAACTGTAAATTATTCTTTTCAATTTTCAGTAAATTTGAAATCTAAAAGATACATAGATGTTTATCAGATTTTTAGATTACAAATCCATCAATTCGAGACCAAATCTAACTATCTTCCGAAAATAAAATTAAAATAATGGATTGAGGTTTAATTAATTGTTTTCGGTTGTATAACATTTTGGTGTCCTTGCGTTACCTTTGACAAATTGCAGAGGTTTGTAGACCGAGGTTCCACTTGTGAATTTCTAAATCGTATAAATTATTGACCGAAATAAAGCGAAAGTCGGTTTGGATCAATACTTTAACAGAAATATAACATCAGCATGCGGTCCGAGCGGTGTGTTGTTCATGTTGCTAGTGTTCTTGACGGGGTGGGAATGCATTTACTCATGCTGTTACCGAATCAAAACGAGAAAACAATACAACCTTGACGTAGCGAATGTGGAGCTTTGTCTCAAGACTCAAACATTTCTTTTGTGAGCTTTGTGCCTTAACTCGAGCCTATCGAGAGCTCAACGACCGCAGTTTCGATGTAGTCCTAGATATTATTTTATTTGTGGTATCATATTGTTTTGTCAAACCAAAACACTCTATTGTAATATAAACAACTAACTTGTTAGGAAGGCACGAAAACGTTGAACATCAATATGTCGGCGTTGCAATGGGTGCGCCGGTTGTGGAGGGTGGCATGATGAGATAAACTATATGCGCATCTCTTTTATCTCTTGTGTTCTTCTCTTCTGAATTTTCTTTAATAATATTAATATTGCTGTCTTGCTAATATGTTTATCTTTTATATATTTCGATTTTAGAGAAGTTTCCAAAGTGTGTGTAACTGTGAATATGTAAAATATTTTGTAAAAATTTTGTTCAATAATTCCTCATGCATTGTTTGTGACTTTATAAGAAAATGAAAAGTAGTAATTAAGGAAATAGTGGTTGTAGTCAAATAGTTTGAATCGGAGACCTTTGATCTGTTTGTCGGAGTACTAAATGAATCGGTATATATGTTCTAATGTTTGGTCGTTGCAAAATTTACTTATCTATTTACAAGATAAGTCGCGAAATTGATTAACTTTTGGCCAAAAACGAGAATGTAGGACAAACAATGAGCCTTTTTATGTTATAAATGACAAGCAATGAATGTTTTCAGAATCTATAAACCTTTTGAAATCTGAATGATACATCTATCTGTACACCTTCAATATTCAATAATGTATAGCTGGAAATATAGATGTTTTCTATTTTAGTAATATATAGAAAAATTAGAACGCTAAATTGCGAAATAATTGGCGGAGACCTGGAAATAAAAATATTCGGTCAGGGATGTGACAGTTGGAATAGTCACTTGCGTGCCAGTAGACATCTTCTCTATGATTTGGTCGTGATTGTAACTAGAGATAATATTGATACCGTCGACTTGAATTATTTATTGTTGATTTTAATAAGTTAATACATTTCTTTTGCAAAGTTTGATGATAATACGTCATAACTGTTGGGACTGTTTTTTGGAACACCAACTTCCACGAGTTATCCCACAACGTACATTTTTTTGTTGAGGTCCCAACTTTTGATGTTTTAGAGTCAGGTCTGTAGGATTTTCTTAACATATGGCTTTTAGTGTTGTAAAGAACTAAAGATATATACCACATGGATATTTCATGCGAGATTTAATTGTTTTTAGTGGCCAAAAATAATAGTACACTTAAATCAATTAGAAAAGTCTTCTGGTTTTTTTTCCCGATGGTGTTGACTGTTTAGATAAAAAACTTTAAATATTTATTAAAAACAATATAATGACTGGTTTAGAATAAGTTCATAATTATCCATAGGTATTTGGGAAAAGTTATTTCATCCTTTTTTGTCCTATTTTCGATTTTAGCTTTATAGTTTTCTATTTAGGATTACTTCGGATATAAGAGGAACAAAGAAAAAAAATTTGTTAAAAAAAAAAAGAAAAAAAATGTGTATGAGATAAAGTATTTGAATTACCCATTCAACATTAAAAGTTAAATTATGTATAATTTTCAGAAACTTTATGAACTTTAAAAAATTACTCAAACTAATTTTCTCAAAGTTAAACTCTTATTTAAATGAGTAATACTAATTTAAATAAAAGTTTTTAAGTAAAAATAGTGATTAAACCATTCCCGTTACTGAAGTTTTCTATTTTGCTTGTTATCAAATTTCTTTAAAATATTGTTTTTAATTTTTAAAATATTATTTTCCGTTGTTTATCCATAAATTTATACCTCAAATCCTGAAATGCTAGTTATCTAAATCTAAAATGAAGTTTTTTTTATTAGTGTTGACTGTTTTGATAAATATATATTTAATATTTTAGTAAAAAATAATGAGTAGTTTCGAAGAAGTTCATAATCGTACAAAAAAAAAACAAATTCTCGAAAAATGATGAAAAATAGTGTTATATAAGTGTCATAATCATCATCCAATTATAAATAAAATGGATTCCTTAAAAACAAAACCTAAAAAGAAAAAGTAAAAGTCAAGGAAATATTATGTAAATCGCGATGGCTACGTTCAAAGTAACAAAGACGAGTAATTTGTTTATAGTTGAAAATTGTAGAGCTTCTGACTAGTTAAAAAGATAATGAACTCTAATGTCCTTATAAATACAAGCATCATCCTTCGTTTTTGATCAAGACCTTAAACATATTGTTCTGTTTTTAAAAGTTAGTATCTCTTTCTCTCTCTCTCTCGATGGAAGCTCAACACCTTCATGCCAAGCCTCAAGCTGAAGGAGAATGGTCCACAGGCTTCTGTGATTGCTTCTCCGACTGCAAAAACTGTAATAAAATAAACTCTGTTTTTATTTATTACATTTTCTAGCTCGTTTCACATATATAATTGTACGTATAAAATATAATAAAGAACTAATCTTATGGTTGTTATCAATCGACAGTTTATACTGTATTACTGTTATCTATTTTCTTTCTTTATCACTTGGTACTCTATTTATGGGGAAAAAAAGAACCAACAAAACCTATAATTAATCTTGCAAAAATGAATGAACAGGTTGTATCACATGCTGGTGTCCATGTATAACATTTGGCCAAGTCGCTGAGATTGTAGATCAAGGAGCAACCAGTAAGTTTAAGTACTTATACTATATAGCAAGAGAGAGAATTGTCAGATATAAATAAGGCAGCAAGCAAAATCGATAAATAATTGTGGTTTTGGAAATTTCAGCGTGCGGTACGGCTGGTGCATTATACACGTTAATAGCTTGTGTAACGGGTTGCGGATGTATCTACTCGTGTTACTATGGTGGAAAGATGAGAGCTCAGTACAATATTGGAGGCAGTGATTGTGAAGATTGCCTTAAACATTTCTTCTGCGAGCTCTGTGCTCTCACCCAACAATACCGCGAACTGAAGAACCGCGGTTTTGACATGACTCTTGGTATATTAATTTCTTAATTTACACCTGTTTTAAAAATATCTTTGTTGTTGTGTATTTCATTTGGTAATCGTAGTTAATCTTCCATTTAAAAAAATAATGTGGTATTTTAGGATGGGCGGCGAACGCGGAAAGGCAGAGGAACCAAGGTGTGGCGATGGGTGCTCCAGTCTTCCAAGGCGGCATGACCCGCTAAGATTCATTCCATTATATGTAATAATAAAACGAGGTTTAATCCTCCGTGTGTTTGTGTAATATGGTTGTTATGATTTATGAAAGTGATCGTATATATTTGTATAATGCTCGGTCAAGGATATGACACTTGGACTAGTCAACTTGCATGCCGTTATACGTCTTTGATTTGGTTTGGTCCATATTGTAAATGTGAGGTTGAATAGTCTATATTATTATTATTTCAAAGTTTACAGATTTGTCAAAGTTTACAGATTTGTTTATAGCTGCTGTTGATATCAGGAAAGCATCTCCATTCACAAATAAAAATAAATAAGTTTAGAGAAAATAAGAGTGAAGAAGAAGTGAGTTTTTCAAATACGATACTTTTAAAAAACTCTATCAAAATCTCTTATGACATATGCTGATTTGTGATTAATTTTCCTACTTTTTATTTAAATATTAAAGCTTAATTAACTAACTAAATTATAGTAAAATATTAGTATCATATAAATAAAAATCCCATTTGAGATACACATACACTACTATTGTAGATTTTCTGATATACATTTCACTATTTCTCCTTCAACATTATATTTTTTTTTAGGAAATACAATTTCACATCCAAAAATCTAAGGTAAGCATTTCGGGTTTTTTTCCCCCCAATTTGGTTTCATTTAGAGCCTATTTTGGTTTGATTTTGATTTATTAGAGTTTGGATCTGCTGTATTTGAGATTGAGAAGCAAGTAAAAGCTGGATTAATGTTACACTTGTTCAAGATAGATGGTATAGCCATATAGATGATGACATGCTAGTTTGAATATTATTGAAGTTATATTTTTCAGTTCGTTTCAGTTCAGTTATCTCGACTATAGTAAAGCTATGGCTAAACTCTTAACAAAAATTTCATCATTTATAAGTTCTTCAATTCAGTTTTATTTGGTTGGTTCCATCCGGTTCAGATACCAGTCGTCTTAATCTAATCAGTGATTTAGTATAATCACATAACCGGACACGCATATTCACCTTGGGCTTATATTGGGCTATAATGAATAAATCTGAGCCTTTGTTAGGCTTTATATCACAGGTTTGGGTTTGCTGTTAATTAGATTTAACCATGCGGGTCGGGCCATGATAACCCTAAGATTATGAGTTTTTTTTCTTTTTTTCTTTTTTTTCTCTTTTTTTTATAAAAGGAAAAACTAACCCGAATACAATACTCGTGGTATAGAGTGTTGCGATGGGAGCTCCGGTCGTCCAAAACGGCATGACCCGCTAGGCCGCTATTAGATTTATGCATTAATTCTATAGCCGCCGTTTAATAAAAAGGAGGTTCAGATCCTACGTGAGCCAGTGTATTTATGATAACATGTGGTTCGGCCGTACGTAACTGTTACCAATCTGAATTCTTTTGAGTTTGAGTAGCAGACCGAACCGAATTATATTCTGCACGATCAGTAAGGTGTCAACGATGAAATAGTGGGCCCAAAAAGGGTCGAATTTTCGCTAATTCCAATAATCAAATAAAATGTGTCTCTGTTAATGACAAAATTTGATAATTTTGTTTTTCTATAACTTGACCATTCACCGAGATTGCAAACCCGTGGATGGCGTGTTTCCAGCGGATGATATAATTTTGTCTGTGTACCGACAAAGCGGATGACATGTATGACGTGGAACATCCCAGTATTCTACAATTGATAACAACTAATCGCTGTTTAACACAAAGACTTATAAATATATTGAGCTCTTAAAAAATCTCATAAAGTAGGTGAGAAGTACTCATAATCAATGTTATTGGCTGATGGCACTTTAAAGTAAGTTGGAGAAAACAGGTTCACACTATCTACAAATGTGAATGGAAGCTCTCCAAAAGATAAAGCCGAGAAAGCCAAATTTCAATGGATGACTCATCAAGTCCCTTAGCTTACCACGTGTCATCCATCATCATCATCACTGATGTCACCAATCATGTTCTTCATGTTAGTTACTGCCATGATGCCATCGTCCTTACCTAATATTGCCGATTACTTCACCTCTACTCTGACTAGAAATAGCATTTTAATAAATACTTCTTAGATAGCAGCCGAATTTACCCAAAAAACCTTATCCTCCTCATCATGATCAATTTTTTTTTTTTAATTGTGATTACGAGCTACATAGGTTTAATTTTAAACTTTTAATTTTGGCAAAATTATCTCCAGCTTTGAACTAAATATTATAGTTCGGAAATAAAATAAATTGTAATCGCAATATGATTCAGAGAGTTTAATTAATTTTCCTGCGAAAACTTATTATCTAATACTTTTACCTTTATTAATTTTATTCAGATCATATATATATACACTGTCAAATGATACAAAGAGAGTAAACATAACTATACACTTTTTTGTTTGCACTCTGCCACTCTCTACTCTTTTTTTTTTAATCTTCTCCCTCCTATCTTAGGCAGTTGCACAAGCATTAGATAACAACAATCACGAAACGTTTTTCTTTGGTAGCAGACCGAAGTTCAAACTAACCACCACGTGGCCACGTCTCTATCAGTCGGTCGAGTTCACATTGACGTAGTCAGCTTGCTTCAAACACCTAAAATCTACAATCTTTTCGTTGCTGGCGTATAAGAAGTTATCTACGTATACAAAGATCAAACTGAAAGTGATCACGAGCACAACATCAGATTGGTTTTCTTTCAGCAGATAGATATCGACGGAACCGTTTTGTCTTCTTCCATAGGCTTCATCGTTGGTGATGAGGAAAGCCTGTGGACCAAAACATCCAACGCTTCCTTCATCCACCAATCTCTACAAGCCTCTCTTGCTTCGTCTACTTCCATCCACATTCTTTGACGAAGATGCTGTTCAGGCCAAAGATCAAGCTCTTCTGTCACAAGCATTGGGAACATTAATCCTTCGTAGAATGTTCCTCTGCTTTTGCTCAAGAAATCCCATTTTCCAAGTTGTATCTGCTCATATACCAACACACATACTTTTTGAACTTAGAAGATCAATCCAAGCAAAACAAGTCCCAAAACGGTATCATATGATCAGTTTCAAATTTTACCTCAACGTTTCCAATAACTCCAGCTTCTTCCAAAGACTCTCTTGAAGCAGCTTCTTCTACAGATTCATCAAGCTCCCAACCACCCTAACATTATTTCACATCAAGAGTAAATTAAATAGTTAATACTCAGAAGAGTAATTACTAAAAGTTAGGGTTTTTATTTGTTTTGGTTCTTGTTGGAGGTAAAAAGAAAAATTACTACCTTTGGGAACATTAGAGCATGACCCTTCTGTGATGAGATAACCAAAACTTCAAATTCGTCGCTAATTGTGCCGTCGCTCGAAATCTTGAGTCTATACGGAATACACCTACAATATTTTCACCCAATTTTCAAATTTCAGAGAGTTAAACCAAACAAAAGTCAACAAATCTGAGGTTGGTTAGATTTATATGTTTTCCGATCTATCTGCATACCCTACGACTTGACGGCGTCCCTTGTTGTATCTTTGGAATTGACGACCCGTGCGAGAAACCAGACACACCATTTTCTTTTTGTATTTTTAAAAACAGAGGGCTTGAAGAATCTGAAACTAAATGTTTGTATTGTATAAAAGAAGAGTATACCACGGTTTTCTTTGGACGGCTAAAACGGAAGATGAAACTGGACAAGAAAGAAGAACCCACGATGAATGTTTTGCCGGTTTGGAGATCGAAGTTACAAAAACTGTTTTTGAGTGTTACAATAAAAAGAGTGGATATGAATTATGAAGTTGTGATAGGTGAGTGAGAAAATATTGAGATGAGACAAAAAGCGTTGTCTCTTCCTCTTGTGGCTTCTCCTTTTTATAGACAAACGGCCGATTTTTTCTAACCCTTTTTTTTTGTCTTTTAACCTTTTTGTCTTTTAAGTTTTTTCTTTTGTTCCGTATTGTCTTTGTTCGAGTTGGTTTTTGTATTTTGCCTTGGCGGGGTAGACGTTTAAACTGTATAGTGTGTTTTGGTGTAATCATTAGAAAATAAAACCCTGCAGTGAAAATTTTGAATGGTAAATTACGTATATCATATAAATTAACTATCCATATATAGTACTTCAATGATCTTGTTTTTACATCAAATATCAAATTAATAGTATATGTTTTAGTGTAAACGTCGGTGATTGGTGGAAAAATGCATCCATTGTTTTCAAAATCGCTAGTTCAGTGTTCTATTTCTACGTAGTGACCCATGTATACGATGACCCTCGATCGAATTATGAAAACGATAATAATTGAAGAAAATGAGTACATGAATGTGAATGATATTAAAAAATTGTTGACGCCATATTGATAAGATGTGGAATTATCAATTGAAACGTAATTAGTATTGTAAATAATGGCGGGCCGTATCGTCACGTAGCTAGAGAGTAGTTCATAATAAACATTATAGTTAATTGTTGCCTTGACCAAAAAAAAAAAAAATGGTAACCGTTGCAAGAAATGAGAATTAATAATTAGTGTGGAGTCATCGCATACAAATTTCCCCCGTCGTTTCGTGGTTCCACTATAATCATGGTCATGTTGATCTGGTTTCAATTACCAATGCCCTATGATAAGTGAGAGTGTAAGACTATTTTAAAAAACCCTAGCAGATATATATAAGCAATTAATGTTGAATCTTGAAAACAAATAAACAATTAATGATAAATAAGTACGCAGTTGCATTCATGTGTGGGTCATTAATTGTACCTAGATGCATAGATGTTCAACGAGTTTTTTAGTCAAAATTAATTACCAAATGTGAAAATTGTAAACAAAGTAAGGTGTGGATTAGATACAACGAAACCTATTCGTTATCGTTGTTGATTTCCACTTTCCAGCCGCTCTTTTAAGAATTTTCATCCAAAACTTATTCACCATATCTCACATGTTTATATAACCAAGGTCTCGAGTGATAAGATTCTCTAAAGATACGACGACGACTCAGGGAAAATGTTCATATAATATATTATCATACGTTAAATTAATGCTAAATCCAATATTGTTTTAACATATCTGCATTAAAAACATGGTTTTAACTCGCACATTATATCTGGTCAAACATATTAAATAGGACGTGATGGCTCTTGATTTAGTGACACAAAATCATCTCTACAGTATTTTTTGTTTTCACACAAAATTTTACTATATGAATAATATGATATAATTGTTGAAAGAGAAAAACAGAATAGTACAATTTTTGCATGTAGTACGAAAACAAATATATGGTCACAACATGTTTAATTACTGTGAAATTTTAATATCCTTTATGTAATTGCATGTAGATTTCTAAATTCATTAAAATACCCAAATCAATAATAATAAACCTATATATTAAGTGATTTATTATTAATAATTTTAAGATAAAAACTCGTGAACCGTACTGAATATACTAATTTTTAATAATATCACAGTACCAATAATTTGTGTGTCGTCGCACCTACATGCCTCACGGTTCAACGAATTTAAGTTTTGTAGTATTATGTTTAGTCAGAAATCAGAAGTACCAAATGTGAAAATTGTGTAAAGGTAAGCATGCATACAAATTCTCATTATTGTTTTCCACTTTTTAGCCCACTCTTATAGGATTTTTCATCCGAAAACTATTCACCAGCCCACAAGTTTATATAAGTTTTCGAGTGGTAAAATCTTCTCCAGATACGCCAGCTCACGAAAAAATGATACATGATATTTTATTATATGTTAAAATGCTAAATCAACTATTATCTAACATTTTTACATATTAGTATATTAATATATGCACGAGTACATTGTAAAAAATCTTCAATTTAACTGCATAGAGCATGATTATTGGAGACTCTAAAGCAGGTTCTGATCAAAACTTTAATAATAAAAAAAAATATGAAGAGAGAGAAATAGATGAGCTCTAAAAAATAGGTTTTGTAACCCAATTTTTAGAATTCCAAAGACATTTGATATTTTGTGATTGGTTTAATATTTTTAATTTAATTAAATTATTAAAAAATATTAAAATAACAATATAAAATTTTAAAAACTCATAGATAATCATGTGCTTAGTGACATACTGGTTTAAAACTGCGACTTAATACTTTAATTTCACCCAAAAAAACATATATACCTATAAATTAGGACGTAGACACGAGCACACGAGGCTAGCTATATGACTGACTACGTGACTATATATGGGCAATGACATAACAATATGCTCCTCTGTATTTATTATTGTTTTGCTATGTACTGTATTAATTTAATTATTTTGTTAAAAATTCCCAATTATTATTATCCCGAAAGATCCTACTACTGAATTAAGAAATCTTAATACAGTACATATTTTTGTTTCGGAAATAAAACGAACTAATTTAAGGGCATATTAGTTGAGTGTTTGATCATCCTCCAACATTAATTGGAATTAAGTAGCAACTAGCAATCATAGGTAAAATGTAATAAGAAATGGTGAAGTGAGATTCAGTTCATGATTCGGCCGGAGAGGTTAGACGTGCTTAAACTAGCCCTGGGCATTCGGGTATCCATTCGGGTTTGGATCGGGTTTTTCGGATTTTCGGGTTTTCAGATTTAGTCTTATAGAACCCATTCGGGTTTTAGAAATTTTCGGGTCGGACATGGTTAATAATTTTTCGGGTTCAGATCTATTTTGTAATACCATACAAGACCCATTTAATATCCAAACTCAATTCGGATTCAGATAGTACCACTTCGGATCCGGATACCTATTTTAAAAATAATATGCTTTAACTAAAAACACATAAAATTAAACAATAAAACTAATAAAATCTTCTAAAATATTATAAATATGTGTCTGAACTCATCTATCTTAAACATAACAATAAAAATAAGTCATAAAACTGAATTTTCAAAATATTTGAAAGTAATCAAATTATACAAAACTATGTAAAAATGGTTATTGTCGGATTTTTCGGGATACTCGTGTTGGGATTTGTTCAGGTTTTAATCGGATTAAAACAGCCCTAACAACATCCTAACCCACGGATCGTGTTAATTGAATCATTGATGGATCTCGAACATACCTGGAGATTTGCAGCGGAAGGAGAACAGGTAATCGAGATAATCAAGCGCCTCAAGTGCTGCGCCTCTACAGAAGTCCACACACACACAAACTGGACGACGGGATGCTAGTACCGGAGCGAACGATTCGCCTTCGGGTTTTCTGAAACGTTTTCTCTGTTTTCTGTGAGTTTTTCAAGCTTCCAAGAGCTTCACTTGTGTGTTTAACTCGAGCAGCCCTATATCATATATATAGGCTGGAGTTGCCGACAGGTGTCGATCGACACCACCATTGGTGTCGATCGACACCCTCACAGAAAGTCAAACATCGAGAAGACGATGCCGACAGGTGTCGATCGACACCCACCATTAGTGTCGATCGACACCCTCATAGAAAAAACGATATCGACGTATATCTTATATACGTTGATCATAATCATTACTCTAATGATCAAAACCCAATTTATATTATCCAGTTTGCTTAGGGTGTGACCCTATAGGATCATATGATAATGGTAATGAGTTCATAACTCATAAGTTATAAGCGGCTTCTAGCAAAACATTATAACCGTCCAATATCATATGATTGTCTTATCTCGACATCACGACTCTACTAGAGTAAATACATGTCTGATTTCAGGACATTCCCTTCAATCTCCCACTTGTACTGGAATCAACTATTCCATAATCCCTTTGTCTCTATATCTCGATCTGGCATAAGGCAAGAACTCGTGTCATCCTTAATCAACCAAACCATGTTTATCGAACTCCGATTTATACTGATAAAAGACAAACGATTGACATTCAATCCGTTTGAGCGCGGCCACGCATTTCCAGTATCAAATCTTCGATAGGCCCAGAGATATTTATCTCCCGTTATATGGAGGGACAAATTCCATCTTGTTCCATCCCTGTTTCCTACACACTTCATAATATGCCAATCAATGCCTTTATAGCCACCAGTTACGGCTGACGTTTGACAAGGTCAAAGCATACCAATTCATATGTAAGAAAACATGATGAACTCAGGTCAAAGGACTATACTCTATAGTCGTAATGAGAAACTCTTATGACCTCATATAACAATCTTGTAGAGTTCTCATTAGCGGGTCATGTCCGATCATGTGTTCTCTAACACATATCTATGTGATTGACTTTAATACTCCTATTAATGACTCCATGAAACTTAGTCATCAGTCACCTCACATACTAGTCTCACGCGGTTATCAATGTCCAACTTTGATAACCTCGACTATGGACACTAATAATTTATGTCATCTATCACTTATAGAGTTTCATGATCAAATCACGTATTTGATGATCTATAAGAATGCCATAAATTACTTTTGGACAATTATTAATAACACCATTAAATAATACTGAAACAATTTCATTAAATAAAACATAACCAAATGTATGTTTACATGAATATCAAAACATAAATATGATAACTCCCACTAAAACAAGATTACTGCTTAAGGAATCTAATGCCTATAGCAGCTGCATGACTCTCATGCTTCGGTCGTGGGAGTGGCTTAGTCAACGGGTCAGCAACGTTCTCGTCTGTCGGAAACTGTGATCTTGACGTCACCTCTCTCAATGATATCACGAATCAGATGATATCTCCTCTCAATGGTTTGGATTTCTGATGTGATCTGGGCTCCTTAGCCTGAGCTATGGCTCCATTGTTGTCACAAAACAATGCCACAGGCTCAGAAATGCTAGGAATCACACCAAGCTCAGTAATGAACTTCCTAATCCAACAGCCTCCTTCGCCGCTTCAGAAGCAGCGATGTATTCAGCCTCGGTCGTTGAGTCCGCCACGGTGCTCTGCTTGGAACTCTTCCAACTAACTGCACCTCCATTCAGACAGAAGACGTAACCAGACTGAGATCGGAAATCGTCTCTATCTGTCTGAAAGCTGGCGTCCGTATAACCACTCACTACAAGCTCATCATTTCCTCCGTACACTAAGAACTTATCCTTGGTATTTCTCAATATTTCAGGATTGTCTTGACGGCAGTCCGTGACTCTCCCGGGATCTGATTGGTATCGACTCGTCATGCTTAAAGCACAAGCAACATCTGGACGAGTACAAAGCATGGCATACATAATAGATCCTACTGCAGAAGCAAAAGGAATCCTACTCATGCACTCTCTCGCTCAGCAGGTGTCGAAGGACACTGCTTCTTGCTGAGAGTAATGCCATGAGACATCGGAAGCAAGCCCTTCTTGGAATCATGCATGTTGAACCTGTGTAGAACCTTATCGATATAAGTGTCCTGACACAGTCCAATTAGCCTCTTTGATCTATCTCTATAGATCCTATTCCAAGAATATAGGCGCTTCACCCATGTCTTTTCATCGAGAACAACTTCCGAGCCAGTCCTTTACTGACTGAAGTAACGGAATATCATCTCCTATGAGAAGTATGTCGTCTACATACAATACGAGAAATGCAACTGCGCTCCCCCAGTCTTCTTGTAAACGCAAGGTTCCTCTTCGTTTCTGATGAAGTTAAACTTTTTAACTGCTTCATCAAAACGTAGGTTCCAACTCCGAGATGCTTGCTTCAATCCATAAATGGATTTATGAAGCTTGCATACTTTCCCAGCAGCATTAGGATCAATGAAACCCGGAGGTTGTGTCATGTACACATCCTCCTCCAGAATCCCGTTAAGGAAAGCTGTTTTCACATCCATTTGCCAAATCTCATAATCATAATGAGCGGCTGTTGCTAGGAGAATCCTAGCGACTGGGGAATAGGTTTCATCATAGTCAACACCTTGAACTTGTTTGAAACCTTTTGCCACCAACCTAGCTTTGTAAATCTGAACGTTTCCATCCACATCGATCTTCTTCTTGAAGACCCATTTACACTCAATGGCTTTTACCATCAGGTAAATCACCAAAGTCCATACTTGGTTTTGTGACATGGAAGCGATTTTGGATTCAGCGGCTTTAAACCCTTTTCGGAGTCAGGGCCCATCATTGCTTCTTCGAAAGTCGCAGGTTCGTCACTGTCAATCAAGAGATCATGACAATTAGTCACAAGAAATCCATATCTCTCGGGCTCTTGACGAATCCTTTCGGATCTGCGAACTTCTGCATCACAGGTTCGGACTCTACAACTCTTTGTAGATCCAGTCGCTGCTCTTCCTCGACAGGTTGAGCAGGCTCCTGTGATTCTCGAACTTCTTCGAGTTGTACTTTACTCCCACTGTTCTTCTTGGAAAGAAATTCTCTCTCAAGAAAAACACAGTTCTTAGCAACAAACACTTTGTTCTCAGAACGGTTGTAAAAGTAGTAAGCCTTGGTTTCCTTAGGATAACCAACGAAGTAGCACTTATCAGATTTGGGTTCAAGCTTTATCAATATCAACCGCTTGACATAAGCTTCACAACCCCAAATTTTAAGAAAAGACAATCTTGGAACTTTTCCAGTCCACATCTCATATGGCGTCTTCTCGACTGATTTTGATGGAACTCTGTTTAGCGTAAACGCAGACGTTTCTAGAGCGTATCCCCAAAAGGATAATGGAAGATCTACTTGACTCATCATCGATCGAACCATATCTAATAAAGTCCGATTCCTCCTTTCAGACACACCATTCCACTGAGTGTTCCAGGAGGAGTGAGTTGTGAAACATTCCACAGTACTCAGATGATCACTGAACTCTTGGCTTAAGTACTCACCTCCACGATCTGATCGAAGAGCTTTGATACTTTTGCCAAGTTGGTTCTGTACTTCATTTGGAACTCCTTGAACTTTTCAAAGGATTCCGATTTATGTCTCATTAAATAGACATAACCAATTCTACTGAAGTCATCAGTAACGTGATGAAGTACTGAAAGTTTCCTCTAGCACTAACACTCATTGGACCACATACATCGGTATGTATTAGTCCCAATAGGTCACCGGCCCTTTCATTAAATTTGTTGAAAGGGGCCTTTGTCATTTTGCCCAATAAGCAGGATTCACACTTCTCAAATGATTCAAAATCAAATGAGTCCAAAAGTCCATCATTATGAAGCTTTTGAATCCTTTTCTCATTGATGTGGCCCAAACGACAATGCCAGAGAAACGTACGGTTCGAGTCATTGGTTCTTAACCGTTTAGTACTTATGTTATAGACAGGCAAAGATTGGTTAAGAATATAAGTCCATTCTCTAATGGAGCGCTACCATAAAACATTTCATTACGATCAAAAGAACAACACTTGTTTTTAATCGAAAAATGAAAGTCTTCTAAATCCAAAACAGGAATAGAAATGATGTTTCTGCTTATAGCAGGTACATAGTAGCAATTATTCAATTCTAAAACCAAGCCTGACGGCAAAGACAAATGATAAGTTCCTACGGCCAATGCAGCAACTCTTGCTCCATTCCCAACGCGTAGGTCCACTTGTCCCTTCTCCAGCGTTCTACTGTTGCTTAGACCCTGCATATTTGTACAAATATGAGCGCCACAGCCGGTATCTAATACCAAGACTTAGAACCTGAAGTAGTAACATTTACTTCTATAACATAGATACCTGAAGAAGTCGTCTCATACGTCTTCTTCGAGTTCTTTAGATCTCCAAGATACTCTTTGCAATTTCTCTTCCAATGCCCAGACTTATTGCAGTAATGGCATTTATCAGCATCAGTAGGGCCGCGTTTGGGTTTGGAAGAAGCCTCAGGCTTATCCTGATTCTCAATCTGGAATGCCTTAGCTTTTCCTTTACCCTTAGCATGTTTCTTAAACTTTTTACCCCCTTGCACCAAAAGTACATTAGGGGTGCCCTTTTTGATGTTTGGCTCAGCTGTCTTGAGCATGCCATGCAGTTCCGTCAAAGTCTTTGTCATGTTGTTCATGTTATAGTTCATGATAAACTGATCAAAGCTTGACGGCAACGACTGCAAAATGATGTCCGTAGCCAACTCTTGGCTAAGGGGACAATCCAGTTTTGCCAAGTTATCAATATAACCCATCATCTTAATGACATGTGGGCTAACTGGACCATCCTTTGGTAGCCTGCACTCAATGAGAGACTTAACCGTCTGGTATCTCTCAGTTCGTGCTTGCTCCTGAAACATCCCTTTCAGGCTAGTGATCATCTCAACAGGTGACGCCACGTTCTCGTATTGCTTCTGCAAGTCCGAGTTCATGGTAGCCAGCATGAGACACCTCACATCGACCTCATCATTGGAAGCTTCTCTCCCAAGCATTCCTTTCAGCGTGTCCGGCATTGGATTTCGGTTTCTCAGGGAGAACCTTCTCAAGGACATATTCCTTTTTCTCCTGCTTGAGAACAATTCTCAAGTTCCGATACCATTCAAGGAAGTTCGATCCATTTAGCTTGTCCTTCTCAAGGACGGATCGAAGCGAGAATGTGTTTCTGTGAGGGGAGCTAGCCATAGCTGAAAAAACACAAAAATGAGAGTTTAGTTTCGATGTTCAAGAATGAGAATCTTAACAATTAAGAAACTCACATTATATTCAAAACAATTTTCCTCAATTGAATATAATGATCCAAGATCCATATTTCACAAAAAATTTGAGTGAGCTTTGGCCCATCGCTCAAACTTTTAGTTATTTAGGTAAGCAACACTTTGCTAATTATATCATATATAATTCTTGTCTCGGATTAATATCTTATATCAAATCCGATCCTATATCTCTGAGCCCAAAACTATTTTGATAGCCCAGTTAAGCAAACCAATCTTTTAAGTCCGTAGTAACGATTACAACCTGCCTCACTCATGTAATTGCGGACACCCTGCTTTGGCAGACCCATCATACAATGAAACGAGCCTTGACAGTTGACAAGATTGGGAAGATATTAAAAGCTTAATATTTTGAGGAACTGAACCTTAAATCTAGTTTATATCAATTATATATCCTAGATATTTCAACTTGTTTTAAACCTTTGAAATTCTTAAGTTAAACAAGCTAGGAACGCAAATTCTGATGTGGTGTCGATCGACACCAGATCTGTGTCGATCGACACAACTAGTTTGTGTTGACCGACAGATTCCGATCCGGTTCAATCGCGATAAACCTTTTAACCGACTAAACCGATCGAATCAATTTGCAAATAACCGACCGGTGTCGATCGACACTACATTAGTGTCGGTCGACACCAACCAAATCGGTTCAATGAACGATAACCGTTTTACCGCTTGAACCGATCGCGATTTCCCGGTTCAATCCAATTGAACCAAACGCGATGAACCGATTGGTGTCGATCGACACTACTTTAGTGTCGGTCGACACCAGTGGTTTGAGGAAACACGATCTTCGATCGTGACCTAAAAGTTCACGCGAAAACCCGATCGGTGTCGATCGACATACACATGGTGTCGATCGACACCCGTTTCGCACAAGCCCTGGATTTAACGATTTATGCAACAAAAACAGTTTTTGAACATAATAATCTAGCAAGCAATCCTATATATATCATATATATCTCGATTTGAATTCAACCAATTCAATTATAAGCTCCAGATTCAATAAAACAAACCGCTCTGATACCACTGTTGGGATTTGTTCAGGTTTTAATCGGATTAAAACAGCCCTAACAACATCCTAACCCACGGATCGTGTTAATTGAATCATTGATGGATCTCGAACATACCTGGAGATTTGCAGCGGAAGGAGAACAGGTAATCGAGATAATCAAGCGCCTCAAGTGCTGCGCCTCTACAGAAGTCCACACGCACACAAACTGGACGACGGGATGCTAGTACCGGAGCGAACGATTCGCCTTCGGGTTTTCTGAAACGTTTTCTCTGTTTTCTGTGAGTTTTTCAAGCTTCCAAGAGCTTCACTTGTGTGTTTAACTCGAGCAGCCCTCATATCATATATATAGGCTGGAGTTGCCGACAGGTGTCGATCGACACCCACCATTGGTGTCGATCGACACCCTCACAGAAAGTCAAACATCGAGAAGACGATGCCGACAGGTGTCGATCGACACCCACCATTAGTGTCGATCGACACCCTCATAGAAAAAACGATATCGACGTATATCTTATATACGTTGATCATAATCATTACTCTAATGATCAAAACCCAATTTATATTATCCAGTTTGCTTAGGTGTGTGACCCTATAGGATCATATGATAATGGTAATGAGTTCATAACTCATAAGTTATAAGCGGCTTCTAGCAAAACATTATAACCGTCCAATATCATATGATTGTCTTATCTCGACATCACGACTCTACTAGAGTAAATACATGTCTGATTTCAGGACATTCCCTTCAATTCGTTCGGGTTTCGGTTCGGTTTGGGTATTACCCATAACCCAAAATACCTAGTTCTAAGTCCCATTTGGTAATATTTTAAAATCGGGTTCGGATCGGGTTCGGATATTTTAAATCGGATTCGAGTTTGGGTTCGGATTTCTGTTAAAAATGCCCAGGCCTAGCTTAAACCATGTGCACTGATGGACTGTCCCTATACCAGTGACCAGTGTGGGGGCAAATTAAATGGTTGGATCAACCAAACATTTATTTCTTTAAAAATAAGAAAACATTTATTTTAAAACTATATAACAACAATTATTACTACATTGTTATAAACGATCGGTTGGGGTTGTTAATGCATACGGTTATTAAATAGTGAATTACATGTGCTACACTACATTAGAGCGTGTTTGATATACAAGATTTTCAACTATCTTTCTGATCAGGATACTCTCAGTTATGATAGAATGACTTGTGGAAGTAAGTAAACCTCTGCAAGAAAATAATCGTGAGAATACTTGGAAAAAACCAAGTGGTTGTGGTCTAATGGTTCCTATTTGAGGAGGAGTTGCCCTGTTGGTTTAGGCCAGAAATCAATTCCTCTCAAATGCGAAATTGCTAGATATTTTCCCATTCGGCCACACGAATATGGATCTTTGCTTACGATCTATTTGAAAAACTGGAAAGAGCATTTATTTGTGGATATTCCTTCCCCTAAGGGGATTAGTCTCGGTTTAGGCCGGGAATTCCTCCTGAGTTATAAAAAAAAATATACTTGTAACACTAATGTGGTTGAACCATCACGCCTTCAAAGAGAATAGTCAATATGCTGCTACTTCATTGCTCAAAGATAATGGGCCTCAGTTTTCTTTCAATCTGGGTCAGTCAGAAATCAAGCTTCTTACTGAGCGTAGCTTTTATGTAAATTTTTTATTTTAAGTGAAAATTGTGGAATATTGATTTCACTCGAGACGTACCAAATTTTTTTTCTTTTTGTCGGCAAGCATTTCATTGATTAAAATTAGGCCCAATAAGCCGTTACAAAGGGTTTGAACTACAACATCAAAACATCAGAATAATAAAAAAGCCCAGACCAAGTTAACCCAATGTAATGATATTGAAAGGTAAAAGCTGATGCCACATGTACACACGTGATGATGCCGGAGAATCTACCGTCGGCTTCGAAAAATCTAACGAAGACTCGCCGCTGGAAAGAAGATCAAACCCAAGAGACTTTTTCTGCAAGCAAGCCGGAACAAGATCGATCTTCATCTTCAACCACCCTGAAGAAATCAAAGAAGTTGCACACAACCCTTTAACCAATTTAGCCCTTCTTCCAAAAGAAAGATCCGCCTGAAAAACGCAATCAAGGCGATTAACGGAGAAGAAACCTTCAGTAAGCAAGAAGTGGGAAGGGAACGAAATTAAAACGAGAAGAAATCGAATCCTGTGTCCCGGAATGAAAAGAGGATCCAACAGAAAGAGAAAAGCCTGAACCGAAAGAAGTCCAATTCAGATGAAAAAAACGGACAAAGCCGAAGATACAGTCCGAAGATCGAAAGCCGAGAACTGGACAAAGCCGGGGTAAACTACCATATTTACAACAAAAAACAGAACCTCGGTGTTATCGACTGCCGGAAACCACAAAAGCTCGAAGAAAGAAGAAGGAAACTCTAGATTGTGAGAGAGAGTGTGAACAATGAAAAGAGAGAGAACCGTACCAATTAGAAATTGGAAATTGGTTATTTCTTAGTTATCTTTGCTGCAACCAATAAAACCTCCCAAGTAAAGATAGATCAAAAGAAAACTAAAAAATAATATAATTTTTACTCCAAAAATGATGGATACGTCTATGCATTTGTATCTACGCATGCATACAAATTATTTCAAATCGACTTCAAATGTTTACGTCATCCTAAATAATAGTACTTTTCTAATAATTTCATAGGTACCGAATTTAGGAAATCTAAAACTTGACCTTGATTTAATTTTTTTGTGTGGAAATGTTTCGTTTTAAAGTATTGTACTTCTGTCGTTTAAAAAGAAATTAACCCGACCCGGGAAACAACAAAGTTCGACCCGAAAACTAGCCGGGAAAAGGAAAGGCGAGCTTGTTTTCCCGAGAAACCCTCCGTACTTATTCTAAACCCTCTGTTACCGTGGGCTTTGTTCGCAGTCACCTTTTTCCCCTTCTCCCCTCTTCTCTTCTCCAATCGGATTTTTCGCTCCGAAATTTGAACAAAAAGTTCGAACCTTTCTCTCCTTCCCGCTCTCTTGGTTCTTCGCGAGGGAGCCAAAATCGATCTAGGGTTTTGGTTTTCTCGCTCCCAAGTTCCCACTAGGGTTCTCTGGTTCAAAACCCGATTTCGTCCAGTGTTGTTTCTTGTTCCAATAGGATGTCGCAAGACGAGGAGATTGTGATGCGTGATGTGACGAACGCGGGACTCTGCGTTGGTGACCGCATTGGCCGAGAAGCCGCGTCGCAGCTCGATCTAGAAGAAGCTCTAGAAGCTTCCAGATACGCCAGTCATCCATACTCGACTCATCCCAGAGAGGTTAGCTTCAGGAACGGCTGGAGTCTCTGATATATGGTTTAATTGAAGCAATTAGCTCGTTTTCTCTCGGTTCTCGAATTCAAGGGGAAAATGTAGTTGAAATCGACCAACTACACGATTGGGATATATCGTTAGGGTTTCTCCCTTTTTTCTTTCTTTCACGCTGATAGAACCTCTGAGCATTGATATATATGTGTTTTACTTTGCAGTGGCCACCATTGATCGAGGTGGGTGACACTTGGGAATTGCCTTCTGTACTTATTGAGAGGTACAATACAGCCGGCGGTGAAGGGACGGCCTTGTGTGGAATTTTTCCAGAGATTCGACGGGCTTGGGCATCCGTCGACAATTCTCTGTTTCTGTGGCGTTTCGACAAAAGGTAAATTTGTCTTTTTTCCTTTTAGTAACAGGGGGAATTTCTAGAGCTGGAGATGCCTCGTTTACATAGTTGTTGCTTTGTTTCTGATGAAACGTATGCCAATTAGGGATGGGCAGTGTCCTGAGTATAGCGGGGAAGAGCAGGCTATTTGTGCCGTTGGTTTAGCCAAATGTAGACCCGGAGTTTTTGTTGAAGCTATTCAATATCTTTTGGTGCTGGCAACTCCTGTTGAGGTGACACAATTTTTTTTATTTCAAAGGCGCAATCTGATCACAACTTTCCTTAGTTTTGTATAATTTGCTGAGAAAAAACTCTACTTCTCATCAGCTGGTTCTTGTTGGAGTTTGCTGCACCGAAGGACCTGATGGTAGAGATCCTTATGCTGAAATTTCAGTACAGCCTCTGCCTGACTATACAATATCATCTGATGGAGTGGCAATGACATGCGTTACATGTACCAATAAAGGGCGCATTTTCATGGCTGGACGTGATGGTCACATATATGAGCTTCTATATACAACTGGCTCTGGCTGGCATAAACGTTGTCGTAAAGTGTGCCTTACTGCAGGTGTTGGTAGTATGATCTCGAGGTACACATATTCTCTTTGTGTTTTTTCCCTTTTTTTCTGCTCACTCTGATATTGGATACTGGAATCTGGGAAAAAAGCAAGCTTCTAGCAATCCATTTGGTTTCTCTAACTCGTTGTGCTATATGTTCGGTTTTTAAATCATTTAACCTCAATTCTGTTAATGTTAGGTGGGTTGTGCCAAATGTATTCAAGTTTGGAGCGGTAGATCCTGTTGTAGAGATGGTTGTTGATAACGAAAGGCAGATTTTATATGCCCGCACTGAAGAGATGAAACTTCAAGCATATGTGTTTGGGCCAAATGGGGAAGGCCCTCTCAAGATGGCTGCAGAAGAAAGGAATCTGTTAAACCAGAAGGATGTGAGCCAAGGAAATCGACAGTCGACAGCGGCAGGTCGATCTAACAAGCCAACCATAGTCAGCATTTCACCCTTATCCATGCTGGAATCCAAGTGGTTGCACCTTGTTGCTTCCTTATCAGATGGTAGGAGGATGTATCTCTCCACCTCGTCAAGTGGAAGCAGTTTCAGTGGGTTCAGCAACCACCGCCAAGCTCCAAACTGTTTAAAAGTCGTTTCGACCAGGCCATATCCTCCATTGGGGGCCGGTGTTGGGCTTGGTTTTGGAGCTGCATCTCTTGCTGGTAGAACTCAGAATGAGGATCTCTCCATGAAGGTTGAGACAGCATATTATTCTGTTGGAACCCTTGTCCTGTCAGATTCATCGCCACCTGCCATGTCTTCTCTCCTGGTTGTTAGCAGAGATTCAAGCGTGCACTCTCAGGTTGGCGGCAGTTCAGGGTCAAGTTCAAGGAGTTCTCGGGCGTTAAGGGAAGTTGTCTCCTCTCTACCAATTGAAGGCCGTATGCTTTTTGTAGCAGATGTGCTCCCCTCTCCGGAGACTGCTGCTACTGTTCAATCATTATACTCTGAACTTGAATACTGTGGACTCGAAGTCTCGGGAGAGTCTTATGAAAAGGCTTGTGGAAAACTCTGGGCCAGAGGTGATCTTTCGACCCAGCACATTTTGCCAAGGAGAAAGATTGTCATCTTTACCACCATGGGTATGATGGAACTGGTCTTCAATAGGCCTGTTGATATCTTGAGAAGACTTTTAGAATCCAACTCTCCAAGGTCTCTTCTGGAAGATTTTTTCACCCGCTTTGGAGCAGGCGAAGCAGCTGCAATGTGCTTGATGTTGGCTGCCCGGATAATAAATTTTGAAGATTTAATTAGTAACATTGTTGCCGATAAAGCAGCTGAGGCTTTTGAGGACCCGAGAATTGTAGGAATGCCACAATTTGATGGCAGTAGTGGATTGTCAAACACTAGAACAGCAACTGGAGGTTTCAGCATGGGCCAAGTTGTTCAAGAAGCCGAGCCCATTTTCTCAGGTGCTCACGAAGGGCTCTGCCTTTGTACGTCAAGATTACTTTTTCCCATATGGGAACTTTCTGTGATGTCTAAAAAACCCAGTTCTGATACGTCTGCGGATGGACTGGTGATTTGTCGACTTTCTACCAGTGCTATGCATGTGCTGGAAAGCAAGATTCGATCGTTGGAGAAATTCTTAAGATCTAGAAGGAACCAGAGAAGGGGGCTTTATGGATATGTTGCTGGGTTAGGAGGTGTAACTGGCTCTATTTTGTATGGTACTGGTTCAGAGTTCGGAGCTACCGAAAGGAACATGGTTAGGAACTTGCTTGGAGCATATTCCAATGGAGGTGAGTCGGCAAATAAAAGACAACGGTTGCCATATAGTCCTGCTGAATTGGCTGCCACGGAGGTAAGATCTGTTGAATTCTTATAAATCTACTGGTCTTCCTCTTCAGTTGGTCCGTTTAGCAAGTCTTTAATTACTCTTCGCTCTTGCAGGTGAGGGCGATGGAGTGTATTAGGCAGTTGCTTCTCAGATCTGCAGAAGCGCTTTTCCTACTTCAACTTCTTTCTCAGCATCATGTTGCTAAATTAGTTCAGGGGCTTGACGCAAACTTAAAGCAAGCTTTGGTTCAGTTGACATTCCATCAGTTAGTTTGTTCTGATGAGGGTGACCAAATTGCAACAAGGCTCATATCTGCCGTGATGGAGGTACCACTCTTTGAAATCTAAACTAGCCTTAGTGTCCTCTTCCTAATTGTTTTGATTGTCTTACTTAAATTTGCTACTTTTTTGCCCCAGTATTATACTGGCTCAGATGGCAGGGGAACAGTTGACGATATTAGTGGGCGACTACGAGAAGGTTGCCCAAGTTACTTCAAGGAGTCGGATTACAAATTCTTCTTAGCTGTTGAGCGTCTTGAAAGAGCTACTTTAGCTGTAGATGCTGAGGAGAAAGAGAATGTTGCTAGAGAGGCGTTCAGTTTCTTGAGTAAAGTCCCCGGATCTGCAGATCTCAGAACTGTCTGCAAACGTTTTGAGGAATTGAGGTTAGTTTTTCATTCAAATAGTCTACACACTTGGTTGGTTGTAGTTTATGATTGTTGTTCGAGAAACCGTAGTTTTCTTTTCCTTGTTATATTTGCGTTTAAAGCTTTTTATCCTTGGCGGCAGTCAAAGGAAAGTTGAATCCTTTATACCCTTCTGAAAGGAATTCCAAAGATTGTTCCAAAAGTGCTTTCTCAGTTACAGTAAAGATAGCTTATCCAAATTTTTTATTTTTATATTTATAGATAGACAAAAAAAGGATAAATCTACATTCACACAGCTTAATGCAGATACACGATGCATATTTTGTTGCCCTTTCTTTTAAGATTTCATTTATTTGGTATAAACCCGGAATAATTTTCTACAGGTTCTATGAAGCTGTTGTTTGCTTGCCTTTGCAGAAGGCCCAAGCCCTTGATCCTGATGGCGATGCTTTCAACGACCAAATCGATGCTTCCATTAGAGAGCATGCTCTTGCTCAGCGGAAACAATGCTATGAAATTATTGCCAATGCCTTGCGATCTCTAGCTAGTTCTATGCTAGACGAGTCTTCACGTCGACAATATATATGCCAGATCGTTCATCTTGGTGTGCAATCAACTGACAGAGCATTCCGGGAGTACCTATACACGGCCATGATAGAACTGGGTCTTGAAAACGAGCTCCTGGAGTACGGAGGTCCAGATTTGGTACCTTTTCTACAGAATGCTGGCAGTCATTCTGCATCAGAGGTATTCTATTTATATGCTAGCCCTTTAAATTATTTCCAATGTTATGGTGTCATCATTTCTATTAATGAGGCATAGCGTTAAATGCGCAAATATTATCTACCTGTTACACTGAAAACCAACATAGCTGAAAACTAGCAGCCTCAGTATGCCACCAACTGCAAAACGAAATCAAATCAGGTTTAGTGCTAGACACTGCAACTGTTTTCGAGGAGTTATTCATTTGTCTCTTTATGCCACAGGTGGGGGCTGTTTCTTCTCCGCTGGGTCACTCAGGGACACATATTTCATCAAATCAAGCAAAATACTTTGATCTACTTGCGAAATACTATGTGTCGAAGAGACAGCATGTGCTTGCTGCTCATGTATTTCTAAGGCTTGCAGAAAGACGCGCAATTTCTTCAGGGGACAGTCCTACTCTTGAACAAAGGTAAGCAATATGCCTTGGAATTTGATTAAGTCACACATTACCTTGATTCTTTTACTCCCCCTTCCTTTTCCATCTCTAATGGGTTGCTGCCTTCTGAATTTAGGCGACAATACCTTAGCCACGCAGTTTTACAGGCCAAGAATGCGAGTAATAGTGATAATTTAGTAGGTTCTGCTCAAGGTGCTTCTGACAGTGGGTTTCTTGATCTGCTCGAAGGAAAACTTGCAGTTCTTCAGTTCCAAATAAAGATTAGAGACAAACTTGAAGCTATTGCTTCCAATTTCGAATCCTCGGTTGCGATGCAGGATTCTGACCAGAATGAGCCAGTTCTTGATGGTGGTTCTAGTGATGATTCCAGCTTAGCAAATGCAGCAAATGAAAAGGCCATGGAGCTCTCCGTGGAACTTAAAAGCATAACGCAGTTGTATAATGAATATGCTGTCCCATTTGAGCTCTGGGAGGTAAATCTAAAATTCATACACTATCATATATATTCTCGTTTTTCAATGTAGTTTAGGACCATGTTTTTGGTTAACTTGGTTGTCTAGAACTAACTGTAGGAACAAGGGAAGCCTCTATTTCTCCATATCTATAAGACTATACTTAGCTGATATTCTGTAAATTCGTGGATTCTATAGTTAAGATGGAAATCATAAGATCAAACTGTTGAGTTGGAAAGAGTCATTGCTAGTATCTTCGACTCTCTGTGAATGGGCTCTCTGTATTGATTGTTTGCGTCTCTGGCCTCACTCATATGCAGATCTGTCTGGAAATGCTCTACTTTGCCAACTACTCTGGCGATGCTGATTCAAGCATAATAAGAGAAACATGGGCTAGACTCATGGAGCAAGCTCTTTCACAAGGCGGGATAGCTGAAGCCTGTTCAGTTCTCAAGAGGGTCGGATCTCATGTATATCCTGGCGATGGGGTTGTGCTTCCGCTCGATGTTTTGTGCCTCCACCTTGAGAAAGCTGCACTTGTAAGCTCTTCTCTACTCGTCATTTTGTTGGTTCTTTGCATCAGGTTAAACATGGATTTGAATACGAATTGTGGGGTTTGTTGCAGGAGAGATCAGAGAGGAATGAAATTGTTGGGGATGAAGACATAGCTCGAGCTCTACTAGCGGCCTGCAAAGGCGCAGCTGAGCCCGTGCTTAACGCTTATGACCGTTTATTATCCAATGTAGCCATTGTACCGTCTCCGAATCTAAGAATCCGTCTCCTTGGTTCGGTTCTGGTGGTGCTCCTTGAATGGGCAATGTCTGTACTGTCAGACAGAATGGGATCGACTCCAACCAAATCTTCTCTGATACTAAGTGGCTCGTTTGCGCACGAGAACAAAGCTCTTGTTAACCAAGGGGTCCGTGATAAGATCGCAAGCGCCGCAAACAGGCAAGTTTCTCTGTCTGTCATCTTAAGTAGGTCTAGGCATGCGGTTTTGGGAAAATAATGATTGAACTAAAACCGAATTATAATTCATGTAATCACACTAGTCAAAATGTTTTCTCAATTTTTTTTTTTTTTGGATAACGGACAGGTACATGACGGAGGTAAGGAGACTGACTCTGCCACCGACGAAGACGGATAGTGTATACGCAGGTTTCAAAAAACTTGACGAGTCTCTCTTAAGTCCATTCTCCTTCTGATCCATCATATTCTTCTTTTCTTTTTCTTTTTTTTATCTGCATCCAATTTCTTCACTTTATAGGGTTTTTAGCAGCTTTCTTGTAGCTTTAAATCACTCTTCGGGGGGGTATTTCCCCCTCTTTAGTCGTCAGAGAGAATCAAAATATGAGAAGATAACAAATTTTATTCTGTAGTTCCTCTTCAAGTGGAGGCCTTGTGTGTCATTTTTATATGTATTCTGTAATTTCTTTAACGCGGGTCGTTGTTGGTTATTAATTGTTATATTCAAACCAAGTTGATATTTGAGAGAGAGAAAAAAAAAAAAAACAATGAAATTTTGTAACTGGCATACTATTCAAGTATTTAGTAAGCATATTGTATTGTATGTATCAGCAGCTCTTTCCAGGACTTGTTAAATGAAAGTGAATTTTCCGTGCAATTTGTCGACTTTGACCATTCGTGCTCTCGACGTTGGATTCCAATCCACATTTTCATATAAACAAAGTCGAATTTTTGGCAGCTTTTTCTCTCCCCTTTTCTGTCGATCATTATCCTCCCCTCGAGGACAACAACATTAACAATAAAGAAAACAAAATTAGCATCTAATTAACAGGTAGAGGTAGGCTAGATTAGTGTATTTTACGTCAAAATTTTAGATGTTAAATTCAAGAGTATGTATTCTTTTGTCGTTTATAGATGTACACTGTTGGAAGTTTATGTGCTGCAGAAAAAAATTGTCTCTTGTGTGATATCATGTGTGCTACAGTTCAAGTTGTCTATTGGCGAATGGTCAGAGTTTGAAACCGTAAATTGTTATTGAAGTCTTTTAATGAATATCATGATGACTAATAGGTGGTAAACAATCATTTTAAGGAAACATATCTCAATGAAATGTCTTTGGGCGAATAATGCGATAATGGAACTAAGATAAATGTAAATGACCAGCTCAAAATTTGAGATTAGTATGTTTGATGACATGTCAGTTGAGAGATTCTTGTCTCCTCCTGCATTGATTTCCTCTTTTATATATAGTTGTAACTAAAAAATGACTCATAGCGCAAAACTAATTTATTAGACTACAATTCATTATTTGAAGGTAAATTTAAATGTTTAAGGTGTTCAATTATCTCGCTGAGTCCCGTGAAGTCTGTGGATTAGCGAGACAAAAGAAGAACATTTACGCATGCTCCAACATTAATCTCAACCTTGATATAAAAATATGATTAGGAGTTAAGTCACTATAGAATCATGAGACATGGTCTCTAGTGATTTGTAACGTTTGTCGTACATGTTTGGACAGCATGGGGATGGTCCCTAATAATCTGACAACACATACATATAAATTCAGATGGTCCCTATATAATCCTTCAATATGATTCACCATATTTATACGGACACCAGTCTTATGAGTTATCTTGTTTGATAAGCAGCTATGAGAAGATACATTTGATTTAACGTTGCTAATTCATGACCATTTTTTAAAAAATATAACACTAGTACCTTTTCAGCCAAATTTTCTCCTGAGTCCTGATCATGCAAAAGTTATGAGTATATAATATAATAGTAAAACGGAAAAGTAAAACGGAAAAGAAAAAAAAGAAACTATTTCCCGCTAAACAAACAGAAGGTAATATATATATATATATATCCGTAACGCTCTAAAACAAAGACGAAGGCGCCATTAAACACTGGTACAGTTGATTAAACGTAATTAACAGCGACGCTAATTATCTCTATGTCGTTGTCAACCATAGCCTTAAACCTCATTTAAATCTCTCTCTCTAGCTTTCACTCTACAAAACTAAGAAACCAAAAGTGTTGCGGTTTTTAAAACCCTAGCATTTTTGACGAGTTAGTCGCCTCTGCTCTGCGCCGATCTTCGTGATTATTTTGTCTAGCATTTGGTTAAATTTGGAATTGTGGTGAGGAGTGAGAATTTTAGATCGGAGAAAATGGAGGAAAGGGGATTTATGTCACCTTCATTGGCCGTATCGGCGTCTTATCGGGAAGGGGGAAGCAATGGCTTGCCGCGACGGAGGCCAATGAGGCAGAATTTCGACGCGGATAACGAGTTCATAACCTTACTCCATGGCTCGGATCCCGTAAGAATTGAGTTAAATCGGCTGGAGAACGAACTCAGAGGTACGAGATTAGCTTTCTAGTACTTTGTGTTTCGGCAACGTGCATGCTTGTCATTCTTGTTATAAAGGATTGACTTGGTTGTGCAGACAAGGATAGAGAATTATCTGAAGCCCAAGGAGAGATCAAAGCGCTGAAGTTGTCTGAACGGCAAAGAGAGAAGGCTGTTGAAGAGGTTATTTCCTTTACTTAAAAGCTCAAAAGCTTCCATATATATATTTTTTTTTTCTTTTCTTGTTTTGAATAATATCTACTTTATTTCCTATTGAACTTGAGTGGCATTATGATTCATTTATTTTATAGAAGATGGACTAGTCATCTCATCTGTATCGCTTATATGTGATCTTACTTCAGTTTGGTTTGGCTAGTGCACAACCATCACATAGAGCTTAGAAGATATGAAGACAAGAATTCATTTGGTTCTTACAATTGTGTCTGTATACTGACCTCTCTACTGTCTAATTTGAGTGTTGAAGCTCACCGAAGAGCTGGGAAAGATGTCGGCAAAACTCAAACTGATTGAAAACCTTCTCGAGAGTAAAGTATGTTTGTAATGTCTCTTTTTTTTCATTTGGTTATTTTTTTCTCTTGATTCTATGCCTAATCGTTTGTTGCCACAGAACCTTGAGATCAAGAAAATAAATGAAGAAAAGAAGGCTTCCATGGCAGCTCAGTTTGCAGCAGAAGCCTCTCTTCGCAGGGTTCATGCTGCTCAAAAGGATGATGACATGCCTCCAATTGAAGCTATTCTTGCCCCTTTAGAGGCTGAACTGAAGCTCGCAAGACAAGAAGTATATTTCCTTTCATAAATATCTTTTTATAGCTTGATTCTACAATATCTGAGAAATGTTAGCAGCATTCTCATTTGATTTTGTATTATTTGATTGGTAGATTGCTAAACTTCAAGACGACAACAGATCACTGGACCGCCTTACCAAATCCAAGGAAGCAGCTTTGCTTGACGCTGAAAGGACAGTCCAATCTGCATTGGCTAAAGCTTCAATGGTTGATGATCTACAGAACAAGAACCAAGAATTGATGAAACAAATAGAAATTTGTCAGGTATGCCTATCATTTCTTTTACTCATTGGCACACCAAATCAGAGATCTGTTCCCTTGCTTACTAGGTGGTGGTCTTATTTCTTGGTACTTTGGCTAAACTAGGAAGAGAATAAAATTATAGACAAGATGCACAGACAGAAGGTTGTAGAAGTTGAGAAGCTTATGCAGAGTGTGCGGGAGTTAGAAGAAGCTGTTCTCGCTGGTGGTGCAGCCGCAAATGCAGTTAGAGACTACCAGAGGAAGTTTCAAGAAATGAATGTAATAACTCGTACGCTTCTATAGTGCCACAGTAACTGTTTTTCTTCTTATTTTGGTCTCGTAATTGTGGCGTTTGGTCTTTTCCTTAGGAAGAGAGAAAAATTCTTGAACGGGAATTGGCCCGTGCTAAGGTTAATGCAAACAGAGTTGCTACTGTAGTAGCAAACGAATGGAAAGATTCTAACGACCAAGTGATGCCTGTAAGGCAGTGGCTCGAAGAACGTAGATTCCTGCAGGTCTTTGTTTTTCCCCTGTACTTCTCTTGCTGCTTCGAGTTGTGTTTCATGTGGTTAACTAAAACTACTGCCATTATCCAATTTCTGTTTGCACAGGGAGAGATGCAGCAACTGCGTGACAAACTTGCCATAGCTGACAGAGCTGCAAAATCTGAAGCTCAGCTGAAGGTAGAATTATAGCTACGGCACATCTCTTGTTTTCTTTTTTTTATATGGCCTTAATTTGGGATTGCTGATTTTATCTTTTCTAGGAGAAATTTCTGCTGCGGCTGAGAGTGTTAGAAGAGAGTCTAAAGAAGCCTACAAGCAGCAACAACAGAGGCACGCCTGGTGTCAGAAGTTCAAGCAATGGGCCTTCTCGAAGACAATCCCTTGGTGGTGCAGAAACGAGTCCAAAATATTCATCAAATGGGTCTTTGACCAAGAGAACACCAAGTTCTCAGTCGAGATCATTGACTGCTAGTGCGAGCACTGTACTGAAGCATGCTAAAGGAACATCTGTATCATTCGATGGGGGAACCAGATCGTTGGATAGAAACAAAATGCTAATAAATAGACCGGCATCGAAGTTTCCTTTGAACCACCAGTCTTCTGAAGGAACTAGCAGAGTCGAATCGCCTAGCTCAATAAAAGGGGAAGAATCACATGACAAGTCAACAGATAATGATAGTGTCCCAGGTGTCTTATACGATTTGCTGCAGAAAGAGGTCATAACTTTACGAAAAGCTGCTCATGAGAAAGATCAAAGCCTAAGAGACAAGGAAGAAGCTATTGAGGTTGCTCAGTGTGGCCTTCACCTGTACTTTACAACCTTTAAATGAAATGTTTTATATAATTTAGTCTAAAATCTTTGGTTGTGTGTGTATGTGTTTTAGATGTTGGCCAAGAAGGTTGAAACTTTAACAAAGGCGATGGAAGTTGAGGCAAAGAAGATGCGAAGAGAAGTAGCTGTAATGGGAAAAGAAGTTGCTGCCATGCGCGTGGATAAAGGACAACAAGATAGCAAAACCAGACGTGCCTCCTCCATCTCTAAAGGATCTTCAAGCACTGCTCAACTGCTTTCTGGAAGGTATCATATCATATACTATGAGCTTTACATAAAGATATATCTAACAAATATGTCATTTTGTTTACGCGTTTTGATTAATTCGCAGAGTGTCTGGACGAATTGGGATGACAAGGAGCACACAATGACAGCTGATTCCCCCAAGCAATTCGATCAATAACCGGTTTGAACTGTGTTCTTGTACCAAATTGATGAACCATCACGAGGAAGAGGAGGTGGATTTGAAAGCTGTAAGAGAAGCATGTAAAGGAAAAAACCGGTTTAGTTCGGTGTAAAAAGAAATTGACTTTACTTGTCCCACATGGTGTTTTTCTTATTCTATTGTGTTGTGCATAGAAGGAGAGCTAGGCTTTTGTATTACGATGTAACAACATTTTAAGCTTTTAATGTGTGTGATTGTCTGTCATTTATGAGTTATGTTAGTCAAAATATTTGGTAGCCTAATTTTTCTTTTGAAGAAAAACTGATCAAAACCCAAAACAAAATCTGGAAAAAAAAAGGGAAATGATCACAACCTAACCGAACATAACCACATGAATTGAACCGGATTCATATCATTGACCGGTACGCATATCCCGACGTGGGATTTAATATTATTTTCACATTAGGCCCGAAAGTATTCAATATTTGAATGAGGTAGGGCCTACCTTTTTTGCTTTGAAATTGTTTTCCATTACCGTTCTCTGCTCCATTGGTTCTTTCCTCTTTTTCCCAGATTCATCAATCTCCCTACCGCTTCGAGAGAGTAAAAACTCACCGGACATTTCAAATCCACCGTCCGATAACCTCTTTCAGATATCGTTGGATCTAGATCTGAGCGTCGGTGCTAGGTTTTCTGGATCTTTGATCCGTTCTCAGGGAAAAAAAATGGCGACGATGAAAAGTTTGATAGGTCTGATTAACAAAATCCAGAGAGCTTGCACTGTGCTCGGAGATCATGGCGGTGAAGGAATGTCGCTTTGGGAAGCTCTCCCAACCGTCGCTGTCGTTGGTGGCCAGGTTCTGATCTCTTTCCATAAACATATAGATTTTTGAATGTTAGATCCGATCTCACTTCTCGCCTCTTCCCATCACTTTAACGTATCGACGTTTCTAATTTGATTTGGTGTTGATTTGACAGAGTTCCGGAAAATCTTCAGTTCTAGAAAGTGTCGTGGGAAGAGATTTTCTGCCTCGTGGATCTGGTAAATACATCTCTCGTTTATGCGATTTTGTCTCGTGTTCGATGCTTGACACTTAGGTGTGCTTGACACTTAGGTGTTAAATAGGTTTTTCGGAAATTCTCGTTTCTTCCATTGGAAAATTAGCAAAACTCTGAAGATTTTGGATACTCTACACACTAGCTTCCCCATTACAGTGCCTTGTGAATAGTGTTTTCATTGATCATTAATTTTTTCTTTTCTTATATCGACTTGAACTGACCCATTTAATTTTGGTTAAAACAGGTATCGTTACAAGGAGGCCATTGGTGTTGCAGCTTCATAAGACCGAAGAAGGGACAACCGAGTACGCCGAGTTTCTTCATGCTCCTAGGAAGAGGTTTGCTGATTTTGGTAGGTTGATTGAATCTTTTCATAGTTAGCTTCATTTTTCATTATTTAAGCTAACTGCTGAAACCGTTGAGATCCAGAAATCAGGTTGGGCTAATAAATGTTCTTCTATTTCCAGCTGCTGTGCGAAAGGAAATCGAGGATGAAACTGATCGTATTACTGGGAAGTCGAAACAAATCTCAAACATTCCAATTCAGCTCAGCATATATTCTCCTAATGGTTTGTGCTTATGACCATGTTTCATGCAACGCATCCTTATTGTAAATACTGCAGTAGTGCGTTTAGAAGACCAACACAGTTAGTTTGTAGATACCAGCAGCGATGAGTTGTTTTAGAAAGTTTCGTCTGTCTTGATTATCTCACTTCACACTTTTCTCTGCAGTTGTTAATCTGACGCTCATAGATCTTCCGGGTTTGACGAAGGTTGCTGTAGGTAAGAGTTTGATACGTCATATCATTGGTTTTTGGTTGTAGTATCATGTGCTTAAACTATTCACTGACATGAATGTTACTCTTGTAGAGGGACAACCGGATAGTATCGTCCAAGACATTGAAAATATGGTCCGCTCTTATGTTGAAAAGGTCAGTTTTAATCTAAGCTATTGTTGAGAAGGTTCTGTCATTTATTTCAACCAAGTTCAACTGAGCCATGCATTTGATCATCCTCGCTTACTATCATATATTTTCGGAAAATCCATTTAATATGAAAAGTGATCCGGAAGAATAGTAGTTTTTCTCTATAATGCTAGCTCTGGAAGCTGATCCTGTGAGCTGTTTTATCTGCAGCCAAATTGCATCATATTGGCTATTTCTCCAGCTAATCAAGATATTGCTACATCAGACGCAATAAAACTTGCCAGAGAAGTTGATCCTACTGGTACTATCTAGATGTAGTTTCCTAGTCACTAGTAAGTAGTGGCTTTTCACTCCCCGTAACAATTTTCTAAATCTTTCTAGTATACTATCTGTAGGTGAAAGGACTTTTGGAGTGGCAACCAAGCTTGATATCATGGACAAAGGAACTGATTGTCTAGATGTAAGGATATTTCTCGACTCCTGCAGCTTGGGGTCTCAGCTAAATCATTTACTTGTTTAATTACTTTGACACCTTAATTGCTTTGACACCTCTTCTTGGTATTTAATGAAGGTTCTTGAGGGAAGGTCGTACCGTTTGCAACATCCCTGGGTTGGAATTGTGAATCGTTCGCAGGCTGATATCAATAAGAGGGTCGATATGATTGCTGCGCGGAGGAAGGAGCGGGAATATTTTGAAACAAGCCCTGAATACGGTCACTTAGCCAGTAGGATGGGATCCGAATATCTAGCAAAACTTTTGTCTCAGGTACCCTTTGATTTACTTGCTCGGATATCACCACATGCACAGTCTTGACTTTCTTCCAACTTATTATTTTCCTCTCTATCAGCACTTAGAGACTGTCATCAGGCAGAAAATCCCCAGTATTGTTGCTTTGATCAATAAAAGCATCGATGAGATCAATGCAGAGCTGGATAGGATTGGGAGGCCTATTGCCGTAGATTCAGGGGTAAGATCTTAAACCATGATGTAATCAGTATCCCCGAATGGATAGTTACTCACCAATTTTTTATTCAGGCCCAGCTTTACACGATTTTGGAACTTTGTCGGGCATTTGATCGTGTCTTTAAGGAGCACTTGGATGGAGGGTAAGTGATTTTGTTCGTAAAAGTGCTAGTGCTACAATGATGACTTTTTTTCCGTAGATGTTTGCCAACAAATGATTCACGTTATATAACAATGTAAGTATGGGATAGACAGTTTTTTCACATATATTATGTTGTTTGTACCAGTCGACCTGGTGGAGACCGAATTTACGGCGTTTTTGACCATCAATTGCCAGCAGCCTTAAAGAAGCTTCCATTTGATCGACATCTCTCTACCAAAAATGTTCAGAAGGTTGTTTCAGAAGCAGATGGTTATCAGCCACATCTTATTGCTCCTGAACAAGGTTACAGAAGGCTCATTGATGGATCAATTAGCTATTTCAAAGGACCAGCTGAAGCCACTGTCGATGCAGTATGATTCCGAATCTTCGTAAAATTCCTTTAGTGACTTTCGAATAAATTGACAATGTTTTTGACTCGTTTTTGATATATCTCCTAGGTACATTTTGTATTGAAAGAGCTGGTCAGAAAGTCGATTTCAGAAACAGAGGTGAGAAGAGGCCTGCTGTTACGAGAACTCCTCCTAACTCTTTACGTTCTGTTTCAACCCTCAAAATGCCATTGTTTTCTATTCTATCAGGAGCTGAAGCGATTTCCAACTCTAGCAAGCGATATAGCAGCTGCTGCAAATGAAGCCCTTGAAAGATTTAGAGACGAAAGCAGGAAAACGGTTCTACGTCTGGTGGACATGGAGTCCAGCTACCTCACGGTTGAGTTCTTCAGAAAACTTCACCTTGAACCCGAGAAAGAGAAACCAAACCAGAGGAATGCCCCACAGCCAAACGCAGACATCTACTCCGATAGCCACTTCAGAAAGATAGGTACGTGTCTCTGTCTCGCTTACCTCACTATGAATGAGACAGATCAAACGTGTGCTGACTTCGAATTAACTCAGGATCCAACGTGAGTGCGTACATAAACATGGTCTGTGACACATTGAGGAACTCTCTTCCCAAAGCTGTTGTTTACTGCCAAGTTAGAGAAGCTAAAAGATCGCTCCTCAACTTCTTCTACGCTCAAGTTGGCAGGAAAGAGGTAAGAAATATGTTAGAATGGAGAATAATTGAATCAGTTTAAAAAGTGAAGAACGCTTCTTATTGATAAATAAATAATGAATGGTGCAGAAGGAGAAGCTGGGCGCGATGTTGGACGAAGATCCACAGCTGATGGAACGAAGAGGAACCTTAGCCAAACGGCTCGAGCTTTATAAACAAGCTAGAGACGACATCGATGCTGTGGCGTGGAAGTAAGGTGTGATCAAGGGTTTCCTAAGAAATATTCTTTATATCTTTAATTTCTTTGCTCGTGTGGGGCACTGCTGCATTATAATAGATATGTTGGAAGTTCTAACCTCCAATCCATTGCTTCACACACACACACACGATAACTCATATTTTCCTCGATCGCTAATCTCTGTTTCCCACTTTTTGGTGTGTATCTTCGATTCTTGAATACTGTTTTAGAACTGTTGAATCATATTTGAAGTCGCTCGCACTCTTTACATTATTAAGACAAAAGGATGGAAATTTGAACTTTAAGATAAGGAAGAACTTGAGCCGTGGTTTGTATTCTGTTGGTCTTCATTCTTCAATCACTACTGCTAGTCTGCTACGTTGATGTTCTTGTCCAGTTCAAGTTGTCTGAAAAATAATTGAAGACCAAGAAGCTATTTTGCTTGAAAAACCTAATTTATATCTCTCATGTGGAAGTATCCATATATTTTTACGACTTTTCTTTAGTGCAAGAACTAAATTTCCAGTTCTTCCTTGAGAGTTAAGAACGAGCAGCTAAAGCATGCAAAATAGTAGACGCTTGCTACACAATTATATTCTGCAGTGCAATGATTAAACTAATAAGCCTGCTTCACATTTTTCATTTGAAAATAGATAAGAATACAAAAAGACTTGTATTATAAGTAATCCTTTAGATCTGGGATAGAAGTGAAGTCAATGGAATCATCATCACAGCTGTGTTTGTGTCAAGGTAGTAAAATAAAAGTCAAAGAGAAGCTTCAACTTCCACCTCTCCATTTCTGCTGCAAGTTTGGGCTAAGGTTTCTAGTTCTACCGTAGAGACACAAGTACCCAATCCTTTGTCTGTTCGGTTTCTGGTCTCTGTCTTCCTGAGGCTTCTTGGGTCTCTGTCAAGAGTGTCAACATCAAAGCTCTTTAATTTTTTCCAGCTGACTTCTTTTCACGAAGGGTCTCTCTTTTTCTCGCCATTTCTCCCCTGTGCGCTACTTGAGAGCCCAAGATCATGGATGAAAGCCAAGAACTTGCTTTGACTCAGTTGAGAAAATCGGTCGAGAAACTCTCTTCTTCCACAGAGGTAATCAAATTCCAACGCTTTAATACCACTACATAGTTGATATAGTTGTAGCCGTTTGGTTTTCTTCTTCACGTGGACCGTCACTGTCAATGTGTATTTTAGAAAGATCTGACATTAGTTTTGATGATTTTTCTGGTCTACATTGTAAGGACTTGTCTCTTTGTCGCCATAATGGTTCCCATCAGAAACCCTTACAATAGATGAAGTTTAGTAAAAAGCATTAAAAATCAGAAAATCCGATCCACGGGTTGTTTTTTGGCTGTGTTGGTGGTTTTGTTGTTTACTCTGAAAGGGATATGAGAAACCGACATTGATGAGGTTCCTGGTGGCACGATCAATGGAACCAGACAAGGCAGCGAGGATGTTTGTAGACTGGCAAAAGTGGAGAGCCTCCATGGTTCCTCCATCTGGATTCATCCCAGATTCCGAGGTGAAGGATGAGTTGGACTTCAGAAAGATGTATCTTCAGGGTCCAACCAAATCCGGACAACCTCTGTTAGTTTGCAAGGTCTCAAAGCATTTTCCTGCCAAGGATCAACTTCTTTTCAAGAGTAATCAGCTTCTCACCTATCACTTGTTCCAAACCTTGACTTTAACGTTTGAATTTCAGTGACTATAGATACTTCTTTAAGTAGACAGGTACCGTGTTTAAGAGCTTTTTGTAATCATACAACTGAGCTTTACCCTATTAATTATCTGCTTATTGAGTAGCTTCATTTGAAATCCGAGTGTGATCCAAGTCGACTAAAAGATACGAAGATTCAAATTTTCGATTTTCGAATACAACTTTTTCTCATGACCCTTTTGTGTTTTGTGTTGCAGAGTTCGTTGTTCATCTGCTAGACAAATGTATCGCAAGGTTGAACCCAGAACTATAAAACACGTCCTTTCGATCTCTTTACTTGACAAAGTTATTCGGTTCATAATGTTACAGTGGCATCAAAGGAAAAGAAGTAGGAGATGAGAAGGTGATAGGAGTTATTGATCTGCAAAACATTACATACAAGAACCTTGATGCTCGTGGAATGATCACAGGCTTTCAATTCTTACAAGTAATTATCTCCTCTCTTTTTGGAAAATGCAAATCACAAAAAGATATAAAAAAATGGTCACATGACATCTTTGATAATAAATCAATCTCCAGGCTTATTACCCGGAAGGCCTCTCGAAATGCTACATGTTGCATATGCCTGGAATTTTCCTGACCCTTTGGAGATTCGTCTGCCGTTTTCTAGATAAAGCAACAAAGGAAAAGGTCTGATCTTTAATCTGCTCTTGATGTATCCATCTCCACAGATTCTTAAGCAAATCTCAAGCACCATACTTTTTATTTTTGTTGTTGTATAGATTGTGATAGTAACGAACGGAGAAGAACAGAGGAAATTCGAAGAGGAAGTCGGGCTAGATGCCTTGCCGGAAGAGTACGGTGGCCGAGCTAAGCTCACAGCACTCCAAGATGTTCTTCTCCCTCAGGCTGCTCCAGGAATGTTAACAACAAACAATAATGCTTAACTCTCGATTTTTGGGAGCATTTAAAGTAAACATTTAAATCCGAAACCTTGGCGCTGTGATCCACATGACATGATATAGTTTTCGCACTGCTTTTTTCTCTCATGGTTAGAACAAGACTTTTGTTAAAACTTTTCAACTACTTTGAATTTCCAAAAGAAGCAATTTAACACATAAGAGACTTGTGCGGATAGAATATAGAATCAGTGGTGTGAACTACTTAAGATTCGGGATTAAGTAGTAAAGTCATGGAATTATGACATAAAAGTCAAACAGAAGAGAGAGCTTCAACTTCCAGCTGTCCGTTTTTGCTCCGAATTGGGGAAAGGGTACCGTAAAGACACAAGTACCCAGTCCTCTCTGTCTGCTCTTCGTGGTTTCCGGGTTTCTGTCAACATCACAACATCAAAGCTATTTACTTTTCTCAACCGACTTTTTCGTGTGTGTGGTACTTCAACGTTACAAACACAAAAGTCCGTCTCTTTCTCTCCCTCTTTATTATCTCTGCGGAAAGCCTTTCGAGTTCTGAGGATCTGAGAGCCAAACACCATGGAGGAAAGTCAAGAACTTGCCTTGACCCAGCTGCGAAAATCGGTCGAGAAACTCTCTTCATCCACAGAGGTAATCACATCCGACGTTTTAATTTCATTACGAAGTTGTAACTTTTGGCCGTTTGGTTATCTCCTTCATGCGTTTCACTGTCAATGTCTCGTGAGAAAAAAAGCCATAAAGCTGACATCTGATTTGATGGGTTTTCTTGTCTACACTGTTATAATATTGTCTTATTCTATTCATAATTGTGTTTCCGTTGTGACTGAGTCGTCTGATTAGGTTGTAGCTCCCATTGGAAACCCTGACAGTAGAGAGTGTCTAGTAAACGCATTCAAAAACAACTTCTTGGTGTTCTTTTAGCCATTCTAATCCAGATCAGAAGATCTGATTGCTTTTGTTATGTGGTTTCCTCTGAAGGGTTATGAGAAACCGACGCTGATGAGGTTCCTGGTGGCAAGATCAATGGACCCGGACAAGGCAGCAAAGATGTTTGTAGATTGGCAAAAATGGAGAGCCTCCATGGTTCCTCCAAATGGGATCCCAGACTCAGAAGTGAAGGATGAATTGGAATTCAACAAGATCTGTCTTCAGGGTCCAACCAAATCCGGACACCCTTTGGTGCTTGTCATAACCTCTAAGCATTTTCCTGCTAAGGATCAAGTTACCTTCAAGAGTAATCACCTCTCACTCTGTTTATGACTTTGACTTTCATCGAATATAAACTGTTCATTGTGTAGTTAAGTATTCTGTTTGTGAACCCCCACGTAAGCTTTCATGTTTTCTTGTTATTAAGTAGTTTCTTTTGAATCCCTGTGATCCAGTTGACAAGAGATGCATGAAGTTCAAAAAGGCTTTGAGTACATGATCTGTGTTTTCTTTTAGTGAATTCTTGAGATTCGTATCTATAGACTAATATTAAGTGTGTTTGGTCTTGCAGAGTTCGTTGTTTATGTGCTAGACAAAACAATCGCAAGGTGCTTATTACTGAAACCAAAACATTTCAAAACGCTTATATTCCGGTTCCTCGATTGTACTACAAGCCTTTTGGTTGATGTGTTTCAGTGGCATCAAAGGCAAAGAAGTAGGAGATGAGAAGTTAGTAGCCGTTATCGATCTGGCAAACATTACATACAAGAACCTTGATGCTCGCGGATTAATCACCGGCTTTCAATTCTTACAAGTAAACATCTCCTCTCTCTCTCTCTCAAAAATGTAAGATCGAAACCAAAAAAGAAGTCTCATCTTCTTCTTTGAAATTCTAAAATGTTTCTCCAGTCTTACTACCCGGAACGCCTTGCAAAATGCTACATCTTGCATATGCCTGGATTCTTCGTGGCCGTATGGAGATTCGTTTGCCGTTTTCTAGAGAAAGCAACTAAGGAAAAGGTTTGATCTTTAATCTTCTCTTGATGTGTCTATCTCCACAGGTTCTTGAGCAAATATTAAGCACATAAATCTTTTGTTTTGTTGTTGGATAGATTGTGATAGTAACGGACGGAGAAGAAGAGATAAATTTCAAGGAGGAGATCGGACTAGAGGCCTTGCCGGAACAATATGGTGGCCGAGCTAAGCTCACACTAATCCAAGATGTTCTTCTTCTTCCTCAAACGGCTCCAGAAATTAATGTTAACAACAAACAATAATAATGGTTAACTCTTAAATGTGGGGAGCAATTAACGCTTTAAACACTAAACCCTGCATTAATCAATATTTTCCGTTTCCCTACTGCTTTACTCTTTTTATAACAAAACTTTCGTTAGGGAACTTTCCAACTACTTAAAAGTTTCCCAAAGAAGCAATCAAACACATGAGAAAGTTGTGCGGAATATACTCAATCTGGTGAATGACCGCTTTTGAGTTTTGATTACCACTTGAAATCATCCTGCTGTTTCTTCTTTGGAGATAAAACAAAACGCATGTTGTTCTAATTTACGAGATTCGAAAAGCCTGCTGTTTTGGTTTCGGAAGAGCACATATGAAAAATGATTAATACTCTAAAATCCCAAACACTCTAAAATCCCAAACTTTCGTCTATCAGAGCCGCCGCCAAAAACCTCTCTCCGTCTCTCTCACTTCTTCTTCCTCCTCACGACGGCGACAATGGCGACGCTCACTCACCACACCCCACGGACCAATTTCCTCTCTAGGCTTCCTCTAAGGGCTAAACCCAGAGCCTTCTCCTCAAGGGTCAAAATGTCTCTCCAGGAATCTGCGCCTTCCCTCGCCGTCGTCGGCGTTACAGGCGCCGTCGGACAGGAGTTCCTCTCGGTCTTATCCGATCGGGATTTCCCTTACAGCTCCGTCAAGATGCTGGCATCGAAACGGTCCGCGGGGAAACGCGTTGCCTTCGACGGCCGAGAGTACACGGTTGAGGAGCTCACGGCGGAGAGCTTCGACGGCGTGGACATCGCGTTGTTCAGTGCCGGCGGATCTATAAGCAAGGAGTTTGGGCCACTGGCGGCGGAGAAAGGAACCATCGTGGTTGACAATAGCTCTGCATTTCGAATGACGGAGGGCGTTCCGCTAGTGATTCCGGAAGTGAATCCGGAGGCGATGAAAGGGATTAAAGTCGGAACGGGCAAAGGTGCATTGATTGCAAACCCTAATTGCTCCACCATTATCTGCTTGATGGCTGTTACGCCTCTTCATCATCACGCCAAGGTTCCATTTTTTTTCTTATGATTTATCAGTCTCAGTTTGGAGGGTCAATACTCAATAGAGAATAAATGGAATCATGAAAGTTTCGTATCCATGCAGAGTTTTTTGCAAATGCCAAAATCTGCTTTTTCTTTTGCTCTGAATAAGGATGTATCGGTTTCAACAGGTAAAGAGGATGGTAGTTAGTACATACCAAGCAGCTAGTGGTGCAGGTGCTGCAGCCATGGAAGAGCTTGTGCAGCAGACTCGCGAGGTCTGCTTTCTGTTTAAGCATTCCATTGACGATAATGTTTTAACGATTGTGCTGAGTACTGATTCTGCTTCTTCTTTTGGATTGGTTGTTCCCTTAGGTATTAGCGGGTAGGCCGCCGACTTGTCACATCTTCGGGCAGCAGGTGAATACTCTGTTTTTTTACAGTTTGTCTTCCAAATGCTCTGATTCTGATTTCGGCTTTTTTATGGTTTTATGTCTTCTACAGTATGCATTTAATCTGTTTTCCCATAATGCTCCCATCACTGAGAATGGTTACAACGAAGAGGAAATGAAACTTGTTAAAGAAACAAGAAAGATCTGGGTGAGTCTTTACTTAAAAGATATATTTTGTATTCATTTCACTGTGGTCTTTTGATCAAAATTTTGGTTGTGTTAAGAGTCTCTTTACCTTTCTTGCTCTTCCCAGAATGATACAGAAGTAAAAGTAACAGCGACGTGTATTCGTGTTCCGGTTATGCGTGCTCATGCAGAGAGTGTGAATCTTCAGTTTGAGAATCCCCTCGATGAGGTAATAATAATACACATCAAACCCATTTTCTACTAAATTTGTTGTTAGTGGTTCTTGAAGCATTGGTTTCTTTAAGCTAATCTAATGCATGGACAATTTAAATCATGGCTTAAACGCATTCTATAGGCAATTTATTTCTGATCTTTTCAAGGAATCATAGAAATATGTGGGAGTAGATGTACTTTTTGTGCATAAATAATCTTTATGATGATGTACTTTTTCGGGTTATAACGGTTTTTGTAACTGTATTTTAAAACAGAACACAGCAAGGGAGCTGTTGAAGAAAGCACCTGGAGTTTATATTATAGACGACCGCGCTTCTAACACCTTCCCTACCCCACTCGATGTCTCTAACAAAGACGATGTCGCGGTTGGTAGGATCAGGCGAGACGTGTCTCAAGATGGCAATTTCGGGTAAGTATAAAGTTTCACTCTTTCCTATTGAATTTTGAACCAAACTGAGTTTTCCCATTTGGTTAATGGCTCTAACTTTGTGAGTTCAGGCTGGACATATTCGTTTGTGGAGATCAAATACGCAAAGGAGCTGCTCTAAATGCTGTTCAGATCGCTGAGATGCTTCTCTAATTTCGAATCCTTCACTTGGCTTCTCCTGATTCTTGACATGAGATCTCTGTATCAGATTTGAGCCAAGAATGTCTCATTTTTGTTTCTGTTTCTCTGTTTGACCAATTTTGTTACTTTTCATTCACGAAGTTGCCTCTGAAATCTGTATCATCCCCACACTTGAACCTCTGCCATTTTCCGGTTCGTACCAGTACCGGCTTGGTTATTGGAAGATGCAATTTATTAGGCGAGTTTATAGAATCTGAAGTTCAGTTTGCTATAAAATAGGTCTACTAACAGAGGATCTCTCGATCTGGTCCCACAATTATTTTACGCACTCACTGATAGGCCCACATTGTCTTGTCTTTTCGCTATAATGGTTTTAGACTAGTTACTATCCAACTAGGATTGCGAATATTTTATTTCGAAGTAGGATTGCGAATATTTTATTTTCCATGTGCCTATATCTTTATTATTTCAATGAATAAATGTTATCCAATAGGACCAACTCCTTCGCGACGAAGGTTGGTACTTTTTCGTTACACGAAGACCCTACATGAAAATAGATAACCAAAAGTATTATGAAGCGAATATCTCTACTTTCTGTTTTAGTGGGTCTTAAAGTTTAGCCTTATATCGTATTTAAATCTCCATTTCGTTTATATAAAAAGAAAGTTCTTCTAAATTGCATCCGACAATACTGATCTTTAGTTTAGCTCTCAACCGTCCGATTAGATTCTACTACGGTGATGAAGCAATCGGAGATAAGCCGTTCGGGGTACTCGAAGCAGAGTATTGAGGCTCAATCAGTGGGACCCTCGAAGACGACGACTAAGAAGACGAAAAGAAAAAGACGGTCTTCGGTCGAGTCAGTGTTTGTATATAATAATAATTGAGGATCCAAAGGCGATCAGTCATCACCATCTACTTACTCGGCGACTATATCGGACTTCGGTTATCGGCGGTGATCGGAGATCAGTCGTCGCCATCGCTTTTTCGTGATCCACAAGAGAAAGTACGCCCTTTTTCTGCGGTAAGTCATCTCTCGTCGTATCTCAAGTTCTCTGCTTTTTCACTTTTGGAAATAGCACTCGCGGTAGTTCGTGTTCTAGTTTCAGTGATCTTAGATAATCTAGAGTTACTTGTTGTTATTAGGTTAGGTCGAGGAATGTTTATATGAAAAAATGGGGAAGACGATTCAAGTGTTTGGTTTCCCGGGTGGTGTGAGCGCGGAGGAAGTTAAGAACTTTCTTGAAAGACTCACTGGGTCAGGCACAGTTTTCGCAATCAAAGTTAGGCAACCGAAGAAAGGTGGTCCGAGAGTCTATGCCATTGTTCAGTTCACATCTGAGAGACATGCCAGGCTAATCCTCACTTTAGCCAGTAAGCGTCTCGATTATGGAAGATCTTATCTCAAGGCTTTTGAAGTGGAGCAAGACATTGTCCCAAAGCCTAGAGCTTCATTGCATAACATCTCGGGTTTGAGGATGTACTTTGGATGTCAGGTCTCGCCCAAGAAGCTTTCAGTTCTCTGGAGTGCTGAAAATGTCTGCGTCTCGTTTGGGACTGGGATGCGGAAACTTCATTTCTCCATGTCTTGGTATCAGAAAGATTATCGGCTCGAGCTTCCTTACGAAAACATATGGCAGATCGATTTACACTCCTCGCAAGGACGACCATCAAAGTTTCTCGTGATTCAGGTGATCGGTGCTCCTAAAATCTTCGAGAAAGAGGATCAACCGGCTAACCTCTTGTTTGGAATGCTAGATTTCTACAGCGACGGGTCCGATGAGCAATGGATACGAACTACAGATTTCACTTCCTCTTCTTGTATCAGTCAATCAACGGCGTTCTGTTTAGAGCTTCCCGTTCATCTCAAAGTCCCTGATTTCAGAGAGAATTTTGCCAACTACGCAGAGCACGAAGGCAGCGCTTATGTCCTTGAATCCGGGCCTAGCTATTCATCAAATGCAAACAAGCTTGTCCCTGTTGTTGATCCTCCTCCAGGGTGTTATTTGCCTTTCGAGATCTTGTTCAAGGTTAATACATTGGTGCAGAACGCGTGTCTCCCCGGGCCAGCTCTTGATCCTAGCTTCTACCAGCTGCTTAATCCAGAAAGATATGAGAGAGCTCTCATAGATCACTGTCTTGAGAAGCTCTTTCACCTTACGGAATGTTGCTATGCACCTGCTCGTTGGCTCCAAGAAGAGTACTCAACATGGATCACTAAAAGAAAGCTTCCACTGTCTCCTATGATATCTCTGGATGATGGGCTTGTATATATGTATCGCGTCCAAGTTACACCTACAAGGGTCTATTTCTCTGGACCGGAGATAAATATTTCGAACCGTGTGCTTCGACACTACTCAAACTATATCAACAATTTCCTCCGGATATCATTTGTTGATGAAGATCTCGAAAAGGTTCGTTCCATGGATCTGTCCCCACGCTCTTCTACTACAAAAAGAACCAAGTTATACGATAGGATTAATTCTGTTCTTCGCGATGGGATTGTCATCGGTGATAAGAAGTTTGAGTTTCTCGCCTTCTCTTCCAGCCAGTTGAGGGAGAACTCTGCGTGGATGTTTGCACCAAGAAACGGCGTTACGGCAGCAAGTATCAGAGCTTGGATGGGTGATTTCGACAATATAAGAAATGTTGCAAAATACGCTGCAAGGCTCGGCCAATCGTTTAGCTCGTCTAGAGAGACACTTACTGTCAGGAGCGATGAGATTGAAGTGATTCCGGATATTGAGATCAGATCTTTAGAGACACGATATGTGTTTTCCGATGGAATAGGAAAGATCTCGTCTGAATTTGCTAGACGGGTAGCCAAGAAATGTGGCCTCACAGAGTTTTTTCCGTCTGCTTATCAAATCCGCTACGGCGGATATAAAGGAGTGGTGGCTGTGGATCCAAACTCATCAAAGAAACTGTCTTTGAGAAAGAGCATGAGCAAATTTGAGTCGGAAAACACAAAGCTCGATGTTTTGGCGTGGAGCAAGTACCAGGCTTGTTACATGAACAGGCAACTAATTACACTTTTGTCTACTCTCGGAGTTAAAGACAACGTTTTTGAGAAGAAACAGCGGGAAGTTGTGGATCAACTCGACGCAATCTTAACTGATCCTCTGGAGGCTTTTGAAGCTCTTGGTTTAATGGCTCCAGGGGAAAACACGAAAATTCTCAAAGAACTAATCTTGTGTGGTTATAAACCCGACGCTGAGCCTTTTCTCTCTATGATGCTTCAGAATTTCAGAGCATCCAAGTTGTTGGAACTGCGGACGAGAACTCGGATTTTCATTCCTCGTGGAAGAGCCATGATGGGATGCCTAGATGAGACCAGAACACTTGAATACGGTCAAGTTGGCGTGCAGTATACAGATCCCACAAGGCCAGGAAGTCGATACATCGTCACAGGACCTGTTGTTGTTGCGAAAAACCCGTGTCTGCATCCTGGTGACGTGCGTGTTCTTCAAGCTGTCAATGTACCAGCTCTGAGTCACATGGTGGACTGCGTTGTTTTCCCCCAGAAGGGCTTGCGGTAAACTCTTTTCTAATCTTGATTCTGTTTTTTTTTTTTTTTTTTTTGACAAACTTCCTTTGTTAAAGTCTTGGAGTTTGATTGGAATCTGGTGCCTTTCTTGTGCATAGGCCACACCCAAATGAGTGTTCCGGGAGTGATTTAGATGGAGATATATACTTTGTATGTTGGGATCCTGAACTGATTCCACCAAGAACGTCTGAACCAATGGACTACACTCCTGAACCAGCTCAAATCTTGGATCATGATGTCACTATCGAGGTAAAACATCTTTCATCACTTGTTTATTTTTCTAGTTATTTTTCGCATTGTTGATATGCTAAATCATATCCAGGAAATCGAAGAGTACTTCACGAACTACATTGTGAATGATAGTCTAGGAATCATTGCGAATGCTCATACCGCCTTTGCGGATAAAGAACCACTCAAGGCGTTCAGTGACCCATGCATTGAGCTTGCAAGGAAGTTCTCAATAGCGGTAGATTTCCCAAAAACCGGTGTTGCAGCCGAAATACCTCAGCATCTTTATGTGAAAGAGTATCCAGATTTCATGGAGAAACCAGATAAACCGACATATGAGTCGAAAAACGTGATCGGCAAGCTTTTCAGAGAGGTAAAAGAGCGAGCTCCACCGTTGATCTCGATCAAATCGTTCACCCTTGATGTGGCCTCCAAGTCTTATGACAAAGACATGGAAGTCAACGGATTCGAGGAGTATATTGATGAAGCTTTCTTCCACAAGGGAAATTACGATTACAAATTAGGCAATTTGATGGACTACTATGGGATTAAGACCGAGGCTGAGATACTTAGTGGCGGTATCATGAGGATGTCGAAGTCGTTCACCAAGAGACGGGACGCAGAGTCGATTGGAAGGGCGGTTCGGTCGCTTAGGAAAGAAGCACTGTCGTGGTTCAATGCTTCTGAAGAAGAAGAGAAGGTTAATGAATCGGCAAAGGCGTCGGCTTGGTATCATGTGACTTACCACCCAAGTTACTGGGGAGTTTATAATGAGGGTTTGAATCGCGACCATTTCTTGAGCTTTGCCTGGTGCGTTTATGATAAGCTTGTGAGGATTAAGAAGGCGAATGTTGGGAGACGTGAGCGGCAGGAGACGCTTGACCGGTTAGGCCTCGTTTTGCGCTTGAGTTGATTGTTAGCCAGATTTTTAATGAGTTTGTTTTTTCCTTTGGTTGTGAGTTTCTATGTACATAATGTTTGGTGTGGAGTGCTCGATGTATACAAAACGTTTGGTTTGGAGTAAGAAATAAAAAAATGCTTGTAAGGGTGACGAAATCAAATTGGTTTGCTCGATTGTTTGGTATCCTTCAAACAATAAATTAAGCTGATGACTATGAATTTCTGTACAAAAATCTACAACATGCAGAAGAAGAAGAAAACAAAAGCTTATTACAACAAATTAATAACCTCTCAACATTATACGTACATGAACAGATTCTCTGGAATAGGCCTGGCCAATCAAACACACATGCGCAGCCTCTATATATATACACACATCAAAATTTAATAAATTATTGTATGTTGCAATTTCGGAGGAAGAAACAAAACTGTTCTATCTTTTTGATATTTTCTGTCAAGAAGCGCCGACAAGGCGCTGGCGATGTAGCAGAGCAAACTTGACATGCAAGGAAAGTTTCCCTTTCTCCAAATAAAGCCTAACTCCAGTGACTAACCAATGACCAGGACTATGTTGAGGTCCTCGACATAACTGCGAAAGGTCGACGAATTTCACAATCTTGTTATTCGCCGGCACCGGAGGTCCTCTGGGGTAGACACCAGAGTCCAAAACGACCTCGTTCTTGTCTTTGTTACTGACCATATTATGATGAACACTCCCACTAGTCAAGGGTAAGCTCATGGCAGAGAAGATTCCCGATTTTTGGGAAGTTCCTGGTCCATGTACCCAATCTTTCTGAACGACGTAGTGATCAGAGACTCCGGTGAAACGGAGACGGAGATGGAGAACAGATTTTGAGCCGTGTTTCTTCACTTCCAGCTGTGCCCCGGTGACTATGTAAGCCATGTCGTTTGAATCATTGCTTCTTGTTGTTGTTGTGATCCAGTTTGGGTCGTACTTCACCGGAGCTGTACACACGTGTGAGAATTTCTTACCATTTAGAGGTTCGAAGTACCGATTGCTGTCGGAAACTTCGTCGGAGCCTCTCCATTTATGTTCGTCAGTGATCTTTTCCCCAACCGTTGTCCTCGTATTTTCTAGGTGTTGTAAGTGTATTGCCAGCCTGATGAACATAAATTCATTATTTTATTATGTTATATATAGAATAGATATATATATATATATGGATAAATTTATCGAACATTTAATTGTTACGCAAATTATCAAATTAGTTCTTCTTTGTTCCTTTTTGATAACCAAAGGTTATAGACTTTAAGCATATCTTCTTAGCTAGAGAATTGGTATGTTAGTTCCTTCTCCGCCTAATATATGTTTAGCTTTAAGCCATGTTATCTTCAAGTCTAGCTCTAGTTCTAGCTAGAGTTGAGTTTCAATAACCAAGAAGTTTTCTTTTTGATAGCCAAGTTGTAGTTAGAACCTTCTTCGCCTACTAATCAACGTAATTTTCCAAAAACAAATGTCAAGTTCAAGTTTACTTTGGTTGACTTTTACCTATTGCATTTCTTGCCTTCGAGAAACAATCGCATTCCTGTTACGGGGTTCTTCTCACAAGTCACCTAACCCGGGAAAGAAAGAATACCTCAACGATTAGTATAACTTAATGATATTTTTACATGTATAGTTAGCTAATAAATAATAGTATAAGTGACATTGTGAAAGAAATAAAAATATGCAAGCAAGAACTAGAGATACGTACGGGAGTGGTATTAACGTATAGTTTGGGACCCATGAAGTTGATCTGAAGAGCCGGATAGGCGGAAGCCATATTTGGCGCCGCCCCAAACGGAAGGTCATTGTGAATCGGAGCCCACGTTCTTGGCCCAGAGAAGTCCAAAAAGTACTGTAGGTCCATTAACGGCGGCTTGTCTGTCCAAATTACCAAATTACCCCCTTCAATCATTTACCAAGCTACTACAGTACTATTTATATATTTAAGGACAAGAGTACATAGGTGAAGTTACATCTAAGGTAGAGAGACATGGCATGAGATAGAAGACCAGAGCCAGGGACGTCTTTGAGTAGTGATGTGATCGGAATGAAGTTGAAATTAATGGCGTCAGGCTTTTCCGGAACTGTTAGTAGCCATTCGCTATGGCTTTTTGCTCGTCCGTCGCCTCCTCTTTTCGCGCATATAACCGTTATCCCCTGAAAATGTAAAATTGCTCTTCTGGTGATGAAATTTGTTCTTGATACAGTTTGTTGATTATATTCTACGAAACTTACTTACATCTTTGGAATTTATCGAAAAATTATTGAAAGCAACCGTTTGTTTGTCGTCGAAGACATTGAACGCCTCTGGAAACTGCAGAGTATCAAACACTAGTAGTGAACATCAGAAATGTATTGTGCTTAAGTTGACTTTATCAGCTTAACTTAAATTGCTCTGACCTTGGGCTGAGATTGTGAGTGGTGATTGGCCTTATTGGGTCGGCGAGAAGACAGAAGACAAGACCCGGTGAACAATTGGTCGCCGAGATCGTAGAGATGGTGACGGAGGAGGTCGGTGTCGAGATCGGAGGACTTGTCTTGTCTCACAACAACCACGTCTTGTCCTCCTACGCTCACCCCAATGATTACGTGTGTCCCATATCTCTCTATAAACCTGTCCATTTAAAATTTTTGGTTTTTTTTTGTATTATTGGAATAGTACTGACAAAATATTACGTATTATAAAATCAAGTTGGTGGTTATAGTTTACATTATTGTTTCAAAGTCTTTGCAAATAACATTCAGTCCTGCAGTTTACAGTTATTCAAAGTTTTTATTAGTTTTCTAAAAACTTCAATTAAAAACTATCAAGAAAACCAAGTTTCTTCCTGATTATTCGGTATGATCTTAGTTGGAAACGTTGACGATTGAATTTTATTTAATGAAAAAAATATTGGAGAAATACAGATATATTCCACATTAATTGATAACATAGAATCAGTCAAAAATGTCCCAACTGTAGTATCAGAATTCAACCCAAAGAATTGGCAAGTTTTGGAAAACAAAAAAAAACTTCGTTCAAAAAAGTTCTGGAAAATTATTATGATATGTTTGTGCTCGTGATGTAATGCCACACAAGTGATTCCTCAAATGCGATAAGGAAAACTGTTTTTTAAAATTAGAGAAAAAAGCAATTATAATACCTGGCTAGTAATTGCGGGTCCCAGGAAGACGGAACGGCGTTTCGAACGCGGTCAGTGAGACGCAAACGATTGGGATTGTGGATGTGTAGATTAAAGAGCGTTACAATAGAAGCGTCAAGACCTAAAGACTTAACGTTTGCGGCGTCAGTTGCCCATGACCCACTTTGAAACCCGAACGTCGCGTTGAAATTCCCCGACGGTATTTTTCCGGTCACCGACGATCTCTGGTTAAAATACTCCGACATCTGAAATTCCAAAAACAACAACACACATATAAAACACGTATGCTATAAACTAATTAATAAAAGTTTTAAGGAAGACATGGTTCAATCCAAGACCTTGCTGAAATCGAGAATGTCGGAACGAAACCGAGTACGTTCTCCTTTGTCGCAGCTGATATCGGAGGAGACATTCTGAAAAGCTCCGAAACCAGGAACCTGCAGTTCTCTGCTCTGTGTTTCGTCGAGGACAACCAATCTGTCATCTCCGGCGGCGCTGTCGCCGTCTTTGCAATATTTCAACCGGAAATCCGCCGTTAAATCGAAACCTTTGCCAAGACTCTTAACCACCGTTTCTACCACGTCTCCGCCGCCGTCTCTGTTCATTTCTGTTTCCTCTAGTAGTTATTAAGCTGCGAGTCTTTTGTAGGAAACAGGCATATATATATATATATATATATGGAGAGAGAGAGAGAGATAAAACTAATGAATGGTTGATAGCTTGTAATGTTGGTTAATCATCGACTTAATAATTATATATATAATCTTGATCATAAGGAGTGATACTTTGATTAAAGTATGAAAGCTACGAGTAACAGCACTGTTTACGAAGTCTCCGGAGGAACACGTAAATAGATGGGATTACTTGCACCGGTCTAATTTTTTCAACATTATTATTGTTGAGACCTTGCTCCTTGTTATGCGTCGACTCACACAAGAAGAAAGTAGTTTCGGCAGGAGAAACGAGATGATAACAAACAGAAACAAAATTTGTGATGCAGGTAACGTGTAATGAAGAAGATGAAGAACAAGAACAAAGTAAGAGGAGCACACACGCAAACTTTACCCAGTTCACCACTGTTAACAAAGTGGTTACGTCTGGCCGAGTCGGTAACTCGGAATTCACTAGATCAAGGTATATATTTAGTGTGTTTACAGACAAGAAATCACAAGTATCCCATACCAATGCCCTTCACTAGCACTTGGTATATACTCTGTCGATTTCTCTCTCAGCCTAGACAATGAAGATGACACTTACAAGCCTAACTCTCACACTAATACAAAACACTCTTACGATATGTTTAATACAAAACACTCTTATGATATGTTTTCAACCTTTTTCTTCTCGTATGTCTCTCTTTACCCTCAAGCACCTATAAATACTAATGGTGACTTGTTAGTGCTTCTATTATTTATTCTAGTGCTTCTTTGTGCTTCTTTGTGCATTTGTAAGTGGACAAATAAACAAACTTGCACGCTCCAAAAGTCTTCACACCACCAGCGATAATGCCTAATTTGCTGTCTGCATTAAAGTGGTCCCTCCCATAAAACAAACTTAACTCTTGTTTGATTTACATCCTTCCTCGGTTAAGCTTGAGTTACCAGTTTGGTAGATATTTGAACTTGCTTGGTCATCAAGATAACAAGCTCCACAAATCTCCACCTGTTGACTTGATGAAAGAAGCTGATAGTATAAAAGCACATAACTTGTAAAGAGAGAGATATATATAACCTTGATCTAGTATACTGAATTCCCCGACTCGGATTTCCTGATTACTCATCCTTAACCTGTAGCAAGTCCAATGCGGATTTAAACTTGCTTACAGCTAAAACCTTTGTGAAGATATCTGCGGGATTAGTCTCGGTTGAAATCTTCACCACTTCCACTGCTCCTTCTGCAATGATCTTACGGATGTAATGATACTTCACATCGATGTGTTTTGTTCTCTCATGATGAACATTGTTCTTAGAGAGGGCAATGGCACTTTGGGAGTCACAATATATCTCCACGCTTCCCTGATCATACCCAAACTCCTTAAGTAGACCTTTGAGCCAAACCGCTTCTTTGACAGCTTCTGTTAGCGACATGTACTCAGACTCAGTGGTTGAAAGAGCAACTACTCTTTGAAGCCCTGACTTCCAGCTGATCGTGTTGCCTCCAATGGTGAATACCAGGCCAGTAATAGATCTTCTTTTATCAGGATCAGCTGCAAAATCGGCGTCACAGTACCCAACAATTCTGAACTCTGAGCTTCGCTTGTAGTACAGCCTTGTTTTGAGCGAGCCTTTGATGTATCGCAAAACCCATTTAACTCCCATCCAATGTTCTTTGATGGGCTGACTCATATAACGACTGATGATCCCCACGGGATATGCAAGATCAGGTCGTGTGCCAATCATGGCATACATAACGCTCCCTACAGCATTAGAATAGGGAATGGACTTCATAAACTCTTCATCCTGAGCCAACTTCTCTTCTGTTGCAGCTCGTAACTTCAGGTGAGCTCCGAGTGGTGTCACCGTATGCTTTGCGTTGGACATGTTGTATTTCTCTAGAACTCGGTTTAAGTAGCCTTCTTGTGACAGCCACAAGGCACCTTCAGCTCTGTTTCTTGTGATTTCCATTCCCAATATCTTCTTGGCTGCTCCAAGATCTTTCATTTCGAACTTCTGACTAAGCTCCTTCTTTAATTGATTGATAGCTTCCATGTTCTTCGAGGCCACAAGCATATCATCAACATAAATCAGCAAATACATCATCGTACCATCTTGAAGAACTTTGATGTATGCACAGCTATCATATTCGCTTCTTACAAAGCCAATATCAGTGATGTAGCTGTCGAATTTCTCATTCCATTGTCTTGGGGCTTGTTTGAGTCCATACAAAGCCTTGTTGAGCAAGCAAATCTCATTCTCCTTGAACATAGACTCATAACCTTCTGGTGGCATCATGTAGATCTTCTCTTTTAACTCTCCATTCAGAAATGCTGTTTTGACATCTAATTGCTCTAGCTCCAAGTCTTCTTGAGCCACAATAGACAGCAGAATTCTGATGGATACATGTTTAACAACTGGAGCAAAGATCTCATGATAATCAACCCCTTCTATTTGAGCATATCCCTTAGCCACCAATCTTGCCTTGAATCGTGGCTCTTCAACTCCAGGAATCCCAAGCTTATACTTGTAAATCCATTTGCTTCCAATGATCCTTTGATACTTTGGCATAGAGACAACAGTCCATGTGTTGTTCTTTATCTGAGATTCCATCTCCTCATCCATGGCTTCCTTCCACTTACTCCAGTTGGAATCTCTTTTGGCCTCTTCATAATTTTCTGGTTCATTTGCCGTCCCATCCTCTGTAGTGTACAGAGCTTCAGAGAAATAATCTTCATCATCAAACCTCCGTGGTGCTCTTATTTCCCTCCTTCCTCTGTCACGCACCAAGTGATAGCTTAGAGGAGTATCACTTTCAGCATTTTCTTCTGAATCACTAATTGCTGGGATCAAAGTATCAATGTTTCCCGGTTCAGTGGAAGCTTCTCCATGCTCGAATTCTCCACCTGAGGTGATAACCTCCTCTGACTCAAGATCCAAATCAAGATATGATCTGGTTTGATCACCTCCTTCATGCTGAGCCGGTTCCTTTCCTTTTAGAAGATCTTTGTAAGCTGCATTCTCTTGGAAGATCACGTTTCTACTTACAACACACTTCCTTTCTTCTACTAACCAAACTTTGTATCCTTTAACGCCAGTTGGATACCCAATCATAACACCTTTCTTCGCTCTTGGACTGAGCTTTCCATCATCAGTGTGCACAAATGCCACACACCCAAACCTCCTTAAGTAACTGTAAACAGGAGCCTTTCCATACCATCGTTTGTCTGGAATATCGAAGTTGAGAGCTGAAGATGGTGTCTTGTTGATGAGAATAACCGCCGTCTGAGTAGCCTCTGCCCAGAAACTCTTTGGAAGCCCTGAATCACTGAGCATGCTCCTCACTTTCTCCATAATTGTGCGGTTCATTCGTTCTGCAACACCGTTTTGCTGAGGGGTATATGCACATGTTCGGTGTCTTTGGATGCCATTTTCCTCGCAAAAATCATCAAAATACCGGTTACAAAACTCAAGCCCATTATCAGTTCTCAATGTCTTAACCTTTTTCTCACTAAGGTTTTCTACAAGCTTAATCCATTCCACAAACTTAGTAAATGCTTCATCTTTAGTTTTAAGGAAATAGACCCATACCTTGCGTGTATAGTCGTCTATGAATGAGATGAAGTATTGACATTTGCCTAGAGACAAAGGCACTGATGGTGCTCCCCATAGGTCGGAATGTATGTACTCGAGCTTCTCTTTGGTGTCATGTTGAGCAAGATTGAACCCAACTCTCTTGGCACGTCCATAGATACAATCTTCACAAGTCTCCAATACTGAAACCTTCTTTCGATCCAGGAGACCCTTTCTGACTAGAAGATTCATATTCTTCTGGCTCATATGACACAGCCTCTTGTGCCATAACTCTGTATCATCCTTCCTCTTCACAATCGAAAGTGATTCACTGGTCACCGGTTCCCAGTTGAGTAGATACAGAGTATCAAACCTCCTTCCAGACAATAAGATTTGAACTCCACTTTTGATATTCAACATCCCATTTTCTGATTCAAACTTATAACCAGCCTTCTCAAAAGTACCAAGTGACAGGAGGTTTCTATCCATTTCTGGTATGTACCTCACATTTGAGAGAACCACCGTTTCACCATTTCCGTTTTTGAGCTTGATGGTGCCAACTCCTTTAACCTTTGACACGGTCTTGTTTCCCATTCTGACAGTGCCACCAGCATCCTTATCAAAATAGTCGAACCATTCTCTCCGATGCGTCATATGGTAGCTGCAACCAGTATCCATTATCCACTCGTCTTCAAGGTGGATATCTGTCGATGAGAGAGCTTCTGAGACATATAACCCGGTAGCTTCAGCAAGGTTTCCTTTTCCTCCGGAAGTCTCTCCTCTGTTGCTTCCTTGGTCACGTGGTTTTGAATGCTGCTTGTTCTTGTTTGGACAAGAGTTCTTGAAGTGACCATCTTCTCCACATATCCAACAACCACGTTTGCTTCTGGACTTTGACCTGGAGCGAGAAGACTTGTTTCCCTTCTTGCGACTCTCACTCCTTCCTCTGCTCTCGTTCTCGTCTTTGGCGTGAAGTCCCTCTGCTTGGCCTTTTATACTCTTCTTAGTGGAGCCAAACTCCAGCTCTTTTGAATAAATGGCTCCAATGACTTCATCGAGAGAGAGAGTGGTCCTTCCTGAGCCGTACTTGAGTGTGTCTCTTAGTTGGTCAAACGGCTTTGGCAGAGACATGAGGAGCAAGATAGCTTGGTCCTCATCTGAGATTTGAACGTTAGTGTTTTCCAAATCTGCTATGATATGAAGAAACTCGTCAATGTTGCTTTCGATTGAGAGATTCTCCAACATCTTGAAGCTATAAAGCTTCTGCTTCAGATAGATGCGGTTTGGGAGAGCTTTTGACATGTACAGTTTGTCTAGAGCACTTATCATAGAAGCTGCAGTCTTCTCTTTCTTGATTTTCCGCAACACTCTATCTGTGACGCTCAAAACAATGGTGCTTCGAGCCTTCCTCTTCTTTTCTTCTAAAGCTTCACGTTTTTTCTTCACCTCTTTGTCATCTTCATCAGGGTCAGAGGAATCAAAGCTGACCTCTTCTTCCTCTACTAAAGCAGCACTTAGGCCCAGAATGTCAAAGTGAGCCAAAAGCTTCTCTTTCCACATAGTGTAATCCCCACGCCCATCAAACTTCTCCACCTCTATTCTCGCCGAGGACATGGTTCAGCGTTTGAGCTTCTTCAGAACCACAAACAACGAGCCTAAGCTCTGATACCAATCTGTTGAGACCTTGCTCCTTGTTATGCGTCGACTCACACAAGAAGAAAGTAGTTTCGGCAGGAGAAACGAGATGATAACAAACAGAAACAAAATTTGTGATGCAGGTAACGTGTAATGAAGAAGATGAAGAACAAGAACAAAGTAAGAGGAGCACACACGCAAACTTTACCCAGTTCACCACTGTTAACAAAGTGGTTACGTCTGGCCGAGTCGGTAACTCGGAATTCACTAGATCAAGGTATATATTTAGTGTGTTTACAGACAAGAAATCACAAGTATCCCATACCAATGCCCTTCACTAGCACTTGGTATATACTCTGTCGATTTCTCTCTCAGCCTAGACAATGAAGATGACACTTACAAGCCTAACTCTCACACTAATACAAAACACTCTTACGATATGTTTAATACAAAACACTCTTATGATATGTTTTCAACCTTTTTCTTCTCGTATGTCTCTCTTTACCCTCAAGCACCTATAAATACTAATGGTGACTTGTTAGTGCTTCTATTATTTATTCTAGTGCTTCTTTGTGCTTCTTTGTGCATTTGTAAGTGGACAAATAAACAAACTTGCACGCTCCAAAAGTCTTCACACCACCAGCGATAATGCCTAATTTGCTGTCTGCATTAAAGTGGTCCCTCCCATAAAACAAACTTAACTCTTGTTTGATTTACATCCTTCCTCGGTTAAGCTTGAGTTACCAGTTTGGTAGATATTTGAACTTGCTTGGTCATCAAGATAACAAGCTCCACAATTATGATTTTGGTATACGTTGTAAATCAAGATATTATCTGAAAACCCTGATTAGTAAAGTTACTTAATTTTGCAAATTTGGTCTTTATTTGGTTGATCATGATTACTGAATCATGAGAATCAGACATAGAAAGTGTATACAAAATGAGTATGTAGTCGATGCAGTTATTATGGTTGATGATGTAACTTAGTACTTATCGTTTATCGCTGATGCGGTTTTAATGACGGTATAATGCACATAATAGCAATTATATATATCAACAGTTCCGGATTTAAAATGTTTTGTTGTTATGATTCCACTTAAGAAACAAAATAAATAGCTTTGACCCTATAACCCGCGTCCCAAGAACAAGAGTTTGAAAATCCTATCACAGGTCAAACTGATATCGGTTTACCTTCAAGTATACAAACAATTTGTACATGAGCTTCACATCTAATCAAATAAGCTTACTTATTTATACGCTAGTATTTGCCAGTTTTCGTCTATTCAGGTTTCCATAAGCGAGATTTGATCATTCCATTTTTGTTATGAAAAGTGGTAAAATGTACTTAAACGCAATAACCATTCATCTATAATATATAGTATATATTATTAGTTCGGGGGAAGTAGTCCGCACGGTCAGTTAACCCGATCCAATATCCCAATTCTAGTGATAACAGTTAAATGTAATATGAACATGACTCTTGTTACAAAACTTGTTTGACTGATTTTATGAATGTGGATAGCAATGTCCAATGTCCCTTTCATGCGTAACAAAAGTATCTACAGAAAAAACATAAGAAGTTGCCTCTTATTCTCCTTATCTACATATGTTTTCACACGCACAATTTTAGCTGATGTGAGTCATGTGACTATACAGAATCGCGTACACGCACAAGGATACATATTATTATTATGTCGGTATGAAGACAAAACAAACAAAAAATCACATTGATTAAAACTGCATTATTTACTTCTACTCGATGTCATAATTTGGTTTGTATATCGAGTATTTGTAGCATTTTAACGAGTAGCTTTGACAATGGGATTTGATGGTTTGTTTCTTAGTGAGGATACAGACAATTGAGAAACCAAAAAAAAGGTATTTTCTTTTGAGAAAAAAGAGTCACAGATGGTGACAATAAACAAAAGGGTGCAAATAGTATCACTAAAAGATGATGATTTGATCTAAATCAGCTTAATTTACGTGTAGCGTCTGTGTGAACGCAGCTTTCGCGACGCGTCTTTTGTCGTTTGTTTATTATATATGCAGAATGGACTTCAAATAATGGGCCGGGCCTTTTGAAATAAAAATATTATTTTGACGGTTGAGATTTTTATTCTATATTTCAAGTTTTCAACTTAACAAGCAAGGCCCTTCACGGCCCACTTGTCTTATCGTCTTCAACTAATCGATTCGACCACGGTGACCGGAGACGAAAGGTCGAGTTCGAAGTTTTTTTTTTTAAAAAAGTAAAGTTTGAAATTCGAGGCGGGAGATTTGCGAATCAACAAATATCGGTGACTAAACGCGTCTCGTTGCTTTCTGGGTTCTCTGGAATTCGTCTTCGTCATTGCTTCGAGTCGATTGTTGATTCGGTTTGTTTTCTTCTTTCAAATTCTTACATTTCTCTTTCTACAGTATGCATGTTAGATTAATCAGCGATGCTGAATCTACTTTTCGATTAGTTATCGTAGCTCGAGGCTTGTCTTTAGTACGAATTGATCGGATTGTGATATCTGAACTTGAAACTGAGAGTTTAGGGTTTCCTGGAAAATACGCAGCTCTTGATGGATGACCATGGTGGTGGCTCTGGAGCTTCTGATTTGAGCCTTGAGGAACTGATGGATGAATATTCTTCTCGACCCCCACAAGTAGCTGAATGGTTATGGTGTATCGAATATGTAGCCAAATTCGTTAAAGATATACGCTGCATACTCGGTATCTGGATCTGGAAACTCGCTTATGGTTATCGTGTGTGTTAAGAGCAGGTGCTTAACTAGTAAATCTCTTTTGCTTCAGATTTGATGAACATGGGATATCAATACTCAAATGACTACGGGAGGAGGATTAATGAAGTCCTGTCACTTAGAGTCTTGGAGTTCATGTTTGATCCAAGCAAGAATGATTCTAAGGGTGTTGGTGTTGCTTCTGTTTCAGAGGAAAGAGTTGAGTTTGATTTATCTTTAAGCAACGTTGATGTGCTCAGAGCAATTCTGAAAGAGGTATGGGGAAAGTGTAAATCTATAGAAGTTGGGATGTGTGGGTTTCTGATTCTAGTCTTTTGTTCTCAAATGTTAGATTCCAGTTTCAGAACTACGAGCGGGCATGCCTGAGTTATCGAAGTTTAATGTTCTTCCATTTATTGCTCGCAAGAACATGTGTTTGCCACAATGTGCACTGGAGAAGGTGAAGAAGATTATAACTTTACTTTCCTTTGTTTCATGGCTTTTTTTAGAGGGATGCATAGTCAAGTGATTGAAACAGCGTTCCGCTACTTTTTCTTTCTGTTTGGATTGTGTAGCTGAGAGATGTGAGTTTAGTGGAGAATCAGACAAGTGCAGCTCCTTCCACGGAAGCAAATGATCCTGTTTTGGGAGAAAATAGATCAGTGCACATGGATGCATTCGAGGTGGAGCCGGTAGATGAACAACAAGTGCATATTGATTTGGAACAAAACGTAAACGAGAAGGAAAAAGTAACTCTCATCGACGATGAAGATGAGCCAATGTACACCAATGAAAAAGATGAAGTAATTGTGTTCGATGAAGATACAGAGAATGATCAAGACACAGACGGTAAACCCTTTAGCAGCGGTTATACTACGGGTGAGACCTTTCCTACAAGCTCAAGAAAATGGCCAGAGGAAGCACGTGTAAAATGTACAAAGGACGGAACATGGTTAATTAGTGGGAGTGATGATGATGAGTCAGATATGGTAAAAGGTCCAGCCTTGGCCAAGAAGAATGCAAACACTCACACAAGCTTTCCTTCGAGCTTCTGCACGAGACCCGAGAATGTATGCTGGAAATGTAGAAAAGAAGGAACGTTGTTGATATGTAGCAGAAGCGAGTGTGTATCAAAAGTTCACGAGTGCTTGAATTGTGCGGCTAAAGTTGACGAAGACGGGAACTATCACTGTCCTGTGTGCTGGTATGATCGAGTCGTTGCAGAGTACTTAGACTCTCAGATGCTGATGAGCTCTGCCAAGAGAAGACTGATGAAGTTTATGCCCCTACTTTCAACAAGAAGCAAGAGACTCAGGTGATGGAATTTTCTGCTGCAACGCCACTATAATATAGATCTCATCTTGTCTTTTTGGGGTAATTCAGGTGATCAATATTAGATATGGAATTATAGAACGCAGTGACTAAAGTATCTGTTTTTGTGTAGATCAATTAAAGCGATCTGAAACGCCCTTGTTCGTGGTGGATTTTGGGTTGGTTGGAGACGAGTTAGTGAAGAAAAGGGGACCATATTTCTTTGTTCATGTGTTGATGTAGTAGAATTGGAGACTGGGGGTAATTATCATAACTAAAAGTTAAGTGTGTGAATGGTTATTATTAAAAACTTGCGGGAAAAAAAATCACGTCACAAAATATAAAGTGTGAATTGGACGGTGACCAGGAGAAGTTGACTGAAGTTTCTTTCTTTTTTTGGGTTTCTCAATTAAAAATAAACACGTTAATTGTCGGTAATTGCTAATTGAAGCTTACCCGAAGTCACGCATGATGTTTGTTTGATACGGAAAACAAAGTTATTCGAGATTTAAGCTACTAATGAAGTTGTAATATTTTTTAAGATCCTAGAAACTGATCTTAAAAAACATTCGTGGTCGTAGTTTTTTTTTTTCATTTTTTGTCGTCTAAAGATCAAAAGATCGTACAATCACTATTCGTGGTCGTAATTAAAAGAACTTAAACAAAGTTCCAACACAAACAAAAAAAAAAACTTGAACAAAGGTCTTGTATTTTGCTTTGGCAGAACTTTTACGTACTAAGGTTTATGCTAATGTTTAACACTGCAAAGTGATTGGCTGATGGGCTACCACATGTTGTCATAGTTTCATATTTTTTATTTTTTTTTTGTCATAGTTTCATATTATTGAACACTATAGTCTATAGTGTATGAGTGTTCAATCCAATTAAACTTGATCAATATGAAAGCTTATCAGGTTTAACTCGTTTGATGTTCTTGCTACTACTATCTTCAAAAAAAAAAAAAATCTAAATCGGATAATGAATGAAAAACGCATAACTCAAATTTCATAAGAAAATAAATATGCATTTGATTAACAATTGAGCCTAACCCAAAGTTAAACAAAATTAGACCAAATTTTTTATTATATTCAATTTCACCATTCTTATACATCCATGCATGATAAAAGGTATCCAACAACTCAAACAGAAAGTCAATTAACTAAAAACCTTTACTGGATTTTTCCAGCTAATATTTAAGATTCACCTCAAATCTACCCTTTCGACTATTATATTATCAATACGAAGTTTTGTTTTGGGTCAAAATTTGAAGTATTAATCAATTAGCATTTTGAATGGAAACTGTGGCCTCAGCTTAAAGCAAGAAACCAATAAATGAAGTAACGCTTTTTAACAAACCAAAACAAAACAAAAAATAATCAATGAATTAACGCAATATTGTATGGAAAATTTGGTTTTCAGCTTAAATCATGAGACCAATAGATGAGATAACGTAAAGATCGTAATTGGAGATGAGGAAGAAAAAAAGGGTGTAAACTTTTGTCTTTTTACTCGAAGTGAATTTACTTAATTTGATCTGTTTTAAAAAGAAGAAAGTGGAAAGTACGAAAGGTCGTTATCCAAAGATCAATAATAGGGTTTGGGGCTCCAAAACTGGCAAATACATAACTCATCAAGAATGGAACTGTCCCATTGATACAACAGTTCTATTCCTATTTATGATCTTCTCACTGTTCACTCATCTGATTCTCTTTTCTCTTTTCTCTTTCCAGCTTCCTCGCTCTCTCTCCTCCGGGACTCAATAGTCAATAACTCAATATTATACAAATGTATTGCATCTTAGGAGCAGCTACATTGGTGGTTTTTTAAAATGGGGTTAAAAAAAAAAATTAAATAAGAGGTGGGTCCTATGAACAGTGGTGATCCCCTCCCAAAACTTCTAATTTACGATATCCTCTCTTCGGATTCACCACCTAGCGACCTATGATTGATCCAATTTTTTTTTTCGATTTTCCAAAAAAAAAATTAAAACTTTTTTTTTATTGAACCCTGATGTACTTGCTCTAATATCTTATTAGTGTTTCAAGTTCAATACCACTAACTCACCGAATAAAATTACTCGTAGATCATCGGATTACTAGATCAAGACAGTTAGTAATTTAATGTCGTTATATATGCGACTGTTATAAAGCGTTTTTTTATTTATTTCTGTTAGTATACGAAAACATACCAAAATCATCAATGTAAATGTATATCAGTAAATCAAATTGTATATTTTAAAATCATTTGAACCGAACTCATTAGCACTTAGCAGCTATTACTATTAGGCAGTTTGAAATATTGTAGAAAAAAACCATGGAAACAAAAAAAAAAAAGGCAAAAATGGAAGCAATGAAACTTGTGCATAATTCTATTTATCGACAGTCTGACTCAAAGTGCTTTCGTAAGCAATAACACAATGCTTCACCCTTTTCTTCATAATCTTTTCTGCTTCCACTGTTCCTCCACTCTCCCTCTCCTTTCACTTCACCTCCTTTTCTTCTTTCTCATTCTTGATTAATTACTTACCATGTACTGCATATATCATGTGATTAGTTTTCTATACAAAAATAACAGTCAATTGTTAAATTATTCGCCTCTAATAGATAACAAGCCCATATGATTTGGTTTTTCTTTATCTGAATACTAACAACAGCTTAATAATATGATATATATATATATATACATATGGCATGTCGACCACAGTGTGCCATTGACCAATGACTACTGTAAATATATATTGTATGTACAATAAATATTTGCAACAGTAATAAGAGTCTTGTAGACCGACAAACAGACCAAAAAGTAATCTTAAAACCCTAGCTTCACACACAGATTACATGTCTTTATACTATATATAGGATATATATATTACATGTACTTGTAGAACTTCTGTGATAGACTAGTGAAACATGGAGGTGAAGAAAGACGAGAACAGTTTCTTACAAAACATGAAACAAGAGATTAACCAGAACACAAAAGAAGAAGAAGACGAGATTCTAAAGAAGAGAATCTCAAGTCACCCTCTCTATGGGTTTCTTCTTCACTCACATCTCAATTGCTTAAAGGTTCTCTCTCTCTCTCTCTCTCTCTCCTCTCTCTCTCTCTCTTAAATATTTTTTCCCCGAAAAATTAATTTAATCTCTTAACATATTTGGACCCACCCCAACCAGGTGTCTTCCGGCGATTTTGACTCACCGGAGATCATGAACACGGCGGATGATCTTGCCCTAACCAAACTATCTCTCCACTCTGATTCATCCGCCGAAGCTACCTCTTCGGAGCTTGATCAATTCATGGTTCTCCTTTCGTTTCCCTTTTTAAATTAAAAATAAGAACAATTTCTACCAACATATAGATCACAACAACAAACAATACGTGTTGTCGTGAACTATATATTTTGAGTTTATTTGCATATTTCTTACGTTTTCACTTATTTTGAGTTGGTTTTGTAAAGATAACTAATAACACTAATACGTGTCAGCATTAATTCACACGTAGGAAGCGTATTGCTCGACGCTACTGGAGCTGAAGGAAGCCATGGAGAAGCCTCTTATCGAAACCCACCGTTTTGTGGATGCGATGTACACTCAGCTAAACGACATTGTTCTCTCATCATCACCCCCTTAATAAGGGGAAACGTGACACCTCTTCGGTGCTATTATGTTAGACGCATTTTGCCAAATTGTCAAATTACTAGTGTACTCGCGTTTTATCGTGCTACGTTTTCTGAAACGCTTTTGTAAAATCGATTGACTGCAATCGCAATTTGAGAAAATAAAAAAGGTACTATAGCGCCATTCCTGCTTTGCAATTAAGAAAAATATAACTAAATTTTTATTGAAATCGAACATTCACAACACTTTAATAAAATAAAATTATAGATTATATGGAACAATGATAGATTCTACGAAACAACACCTTTACCATTTCTTTTTTTTTCTTTTTTCCTTCTTCCAAGAATTAGAAAACGCTGCGCACAAACCATTTAGAATGCATGAGTCTAGTTATGTTCTCGAAACAAAGTAATTAACGCTTGTTGTATTACTTATTTTTGGGTACATATAAATACTCAATAATGCCCATTAATCGATCAAAATACCTTTCGCATCATCAACAGTCTGTAAGAAGACATGCACATTCAGCGGTTGAGGATCCGGGTCTATTACAGTAAGCAGAAACCGGTGGACCGTAAAACTCAAGACACATCTTCTCGCATTTTTTAGTATCGCACGGAACCATCGGCCAGAACACGGGACACGTTTTTAACTCCTGATTCATTCTCGCCTCTCTCGCACCTCAAACAATTAATGTAAGAAAAATCAAAATTCTGTGACATGCATATATATAGAACTAAACCTATAATTATTCACTTAAGATCAATTTTGTACCTGAAACAATGAAGATGGCCATGAAAAGAACAACGAAAATCGGGAGGTTCCTCATGACTTGTAGTTTTTTTTTATATAAAATCAATCGTTATCGGGACGTTTTATAGGTGACACTGATATATAGGGAAAGTATAGGATTTGTTTGTTTGTTTGAACTAGATGATAAACTCTCAATTAAAAGAATTGTTTATTTCGGGAAATAATTAATGTTTTGGTCAAAGGGATATTAGCTAGGATTTAAAATAGGCTGGATTTATTGACCTGATTAAATCAGTGTCCTTCATCTGTTACAGATATATGATCTGTACATACCCATAGATACTTTTTTGATAACGAAGTGATTATGAAGTTACCAAGATTAAAGTGGAGGGAGATTTCGTATTTAAGTCTGGTTCATATGCCGAACTGTGATCCGAATCAATTGGATACAGATTTACAAAAGTTGGATCGGATTCAATTGGCTTAAGGAGATTCACAGTTTCGCCACCTCTACCGTTTCCCGAAACGTTTTGGGCTTTGTAGAGAACTTTTTTTTTTTTTGTCAACTAAGAACTGAATGAATTATTTAAGCGTTACGTCTAATATTTGTTATGTTATTTCCTGGGCTTTTACAAATATAAATTAAAATTTAATTCCTTTTCGGCTTTCTTTTTCTCGAAATGTAAAGCCCATCTCTGGGCAGTCAGCCGGTTTGGTTCGGTTCGGTTCGGTTTGTAAGTGGTGAAAGGTTGGTTTGGTCAGGGCTTGGTTTTTTCAACATATTTGTAGTTTTTAATCAAAAGTGTACATAAACAATTTTTAAAAAAATTGATTTCAAAGAAATTTCTATACATTTAAGATTTTAAAAATACTAGTGAATTTGATACTTTATTTTGGTTAAAACCGAGTAGGAGAATGAAAATTGAAATTATCTGGTTCTAAGGTTTACCAAACCTAAACCAAATTGAAACTAAAATTACGCAATCTTGGTTCACTCGATTCAGTTTCAATCAGTTTGGACCAAAAGCCCAGTGCTACATAATACTTTTGGAGAAAATATAAAGTTATATGGCCTATAAATTAGCTTAATCATGCAATACAACAAATCTTACATAAATATAGTTTGATTAACGATGTAACAATGTATATATTTTTGTTAGCCTACATTTCCCTTCAAATTTTTAACAATATGACATCCCAAAACTTGAGATATAAATTCCTACTCCTAAAATAAATTTTGTTACAGCAACTGTGCAACATCTGGAGTTATGTGGAAGAAAATATTAAATTCATTCCTTAATTTGATGCTCAGTTTCAATGTTTCTGACTACGAGATCCTTGCATGTGATGTGATCCAAGGAAAATGATTAGACTGTATGCTCATAAAAGGGAGAAAACTAATTTACGAAGATATCAACCAGCTGAAGTAATTATCAACCGCATGTTATTAGCTATTGTTGATATGAAGTGCATAAACTCAAACGCAAAAGCTAATTTAGATTGTGATTGGGTCCCAAGGTTGCGATCTGCGACCGCTAGATGAAAAGGACGTTCACGTGGACCTACCCGCAGGGTATAAGAACCTCTCTCACTCTCCACCATCTTCTTCCACTCCTCGCTATAAACTTCCATAACTGCATCCCACTCTCTAGTCTCCAACCAACGAACTAAAACAAACTTCTATTTTCGAATTTTAGAGATCAGAATTCGAAATTTCAAATTTTCGTCGGAGAAGTTTCGCGTCAAAAGATGAGGGAGATAGCATCTAGGAATCCAAAGCGCAAGGCTGAGGCGACGCCGTTCGCCGGGAAGAAGCTTCGGTCGATGCGTACACGCCGGAAGAGAGCTCAGATCTCTCCAGTTGTCGTGCAGTCGTCACCTCTCCGGCACAAGGAAATAGGAGTACCCGCTGCTTCCGTCGATTCCTGCTCCAATTTGTTTTCTGCAGTCGACGACAATGTTTCATGCGGCTCTAGCAGAGTCGAGAAGAGCTCGAAGCTGAGGAATAATCGAGTTGAAGAGGTAGAAGTTTCTGGACCTGGTAAGGATGTGAAGGAGACGATCGGTCATCCGAAATTTCGGAGGATTACTAGGTCTTACTCTAAGCTAAGCAAGGAGAAGGAGGGAGAAGAGATCGAAGTAAGCGAATCGTCCTTCACACGATCCGACGTGACCTTCGCCGAGCATGTCTCCGATAGCCGGAATTTGAATTTCGCTTCGGAGAATAGGGAGAGCGACGTCGTTTCGGGAGTGGAGTCTTGCTCCAAGTTCGGGAGCGTAACTGGAGGAGCTCATAACGAGGAAATTGAAATCTCCAAACCGAGCGGATTCGTGGAAGCCGAGGGATTCGCCAAGGAACTGAAGCCGGAGCTTGAGACAGTCGGATGCGTCTCCGATCTAGCTTGCGCAGAGACGTTCCCGGACGAAGAGGTTTCGGACTATCAGGAGGATGAGTTATCGGAGCCGCGTTCCGAGATATTTTCTCAGTATTCCGACCTCGATTTATCTGATTACACTCCGTCAATGTTTCTCGATTCTGGCAGCGAATTCTCTGAGAAATCCAGCTCTGATTCTCCTGTTTCACATACTCGCTCTCTCTACCTCCAGTTCATGGAACACTTCTGTAGATCCACAGTTCCCAACGATTTCGAATCTTCTCGCCAGGAACAAAACCTTGAAATCCAGTCTGAGGTATGTGTATAATATGCTTTTGTATCTCTTGGAACGATTGCTATTGATTACAGCTCGAAGGTGCGGTTAATTGCTTGGAATTCTCACTTTGATTGCTAGTCTAATTCGATCTGAGACTTGTTCTGCTATGTCCTTAACGTTTTGACTCTGATGGAATGATTCTTAAACATACATTATCGTTCTAGCTGCTAAGGTTTGAAGATGAAGAGGTGGAAGAGAGCTATCAAAGGCTGAGGGAAAGAGAGAGAAGCCATGCATATTTGCGTGACTGTGCCAAGGCTTACTGCTCCAGGATGGACCATACTGATTTCATCCCTCGTCTACGCTTGATCATGGTTCAATGGATTGTGGAGGTGAGCACCATCGTTCTCTTCTTATATGCATTTTGTTATGTATCCAGTGGACTCTCAATGTCGAAGCTCAGAAATGTGTATCAGTAGGAGAAGATGAAATTTCAGATCGATTTATGATAGTTACGGATGTTAGGAACGAATTATTTTGAGATCTTGTTGCTGGCTTGTAAGGTATTTTAGCGTAAGGAATTCTATAGCTTATCTCAGAATCTTATAATTGTTAATGTATGTATCATCGAGCTATGGTATTCTTCTGTTGCTGATTGTCTTCTCGCTGACTATACGCAGCAATGTTCTGAAATGGAGCTTCAGCCAGAGACATTATTTCTAGGAGTTAGTCTGCTGGATCGATTCCTGAGCAAAGGATCCTTCAACAACGAGAGGACTCTAGTACTAGTCGGGATTGCGAGTCTTACTCTGGCCACCAGAATTGAAGAAAACCAACCTTACAATAGGTACCAACCATTTTCCATCTACATAGGATAAATGTTCTCAATAGGAAGAGGACCATTTCGAGAAACTGGAGTTTTACACTGAACTAAATCAGGGACTAATAATAGTCTAATAAAAATCCTATATGATTCCGATATTCACAAATCCTATATAGTCATGTCTGTCAAATATTGGATTCTGTTTCTCAAAAGCTCTTTACTGCAAATACCTTCTGCACACACAGAGCAATAGATCAATTTTCTTCAGCTGCTAACCTGATACTTCCTCCATTTATGTAGCATCCGGAAAAGGAACTTCTACATCCAGAACCTAAAGTATAGCCGGCATGAAGTGGTGGCAATGGAGTGGTTGGTTCAAGAAGTCCTCAACTTCAAATGCTTCTCACCCACAATCTTTAACTTCTTATGGTAAAATCCTCTGTTACTACATATTTTCTGTTCCAAGACACAGATACACACTGAAATGTACATATAACTATCATTTATACATGTCAGGTTTTACCTAAAAGCTGCTCGAGCCAATCCAGAAGTTGAAAGGAAGGCCAAGTCCTTGGCCGTCACCTCACTATCCGATCACACTCAACTCTGTTTTTGGCCGTCAACTGTTGCAGCCGGACTCGTAGTTCTCGCCTGCATCGAACACAACAAAATCTTAGCCTACCAACGAGTCATAAGGGTATCGATCTCTTCCACACTTACTAAAATACTTTTTGATTTCATGAACATACAGAATATTCACAATCCCAAAACTTCTTTCTCTTTCTGCAGGTTCATGTTAGAACAAAAGATAACGACCTGCCTGAATGCGTCAAGGTATTTTAACATCGCTTTTATCGTTTCAGACTTCCTTTTCGCCACTAAAAGGGTTAGTGCATGTGTTTAAAATTTGTGTTTGTATATACAGAGCCTGGAATGGTTGCTTTGCCAGTAAGCAATCCATAACAACAAATACCCCCAAAACCAACAGTACACTCCAATACGAACTCACAGGTTATTATTACCATTTACAAAACAAACATGTAAGGTAGTATATAATAAGCAATGCCTCTACAGATTTATATACTTAATTTCTGGACTTAATTAGCTCTTGGCTTGGCATACTAATACCACTTATTAGGCCACCATTTGTATCGCCACACACGTTTATTGTTTATTTTTTTAAGTACATTACACTCCCATTTTATAAAACCTTTTTCTTGTTCAGTACTTTTTTCTTTAATAAGGTTTGGAAGATTTCTTCTATTATTCATCGTCACTCTTTTTTTTTATTGGTCAGAAGATAAATTATATTTCTCTAAGATATAGGTTCAATTAAAAAAAGATTATAATCAGCCGAATCGAGTGGAAGGCTTAAAAAGGAGGATATGTTTTATAGAAAGCGTCAACTACCATGATTCGCTTGCTTTGCTTCTCTTGGTCATATTATTGTGCACACATATGTTAGTGTTTTTTTATACCGATTTAAATCTCGAAATTTTTTAAGAAATATATACCTTCTATTTTACATGCGTGTTCTTAACCATCTTCATTTTTTTAGTCCTCATTTTGTTAGTCAATATCGATTTCTTAGAACAGATATCAAACATATGAGTGGATTAATAATACAAGTATTTCTTCAACTTTCAAAAAGTTTATTAGGCCAGCATTCGTGTCGCCAACTCGCCTTGCACACACATGTATTGCTTATTTTCCCAATATTATACATGATCACGTTTATTCTGATAAAAATCTTTTTCTTGTTCGATTATTTCCTCTTTAATACACGTCTTAAAAAATTTCTCTTTTTCTCGTCGTCACTGTTTTTTGAATAAACTTTGTGTTCTCTAAAATAAATGAGGCTTATTAGGTGTAACTAAAATAAAGATTCGAATAAATAAGGATGATTGATATGTTCCGGTACGCACTGTCGCACTCTATGGAGTATATCATCTGTCTAGATATCTGTTACAAAATCCAAAGCCTAGATTATGATGAGACTGGACGTCCACTGTCTAGAGACTACAGTGTTGAAAGATAGTCAAGACCACAGAAATGTAAAACTAGAGATATCCTCATCAACAGCTAAGAGATTTAATTAGTCACTATATAGAGGATATATCGGGAAAATACATATGTGCAATATTATTGAGTTAGCCATGCAAGAGCAAGGCTATTAGTAACCAGACACTAGCGTATAATTAACATATTTTCTTTTATAAGATTTGTAATTTCGCGTTAACCAAAAAAGAAAAGGTTTATAATATTCCAAATACGAGAGAGTAACCTTAATTCAAGTTTTCAAAAGAAGAGAGAGGGAGAGAGAGATGGGTGGAGCGAAAAGGGGATGGGTGGAGCGAAAAGAAGATGCGGAAACGTTAACGAAGAGATTGAAGAAGAAGTTCTGGTGAAGCTTCCGGTGAAATCGCTGGTGAGATTCAAATCGGTATCGAAAGAATGGAGAGAGAGGATAGAATCAACGTATTTCATAGAGAAACACATTCGGTATCAGAAATCTCTAGAAACACGACAAGCGAGAATCGTGGCCATTACAGAAGAAAGAGGATACAACGGTGTTGCCCTAGACAATATGTTGGTTTCTGCCAATGGAGTCGTACATGTTGAGCCATATCAACCCATTAGGGCTTTTAACCGGTTTGATGGTTACTACATCTCCAACCCTTGCGACGGGTTGTTCTGTATCTATACCATTAGTCGTATATTTACCCTTGTCAATCCTGCCACCACTAGCCGCCGCAAACTCCCTGTTCCGGAGCCTTATATCCCTGACGGTACTTAATTGGTTATGAATTCTCAAATTACTTTCACACAGAGTTCTCCTTATGTTTATAACTAAAAAGGGGTTTTAATTTGTTTCAGCTGGGCATAGGCGAGCGGGACGTACTTTGCTAGGGATCGGAAGAGAGAATGGTGTGAACCGAAGGTATAAGCTATTGTGGTTTTTCGACACTAATGGTGTTACCAGGTGCAAGGTTTTTGCTCTTGACTCTAACACTTGGAGAAACGTAGACCCGCCTCCTTGTGAAATTTACTATCACCAGCCTCTAATACATTTGGATGGAGTGATGTATTTCTTCGCCTATACCGCGGAAAACCGACGTGATTTCAAGGTACTAGCTTTTGATCTTCACACAGAGACGTCGCAGAGCTTTCCACTTACTCCGGATATCGGGCGTGGAGATTGCCATGAATTGAGCATCCTCGTTCTTAAACATCGCGTATGCATCTTCCGGAGTTTTGTCGATAACGACGACACTGTTCTCAAAATATGGGGCATAGACATAGACAATAGATCATGGGAAACGATGCATTCCGTAGATTTGTCTTGTCTTCCGCCAGAATTCAAAAAAGAGAGTTTCATCCGACCGAGAATCATTCCGGTGGCAACGATTAACAATTATGTCATCATCAAATCAAATGTTCAACGCGAAACCTGGTTGCTCTACGGTTCCAAAAAACGTATTTTCTATCATACCTCTTTTTCTATTAACTTCGCTATGTCTTATTTCGAGATGCTAGTCTCTGCTTACCAATAATTATTTTGTTACTTTATTTTTAAATCGACCACGCAGACTTTGTACATATCCATGTGGTTTATGTGTACAATAATTTGCATTATCTTATTTTCTTTGGGTACTTAATGACGATTATTTCCTCGAGTACATGTGTGCAATGCTTACTCATAAGCTTAGGTTAGATCCAAATTTAATAGGAGAGGCTAAGCTAATCGTATAAATGGAATTAGTTAAAGGTATTCCGCATAAGATTGCAGCTACATATAAAAAGGTAAATTTTCAATGCTGGCTGTTGACTACTCTTGGCTACCAACCAAATGTGAGAGGTGTGGGTACTTAGAGTACACAAAAATCTAGATGTCAAACAAGGTCATTCCTCAGTACTTGCTCCTATTGCTCTTTCCATGGATTCAGCCCTACACTTGACATTAACGTTTCAGTTTCTGATGTTGTTGTACAAAATACAGCCACATATATCATCTATTCATGCTGGTCCAATTGGATCAGATAACTCTCCTCTAGCTTTCTTTCCTTCTAATACTCCTGTGAATGTAGCTTATGATACTTCAAACATCTTTGATGCTGCACCCATTGTAGCTACGGCTATATCAGCTTCTCAATGTGTAGTGGCCAGACCAAAGTACTCCTTGGGAATGTCGCCTCATGCTAGGCTCCCAAACTGTACCAAATTAACTCAGAAGTTTGAGATATTTTCATGTGTTAGAACTTAAATATATTTTTTTGTGTTTACCTGCGCAGAAGCGAATTTCTCTCGCGAGTAGAATGACAAAGCAGATGGCGCCTCAGGTTTCTGACTGCATTTTGCAAGTCTGGGCAGGCCCATGGAGGCATCTGTGAAAAAAATAACAATTAATTTAAACCTGAGCAAGTGAATATGAAGAGATGTGAAGTTATAACTAATGTAAAAAGATAAAGAGTATGCACATACGATAGGTTGATTCTATGGCCATAGCATGTATTGTGCCAAAAAGACACAAGTTGGGGCTAAGACAGACGCAAGCTTTTCAGAGGACTCTAGGTCAAGGAGAGACAACTCTCCTATGTACGAACAGAAGCCGGAGCTGGAAGAAATAAACAAAAAGGTTAATATGTATTTTCAGAGAACAGAAATTCAATGTTTACTCACATTTTCATCGTGGGATACTTTCTAGCTGAGAAATAGATCCAGAAATGTTTCTATGGTTGGGTGGCCTAGTCTGTAGTCGAAACGCTTAAGAATGTCAACCTCCAATTCCAAATTCTGATTGAATTCCAATGTGAGAGGTCTCTTAATACCGTAAACCTACTTCATGTAGGAAAAAGAAAATCAGTTACAATTTAGAGGTAAAGAAAAAAAAACATCAAAGGGTACTAAACACTTACACTACCATGGACAGAGAGAGTGAAATCACAATCTCAGGATTAAGCGGAGCACCATCATCATCTGAAAATGTTCTGAAATAGCTGTCCAAAATTTGGACGGCCAAGTGAACCGCCTTAGGGTATTGAACCGCTAGGTTGGCTCTGGTCTCTCCAGATACACTTGTAATAGGTTGTCTTGGCAACTCCTTTTCCTTTTTAAGAGCATGTCAACGAAATCCTCAACTTAAAAATATTAGTTAAAATAATAAAAATATCTCATGATTTACATGTGTTTGCTTTGACAATTAAGAATCATACAAAAAAAATCCATTAACGCGACTGCCGCGGTTGAACAAATGAAGGCGTTTATGAACGCTCATGGTTACACCGGCGTTTATGAACGCTCATGGTTACACCGGCGTTTATGAGCGCTCATGGTTACACCGGCGGTGTAACCATCAAAGCCTTCAAAAGTAAAAACTTCATCAAGTTGAGAAAGAAAGAGAAGATTTTATTTGTTTGAAATTAAGTTGAGAAAGAGAGATCTTTTGAATTTTTGGAGCGAAATGGGTTTAGGTATATATTCTCATGGAGTAATATCTCTCTCTCATGTTAAGTGGTTTCAAGATCCTTTATAGAAGATTCAAACTAGATTTGAGAACGTTTGGATTAACTATAGTTGAGAAATGCTTTTAATAAAAATTAAAAAAAAAAACCCATCATATGTGTGTAAAGATAAACTAAAACTAAACTATTACACCACAGTGAACATATACAATGAAACCAAGGTACATATTTTGTACATTTACATTTTAAATATAATATGTGGTAACTATAGTGATCATGCTTTTAATGTTATTAGACGGAAATAGAAAGTGTTTAATTAAATTTTGAAATGATCCAGATTGGTCAGAGAATAAACATTTCGATTAATTTCAAAATCAGATGCAATCAAAATGTAAACGACAAAATCATTTCGGTTAGTCGTTTCCAGATTGGTCAGAGATTGGTCTAATACAGTCTGAAATTCTTTTTAGGACATTCAAAAATTGCGTGTATTAGACGGAAATAGAAAGTGTTTAATTAAATTTTGAAATGATCCAGATTGGTCAGAGAATAAACATTTCGATTGCATCTGATTTTGAGGAAACGACTAAGGGGGTGTTAGTGGGAGTTGGATTTCTAATGATCGTTAAAATTTTGAGATTTTATTGTTATTGGTTTATGAATTTTTACATTCTTACTAAAATCTATTGTTATTGGTTTGATGATTCTTTAATTCCATCCAAAATCTATTGTTATTCAAAAAGTTTGATTTTTAAGGATTCTATGATTTCATTAAATCTGGTGTTATTGGGACATGAATTTTAAGCAAATTAACTTATTAAACAAGAGTTTGAGAATATCATCTATATACCTTAGATTTTTAAAATCATTATTGTAAGAATATTTTCAAAGATTTCCTAAATATACAAAACTCTTTACAAATTTAATAACTCTTTACAAATTTAATAAATCTCTGAATTTCTAAAACCAACTAATTCTCCATAAATCCAACTCCCAATAACCCCTCCTAAGTAGATTATACCTTTATTGCAATGGCCCTTTAATTTGTGTTTGGTTATTTCACATTGCTAGACGCTATTTCCACAATAACCATATACTCTCTATGTTTCTAAAAGATGAATGTTAGTGTATTTTTACACATATTAAATTAATAAATACATTGTTTTCTACAATTAATAACTTTCAATAACTTTAAACCAGTAATATTTTAAGAATTTGAATTATTTTTCTAGAAATTTACAAGTTATCATTAATAGTCATTATAAAATGCATAGAAATCTTAAAAGATCTATCTTTTTGAAACACAATTTTTTTAAAGAATTTATCTTTCAGAAACGGAGAGAATATATTATTTATTCACCTACTTGAAATATGTTCGGTTTTTGAATCATTCAAACATTTTCACTAATATTTAATTTAAAATGGTATTATCTATTATATACAATACATGTATTGATTCTTTCATATTAAATTATGGGCAATTCTCAAAAATACCACATTTTCATATTTTTGTGATAAAAATACCACACCAAAGATGACATTTTTTTAACAGAAAAAGACTATTATACATTTATTTTCATATGTTTCTTCCCAATCTCTTAAACCTAAACCCTAAAACCCAAAATCTAAACCCTAATTAATGACTTTTGAACCCAAATTTATTAATTTAATTATCTTTAAACTATTAAATAAATGTTATTTTTGTCATTTTCACCTTGGTGTGTTATTTTGTCACAAAAACATGAAAGTGTGGTATTCGATGGTATTTCTCTTAAAAAAATATTAACCATGTTATTTCATACTCGCGATATTTTTAGTTTAATTTTACCAGTTAAAAGGCGTGTATTGTAATAAAATTACTCTAGTAATCCAGGAGTTTGCCATCGCTTTGATGATGGGCCATCGCTTAAGGCCGTTATATAAGAGCCCAAACTTTAATTGGAGCTCGATAACATTTAGTGAACCCATAAATTGAGTGAGTGCATGTATACAATGATTATATTGAGACATGCAATGCTGATGCATATCCAATAAATTATGACGAGTCCTTGCAAAACATTACAAAACAGAGGTAAGAATATGACAAGTTGGACATCAATAATACGTAACGTGTTGACTTTTAAAAATATATATATATATATATATCAGGGCATGGTCCACTGTCCCTTTGTATTAATTCTTGAGACTTTACATGACCTCATTCTCATAATATTGGATAATAAATTTGTGCTTATGGTAATAATACAGCTAAACAATCTTTTAATCAGCTTAGCCGGTCTAAAAATTCTACCAATCAAAATAAGTCCACTATATCCACTTTTCATTCCACCATCTTCACCGGATTAACTTCAACCCACTTTATCGGCGGAGAAGCCCTCCTCTATAACTATCATTCGAGTAAATAGAAATCATTTTAGGGGAAGAAAAGAACATAGGACGGACTCTCTTAACTTTGTCCGAACATGACGAAAAAACCGCGTCTCGTGACTCGTGTGAACACTTTGAACCCAAAAGACAATACTACTAGTACTTGAAAAGAATACTACAGCCGTTAACTTTATTATGCTCGAGCTTGCTGAACTTAGCTAATGACAATAATACCCTCGAGACTCTCACGTTATTTCAGGTTTTGCCAATGAGAGACGACCGAACTTTTCCCACCTTTTTACCATCTCTCCCCGCATCGTAAAAGTCACTCTCCGACTCTCTCTCTCTCCGCCTCTCTCTTCGCCTCTCTTTCTCTCTCCATTCTCTCTTCAACGCCATGATCGGAGATAAAGATCTCGCCGGGGACGGAGAGTGCTCTCGAACCAAAACATCAAAGCCTCGATTCTCTCATCTAAGCAAGGACAATCAAGATGAGCAAATCGGTCGCTCTCAGAAAGGCGTCGATTTCCTCGCCGTCGGGTCCAATCACAATTTCGATGGGTTCTCTTCGAAATCATCCCCCAGATCGGGGAACGAGCTCACTCTCAGCTATCTCTGCGAAAACCGTGAGCTTTCCGGTAAGATCGCTGAAAGTCTTGGTCAAAAGGGGAAAGAGGTGGTGACCTTCTCGGAGAATTCCAGCTACGACGAGAAATGGATCGAGAGAGACTTCTTCAATCTCAGAGAAACCGGTCCCAACCCTTCCAAGCGAAAGGCTCAGGACGACGTCAAAGAAGAAGAAGAAGAAGAAGAAGAGAAGAAAAGCAACAACAAGATCGAAACCCTGAATCTCTCTCTAGCTCTCCCGGACGTTTCTCTTTCTCTGACGGCGTCAAACGCCGTCAAAAGGCCGAGAGTGACGACGAACAGCGAACGGACAACGACGTCGTTCTCCAACGACTTCACGGCGACGGCGCCGTCAATGTCCTACTCCTACTCCCACCCTTTCTCCCACAACATCAGCTGCTCCATGACACGAAACTCCACAGACTTCGATTGCTCCGTCGGGAAAGACGACCACATCTGGTGCGCCGGCGAAGGAACCAACGGATCTGTTCACAGCCGATTCAGACCCATCGGCGACGGCGTTGCGCTCGCCGGACATCCCATCTCCGCCAAACCCGCAAGCTCCTCCGATTACTCCTTCTTCCCTTCCGAGTTACCAGCTCGGCCTGGGAATGGCATGGAAGTCGCGATTTCCGGCGATTCGAGGAAGAGAGTACCCGATGCGGAAGAAACCGACGCCGCCAGATCGGAGAGGGTTCTCTACGACATCGTTTCGAAGTCCATTTCTTCTGTGGCCTTGATTATCCAAGGGATGGCTGATGAAACCCTTGAGTCAGCTAAAGAGTACTTGAGGAACCTGATCGACTCGCCGGAGAAGAAGGAGAAGCTGACCAGTCTCCAGAACCAGATAGACAAGAGATCTGATCTTAGCAAAGAGACGCTGTCCAAATGCGTCAAGGATCAGCTAGACATCCTTGTAGCTGTAAGAACAGGGCTCAAGTATTTCCTCTCTGGTAAAATCCGAATCCCCATGAACGAATTGGTAGAGATCTTTCTCTTCTTGAGATGTAGGAATGTGAACTGCAAGTCTCTCTTGCCTGTTGATGACTGCGAATGCAAAATCTGTTCAAATAACAAAGGCTTTTGTAGCTCCTGTATGTGTCCGGTCTGCCTCAGGTTCGATTCCGCTAGCAACACTTGTAGTTGGGTTGGCTGCGATGTCTGTTCGCATTGGTGTCACGCTGCGTGTGGGATTCAGAAGAATCTTATCAAACCGGGACATAGCTTGAAAAGTCCTCGAGGTAAGACCGAGATGCTCTTCCATTGCATTGGATGCGCTCACAAATCAGAGATGTTTGGTTTCGTCAAGGATGTCTTTGTGTGTTGCGCCAAGAATTGGGGACCTGAGACTCTTGTCAAGGAGCTCGATTGCGTTGGAAAGGTTTTCCGAGGAAGCGATGATGCTAAAGGCAAAGCCTTGCATCTCAAAGCCAACGAAATGGTAAAGAAGCTAGAGAGTAAACAGATTTCCCCGACCGATGCATCTAACTTCATCATTCAGTTCTTCAACTGTAAGTTCCCACTTTCTACGTATAAACATCATGGTTCAGATCGAAGATTAGGAACCTCAAACCTTATAGTTTCTATACGTCAAAGTTTTGACTCTTTTTCTTTCTCTTATCACAAATTCTTGCAGATGCAGAGTCGGTATCAGAATTTCCGGAACCGAAGGAGCAAACGGTTATAACAGAAACGAGCTACAGAAAAGACGAGGCATCTGTGACGCCTTCAACATCCAAGGATCAAAAGAAGAAGAGCTTTGCGTTAACCGATGCAATGATGAACAGTTTTGATAGTTTAGAGAGCATGGTGAGAATCAAGGAGGCGGAAACAAGAATGTTCCAGAAGAAAGCGGACGAGGCGAGGATAGAGGCAGAGAGTTTCAAGAGAATGATTGAAATGAAGACGGAGAAGATGGAGGAGGAGTACACAGAGAAGCTAGCGCGGCTGTGTCTTCAGGAGACAGAAGAGAGGAGGAGGAATAAGCTTGAGGAATTGAAGAAGCTTGAGAACTCGCACTGCGATTACAGGAACATGAAGCTGAGAATGGAGGCTGAGATTGCAGGACTGTTGAAGAGAATGGAAACTACAAGACAACAATTGGTATGAATGAATCTGAAAAACTGAGCCGTTTCAATTTTCAATTGTCTTTTTCTTTGCTTCTTGTTGTCTTTTGTGGGAAATATCGATGATAAAAATGCTTTATTTGTTTCTGACTTTTAAATTTTTGTATCGATAACTTTGTTTTTTTAATTATAATAACTATGTTTATATGATAACATTTATTTTGTATAAAGTAAATCATATATTCATATGTAATACCGTTTATTTTGGTTCTAAAGGTTTTATCATAAGGATATGAAAATGAGTTGACTAGTGGAGTATTGAATAACTAGTAACTAGTAACTACTAACTAGTGGAGGATCCTTGAATATGTCCGACTGGAGTATCATTTTTGAGAGAATTTTATTTGGTTGAATTTATTTTCACCCAGAGCTCAAAAATTCAGATAACTAGTTAGTAAATTGCATATAAAAGTAAAAAATGGTTTATTTCTCTAATTTGATTAAAACTAATACCACTTCAGACTGTCATCTTTAGTTAATTTACCACTTAAGACATTTAAAATATAGTCTTTTGAGAATAAGGTATAAAACTATAAACAAGTGAATGGTACCGTAGTGGCATGAAATTTTCCGGACCGTTGAAATTGCTTTCTGACGTGGAAATATACCACTACAATTAAAATATGCAAATAATTACTTTTAGTAAGCATCAAAGATTTTATACCGACAAAGAAAAGACATCCAAAAGTAAAATTTAGAATCAAATATCAAATAATCACTCTCATGGCCCAATTAGATATCACACCAATCGCATTTACACAACAAAACAAACAAACAAACAAGAATTCATTGAATGATACAACAAATTAAGAAAGATTAATTTAACGATAGACTAATTAATGTAGGAATCCATCAAGTGTAATGGCCAAGAGCGACGGAGAAGTCGACGGAAACGCCAAAGAGCAGAATGGCTAAGCCGGTGAAGTTAATGAGTCGTGACTCAGCGTTTGTGCTCTGACCAAGCATCGTGGCTCTCTGCATGAGTCCGGTAAGTGCTGCGACAATACCCATATAAAGCAGTGCTCGGCCACCTAACACGTGCCACGGCATCATCCTCGTTCTTGTCCCGGATGAAGATTGTGGCGCAAGGAATGTGAACGCACCGAGTAGCCACTGTAAAATTACATCAGCACCACAATTTTCAACAAAATATGGTTTACTTAACGTTAAAATTAATATCTACGAATTTATATTGACCTGGAGGCCGAGGAGGATGAAAGTGGTGAGACCGATCCAGGAGTGAAGAGAGACCATGTCTTTAAGATTTAATTTGTCGTGGAATCGAAAGGCGGCGCAGATTCCGACAATACCTAGAACTAGTCCTACTAAGTGAAGCCCACCGTGAACCATTTTCTGTACTTGGTGCGAGGCATACGCCGTTTTGTACGTCATCATCGCTGCACAATCATTGTCAGTTACTATTTTATAATTAATTCATGCATAATCGCGAATGTAAACTCTTTTTTTGTTGGCAACCTGAATCATTCTATTGAGCCAAAGAAAAATACTCTTATGTACGGACGAAAGCTACGAAACTCAAGGGGATATATTGTTATGTGACAAAATTCGGTTCAAAACTAACTTGTAGCAACATAATTTGGTGGCAAATTTCAACTTAACCTTAATTGACGGGTTCTATATACTCAAATCATCCGTATGCGAAATTAAATTATATTTGCCAAAAATTATAAGATCTTAATTACTATTTTGTTTTTTCTTAGGTAGTGATAAAATTACCTTGGCCCACGAGGAATAGAAATCCACAGTACATGAGAAATGGGTGCACCTATATATCAGCCATTTCCGAACCAAAAAGAGTTTATATATTAGAGAAATATGTTAGGTCAGGTAAAACATGATTGAACGGTTTGAAGTATATATGTATACATATACAAAGCTTTAAAACAAAAACTTACATTTAAAACCTTAAGGGGATTGTCGGAGCCATACTCGATGCCTTCGCGGTAATGAAGAAGCCATATGAGCATAAGAACAACGGCTAAGATACCAAAGAAATGAGCCACGAGTGTCGAAAGCGACGAGTGACGCTTTAAAGTTGTTCGATCTGCTGAGCGGTCCATCGTCTGATCTATTTTACTTTGGCTCGGACCACTTCTTGTTCAAGAGGATGTTGACTCAATCAATAGTGAGAGAGACGAGAAGAGAAGAGAATGTGCTAGATTGTGTAGTACCGGTTCTGTCGGGTAAAATGATATCTGAGAGGGTTATTTATACTCAAATAATTGAGGTGTGAAAACAACCCAAAATTATATAAAAATAGAAACATCAAAACGTACGTAAGTGTTTACGCCATATACATTCCTCTAAGTCTCTAACCAATTATGTAGGTAAAGTCGATGGATCCGACCGGTACGATCGATTAATTTGACCACAATCCGGATAAAAGTTAGTGTGATTTAGATAAACACTATATTCATATGATGCTTATTTTCTCTGAAGGAAATAAAAACTTTATAAAATATTTAGTTAAGGATTCGGTTGAAGAAGAAAACTAACCAACAAATCAGCCAACTAAAAGAAAATTAAAAAGGCCGAGAAAAATGAATAAAATTTCTTTTGGTTTTTTCACTAAACAAAAACTATTTATATAAGTACATATTTGTTCTGATAAACTGATTCGATCAGTGACCTACAAGGCTATAACGATGACATACAATATAACTTAGTTCGACTGTGTTGTTGTTTTAAGATGATTGATTGTTTCTGGCACTTTTTAATTAGTATAAAATAGTCATGCAATATATTGGTGAACGAAAGAGTTGCTTACGTACAAGGGTTTGGAATATATAAGTGAAGGGGTTCTGTAGCGACGACAGTCGACAGCTAAAGAGTTTCAATATTTTGGGTTTTTTCGTACGTTTGATTCTAATCTCATCTATCTAACTCACTTTGGCCCTACGTTCTATTCGCTTTTTCTAGAATTGCAGTCTTAATTATTTGATGTACGAAATTGTTTATCCTTTAAGTCGTATATTATAAAGAGAGAGAAAAATAGAGGAAAGAGAGAGAGGGTCCAGCAATAAATATATGTTCATGAAAATTGAGAGGTAGGGAAGAGTAAAAAAGATGGAGAAACAAGGCTGGTGATCGCTTTTTGAACATAAAGAATGGCGTAGTAAGTTATATTAAAGATGGATTCGAGTTTCAACTTGGGTGAGGCAAGGCAAGTATCCGCAGCCAAAACATTCAAATCGTTTTTCTTTATAAAAATGGAAATGGAAAGATGATAGTTAGGAAAGAATTTGAGCCGAGTATTAGTTTGGTTTAGATATATCCCCTATATATATTTCCTTCTGGATTAAATGCCAAAGCAAAGTGAAAAAAAAACGCCGAGCTGAAATTAAACATGTATCTAGTCCACCCAACGGTCCTTTTTTGTTTCGTGAATAGGAAGATAGAGTCTAAATCACAGGCCTTTAGGTGTGACTAATGCACCAAAGTGTCTAAAAAATGAATATATTCTAGTTAGAATTTGTTTACCATAGGCTAAGAAAATGAGAAAAAGAAAATAAAGACCTGAAAGACTTCAACCAAAACTAGGATTCAACTTAATCTCCACGCAGTTGATCTCCGGTTTCCTGAAACAGGAGACTTAGAAAGAAACCGTTTTTTCTGGCTCAAGAAAACATTTGGTCAATATACATATAAACCGACGTGTACTATTGTTTTAGAATAAAAGTGTCGATTTATTGTCAACTATCTTTACCAATATACAATCAAATGGATACTTTGAATTTTGAACAGTTCAACAGTATAAACTATCTTCGTTGAATTAATATAGTCTATATATTTTTTATATGATAAGGTCTAAATAATTGTTGACACAGAGTAGAGTGTTTCTTTGAACATATGATCAGAAAATTGTATTCTGATAGTTTTTCATATGAAATCATTCATTCATTAATATAAATGCATAATTATATCAAAGAATTCATGGTCAATAGTTCCCCCTCTACTTTTGTTGACCCAAAGTATAGTGTTTCTTTGAATACATGATCAGAAAATAGTATTATATTCTGATAGTTCTTCAAATGAATTCATTCAAGTATCATGGTTATATAAAACAGCCATGGTCAGGTACTCGTCAGTTTCTCCCTCTAAATTTGTTGACCCAAAGCATGGTCAACATTCAGGAGAATTATTATAAAGTATTGATAAAAGCTATTTCTATAATATTCATCTTCTCAATAAATCGAGAATATGTCACTAATTTATTTAGTGGACATATGGACTATATGAGTCAATTTACGGAATATGGAGGATACAAAATTTAGGATATTTTTTTCGTATACAACAATGTTAAAGAATTTAAGATGATTCAAACTGGGCTTTGGAAAACTAAGGCCTATAATATAGTTTAAGACGGTATTTGCATGGCCTTTACAGTTTTCAAGTATATATTCAAAATGGGTCCTTGACAAGAAGGCCCTTGCAAATGAAATCGTTTCACCAGTTTGTTTTTACCCCCAGAGGCCAGACCTCGTCGTATTGGTAGAATAGTTCAAGTGAATCAGCTAAATTATATTGAGTTCATGCACAAAACAAAATCACAGATCGTAGCCGTTGGATCCAGCAAAAAAGAAAATAATCACCCACATGCATGGGAGGAAAATCCCCATACAAAACTGAACGGCTGAGATTCGCCCTCGTGACATTTGTTGCAAACAAAAATATCGCACGTGGATATTCCACATTGGGATCTTCCATTAGATTCCATGAGCTCATCAGAGCAAACAACGCGCATGTTAGCAAAAAGAATCTATTCCTCTCTAATTTACTCCCACCATACTTGTTGGGACGATGGACCGTTAGAGTTGAGAGTTTCTATTTTAAAAAGCAAATAGTGAAAAGTAATTTTATTTTAAAAGAAATGTTTTTATACATTTTCGATTTTCCCTACCAAATGTAGCAAGTGTAAATAGTTTTGTTTATGTAACGCGTGACGATGAAGTGATGGACCCACCCAGCGGACAAACACTGATACTATCATCCACAGAGGACATTAACGCCGTCGATGTTGCCGTTAATTGCGCTGTTTACTGTTTCAAGGACAATACAGTGTTCCCCTATAGACAAAAAAAGTCCAACGGCTACTTGATGCCGACGTGGAATAAATGTGTATACATCAGCACTTACCTAACAAAATTTAAGCCCGACTGAAACAAAGTCAGACTCAGAAGCCAATCAAATCACGCATCATTCAACAAAAATAGCCGAGTTTTATGTATTTGCTTCCTTAATGCAAAGTCAAAGTTACGTACTCGACGGTTTTTGTTTTATGCCTGTATTAAGATGCTCTTGCCAATATAACCAGAATAATCTCAATCTGACTCGTGAGATTTGATACAATATGCATTGAGAGAACGTGAATTAACGCTCTAATCATTCAAAATATTATTTTACAGTATAAATCGTGCACGGGCTCGGACAAAAATTCATGATAAATCACCAGTTTTAACAAGAGAAATAAGCAACTCAAATTTTTAGTCGACTAAACAAAAGGATCTTCGTGCTACGTTTTGTTAAACCAGGAATGTTTAATAAATATGCAGGGATTAATTAGGTGGACTCTTAAATATAGTTATAGTATAGTAGTTAGCAAGTTGCAATTAGTTCAGTGATCGGTGCGGTACCGAGTTTCTCAAACAAGCGGCAATTTTTGGGCATTCATTGGCTCAGCTCCGCGGTGCCAGACGTTACATATTGACCACTGAATCCATGATGTTACCGCCATCATGGATTGTTTAGCACGCGACGCAATTCTAGTTTTCTTTAACAAGGGAAAGTCCGTGAATTCAATCACTTGGTAAACTGTATGTCGGGAATGTAACGGGACGGACTAACCAAACTGCTTTTTATTTGTTTCTATTATCGCAGATTGTATTGTGATCATATAAGCAAATGCTATACTCCTGGTTTATCTCAGTTCTTTTTTTTTTTGCTAATCCTTTATAGTACAGCTAACTGTATTTGTTAGTAGAAAAATATACAATTTTAAGCCGAAAGAAAAACAGAATGTTGTAATGATTGAAACAAATAGATTTTGTATAAAAAAAACTTGTAACCTTTCATCTGTATAGATGTTCGTTCTGAAAAGAAAAGGAAAAAAAAAATGCAGTGTTAGTGACTCTACCTGTGACTATTTGTCGGGACACACGTGTAAGGACCAAAGCACCTCATGCTTTATTGCCATTTTTGTTTCCTTCCACACGTCTTTTTATATACCTTTTCTCTTATCTTTCTGATCATCTCAATTTTAACTTGATTGATTATATAGCTTTCCGCAATTCCATAACGCTGTATAAATTTATTTTACGTCAAATTGGTTTATACTAATAAAATTAATTAATTGGTTTTAGTGATTTATGTTAATTATATATATAGTCTACGGTCATATTTCAAGATTCCTTCACTCCAATGTACTACCAATTTTGTTGTTTTTTGTTTTTGTTTTTGTCAGCATGTACTATCGATTCAGTGTATTAAATAAAAAGTAATTATGAAAAAGTAAGTTGACATATACTAAAATTTTAATTCTGAAAAATATAAACAACCATCCATAGCCAGACGTACTCTGCAGTCGAAATCTTGATACCTCTCTAACACTAAACTTCTCTCTCTCTCTCTCTCTCTCTTTCTCAACACACCTCCATAGCTCGTCCTCAACACGCTTAGTTATCCATTTAAACCTCTTCTCTTCTCATCCTCATCACAGAAACGTTTACACCAGAAAAATGGGGTTTATAGCTCAATGCCTAGTTGTCTTGTCACTCTTCGCCGGTTTGGTCTCTGGATTTGCTCTGCAAAAGCTTCCTCTTCTACAGTTCGACGAAGGTTACACGCAGCTGTTCGGTGACCAGAACCTGATTGTTCACAGAGACGGAAAATCTGTGCGGTTAACACTCGACGAGAGAACCGGTTTGTGTTCTTGCTCCCACTGAGTCTTTTCATCTCCAATGATTTTACTTAGTGATTGTTCCTCTGTAATCATATATTTTTACAGGCTCTGGGTTTGTCTCAAATGATATTTACTTGCATGGGTTCTTCAGTTCTTCTATCAAATTGCCAGCAGACTACTCTGCAGGAGTTGTCATCGCCTTCTATGTAAGCAACAATCTCCAATCTTCGGATTTCACAAGCCCCACCATGGACTCCTGAGTTTTTGGCTCCACCTTGAAACTATTTAAATTAAAGATATCTCTCTTGAAGATTTTTGTATCACTGTTTCAATGGGATTAGATAAAGGACAAAAAAGGCTGAATCTTTTTTGGTGGGTTTATGCATTTTTCTTCTACTCAGATGTCAAATGGAGACATGTACGAGAAGAATCATGACGAGATCGATTTTGAGTTTTTGGGGAATATTAGAGGCAAAGAATGGAGGATTCAGACCAACATATACGGCAATGGAAGCACACATTTGGGAAGAGAAGAAAGATACAATCTTTGGTTCGATCCAACAGAGGATTTCCACCAATACAGTATCCTCTGGTCTCTTTCTCACATCATGTAAGTTCAAAACAAAACCCATCCTCTTAAGTCTTCGTTCGACTAATCGGCTTAGAAATTTAACTAGAGGAATCAGCCATAGCTGGGGGGTTATTAACAGATGAATTACAGGCTTGATTAAAGCCGTAAGTTTAGGCTTGATTTAATGATCTTGCAGAGACTCTTTAACCGTCGCTTGATGTTTCTATTAAAGGAAAGTTAAGTGGGGTTTATGTGTGACGATTTAATTCCTTTTTTTTTCTCATTCGAGCTAGTGGAGTTGGTTTCTGGTTCCGGAAAGTTTTGTGCTTTACAGCTTTCGATTCTGGCAACAAGAGAGACCCAAACATATTCTTTTTTTTGGAAGAGAGAATCTAAATCCAGTCCACCAAAAGCTGGGGATTTTTTTTTATTTTTTTTTACCATAAACGGGTATATATGAATCAGGATTTTTTTTTTCTTCTTTTAATGGCAGATTTTATGTAGACAATGTTCCGATCAGAGAGGTCAAACGTACGGCGTCAATGGGCGGTGACTTCCCGGCGAAGCCAATGTCTTTATACGCAACCATATGGGATGGCTCCAAATGGGCGACCAACGGTGGCAAGTACGGCGTGAATTACAAATTTGCCCCTTACGTCGCTCAGTTCACCGATCTGATCCTCCACGGCTGCGCCGTTGACCCCACCGAGAAGTTTCCGAGCTGCCAAGACGGAGCGGTAGAAGATCTCCGGCTAGCGTCGGAGATAACAGAGTCTCAGAGGAAGAAAATGGACAGTTTGCGGCGGAAACACATGACTTATTCGTATTGTTACGACCATGCGAGGTACAAGGTGGTTTTGCCGGAATGTGTGGTGAATCCAGAGGAAGCTAAGCGTCTCAGGGTCTATGATCCGGTAACGTTTGGTGGGATCCCTCACCGCCACCGTCATGGTAAGCACCGGAGCAAGAGCCGCCGCTTCGACGGAACTGAGTCGATATGATTTTGGTGGTGTATATTATTCAGCTAGAGGGGCATTTTTGGCATTTTCTGTCTTGTATAGGAATATGAATGTAGCCTGAAAGATGGAATGACCGTACTGAGATATTTTTATTTCCTCCATTTCACAGATATATTGTCGTGTAACATGATAATAAAATATTTCGAATAAACTAATAGAATTCTTATCAAACTAAAGTAAAATGAGACAATACATTGTCAAATTTGCATAAAGTGTCAAGTGTCAATACACAACCAAACAGGAATATTTATAAAGGAGGCAGACTGGCAGAGGGAATATATAAAAATAAAAATTGTTTTCTTGCTTGTCCTCAGAGCATCCGCAACGGTGATACCGAAGTGGAATCCTTAACCCATTTTTTTTTTTTTTTTTAATAGTGACGACCAATCACAGGCCGCCACGTCAGCAAGGATTCAATCCTTAAACCTCTTCCTGAAGGATCGATCCTTCACGGGTATCACCATTGCTGATGGTCTCATTCTTCTTATGAACATGCATATATGCTCTCGTTGTCTTGGTTTTCTATGAGATTTCGATTAAAGTTGAGTGCGTTTGTTTATCTTGTACAAGTATTCAATGGGTCCAATAAACGTTATTGACTTTTTTCTTCCAGCAGCAAATGTTATCGACTTAATGTGACGATATTGACACATTCATCAGTTTCATTGACTTAATGTGTCATTGATATATAATGTCATTTCGAGGTGCATCGATGTTAGAAATTGTGGGTCCGTTTCGGATGACTTTGGTGCGATGTTTTCCGAGTCGCTCTTCCTTGTCAATGTAGGAAAATGGAGTTGAAACTTCCCAAAAACACACTTGAGCGAGAATAACAACCTTTAATTTGTTCGAAAAAGATGGAGAGTCCTATGGACATATTTGTCGAATAGATGGGCCGGTCGGAATCCTGAAGTGTAGTGTGTATGGTTTAACAAGTGGTCTCCACATGGCATCTTCCTGGTGAAAATATGTATAGAGCCAAAATGATGATACTGTACATGATTTACCTTATTTTTCCAAGTTGATGTTTTGTGTCATATATTTCTTTCCCTTTTTGTTTTATTATGATACTCAATCTCATGTGTCTTTCCTCGAATCATCATTATTTTTTTAATACTTCATAACTTGCTTAGTGTTTTAGTTAGATTTAGACATAAATGAGAGCGTAAGACAAGAACGTCAACAATAATCTCTATACGTGTCGTCTTAGTACCTGTGGTTTCGGTTATGTACAATGATATCCGGATAATATATTAGTAATGATATCAACGACTTTAGGAAAGAAAGAAGAAAAGTCGTAATTCGTGGAATATTAAGCTTGGGCTATTAGTCTTAGTCAGCTGCCTCAGCTTTTACATATATGTATGTGTCGACTACTGATCTGAAATATCTAAAGTTTCATTCTACATAATAAGAAAGTTCGGAACAACATATGATTGAAGAAGGTTACCAAATTTCGCTGTGCGTTCTTTCGGAAATGTGTCGTCAAATACTCAAATGGACCCAAAGTTCGACAAAATCCGGTAAAGTTACGGTCCTACGGAACCTACAATCAGTTGCAAGAAAGAACAGAAAAAAGCAAAACCTATAATCTATCTCGCAGGCCCATATTTGATCCATAAGGCCCATTTGACCGAAAGTAAAAAGTGACGTGATAATCTTGTCTTAGTATTTACGAAGAAAAATTAAACTAATCAAGCATCTTTTAAAAGATGCGGAATCTCGAAATCGTTATAAGTTTCCGACTACTCTATGATAATGCCTAAAATGTACCCAAGTCACTAACGTGAAACTAAATTTTTGTTTTCTCCAATGAATGTAAAATCTTACGTAATAATCGACAACCAAATTCTTTTTTATGCTTTTGCATAAGATGAAAAGAATGAGATTGAGAGAGAGATGTGAAGTGATCAAAGCCACCGTTTAAGACTCATAAAACGCATGCGTCTTAAGTAAGCCAAAATTATCTCTTACCCCCCCTTTACACCTCTTTCCTCAAAAACCCTAGATCTCTCTCTCTCTCTTTCTCTTACTTTCGTCTTGCCTTTTAGGAAGCTTCCCTTAATTTATACATCACTTACTCTCCCCTCTTTATTTTACTCAGCGTCACCCTGAAGACGTGATTACTCGTTTTGCCAGATCTATACTGTTTCACTCTTTGCTCCCCTCATAAAACCTTCACATTTATGGTGATTCTTTCTTACTTATCTCCCTTTTTTTTTCTTCTTCTAAACTCGTTTGCGAGTTTTTATTTACTTCTATCATCCGAAATTCTTCTACTTTCTTCCTGGGTTTTGCTTGAATTACGTTAAATTAGAGTTTTTTCTTCTTCAGGATTTAGTGTGCGATCTCCTCGAATTCCAGCTGATCTTTTCACGTTTAACTTTTGTTTTGATTCTGCAGATCTGTTCGAAGGAACCTAGGAGTTGTGTTTGATAGCGAGACAGAACAACAAAACAAAAAGCTTCTTCTTTTTTGCCTCGAGATAGTTGCTTTTTCTTCTCCCTCCATCGTTGCCACAAATGGCAATGCCACCGGGAAATGTTCCTCCGTCTGATAAATTACAGTTTCCGCCAGCCGCCGCCGTCGCCGGAAGCTGGATCCCCGACGGGAGAGACGGGTTCATCTCGTGGATTCGTGGGGAGTTCGCTGCAGCTAACGCCATCATCGATGCGCTCTGCCACCATCTATCAGCGATCGGGGATCACAACGAATACGAGGCCGTGATCTCAGCCATCCAACACCGTCAATCAAGCTGGTCTCAAGTTATCTATATGCAGCATTATTACTCAATTGCAGATATTTATAACTCTCTACAGCAAGCTGTTTGGAAGCGGCCTCAGAAAATGCCTCACCAGCAACCTCAAAGGCATTACAATTTCGATCAGGCTGGGAAATTCGGAGGGAAGAGATCAGGTCCTGGATTTAACAAGCATCATCATGGCGGTGGTGGTGGTTACAGGGGAGCTGAATCAATGGCGAGAAACGGGCATCACACGATTTCGGATTGCCACAACACTGAAGCTAAGCTAGCAAGTGATGACAAGGCGTTATCTCTTGCAGAGGAGAAGACAGGTAATGAGCTAGTCCTTGGTTGGCTTTTCATGGCTTTTGCTTGCTTGTAAGAAAAGTTAACTTTTTTTCTGGCTGATAAATCTTATCTTCAATTTGGTTTGAGATGGTGCAATGTGTATATTGTGGAACATGTTGATAGTGGAAGCTCCGGGTTTCATCTGCACTTGTTTCTCGTCTCTAGACTCTTTGTTGGTATATATGTGTGTGTTGTGGTAATGTACACTCACATCTGTTTGTGGAACAGATGGTAGCGAGAAACCAAAGACCGATCGTAAAGATTTGGAAGAATCTGAGTCAAACTTGGAAGAAACTCAAGCTGAAATAGTGAGCCAAACTTGTAACTCAGATTCTAAAGGTACATTAGAAAACCCGATTCTTCAATATTTCACCTTATGTATTACAATATTCCGATTCTGTGTTGTTTCTTTCTTTCAGATGACAATCTCAGTTCTGAGCAAAAAAAGGAGGAGAAAGATACAGAGTGTCCTGCAAGCATGGCAAAGACTTTTGTTGTCGAAGAGATGTACGAAGCGAAATTGGTGGGTTGGATCTTCGTCAAAGTCTATTTTTACTTTAAACCGCAACACTAAAATCTGAGTTTTTCTTTTTTTTTACTTGTGTGTTTGTGTAGGTTAATGTTGTCGAAGGACTGAAGCAATATGACAGAATGGTTGACGCAAAGGAAGTTTCTCAACTCGTTTCTCTTGTAAACAATCTGAGAATCGCTGGAAGAAGAGGTCAACTTCAAAGTAAGAATCTTTTTACGCTCGGCGATAATGATTTAACTTGTTATTAAGTCATGTCTTAAAACCATTGATTCATGATAAACAGGTGAGGCATATGTGGGTTATAAACGGCCAATTAGAGGGCATGGACGTGAGATGATCCAACTCGGTCTCCCCATAGCTGATACTATGCCTGATGATGAGAGTATCAAAGGCAAGTTCTTTTAAAAATCCTCTTTTACTTACAGATTTCTTTCTGTGTATTGGTTAACATAAGATATGAGTTTAACACAGGTCGAAGAATAGAGCCAATCCCATCATTTCTTTCAGACATCATTGAACGTTTGGTCTCAAAACAAATCATACCTGCGAAACCAGACGCCTGCATCATCGATTTCTTCAACGAGGTAAATTCGTGGACACCCTTATATTATATTAGCTGTCTGTTTTTCTTTACTAAAGTAAATATTTTGAACCACAGGGAGATCACTCGCAGCCGCATATGTTTGTTCCGTGGTTTGCACGACCCGTTGGGATCTTATCCTTGTCGGAATGTGATTTCACGTTTGGAAGAGTCATTGTCTCTGATCATCCCGGCGACTACAAGGGCTCTCTGAACCTTTCTCTCGCTCCCGGGTAACCGATTCAACTTTCTCCTCAAAGTCTGTAAAATGAAGATCTTTCAATCCGTTTATCATCAATCATATATTTGGTGTTGTGAACAGATCGGTTCTTCTGGTGGAAGGCAAATCCGCAGATCTTGCCAAGTTTGCAATCCAATCAATCCGAAAGCAGCGGATTCTCATCACCTTCACCAAATCTCAGCCGAGAAACTCCATAACCGGTTCTAACTGGGGTCCACCGCCTAGCAGATCACCGCCGAATCAGCACAACCGTTACCAAACCGGCCCGCCTAAACACTACCCTGTCATCCCGACCACAGGTGTCTTGCCCACACCGTCTCACCGCCCACCAAACGGAGCTGTTCAACCGATTTTCATAGCCCCTTCTCCTCCGCTTGCCCCTCCAATGCCGTTCCCAGGTGGTGTCCTTCCCGGGGCAACGGTCTGGCCTCATCCACGGCACCAGCCGCCACCACAGCCGCGGATGCCCGTCCCTGGCACCGGTGTGTTCCTCCCACCCGGTTCACCCCAAGAACAGGTTTTACAAGGCTCCACAGAGAAACCCAACAACAGCAACGGAAGCAACGCTGCAGAAGGAAAGTTGGAAATGAAGACGAAAGAAGAAGCTTGTAGCAGAGTCGCTGCAGAGGAATGCGATGGCAATAGCGGTAGTGGTCAATTAGCTGAAGAAGAGAAGATATAGAGAGAGCAAAGAGAGAAATGAGTCGGGAGATGAAATCTTGAAGCTGCAGTTTTATAACTGTAAAAAGAGCGGCCAGTTCTTACTGAAACGTTCTCCTTTTGCCACTTCAGATATTGTTTTTAGGAGAGACGAGCAAAATTTACCCGTTTTGGCGTTTTCTACTCTCTAGAATCATTTATCTATCATTTCCACTAAAATTTATAATTTCTCCCTCCTTTCGCTTACACTGTTATCTAAATATATATATATACTATACTCTTGAGTCGTATCTCTGTGTTTATACGAGCAGACATGTGTAATGTGTTCATCACAAACGTGTCTCAAAATTCTCAAGAATAAGTTCCTAGTTTTTGCTTTTAAATGACTTTGGGCTTCGAAAGCTTAAGACATGAATGAAGTCTGACCTGTTGTGTTACAACTTTCGCTGTGTTGGGTCCATTGGACCTGGTCCATGGCTTCGATCATTTCTCCACTCAAACATGTCCAAGTATCTTTAAAAATGTTACTATAATCTTTCTTTTGCGATATAAATTTGTACGAGTAAAAATTATCTCACAATCAAATGTGAGAGATCCTGGTCCTCTGAACTTCCTCAATACTCATCCACAAAAACAATGTTTGGTCTTTTTATCATATAAATCCACTATTTTATATATAATATACATGCATGATTAAAGAGAATCCGAGCATAGGACAAAAAATATTCGACAAAATCATATCCAATCTTTGTGGATGAGCATCGGACCCAATTGTGTCCCTGCAACTACAGTGTAGACATGGTTCCCGAAATAAAAACTTCTTAATAAAGTTTTTACCTAGAACCACTAAAGTAAGCTTTTTATTATTTTAGTATGGACTCGTAAGAGATGATGAAATTACCTAAAATGAAAGCAGAACATTGAATAACCTAAGGAAGCACCGGTCACTTTTGTATAAGCCAATATAGTGTTCGCTATCACAGCAGTCTTTCTAGCTAGTTCATCTCCCACCTTACAAAATTTCGATAGTGTCACTTTTGTATAAGCCTTCATTAAAATAAGTTATTGAATTTTACTTTATTTCGGGTTGTATCATAACGTGATTCGAAAATTCAACGAAATACAAAATTAATATGTTGCATGATAATTCATAAAACAATGCGGTCTCGATTGAATTATGATTAGGAAGCCAAATAAAGGGCCTCCTTGTATGTCTTCCAATGATGCAAAACGTGTCCAGAAACATCATAAAAGATGGCGCGTAGTTCAGCTTCAGAAATGTGAACCGACATGAATCCTTGCCCGTCGTAGTAAAACCTCAGCTCTCGTGGGTCCAAGTGGTTCACGTCACCTTTCCAAGCCTTTGATCCAGCTCCACTCGTCATAAATTGTATTTTACTGTATCAAGAGAAAAAAAAAAGGCCAAGTATAATGATCTTTGATTTGATTGGTATCGCTGTTTATTTCAGACGACGGTATACATGTATGTATATGTGTTTCGTTAATGAGCATTGTTTACGAGCCATTTAACTCCTATAAACACTACTTGCTACTACGGCTTGAAAAGAAGCTACTAGGGTAGCCACTTAAGTTTGGATTGGTTTTTGTTCATATACGTACTATAAATTGGTTTTTGAACAAAATGAAAAAGAATTATGATCTAAACAATCTAAGAATTAATGAAGTTAAGAGTTACCTGTCCACGCTGCTTATGTGTTCTAAGCAATGATCATTTCCGTTTATGTAGAGATCCACTTCATTCGCCTAATAAATCAAGAGAAGGAAAAAGAAAACTAATTAGATCCGTATTATCTATTGGCGCATTGCATATTCACGTGCATGCAATGAAAACTTTATAATCTTAATTAAGATGCTAGTACGTGAAGAATAGGCAAAAGCTGCTTCTCCAATTCAATGGTGTTCCCGTGGTGGCCTGCGCTTTTGATCGTATGGTGACCAATCACTATTTTCCACTTCGCAGTTGACTCTTTCAATGCCACGTCCACTTCCTATAATTATCAATTATATACAGCTTTGGTTAGCCACTCGTTAAATCTAATTTGTACCTTTTTTTTGTCGGCAATAGGATTTGGCTGATGTAAAACTTATTTACGAGCTACGGTGCAAATTGCATTATCAGAATTTTTCTATACCAATCTTGTGAAATTGCATTCATACATCCAGGTATCCATACAACTTAACAAATTCTCCTCCAAAGAGACAAGATTTTATAAGTGAAACAAATTGATTTTTTATGTTTCAAAGAAATTGAAGTTCCATTCCTTCTAAATTTTCTGTTTTTCCTAAATCTCAATTCTAGAAAACTAATACCTTTAAGAGATGGTTCAGATATGTCCGTCTGGGACGTACGCCTCTCCAGTCATAGACATGCTTATTTGGTTGGACAAAGTATTTATCGACAAATGGAGTTGTGTCGACGAACACAAAATCGACGATCTCTACAGCGAAGAGAACGTATATAGTTCATTAAACATTTTTTAAAAAAACAACTGGAGAGTTAATAAGATGTTTTTGAAACTTTAGATATGTTCCTTACCAGCACTAACAAGGAAAGATCTCATGCAAACCCATCTGTTGTCCAAAGCCCTTAGCATAGGGCTAAGTTGTGCCCCGACGTCACCTCTATAGTCATGGTTTCCTAAAACTATAGATTTGAAAGAAAAAAATAAAAAATTTACACGATCGTTAACTTATTGTTGGAAAGTTAAGATCCAATGATCTGATACCTTATCACATAATTTTAAACTTCGTAATTAGTGATTATGTTAATGATAGCTTAGCTAGTGAAATTGAATATTACTAGTTACTTACCAGTATACCAAGGTTTTTGCAAGCTCGGCGCGGTATAAATGTTGGTAAAAGAATCTTGAAATGCAGGATCGTGCAAGCCAAGTAACCCATTGTCGTAAAAATTATCTCCGGTTGATATTACAAAATCAATATCTAACTTTTCTCCAATTTCTCCCATCTGTTAAAATTTATATGAACTAACTTAGTCAGTTATTACAAAACAGATTCTAAAAATTCGAAACAACAATGAAAATTATTAAATGAATACTCTGAATATTACGTGAACCTTCAAGTTCTGTCCACACGTACAGGAGACAATATATAACTAAGCAACTGCGTTGCTTTACAATGTTTTACATATTTAATCAACCAAAAAACTTTGATAGCATTTGCGATACATGTAGAAGTATGGGTATAATCAAGTAGAGGTAATTTGAACATTGCGCGTGGAAACTTACGTAAATCTGGGTTTAGAACAGTCAATTAGCTAGTACTGCAGGATTCTTTCCGGAATCCTATATTTCTAAAAGGTTTAGCCGTACTTTTTGTGTTAAAGCAGGTTTAGCCATAATTGGCAAAGACTTACGTGACCTAAAAAAGCATGGTTTCGAAGCCTCCACGCTCTGTTTTATTTTCTTCTTGTAATAGGCATCTTCAATTCTTTTTTTGTCATATTTATGTCACCATTTTACGACTCTTTTTTTGTCATCTGAAAATTTAATGTCGCTTTTTTTTCCCTCTTTGGCTTCTTTTTTTAGTCACTTTTTGGAAAATACATTAATTAATTAACAAAACATCAAACTAGATGTCTTAGCAAAAGTAAATCTATTATTAAGTTCTTATGTAACACAACAAAAATGATCAGAAATAGAAAAATTCGCACAGAATAGTTAGTTTTCTTAATTAGATGAGATTACAGGTTAACCAAAATAAATGGTCTTCTAGAGTCACTTGAATGAACAACAGTAAGTTTGGTTCTCCTATCACCTACACACACTTTGTATATATTCTATATTTTGATATTATTTCCAACGGTATTGAATTTGCATGATTCATATATTTGTACAAGTTGGAATTAAAACATAGAAGTTAGTCACCTGAAGAGCTACGTAGGACTGATTAAAGGAGCCTCTCCTTCCCCAGTCTCCGGTTACGAGAAAGCTTACTGTACCATCGGGTTTCGCTGGCTGCAATAGCCTCTGGAGCTCCGCCGTGGAACTATGGGCGGCGAAAATAAAAATCAAATTGAAAACATCAAATATAAAGTTTATAGGTTTGTGTTTCAAGGAAGCCATTGGGAGTTTGGACACAATAAAAAACGAAGGAGGAAGAAGATGATATGTATGGTGGATTTGTTTATCTTTATACGTAGGCTAAATTAGAGAGGAGACATTGGTGGGGGTTGTGCATAATAGCAGGTCAATAAAATAAGCTATGTCAATAAAATAAGCTATTCTCCACGATTTTAATTTAAATATGTTGATAATTTTGACATTTTCATTTACACAAGATATAATTCATACCTACTGTGTTATCCGCAATTTCAATTGTAACAAAAGAAAAAGAAGGACACGTTGACAGCAAAAAAAAAATGGTAGGGGTCGGAAAAAATCGTGTAAATATTTTTTTTTTCACAAATCAAGTAAAATTGTTATCGAGTGATTTTCTATATCGTTTGGAACTTTCACACTATATAAAACTTAGATTTAAAACTAGCAATCTAAAACCTTTGTCAATTTAAAAATAGTTAATTTGTGAGATGTGACCAGATTTGAACATTTGAAGAACACATATATTTTGTTTATAGATTCGATTTACCAAAATACAACACAAATTAACATCAGCTTGACTCGAGAAATAAGTGGTATGGAGAAGGTGATCGATGAACACAAATATTGTTAATCTGTCTTTTCGGTGCTGTATAGTATACTAGAGGCTGTAACCGACAAAATCCACAATCCATAATCCATTGTTTCCCAACTTGTGGGACTCTGACAACATGAGCTACAATTCCTCTTGATTACACGTAGTATTCTGATAATAATCATTATTTTACTTTTAAATTTTTAGCGTTTCCTCTTGATTACACGTGGTATTCTGATAATAATCATTATTTTACTTTTAATTTTTTAGCGTTTCCTCTTGATTACACGTGGTATTCTGATAATAATCATTATTTTACTTTTAAATTTTTTTAGCGTTTCATTGATAAGAAAGTTTTTCAATGCTAATACAACTATTTCAAGAACAATTAATTAAACAACGAACAATTTTACCTATTTTATTAGAATCCACGATCATGATGAATGACACCATTTACATCACGCTGAAAATCTTTTTATAAGCTTACCTCCATTAATCTACAGAAATTGTTTTCTCGAGGATTTGAATCCAAGATTTCCTGATGTAGAAGTATCAATGAACTCTTAAAAACCTTGTTTTTTAATGAACCCTTAATCATTGAAAAGAAAGTTAATCTAAAGTTATGCAATTGTTGGGTTTGACCATTCTCAAAAATGTTTTACTAACGATTTTTTTTAGAGAAATACCCTCAAATACAACACTTTCATGTTTTTGTGACAAAAATATGAAAATAACAAAAATAATATTTATTTAATAATTTAAATATAATTAAACTAATAAATTTGGGTTCAAAAGTCATTAATTAGGGTTTAGATTTTGGGTTTTAGGGTTTAGGTTTAAGAGATTGAGAAGAAACATATGAAAATAAATGTATAATAGTCTTTTTTCTCTTCAATAAATGTCATTTTGTCATTTCACCCTGGTGTGGTATTTTTATCACAAAAACATGAAAGTGTGGTATTTTTGAGATTTTTTTTTTGTGTAAAGTAGCATCTTAAGGAAACAAGAAAGTCATTACGAGCTCGTATCTTTATTAGGTGAGTGCGTAAGTGCGTTGTCATACAAGACACCAAAGCATAGATAATTGATAAACTGCCCATGCCACAATTTTGTAATATACTGCTATTATTAGGCCTACAATCACATTATTCATGTGGGTGTGACGAAAACTTCCAAATTTATCCAATTATTGTGGACTCTTACTCCGTTAGTAACTTTTTCTTCTTTGTCTACATTTTTAATTCAACGAAGGAGAAGTATCTTCAACAAACCCAAACCCATTACATGTGACTAGCCTATCAGATGGTAATATTTTGTTGAAACCTGATAAATATTAGAAACTATTCACATTATTTTTACATTTAACGAATTGAAGAAAAAAGAAAAGAAAACCCCACTATACAAAGGAAAAAAATTGCAAGTATTGTTTAGTTACAAATCGTTCCTGGCTATGAAAACTGAGGACATATTAAAGTGGATAGAGGCCCAGGCTCAATTCTTTGATGCAAGTCGAGGGCCAGGCTCAGTACCTTATGGATAAGTGGACAATAGATATATAAAATGAAAAAAATATCTTTGCTTCACTATTTTTTGCTTCACTATTTTGTAATTTAAACAAATCTCACCGGTTCGTTTCACTTGGTATGTCTGATTTTGGTGTAGTTTTATGATCTGATTCTGGCGCTTAAAGCAACACGATCGAGGTTTTGGCTTTTTTTTTTTTTTGTCTACCAACTGCGTCCGTATATGATTAACGCAGTACGATTCATTTATACTTAATTAGGGTGAATTCGTTGAAGATTTTTCTAGGGGTTTAATTTAGTAAACATAGTAGTAAACAATGTAGGTATAGCTTTTGTTTCGTGCCTCAGTTAAGTTTTATTCTGTAGAGATTGGGATGGACATGGACTAGACTCACTGGAGACTTGTATTCTGTAGAGATGCAGTTTTCATCTACAATGATCATATGTTTGGGCTTATTGCTGATTTAGTCCAGTTCCTCGAGTACTTTAATAAGTGGGCTTCTTTTATCTTTGTTCAATAGTCCAGTTCCTCTAGTACTTTAGTCCAGTTTTTTTTTTTGGGGGGGGGGGGGGGGGGTCAAAAGTCAAAACTGAGCTTCAGACAACGAAAACGAAGAGTTGAAATTTTAGTTTTTTTTTTTTAATAATTAATGTGAATATATGATGCAGTCAACAAGGTTGGACTTATGCTACCCTTGAATCTCCATCGAATCTATGGTGGTCCCAAACCGTGTCCTATTGTGACGCCAGTCCGGTTAGGCAAGTCTTGAACCGGACCGTATGGAAAGAGACATGTGTAATGTGTTTGTCTGTTTGCGTACTCTCTTTTTTTTTTTTTTTCGCCTCTGAGGTTAGGTCAAATTGTCAACATTTTTCTTTGGAAAGTTTTGACCAATTAGCTTCGTGGAATTCTCGAGCTGTATTCACAAATATATAATATAATGCTCCTAACAAAATTATTGAAATAGTGGGTTTGACGATGTAATGCCTAGATGATCATTTATTCAACCTCTCTCTCCTCCTCGGTACATCCTGTATTATATGATTACATAGAAGATCCATGTGGTGTTTGAGTCTTTACGTTGAAAATTGAACAAAACGTAAGCCTTTTTTTTTCTTTCAGATCACACGTGTGTAGATTAGTCTGAGTATATATATGACGAATGTAAAGCAAATGTCCAAATAAAAACTGAATAATGTTGTCAGCTACTCATTGATATAAAGATTTTTTATGTATTGGATTGGCTAGCAGATTTACATATCTGTAATTCTTATAATACTTTCCCTAAATTATCTTATACAGAGAAAGCCGTGTTACTGATTTTTCAGACAAAGCTAGTTTAGAAAGAAAAATAAAGTACCATCTGAACTTTTTTTTGCCTAGTTTTTTTATTGATAGAAAATTTGGAATAGGAAATGCAATCCATTAATTCATGATTTCAACATCTCTTGTAAGTTATTCTTAATTAAATAAACCCTGTGAAAAATAGAGACAAGTAGAAGAAAAGGAAGTGGGAGGAGCCTTAGAGAAATTATGGCTTTACTCATATTTCTATTATCTTCCTCAGATCCCTTCTTCCTTTGTGATGATCACACGTACGAATCCCTTTTTCTTTCCACTAATCGCTCTTTTTTAATTCCCCATCTACATCTTTAATTCATTCAAGTCTATATATTATATAGTATAGTATACAGATAAGCAATTAGTATACGGATATGAGGGGTCGACCACACGCCCATTTTGGTTCAATTTATTATATAAACCCTTCAAATAAACTAGAGAATAAATCTTTAATTTTTTGTTTTCTCTTTAATATTGTCAAATTGAATAAAAGTTTGTAACTGAGATGTGTCACTCACTCTTTTGTGTGTGTTTATTACTAAATTGTGTAGCAATCGTAGAAAAAATGCAAATCATCATCGACATACATGCAAGTTCAAATTATATTATCCATGAGTAAAATATTAGTCACTTATTGAATCTCATAGCGGACAAATTTAAAGTTCAACGAGACATCGAAAAATAAACATGTGTTCCTAGAAAATTGTTAGATTTTAGCAACCTCCCCCCTCCCCCCTCCCCCCTCCCCCCTGTCAAAGTTCAATTCTAATATACAACTACTCCATTATCGATCTTTATAGATAATTTTATATTTTGCATTGAACTTATTAATTCATATATGAAGTGGTTAGAATAACTTAACCTGTCGGCTAATAAGTCAAGGTGTGTATCCCTGGATGGCCTTTTGATTCGTAGTTGCTGTTAACCAGATTGATTCTAACTTCCTTTTTCTCAGCATCTCAACTTATTAATCTATTGGATAATCTCTCTTTGTTTTTTTGGGCTACTTAGACCATCATTATCGCAGTATCTTAGCTGTGTCTCTTAGGTAAAAGAAGAATTTAAATAAATGAAAAATGAGAAAAAAAAGAACTGATTCTTATTTTGGGATTTTAAGAATCGGATTTTACTTAGCACGTGTCGAGTGGATGCAGTCTTGTCTCTCTCTCTTTCCTTTCTCCTCTCCGTCAATTTCCTTCTCCATGCAGCAAGGATCACCGATTCACCGCATATAGTTTCTCTCTTCACGGAGGCCATAGTCTCTCTCGTATCTTCATTTGTTTCTCTGCTCTCTGTATTCGTCGTCTTTGTGCTAAAGCTGCGAATTTTGCTCTTGTGTGATCTTCCTCCTTCAAATTAGAGAGGTTTTTTCTTCTTCTGATTTCGTTGTTTATTTCGATTGAATTTAGGGTTAAAGGTTTCTTTTGGATGAATTTAGGGTCATCAGGCTTTATTAACTGTCTATAGGATCAGTACATGTTGATTTGATGATAAACGAGTTTAGATTGATTCCCATTTGCTAACTTTCAGTACAGGCCACGCTCAAGCTCGGTCTTCTCTCAGATTCAAAATTGTATGTTAAAATTTTTCATCAAAAGAACGTTCAATTCAATAACGTTATGCAGCTTATCTTTCAACTGATTTCTCAACCATATCTTTGCTATTAGTTGTCAGTAGTTTAGGCCGTGGGAATCATCTCTGTATTCAATTACCTTTGATAGTGATAAATTTAATGTCCTTTTCTCACTCAACAGGTATCGTTATACATGGACAATTTTTCTGGTGTTTGTCAATCTGTCCTACACGAGTGCAAGCTCACGTTTTTGCAAAGCATCTCCGGTGATGATCTCTTTGTAGAAATGCCTGGCAGAGACCCATCAGACAGGTACTCTCCCCTAGAAACATCATCACTTGTTTATTCACTTTGGCATTTTCAAACATTTGCACTTGATAGTGCAAGACTTGGTTACAACAGAGAAACATTGGTTCCTAGATGTTGAAACTTGAAAGTGAAAAGTATAACTTAATCTATAGACACAAAGAATCTCTGTATAGACAACTACACTCTCCAGCCCATTTGTGACTTCTCATTCAGTGCTTTCTCTTCTTTGTTCTGTGACTTAGACTTCGTGAATGATGTTTGTAATGTCAAAGTCCTTGTTTTACTGTGTGCAGTTCAAGCTTTGCAAAGTGATAATCATAATTCAAGCTGGCAATACCATGGAGTATCATAAGCTAGTGGAGGAGGACATTAGGCCTGCGTTAGGAGATATTGTCTGGGTTTGGCAAGGTGAGAAAGAGAATGACGAGCATTTAAAGCGTAGTTTGCAGGATGAACAAAAAGTAGGACAACATCGTGAACCATTGTAGCAGGAATATGAAGAAGAGAAGAAACTCTCAAGCGGCTTCAACTGAAACATGGCATCAAGAACAAACCACTCCAAGCTGTGAAGAACAAAAGCAGAGGTAAAAAAAAAAGCACAATTACATAAATTTCTTATTGGTTTGATGGCAGCGAATATTTGCGTGTGTGTAAGCAAATCCTTGCAATACAGGTTGGGGGTCTGAATTTGAACAAAGTTTGAAGTCTTTACGTGAATAGATCATTGATAATCACTCTTCAAAACTAACATGGACATTGTTTTTGATGTATTGAGCTTTGTTGTTGTTACATACTGCTTTTAATTTAAAAAGAAAACAGGTTTTTTTAAGAACCCTATTATGGAGTCTACCATTGGAGCAAAGGAAATAAAATTATCTTAGTAAGATTCTTAAAATAGATTTAATAATTAAATATCCATTAAGATCCTCCAATGGAGTTGTTGCTTTGATGATGCTCTTAATATCTCTAAAAAGTATGGCTGCTTGTTTCTCTGTACTGATCGAGGGAAATCAATATGGTTGAGATACAAAAACATAAACGCACAAGAACATGAATAATGTCATAATAATTGCATATTTGACTAGTAGTTGTGGAGAGCAATAATGAAAGGTTTGGATAGGATTCTAACACTGTGCAGATTAAACAAAGAAAACAAGTTTATTAACTTCATAATGAAATTAGTGGAGCGGAGTGACATTGGCCACCACCACAGCATCCGTTTTGATTAGACCACTTTAGCATATCTTCGTCTACAATATTCTTTCGTTCATGCAGCTCCATACACCCCAAAAATAAATGTTTGCAAGTGCTTTAACTTTTTTCGTCGTCTCATGATAAAAGGTTCAGTGGAATGTCGATAATTATTTATTTTTGATTAAATGAAATGTCGATATTAGTCCATTTATTCATTACAATTGTTTGCTTTAAAAAAACAACTAGATTATTGTTTAATCATTTGATGTATAATAATAATTTGCTACTAACTTAAAAAATATTTTAGTTGGTCCACGAGTCGCTTATTGTAGTAAGAGCTCAATCATACAACGTTGGTAACTGTATGATACTATTATACAATTGGGTATTCTACAAAGAGAATACTTTATACCATCGTAGAAGCCAAATCTCATTCCCTTTTTTCTAATTGGGACGTGTTACCCACTCGCCTTCATTAGCGCCTGCACAAATACCCATCGATTCTCTCATTGTAAGCAGTAAAGCTGCGAATAAAATAGTGGTGTTATAGAATAACAGGATAATTAATAACATTTATGTAACGGCCAAAAAAGAATAACATTTATGTAATGTGACAAGAAATTAAAGAAGCTTAGTTTTTATTGCACAACTTGTTTATACATTCTTCAACATAATCCTCTCTTTTCTTGCAACTTTTGCTCGGAATTCTATGCTTTGCTGATCAATCTCTTTCCTCTCTGCAAAAGTAATGAAAAGCTTTTTCTATGTTAAGCTTCAGATCTGATACCTGTTACTGCCTCCAATGGTCTTATAACATCTCTGTGGCTTCTTTGATTTTTAAGCAGCCACTCTCACAAGCTGTGCTCTTTTCTCTCTTCCTCTGGTTCTAGATTCTAACTTTGGAGTAAGTGAGTGAGAGAAGAAAACTCCGGTGAAATGCTTGAGATTGGAAGCCCTACGAGCCTCTGCTTCCGTACAAACACCACTTGTAATGCTCTACTTCGGGAGCTTCAGGTTTTTTCTTCGACCATCCTCTTCTCCTCCTCCCTCTTCTTCTTCTTCTTCTCTGTTTCTTGGGAATTTAGGGTTTATTGATAACGATGCTTCACCGACAAACTCTGTGTGTTTTTATACTTAAGGGAAAAAATAGTCAACAGGATGAAGTCTTCTCCTTTTTTCAGGCTCTATAGGTTTAAGGGTTACTGTGAATTTTGTCTCTCTTTCTGGAAATTTCTTAGAGTTTCTGTGAAACTTCTTTTCACCTCTTCTTCTGCAAGTATATGTAAAAAAAAAATCTGATTTTGATGGTTTAATGGCAAATTTGGTTTTGGTATGGAGCAGAGGATATGGGTTGATATTGGTGAGAGTGATGCTGAGAAAGACCGCATGCTAATGGAATTGGAGAAGGAATGTCTCGAAATCTACAGAAGAAAAGTGGATGAGGCTGCAAAGTCTAAGGCACAACTTCATCAATCACTTGTATCAATCGAAGCCGAAATTGCTTCTTTAATGGCTGCTCTTGGAGTCTTAAACATACATTCACCGGTATGTGCAAGTGCACTGTTGCCTTTTATCTTGGAAACAAAAAGGGAAAGTTTAGATTTTATTTTGTTTGAAAAATGTGTTTTTTTTTGTGGTTGCAGATCAAAGAGAAAGGTTCAAAACCATTGAAAGAAAAGCTTGCCTCTGTGACGCCTCTGCTTGAGGACTTGAGGTTGCAAAAGGATGAAAGAATGAAGCAATTTGTAGACATAAAGGCGCAGATTGAGAAGATGAGCGGTGAAATCTCTGGTTACAGTGACCAACTCAACAAAGCGATGCTTGGTTCTTTGACTCTCGATGAACAAGACTTGACTCTTCGGAAACTGAATGAGTATCAAACACATCTCCGCACGCTCCAGAAGGAGAAGGTGAGGAAGTCTTTTCATGAATAAATAAGAAGACGAACCAATATTTTACATTGTTAAGCTACTTACCTACTCATTTGTTCTTGTTTTTATGCAGTCGGATCGTTTGAACAAGGTATTGGATTATGTGAATGAGGTGCACGCTCTATGCGGTGTTCTTGGAGTTGACTTTTGTCAGACTGTTAGCGAGGTTCATCCGAGCTTACACAGGACTAACCACGAGCAGTCTACAAACATTAGCGATAATACGTTGGATGGTCTACAACACATGATTGAAAAGCTGAAAATTGAAAGGAGACTCCGCTTTCAAAAGGTAGATAAACATAGTAATGCTATTCTTTCTCTATGAAAATTTATAATCATTTTGATGTCTTTACCTTTTGTTTTGCAGTTGAAGGATGTAGTGGGGTCACTTTTCGAGCTATGGAATCTAATGGACACACCTCAGGAAGAGAGAATGAAATTTGCAAGAGTTAGTTGTGTTGTAAGATCATCTGAATCTGATATCACCGAGCCAAGCATGCTTTCTACTGAAACAATTGAACAGGTTAAGACAAAATCTCTTTTCTTTTTACCAACTTTAAATGCCATTAATCTCATCCAGGATCTCTGATTTCTTGATTTTGCCTTGTACATTAGGTGTCTGCAGAAGTAGACCGTTTCAATAAGCTGAAATCTAGTAGAATGAAGGAGCTTGTGATGAAAAGAAGGTCTGAGTTGGAGAATCTTTGCAGATTGGCTCATATTGAACCGGACACAAGCACATCGCTCGAGAAATCAACTGCTTTGATCGATTCTGGTAAGAAAAGGATAAGAGTTTATGTTCTTTTCAGAAAATATGAGTAGCTACTTTTCTTGCTAAAACCCGTTTTTACTAAGAAAGATGATCTTCATGTTTCTTCAGGATTAGTGGACCCTTCAGAGCTTCTTGCTAATATCGAAGCGCAGATAAACAAAATCAAAGACGAGGCACAGAGCCGGAAAGAAATTATCGATAGGATTGACCGCTGGCTATCTGCGTGCGAAGAGGAAAACTGGCTAGAAGAATACAATCAGGTATAACTTTTTTCTTGAAACGCTGGCAAGATAGGTTTGTTGAAGGATGTAACTGAGTAATGCCTTCTTTGGTTTCAGGATGAGAACCGGTACAGCGCTGGAAGAGGCGGACATGTAAACCTAAAGCACGCAGAACGGGCTCGGGTTACAGTAAACAAGATCCCATGTATGTTCTGCTCTCTTGTCCACTACAGTCTCAAGGTTCTGATGATATCTTTAACTTTATCATTCTTCCTTTGTTTATTGTTTTCTGCAGCGATGGTTGACAATCTCATCAAGAAAACGCTTTTATGGGAGGATGAAACACAAAAATCATTTCTATATGATGGTGTAAGTGAAAAGTAACTTTAAAGTAGACACATTTTTAAACTGAAAGTTCTCTCCTTTGATTATGGTTACTTGTTTCTTCCAGGTTCGACTGGTGTCCATACTTGAAGATTATAAACTGACAAGGAAACAGCAGGAAGAGGAAAAGAAACGATACCGGGTTTGTCAAAATGCTCTCTGTCTTTAAGGTTTTGTAATATGGCTCGCCTGGTTAAAACGAACTTGTGATCTCCTCTGCAGGATCAAAAGAAGATGCAGGATCTGTTACTAAACCGGAGGGAATCCATCTATGGATCAAAACCGAGCCCAAGAAGAAGCAGCAGCATGAAAAAGCCCAACGGTTACAATGGGAATGCATCGATGCCTCCTACGCCTCGCAGAAACTCAGCCGGAGCGACGAATACCGACGTTATGATGACACCAAGGTCGTACTCGGGTCATCATGGCCACAACGGATATTTCAAGGAAGTGAGGAGACTCTCAACAGCTCCTCTAAACTTTGTGGCTATACCGAAGGAAGATTCTGTCTCTACATACACTTCGGTTTGCGGCTCTGAACCAGATTCACCGTTACATAACTGAGTCTCTATTGCAACCGGTTAACGGAGTAGGAGTTGGGAAATAGTGATGAACGTAACCAAAAGGAGTTACTGATCCAGATCTAAGTAATTGGTTGACAAATTAGTAGCCGTATGTGTGTGTGTGTGACTTGTTGACTTTTTTGTGACTGACTTTAGGAGATTAATAGAAGAGTAAGTAGTAGAAATGATGGATGTTATAGTAGCTTCAAGATTGTCTTTCCATCATGTCTGTTTTCCTTTTTGGTGTGTGTTGGTCAATTTGTGTGAATGTGTGTGCATGGTGCTCTTCGTTTGCTCATCAGATGCAGATATTGAGAGAGTTGTTCGTTTGATTACAGAGAAATAAATAAGTATATAAGACGGTCAGCTTTTGATGTGTAACAAAAAAAGAAAAAAAAATCGAGAAAATAGTGAAAGTCTAAATAACTCTGTCAGTATATAACAAAGTACACGAGACTAGCCGTAAAACATATTCAAAACATATAAAACCCTTGAACTCCTAAATCGTCCGTCCGGTGGATTCTCACCGAAGCTCGACGATTTCTGAACTTAGTGTAAGTGGAGTAAACAACTCCATCATGGCCCAACAAAGATCATCAACAGCCCAACAAGCTAAGAAGTCCAAGATGCAGTCAACATCTGCAACGGACATATTGGAGAGAGGCGATGTACGAGCTCTGAGTCACAACGGTACGAAGCACGCCTCATTCAAACAAATAACCGATTTGATTCTCTACAAGATAAGGATGTATGAGCTGTAATTTTGTCATGATGTAGGACACATGTCCTTATGTTAAACGTGAGTCTCTCCTATATAAAGAAACTAAATGTAATCGATTACCTTTAAGTTGAATGAAATGAATCTTTGAATCACTCTATCTCACCTCTGTTCATTGCTATTTTCATTCTGCCTTCAAAAGGTTCGATTAGGGTGTGTGTACGGTTTGGTGTTTGTTATAGTCATGTAAAATCTTGTGTTGGGACAATATCTTTTGATGCAACCTTTGTTTAGTTTTGTCAGATATGCTTGGACTTGCTGCATCTTGTTCATGCGGCGCTATTGCATGTTACCTCTGGGGCCGTAGCAATAAAGGGTTTAGTCTCTTCTCGATCCTTTTGGGTGTTGGATGTTTTTAAGAAAACACTTATAGAAATTAATCAAAGCAATCAAAAATATGTTTTTGCGATGAATGATATGCAGGAGAGCTGATTATTTTGACTCTATTACTCGTGTGATCGACTTCAAAGCGTTAGGTATGTTCTCTGTTCAATCAGGGATTTCAAAGCCTGGTTCATTTTCATTCTGTATTGGTTTCGGTGATCCTTTTCTTGTTTTGTTTTTTTTTTCTCGCAGATGAAATGCTTAAAGAAAAAGCCACGAATCTCCTTGTTGTGGTATCCGGAAGAGTTGCTTCTGCAGCGCCCATTAACTGCAAAGATAATGGTCCTTTGGATGCTGTTTTTGAGGGAAAGGTAAGATTGCTTTTGGATATTTGTCATCATCATGATTCATGATCATCTCATGTGTGCTTAACACACATATATACTGTTTATCAGGCCGAAATGGGTTTTGAGACCAAGTTGGAAGATGGTGGTTTGATAAGCACGTCTTTTAATTTTCTATTCCAAAAAAAGGAGACTCCTTGGTATCTTGTAAGTTACGTTCTTTTTCAATGTCTTGAGGCCCCTCACAACTTAAGCCTACTTACTTCATTGGTTACATCTCTCTCTCGCACACTATTAGGAAGATAGTATGGGTCGGGTGAAAGTAGTGGGAGCTCAAGATGCTCAAGGGTTTCTTGATACTCTAGAAGAGGGAAATAATATGTCAATAGGTGAAATCCTCGGCAGGATCATAAACCCTGAAGAAGGCTCTCAGGTTCTTTGTTCCTTCGTTGTTTTTTTTTTCTCTTTCTTACTCTCTTTCATTGGGTTGAAACCAACAATGTGATGTTTTTTTCTTTAGGTGATCTGTCGAGCTGGTCTCGGTATTGGTACCTCCTTAACTATTGTTGGCGAGGTAAAGTAATCCCCCATGTGTTTCTTCTTTATTCAGGAAGTTTGTGGATCATATAAGAGTGGCTTTCCATGTTGTTTAAGTTACGTCTGATATGTCGTCGTGTCCCTCTCTGTACCGTAGGTTGATAGAGACAAAGCTGGTAATCTCGTGATTCAAAAACCCAGTGAAATCTTCAGTGGAGAGGGCTCCTTTGATAAAATGGTTGGCAAGTTGAAGGCAAATTCAGAGTAAGGACAAGACTCATCGTGTTTCTGTTACACAGTTTGCTTTGGGAGGTGATGAATCATATTTTCTTTTTGCTGAGAGGTAATGTTGTTGTGTCATTTTGCAGGTTTTATTTTTTCTACTCCAAGATCTTCGGAGTTATTGCGTTGGCTGCAGCCGTCTATCACGGTGTGGGTGTTATAAGAAGGTGGAAGAGAAATAACACAAGGTAACGGATGAGAGGATGCTAAAATCTGCAGACAGCCAAGGAACAGACGTCAGTGATTTATACGATATGCCCCGACACTTTTTTAACGTTAGGATGGTTTCTACTTTTTGGTTTTTGACTTCGTGTTTTTCCTCTGTTTAAATGTTTATCAAACTCTCTGACCTCAATGCAGATCCGATGAAAAACAAAATGTCACATATCACCTACCTAATGAGCTTTCTCAAAAAAGTTCGTATTGGGCTTGAAAATGCCAACATTGTTGGCCCAACAAGAATCTATAACCTTTCGCGGCCCTATATGAGTTGAGATGTCCATATCTTCTCTCTGTAGATTAGTTCCTTTCTCAGTCAACAAATATCAGGCTATTCGCTATTTTATTATTTCTTCTTACCTCCATTATTTTTACTAGTTGAATTTTCGTGGCACTATATTCACAGTTTTACTGATATATGATTTAACTAAATGGTTTTCTTATGGTTATAAAGAAGACAATTCCTATATAGTTTGTCTAAAATGATTATTTTCTAAAAAGAACAATAACAACTTTTATTGATTTGATGACGTCGTGATCATTTTTAGTAACAAATCTCGAAAGAACCTGAAATATACACAATGTTTTGTTATTTCCATAACCTGAAATATACAAGATAACGAGTAACACCAAAGTCTTTTCATAATTTGATTACGAAATTTTAAAATGAAACATGTAGTCCTTCCAGAGCCTTTTCCATAATAATTCATTGTAAAACAAATTTGTATTTATTGTTATCACTGTCCGTCGCTGTTAACGTTATTATTAGGCCACTGTTCAACTACTTAGGAAATTATTTTTTCGTTTAATTTATTCTGATTGGTGAACGCCAGTGGCCATAAAGCAAACGTCAGCTAGTTGTCTTGTCAAAACTCAAAACCCACCGACATAAAAGGAAGAATAATAAAGACCATTAAGGAGTGAAGTACTGTAGGTAGTAATTAAGGACATCTCTAAATCAAACCCACGATAAACACAAGTAATAGTACAAAGCTGTTCCATTAAAATAAGAGATTAAGGATGACAAGAAGAACAAGATAAGGGGTGAAAATGAAATGGAACTAAATTATACTATTGTCAATTAAGGATTTAGTTAAGCTAGTGATAGAACTTTTTGTTATTGTTAACCCAAGTCTTAAAAAGATAACGAGTAACACCAATCCCTTCGCAGAAGACTCTTATCTCTTCTCTAACCGCTCTCTTATCCTTCAACGTCCATCCCAGCTTCGCCGCGTAATCTCTCATCGCCTCTCTTGCTCCGCCGTGAACTTCGACTTCCTCCGCCGCTTCACCGTCATCCTATCTTCCGTGGAAGTCTCCTCCGTGTCCTCCTCCTCTTCCTGCACTTCTCTTTCTTCGGCCGCTGCTTTCCATTTCAGCCTCGCGAGCTGCTTCACGCGTCTCAAGCTCGTGAAAGGGAACCGCGCGCGAGTAATTTGACTAGAAGATTGGACTTCGAGACGACGGTGGTAGCTCCGGTGGCAACCACAAGCGGCGCAGAGATCGCCGGTGGCTGGTTGAGAGTACTCGCGGCAGCCATCGATGGCGTAAGCGCCGAGCTTAGCCGCGTGGTTGCGCATGCATTCTCTGTAGACACAAGAACTCTGCATCTCTCTTTCTCTCTAATTATCAAAACAAAATAAGTGAGAGGGGCTTTTATTTTTGAGTAAATAAATTTGGTTTTAGGCTTTGGTTTGGGTTAAGTAAGATATGATATGTTGTTTGTGTCAGAAAGAGTTGGGAGTTACAAAAAGGCATAGCTATTGATACAATTACTGCCTTAAGATTTTGTACTTACATGTTTATTAGGTGTTATAATAAATGTGAAACCCCCACTTTTTGAACTGTTTTCACTGGCTTTTGCTTTTTTTACGCTTAATGATTTTCAAAATTGATTTCATATATCTTCAGCTCATAAAGTTGTCATCTACCAATAATTATTGTTTAGAATCATGTGGAAGCCAAGTTTGAAGTAGAGTGGTAAAATGGTTTTGATAGCCTAGAAAATAAAATAGTGTAGTTTATAAAAAGTAGGAGATCAGAGAAACCGGTGCTTTTAAGATTTTGCTGGCTAAATATAGTGATATTATATTTAGAGGGAATAAACAAATCTATAAGTGAAACTAATGTTATATAATAATGAGATATACTGTAATTATTAGTTAGAGGTAATACAGAATAATGTTTTACTAACTAAACCGAACAAGAAACACATTTTCAGTTAATAATAATGAATAACATGAGCTTGGATTGTATAAGAGATTGAGAGGTCACATGTTTTCAAAATATGATAACCAGAGAGAGTATTTATTTATTTAATATAAAAAATAAGATTGTAGAAATTAATTTTAAAAGCATCCATTATGAAAAAAGCAGAAAAATGTAACTAGATGACACTGGTCACACTACTGACAGTTAAAAAGCAAAGATCAGATGGTCTTATACATTCAGATTTCATATTGAAAAGTTCGAAACGCTTTCCTTTTTTCTACATGTTTAGTAAAACCGCTTATGTCTTTTCAAACAATTATGTGACCCACAAGTTGAATATCTTTGCCGCATGTCTACGGTCTACCGCCTTGCATTATCATTTGTGTAATTTAGCAAATGACACTAGACAGTACCAATCACACCCATAAATAGTGCTAATAATTTTAGATTTCCGAAATGTACGAAGAAAGTCATAAACTAACATCCTCTTATCTTTTTATACTCAACTCACTGATAATCAGATACAATGCCAAACACTATTAAATTTAAACTACTACACTGTAGATCCAAGTCATTATAATCTAAGTTTAATTCATACATTGTACCGACCGATTCAACCCAATAACCGCTAATAATATAAATTTAGAATAATAGAAGAAAGAGAGGAATTCCCCCGCCCAAAAACAAAATTACGAATATGCGATTCCTTAATTTTAGCTGATTTTTTTTTTTTGGGTCAAAGTCTTATCTTATTTGTTTCAAAAACAGAGTCCCTTTCAAAACAAGCAAAGACTTTTTTTCCTATTTTTTTTGTTCTAAACTTTTTTTTTCCTATTTTTTTTGTTCTACACCAGCAAAGACTTTTGACATCGAGAAAAAAATATAAGCGTTTGAAGAACTTTATAAAGAGTGAAAGAGAAAATCAGAAAAAAGTTTTAAAACCAAAAAGGCCGAGCCTGGAGATGAAGCTATGGAAACGAGCCACCGTATCACTCAAGGACGGGCCTAGTCTCACAGCGCCGGATGACATTCTCACGGCGGCAGTCGTGAAAGCCATGAGCCACGACGAGTTCTCGATCGATACAGAGAACGCTCTGTTCATCTACCGCCAGGTCCGCGCGAACCCGTCGAGCCTCAGGCCTCTCGTCAGCGCCATCTCGTCCCGCGTCACGCGAACTCGTAGCTGGGCGGTTGCGTTGAAAGGCCTGATGCTAATGCACGGCTTCTTCCTCTGCAAGACCACGGCGGCTGAGTCGATCGGACGGTTACCGTTCGATCTCTCCGCTTTCGGCGAAGGGAGTTCGCGGATGAGCAGGTCCGGTGTGTTCAACATGTTCGTACGCGCTTACTTCGCGTTTCTCGACAGACGATCGGTCCTATTCCACGACGGGAACCGTCACCGGTACGATGAAGAATCTTCGGTCATGATCCGGCTCGTGATCGTACGTAAGATGCAGACCACCGTCGACTCGTTGGTTCGCATCAAACCGGTTGGGGAAACCGTTAAGATACCTCTGATCAAGGAAGCCATGGAAAACGTCATCAGCGAGATTCTTGAAATCTACGGTTGGATCTGTCGCCGGGTCGCCGAGGTGTTGCCGAACGTGCACTCGAAATCAGGGAAAGCGCAGGCGGACTTGGCGGTGAAGATCGTCGCGAAATCCATGACGCAAGGAGAAGAGCTCCACAAGTATTTCGAGTTTTGCAGAGAGCTCGGCGTCTCGAATGCTCAAGAGATCCCCAGTTTCGTGCGAATCCCTGTAGACGACGTGATACATCTCGATGAACTCGTACGGACGGAGGAAAACGAAAGCCAACGAGAAGCGACGGAGACGGATTCGTGTGAATATTGTGCGGATGCAGACGGTGGAGAAGTGGGAGAGGCGGAGCGTGAATTGTCTCCTGAAATCGATGATTTGATAAAACTTGACGAGGAAGACGACGAGCACCCGACTGCTCTTCCCATAGTTGATATTCCAGACTTAATTAGCCTCTAACTATGCGTTTATTCTATGTCTTATTTGATTTTGACTCTTGTTATTTGTTTATAAGGTCCAAAAATCCATATTAACTTCGTTATTTCTCTTTTAACAGACACATTTTTTTTTTTGTTCGAATCAATTAATGTAATCAATGAAGGTAAAACATAATTCAAGGACTAGATCATATCTTTTGCATAATTACTGGTAATCTGAGAAATAAAAACATTTAATTAAAAAGAATATCTGTTACAACTTACAAGTCAGTAAACTGTTTATGAAGATAACCAAAAGGAGGGAAAAATACATAAAAAGGAAAAAAAAATTAAACTTTCCCGGCAAGAGTTTGTCAGTGACCTTCTTCCTCAGACAAACAAACAAACAAACAGACAGACTCCAACAAAACAAAGCAACCGTATAGATGGATAACAAAGAAGTAAAACGAGGGGAACATCTGTTTCCAAACCCTAAAACGAAGATGGTGGTTTACCTGAAAGCAGAATCGAACTCAGATTGCAGACGGAATTCAAAAGGTCACAGAATTTCAGATTTCAGATTTGTTGTAGTAGTATATACACGATCATTGAGAGAACACAATCCCGGAAGAGATCGAAAAACCCGCCGGCAATACTCTCCTTCTTTTTCTTCTTGTTACTAATTAAGAAGAAGAAACTAAATCATCTGATCGTGACAAACTTGTTAGTCCCATGTCTAGCCCAATGGCTCTTGAGATCAATCGGATTCCCAAAGTTAAACCCATCAGAAGCAAGTTTCTCAAGAACCTTCTTAAACGCGCCTTGGCTCATCTTCCTCCCCGAGATCCTCGCTCCACGGCGCTTAGTACTCATCGGTAATGGATGCATCGATATGTTCGTGGTGCAGCACGCAGATTGCCAACCGCCACACCCCCAACGGTAGCATTGCTGAGGAGCTCCAGTGCAAGTGCAGATCGGGACAGGTAGGCCCGAAATGTCCATGTTCACTCCGTTGATAACCAAGTCGACGCTTTTCTTAGCCGGTTTCACCCGCGAAACGTTCGTGTTGGTGCTGTTGTCGTTCTCCTCTTTTGGTTTCCGTGGCTTCTTCACCTTTGCCGTCGCGCCAGCTTTTGAATTAGGCTTTCTCTTCTTATTAGTCTGAACAATCTCTTCTTGTTCGCATTTAACCGGGTTCTCCTCGCTTTGATGATGGTGATGATGGTGCAGGTTCATGTGCATGGACGGCGCTGATGAAGTCTCGGGAAGGACGTTTCCGTAGTTAGGAGCGGTTGTCACAGGCAGCATGTTGAAGAACTTGTCCTTCTGTTGGTTAATCCAATTGTAGCTCATGTGGATAGGAGGCTCAGGGTGGTGGTACGACCCGTTCTGCCCGATCATTAGATTCGGGTCTCGACCGGGTAAAAACGGTTTAGTGTTCCTATCAATGCTTGACATTAGCTGCAAACCGAGATTACCTTTGAATGTAGCAGCCGCTGGTTCGTAGTAACCCCAGTTGCGAAACCCATCGTCATCCATTTCAAAGATCTACATTAAAAAAAAAAAAAAATTGTCAATTAAAAAACCACAAAAACCGACAAGTCAAAGATTCAGATCCAAAATCAGACAGAACAAAAGCCCAAGGGTTTCTCAATGTGTTCTCTGTTCGTGTTCGAATGCACACCAAAAATCAAACTCATATAACATTTCATATATCCAGCAACAATGTAAATCAAAAGAATTTCATAAATAAACAGATCAGATCTTGGAGATACCCAGAAAACAAACAAATTAGAGTGGATAAACATGAAAGCCGAGGGATTCCCACTGGAAATTCCGACATCTTATGAACATCTCTTCCATGAAACCAACATGCAGATACAACAGATCTGGAGAATCCAGAGCTAGATCTAAGGAAACGGGACATGAATCAATGGGTCTCCACAGCCGAATTCTAATGAACCTCAAGAGATACATATTATATATATGTGTTATTCGACGGAGAGAAAGGATTTGAGAAAAAGCGTGGGTACAGTACACACACAAAAAAAGGTCCCATTGTAAATTTTCAAAATTGAGGGAAAGAGAGAGAGAGAGAGACATGTTAGATGGAAATGGATTAGGAGAGAGAAAACTTACATGAGATTGGGTTAAACAAACGGGCTCTTTAAGGGAATTTTTTTGCCCTTCTGGAGAGAGAGGAGAGAGAATTCTGAGAGAGATTGGGAAAGAGAAGTAGGATGAGAGAGGAGAGAGAATATTTTAAGAAAGAAGATAAGAAAAGAGAGAGAGATCTGAAGAAAGGGAAAGGGTTTTTATTTTAGTGGAACACAGACAACCCTAAAATTGAAACATTTTCTAATTAAAAAAATAATTAATATATACTACACCTTCTCCTAAATTAAATAAATATCCAAAAAGGCTTCTTCATTTTATTCTTCCGCCTTGAAGACTATTTTTATGTCTGGTCAGTGTAGGAACACAAACAAAAGGATTAAGAAAGCCATTTGAGAAGAAGACAAAAACCAAAGCCCACACTTTAAAGTCTTTCCAAGACATCTTTTCAAAACCAATTTTTAAAGGCAACGAAGATCGTTCTTGAAGAGAGAAGACTAGGAAGAGGAGATTAGAAACTTATTAAAAAAGATATATTCCAATTAAAAATCTTCTATTGGTAAATTCTCTTTTGTTGATTAAACTGAATGTTCTTATTATAGAATCTTTTATATGGATCGTGGATGTAACATGTTTACTTGAGTTGCACCAATGTCTATTCATTCTGCATTGTTCATAGACTCAGTTCCACTCCTGTTTTCTCTAAACAATTAACTTCAATAGTTCATTGATTTCCAAAGTTATCAAACAGATTCAATTAAATATATTGCAAAATCGATCATCACTAGCTTACATATATCGTCAATACTATCCATCAATAGATCCTGAACTGCTCAAATCAACTCTCTTCTCAACACCGCTGCTCATAACCCTTGGACTCTTTCTCTTCTTGGAGTTGCTTCTCTCTGCAGAATACTGTACAGGGCTACAATGCTTCAACAGCTTGCGATTTTCTTTAGCCAGCTCTCTGTTTTGCTCGCACACAAGTTCTACTTCTTGCTCCGCTCTAGCGAGATTCAAGATGAGGCAATCTTTTTCCTTTTCAATCCTCCTCACCATCGAAACCAAAGACACCGCCTTTTGCGTTGATGGCTTCGATTGATCCCACTTGCTCAACAATGTTCGACAAGATTGGTCTTGAGTGTTTGCCTCCAAGAAGATACGCCCAAATTCAGTCTCGTCTTTGCTAACGAACGATGCCAAAACTGAATCAACCAAAAACTCTTCTTCTAGCGATGCGAATTTATTGTCAGACTCCACTCGACGTTTCAGTACATCAGACAATTTTCTCACTTCTTCCTCTAATTCTCGAACCCTAGATTCTGCTTCTCTGGCCCTTTCTTCCGATTCGTTCCCGAAATCCATCAATGCTTCACGGTCTTGATGGTAAAGGAAGCATTCTTTTTCCCAATGCTTACACTGTTTCACCAAATCCTCGCACTCACCACCCAGTTTCTGATTCTCTTCAATGAATTTCTTCAGAGCCTGCGCATTGATACTCGCTTCGGATCTAACGAGTTCGATTACTTGATCTTTCTCCTTCAATCTGAAAGCTAGAGACATGCACTGTTCACGAAGACGACGCTGAGACTCTTGAGCCGCATAGAGTTTCTTCTCCAGAGCGTCCATGGAGATCGGAATCCCCAAAGAGTGATCAATCGTCTCTTTGATGTAGTCCTCGACGTCTTGCGAGAGATCCATTGTCGCTTGATCCAAAAGAAAACTCACACAGAATCAATCAACAATGAAATCGCACAGAAGGGTTGGTTCGATGAAGGATTCTAGGGTTCCTAAAAAGGTTCAAATAGAGGATCCGAAATTCAAAACTGAAGAGATTCTATTTGCGGATGGATCTATTTGCTCGATGATCCTTTTATTAATTGGGCCGAAATTTAAAGCCCATGCAATTTTACTTGATTTACTTAACTCGATCCCAGCTTTTTTTAAAAAAAAATCTGATCATAGACACCACCAGAGACTGAAGATATAAAAGACGACGCACATGAAGTTGACAAAGGGAAAAATAAGAGTTTTTGACATTTATTAGATACAAAGAAAACTCGAATAAACCAGTCTAAAGGTATTCAATATCGTCTTTTACAATCCGTAAAATATATAGAAAAGGATACAAGTAATTTTAATTTCTGTAGCCCAAAATAAAAGAGAGAAGAAGAGAGACTCACCTAAAGTAAAACCTCTAACGAGAAGAGATGCTTTTTTTTACTCAGAAAATAATCATTGTCTTGTGTCTCTCTTCTTTCTAACAACCTATCTCTCTGTCTTTCTTTGTTCTAAGCAAAATTCGTGAGGAGGCAGAAGAAGAAGAAAACCAACGTAAGAAGACAGACTTCTTACTCGCATTTGATCGACCGGTAAATGTGACGAACGAAGAGGAGGGCTGCGCGGAAGCCGACAGTCCCGAGCATTAAGAAGAATCCGTAGCAAATGCAAGCCATGTACCCGAAGAAGAACGATGTTTGCATAAAACCAGACATGTCAGATCGAGCGTAGTAATAGTATAAGCAGTAGGCGTAGATAAATAAACCGGTCGATCCACCGCATAGGAATGATCTGCAAATAGATATTTATAGAGTCAGACTCGCTCAGGTTTTACTGATCAGAGAGACAAAAGTAGACACGATGGACAGAGTTTATTAACGAACCTCCACCACCATTGGTGATCTTCAGCAGCGAGTTGGAAGTAAGTCAAGGCGACGGTTATAAAAGCAGTGACGATGATGAGGATGATGAAGACGATGAAGAGTATGCTGTAGATGGTGTAGATCCGGTGACCCCAGACACTAGCGAAAATGTAGTATAGCTCGATGTAGATGGCACTGAAAGGAAGAAAACCAGCCATAGCCATCTGAGGAACAGCGCTTCTGTACCAAGGGAGTGGCGGAATCTCACGGGGATATTTGGTTGTGCGGCACGGTGCTTGGAACTCCGCTTTGCTGTTTTTACCGGCGATGCCACCTAAGACGAGCAAAGGCGATGTGACTAGAGTCCATATAAGGACGATTACCACAATGGTTCCAAAGGGTAATGCTGCAGTTGCAGTATAGGTGATGGCAACGGTGTTAAGGAAGCAAAAGGTTAGGAATAAAGGGCCACAGAAGAGACATCCAGTGAGTAACAAGTTTCTCACCTGCAATAATGTGAAAGAAGAATTGAGAAGTCGTTTAGTTTACGTCGAAGATGATTTGGGAAAGGGTTCTATGAGTATTTATTTACCCAGCTTTTTCCTTCAAGTTGGCAGTAGAAAGAGGCGGATGTGTATCCGGCGATTCCAGAAGTCAGAGCGTAAATGACCACCAAAGCGGTAAAGAGTGCTCCTCGGTTGTATGGGTAGAACACTCCAACAAGAGCAAGCATGAAAATGAATATGGTGCTGATGGGCGTGGAGGAACAAGGAGAAAGCTACGGTTAGTCATAGTGAAGAAATGGTGCATCTATATGATAAAAAATAGAGTTATGAGAGACTTACAGGGTAAACAATTGGGTACCACTACCGAGTGATGCGGCGAACAAAGAATTGTGCGTTGGGAACCTAAACACATCGCCATGAATATACTTCCATCCAGTTTCTTCTTGATCATCAGCAGCTTCCTCGTCTTGAGCATACCTTTTAAAGAACGGGAGAAAGTCAATATTGGACAAGGAAATGTAAAATAGCGGACCATGAGGTGTAGCGAGTAACTTGATACTTACTTCATGAAATCGTTCTTGAGAACTCGCATCAAGATAGTTGCAAGGAAACCAGTCAAAAGAAGGACAGTGACGCAGGAGTTAATAATGGAGAACCAGTGGATTTCCAAGTGATGTGGAAGAGAAGAAGACATGGAGTATTTCTCCATTCTTTTCTCAAAAGGAGTCTCGGTTTCCTTCCACTTGACAGTGTACATAAACTCTGCATCGACTTCCTTGTCCTCCGTGAGATCGACAAGCGAATGGGGATCCATTCTGGCACTGATTTCGATCACACGGTCCTTGTTGTACAGAATCTCAAACTGGATGTGCTTGTACAAGAAATATTTGTATTCACTCGGATCAGACTTGATGTCCTTGTCAACCTTGCCAATGAATCCCCAAATAGGCAGATCATCATAGTACATCTGGAAGTAGTAGTCCTTCTCAACAGCTTTCCGGAACTGTTTGACCTCTTCTTTACTCAGCTTCTTTTTGCAGTAAACCTCAGACTCTTTTTCATCTCTGAAGTTGAGCTTGTATGGAGCGCTAACAAGCCGATCACCATTCAGAACCTCGCCAAGAGCTTCCTTCTTCTCTTTCACACCCTCTAGAAACCAAAACCAATGGGATCAGATTTAAAAAAAAAAATACAAGATCGAGACATACAGACATTAACCACAAAACTATAACCATGTCGGATCAAAATAAACACCAAATCGGAAAATGTTGGAAGTGAAAGGTAAAAGCTTTGAGCTATTTCAGTTGCAGCCAAGTCCAACTAATCGTTAAGCAACTGCAATGTGGAGTGGAGTTAACAAATTTTCCCTGACTTGAGTATTGAAACATAACACAAATCGTGTGATCAATCCAGTAAGATATATGCATACCTGGAACACAGAAGGGAAGATCAAAATACCGATACGTCTCACTGCAATCACCATCGAATGAGACAAAAAAAATTAGCATTTTAAATCGAAAGACAGATCCATCACACACACGAAAATGTAGCTCTTCTTTCACTCCCTGGATTTACATTACACAAATTTTCTAGTGTACTCGAATTTAATGTGTCGATGGTCAATTCAGCAGCAGCAGATTCATTGCACTTGCAGCTTTTACAATCAACCGCATGTGTAATCAATTTCTCATTCTCGGATTAAAACCCGATACAATCTCAGATCTGAAGTTCAGATCTGAAAAAGAAAGAAAGTCGCCAAATCTCACAGGAAAGCTACCGACACGACAGTAGATTAAGAAGTTGTTTACCTTGGGTTGTGAAATGGGCCAACCTTGTTGGCGTAGAGAGGAACGGTGTCTCTTTCCTTGTAACGGTGATCAGATGCATCTGATCTGACATATCCGGCGCCTGAGAAAATTAGAGCTCCGACTAGAAGGAGCAGCATCGTCGGTGTCCTCATTGCGTTTTTTTTTTTTCTCGCCCCAAATAGTGAGATCTGAGTTTGTGTTTTTATTTTCGGAGAAGGAAATAACGACAATATTTATATACCTGACTTCACTCAAAACTGGAGCCAGCTTATAATTTTATCATCTTTTCCCCCTTTATTTTCTTTGGAAAGTTACTATTATTTTCTATGAAATGTTAAAACAGTCAAATAAATAAATGCCTAAACATTTGTAACCGTTCATATAACTTGGTAAGCTTTTCTAGCTTGAAAATCTTAAACAATTGAAATCTTAAACAATTGAACATTATAAACGATTAGAGAGCTTTATATCACGCGTAAGAAAAAAATTGGGAAAACGACCTATTTCCACCTCGGAACTATCATATAGTAACAAATCCACACAAAGTTTCACCCTCGTCTCAGATCTCCCTTTAACTTTAAAAACAAACTTATATCCCCACATTTTCGTAGTTCGAAACCTATTAACACACAATACCGAAGATCTAAACTAATTTCTGCACAAACCGTAATCAATTGCGGTTTACGGTTTACCAAACTTGATATAACCAATGAAAAACGAAATTAAACCGGATTAAGATCCGATTAGGATCCGATTAAAATGGGTCAACCAAAATTAACAAATAAACCGTAATCTTTTTTTTGTCAATGAAAACAAAAAAAATAAAAAAATAAATAAAAAGCTTTTTAACTTTGTTTGAAGCGATAAACAAGGCGCGGAGAAACGAAGATCTGTTTTTCATAAATCTTGATTTTCCTGTCAAAATCTGTTTCCTCATTCTTCTTCTGAGATTATCAACGAGAAAGGAAAGAAAAAAATTGCAAGTGTTGTTTGTTGTTGTTGTGGGATTCTGAATGATTTTGTACTGGCACGAGAACCAATACGACGACCGGAACCTCGAGATTCACGGCCGGACAATCTTTCTCGTTATGGCTCTATTCTCCGTCGTTCTTTTCTTCGCCTTACTCACTCTCTACATCCACCGGAGCTGCCTCGTTCGCGATTCCATCAACCTGCACTCGCCGTCTCCTCCATTCACGCCGTGCGTTAGCGGATGTCTTGACCCGGCGGAGATTCGGAGTTTGCCGGTGGTGCTCTGCCGGAGAGAAGCGGCAGAGGAAGAGAGGGAGTGCTGTATATGCCTCGGTGGTCTCGAAGAAGGAGAGAAGATAAAAGTGCTTCCTCTGTGTCGCCATTGTTACCACTGCGAATGCGTGGATCAATGGCTTAAGACCGAGTCAAGTTGTCCGCTCTGCCGAGCTTCCTCTGTGTCGCCATTGTTACCACGGCATGTTGAGTGATGGAGATTTAAGATATTTGTAGTTTCGTTTTGTCATCAGGTTGAGTTACTTGCGTAAAGATATTTTCAAGTGAAGTTCTGTCATGCTTGGACAAATCATAGATCCGGAACGGAAGAATTTCATCTAAGATTTGTATGTAAAGAGCTCGTTATTAATGAAATCTGAGTTGATTTGGCTATGAAGAGCGAACAAACACAGAATAACAAAAAAAAAAGGTTCCACCTTTCCCGATAAAACAAAACGAGCAAGGGACACGAAATCTTAGTTCTAACAAAACGAGCAAGGGAGCACGGGCTTCTTCGAGAAGGCGAGGGATGTCGGAGTCGGAAACCACGTGGCGGTTCTCTTCGAATTTCTTACGGATCTCGGAAGCCCAAGCCTTCAGCATCTCGCCATCTCGCCGTCTCCTCCGCCGTCGTCTTCTTCCCCGGACACCATTTCTCCTCCTTTCTTTCGAAGATTTTAACTACTCACTGAGTTGCTTAATTGTTTGTTCTTTTAGGGTTCGACTGATTTACAATCAATTTGGGGATTATTAAAGCCGACCCGGGTTCGAGATATGGGTTAATGGATCACACATGAGTTGGGTCGAGTTTTTTTAATTTCAGTTTGGTTATCCGGTTTATGTGTTTCGTATAAGGTTTATGTCGTAAACCATTCAAACCATCAATTATGTGTAAATACGTTTCGAACTTTTATATTGTGGGGAAGTATGTCTGTAACTTTTGTATCATGGAGATCTGAGACGAGGGTGAAACTTTGTGTGGATCTGTTACTATATGATAGTTCCGACGTGGAAATAGGTCGTTTTCCCAAAAAAATTTGTAACAAAATTATACAAACAAATATGTATTGATACATCGTTATTTCTTTTAACTAGGACTAAAATTTCCACAAAACATAAAACATTCATTTTTGTGAAGATGAGAACTTGTTTCTCAAGCAAATCAAGATCAAAAGTTACTCAAGGAATAACTCTAGTTACTATGGTGAATCAAAGATGGGTTAAGTTACTTTTGGGACCACAAAGAGGAGCCTCTCCAGTTTTGTCTTCTTGCTTATTAGGTTTGGATGTGTCTCCACTATAAAGAGAGATGGAGAACGTGAGAGAGTTAGTGAGCAGTCACACCAAACATATGTAGAAGGGTAGAGAAAACATGTAAAAACTTAGTCTTTGGGGTGGGTTTTCTCTTGTATTACAGTGAGAGAATTCTTGAGTGAGTTGATGAGAGAATCACTTGTATTAGCTGTATGTATGTTCTCCTTCTAGTGAATTCCAAGACAAGAGTCTGGGCCCAGATGTAGTGTCCCTCATTAATGGGCATGAACTGGGTAACAAAGTCTGTGTGTGCTCCCTTCTTCTTCCTCTTCTCTCTAATCTCTTCTCAATCTCTCATACTCTTTTTTCTGCAAGTTCTGCAACTTCCATTTTAGTCTCATGGTTTTATACTTCAAGCTTCTTCAATCTTGGTCTGCTACAGGTTTTATGCTCTTAAAGAATATGCCTTTGAGCCAATAAATCCTAACAGATTGGTATCAGAGCCAGGTTCTGTGTTTTCTGGTTCTCTCAAGCCAAGAATCAGGTCATTCAAGTATTCAAGTGGAAGAGCTTGTTAGTCATGGAGGCTATGGTTCATGAGAGGAGAGTTCGTGGCAGTGAAGCTCTAGGGGTGACTGAGCTTTCAGAAAGTGAAGTCTCAGATCCAGGAGTTCCAGAAGAAGAGAGAGTCAAGGTAGACTCAGATCCAAGAGAGAAAAGGTCTAGAGAAAGAAGAAGACTGAAGAAAAGTGGAGAAAGGTTGGATCTTTGGAAAGTTGGAGCAGCAAGGCTCCTTTCCCTTAAGAAGCCACGTCCTTTTTCTTTAAAGAGCTGGTTGTGTAGAGACAAGAGACGTCTCAGGAGGAACAACAAGCAGTAGCTCTTGATTAATGGTGCAGAAGAGAGGAAGAAGCCATACATCTCTTTCTTGGTGAAGCATCATGGTGATTTCTCAGGTTTTGAGGAAGACTGTTGAGACGTAAATGTCTCAGGCTAGAAGCCAAGCTATCTCTTGGTGTATTGCACGTGATTGGAAGAGTTATAAGACTCATTCTGGTGGTTATTGAAGCATCTTATTTACAGCATCTCAAGGAGTAAGAAGAACCAAGAAGTTGCAGGTTTTTTCTGTTGGAACTGCAGGCTTTCTGTTGCAGCAACAGATACAGCTTTGGTAAGATGTTCTCTACTCATTAAAGGATTCAGTTTGATCTTAGGTGGAGTAACAGAAGGTTCATGGGGAGCTTAAGTAGTTGAAAATGAATTTAGCTCAGTTTGTGGTGTGAAAGTGAGATGTGAATAAGTTAGTATCTTAAGGATGATTCATGATAGAAATATGAATCAAGTGAGGTGATTTCAGAGGTTTATGAAATCAGGTTGCCTCTAAGATACAAAGGTCTGCAATATAGTGAGAGAAATGTCAGGTTACTCACAAGTTAAAGTGTTGCAAGCACAAGAAGAAAAGTCAGAGATAGAAACAAGAAGCATTTGATAGAAAAAAGTGTTCTTAATCTATGCTGAAGGAAACTGATTGAAGATTGGTGTAAGCTGAACGTCTTTCACAAGTCTCAGCTGGTTTTGGGATTCTGAAATGATGAGTGCAAGCTCTGTGACTCAGAATCAAGTCACCAAATTTCAAGACTCAAATTATGGGACATATAGAGACTGATTCCGCTGCAGTCACAAGGTATTTGTGATGCTCTGTATTAAAGTCTCAGGTTTGCTCAAGTTCTGCATATCTACTGGAATGAAAAGCTGGTAGAAATCACAAGGATTATGTACTGGTTTTACAAGGATTTGGCTAAGATTCAGTGATGGTTTTTTCATGTTATCTTCTGGTTGAATCAGCTTGGTAAATTCAGATTCAGTTGGTGTTCAAGCTTTGTTGTTTTCAGCCTGGGAACTTATAAGATTCATGGAACTAGGGGACGCCTTAGAACCTTGAATCTTATGGGTAATTTATGGCTGTTAGAGTATCAGTAAAGGTATTCTTGGATCAGTTTAAAGAGAGTTGCAGAATGGGTATGGAGCAAGACAATTTTTCTGTTTGATCAAGACAGAAAAAGTTCATGGAAATTTCAGTGGCTTTTGAGTTTTGAATGGTGTTTCTTGCTGAAGGTTTTAACTTTGTGTGGTAGCTATCAGTTCTGGGTACTTTGAAAGTCTACAGTGGTTGACAATCAGAGAGAATATGAAGCTACAAGATTGCTATTTTTAGAGGGAATGCAATGGGATTGTGCTCTTGTTACAGTCTGAAAATGTTCTGTTCAAACAGAAAGAGTAACACTCAAATTTATTGCTATCTTCAGAGGGAATGCAATGAATTAAATGCTCATGTGAGCTTGAGTGTGTGCTGGGAAGTTTGAGTTCTTGTTTCAAGAAGTGTAAGCTCTTGACAAGATGACAGTAGCAAAGATTCAATTTTTTGCAGATTTGTGTTGTGTATAACACATGGGGTTTCTGCTGGAGTGAATCTTAGAGAACAAGGAGTTCTTGTCTCAGGTGGAGCAATGTTTTCTCAGAGGTTATCTTGTATTGGTTCAGGTCTTCACAAAGAAGATTCTGGTGGTCTAGAAGCTAAAGGCATTGGAGGCGTCATGGTCTCTGGATGTTATTATGCAATGTGATATACTACAATCTGGTATCGATAGTCTTCCTAGCTAAGAGAGTTAGGCGGCGTGTCCTGTTTACCTTAACAGCGGTACAAGACAAGTATGAGTTGTATTTTGGCTGCAAGAGGATACAAGATTGGGATTTCTGAGATGGAGGCTCGGTTTGATGATGTATCAGCCTAAGTTGTGCATTATCATAAAATGGAGAATGCTCTAGGTAAGGAGACAGTGCTGCTGGAAAAGAGAAAGGTTCTTGATGGTTTTCTGATTGAAAATGGATAAGTGAAGTGGTTGCAGGAAGAAAGAAGCATGTGTCCCACGTTTTTTGACACACTTTCTCAAGCAAGAAGCCATGGTAACTCATTCTTATTTATTAGAACGTGGAATGGATCAAAGATACAGTGAAATGTGGTTTTAACTCAGATTGGTGAAGCTAAATTTATAGAGACAAAGCATGTCCAAATGGTTATAGTTTCAGGTGGAGTATTGTTGCTACAAGAAGAGCAATGCATGTCGTAAAGGATATTTTTTCTATTCCGGGTGGAGCTATGTTTGTGGATGTTGTCTCAAGGGTTTAGCTGAAGAGGAAAGAGTTAAAGGGCTGTGTAACTCACAGATTTATCAGATTCAAGGGAGTTCAGTGTGCTAAGAAGAAATCAAGTCAAGAACAGAGAGTTCTCAATGAGATTTCAGTTCAAACAGAGTTGTAATCTGATGGTGAAGGGCAGTTTACAGATGGGGTTTGATACTGGAAGTTGGTAAGGACTGTCAGAAACGGTTGCAGGTTTCTTCAGAAGGGGCTGTAGGTTTCTGGAAAGTTTCAGAGAGAAGACACAAGTGTTATTTGAGATAAAGCTATTGAAGTGTTTTTCAGTGAGTTCTATTAAGAAGAAACTGAAAGAGAGAAGAGCAGAAGATACAGGGTTTTGTTTCAAGTCTGCCTACTTCAAGAATGTGACAGTGCTGTATATCTCAAAGTTAGTGTGAGAAACTGAAAAGGAGTTCTACAAGGATGAAAATGCAGAGAAATCAAGCTGCATTTGGAAGACAACAACTGAGTGTGAAGTTGTCTTGTTGCATAATGAGGAGAATACATAAGTTTCTTCTCATGGGAATTCATTTGCAGGACAGTCAAGTGAATGATCTTGAAGAAGAAGAAGAAGGCCTTGACTAAAGACTGCAAATTCAACGATGCAATGACCAAATTTGTTTTTTTTTGGTGGAGGCTGCATACAAGAAGATGTATTGCAGGTTGTTGTTACAGCTTAAAAGAGACATCAAGGGTTCTAAAGTGGATGTGAAAGTTGCTGTATGGAGTTGTTTCAAGTGTATCACAAGTTATGTGGTTATGAGGCATTATAAACGTGGCTAGTAGCAGGTTTTCAAGCTGCTGGTGTGTTCTGTTTTAACAAGATGGTGGAGCAAATGTTTAGTTCTGAGATTGATTGTTTAAACAGGTTGGTGAAGTAAATCTACAATGGTATAAGCTGTTGGTGAGATTGATTACAAGTGGAATCAAAGAGCTTCAGGCTGAAGGCTAAGATGATTCTGTTTTCTGCATTTTTTGATTCAAGTGAAGTCACAGGATTTTGGTTCTCAATGCGCATGAGGAAATCCTAGAAGCTAAGCAAGGGAATCAAGGCATTGCAGAGGTATTATTGGTGTCTCAGTCACTGCATCAGGTCTATGGTATAGACAGAAGCCATGGAGGATACTGTGTGATTGAAGGATCATAAGTGGTGAAGCTTATGGAATTTTCTATTGCAGTAACAAAATGGACGTGTTCTAAGCTTGTTAATGGAGTTTGTTGAGCTGTTGTATAAGATATTCAGGTGTTGAATGCATCAGGTGGTGGTCACTGAAGAGTTGAGCTCGATACATGTTTGTATTGAAGCTGGTTTTCACAACTCTAGTGAACTAAGATGTGTAGAAGGCTCAGGTTCAGCTTTATGAGTAATCGCAGCTGAAGTGCATTAAACGTGACGTTAAGTGCAACAAGGATCGAGCAGATTTATGGAGTTTAATCTGCTTAGTATCAAGGCTGAGAAATTCATTCTCATGAACCGAGATTGGAATCCAAGGAACTAGAAGAGGTACTCTTTCTGTCAAGTGTATGCAGGTTGTTTGGGTTGATCAACATGTTCTCAGGTGGAGATTTGTGAAGATGAGAACTTGTTTCTCAAGCAAATCAAGATCAAAAGTTACTCAAGGAATAACTCTAGTTACTATGGTGAATCAAAGATGGGTTAAGTTACTTTTGGGACCACAAAGAGGAGCCTCTCCAGTTTTGTCTTCTTGCTTATTAGGTTTGGATGTGTCTCCACTATAAAGAGAGATGGAGAACGTGAGAGAGTTAGTGAGCAGTCACACCAAACATATGTAGAAGGGTAGAGAAAACATGTAAAAGCTTAGTCTTTGGGGTGGGTTTTCTCTTGTATTACAGTGAGAGAATTCTTGAGTGAGTTGATGAGAGAATCACTTGTATTAGCTGTATGTATGTTCTCCTTCTAGTGAATTCCAAGACAAGAGTCTGGGCCCAGATGTAGTGTCCCTCATTAATGGGCATGAACTGGGTAACAAAGTCTGTGTGTGCTCCCTTCTTCTTCCTCTTCTCTCTAATCTCTTCTCAATCTCTCATACTCTTTTTTCTGCAAGTTCTGCAACTTCCATTTTAGTCTCATGGTTTTATACTTCAAGCTTCTTCAATCTTGGTCTGCTACAGGTTTTATGCTCTTAAAGAATATGCCTTTGAGCCAATAAATCCTAACAATTTTTATACGAAACTAACGTTCAGATGTGACACCGATGAATCAACGCACTCTAACATGTTTAACTTTAGACCGATGCTGAGTTAATCACAGTACGCTCAGTCACTGACAAGTGTTCGAATTTATTATTCTGCCAAACCTATATTTGATTAATACTTCTTCGTAGATAAATCTAGTTGTGTCACCATGCATTCATCTAAACCGTTTTACAAGTACAAAACGTCGATGTAACTATTTTTATATTTTGTATGGAAGATGAAATGACCGTCGATGTTATAAACATATGCATATTTAAACCAAAAGAATCGAAATCACTTAGATTGTAGTTTCTCACTGCCACTCGTTCTTATAAAATCGAAAACCTTGAAGTAATCACGCAGCGTATAACGATGCACGTTGTGTATTGATAAATGATGTTTTAAATTAAGTTTAATGAGCTTCTATGATTCTATTATAGATCATGCAAAGTAGTTAGTTTAAGTATAGTGCACGTATAATAAAAAGGACTTGATTATTGGATTCATACCTGATTACTTTGAATTGCAACAAAGAAACCAGCAATAGGTTTAGTGCCAATAGACCAACCAACAATATATATATATATATATATGTTTACCTACAATATTATATAACAAGAAGAAAAAAGAAATTTGTGAACAAGCTCCGTCATCCATGGAAGTGGTTCAGGGTTTTCATTTGATAATTTAGTGTTGTAGAAATATATACCTTTCATTTGAACCTGGAAAGTTGGTTAACTTGGTTAATGCAGTAATAGTAAGAAACAGTAATAATCTCGTATATAAAAAAAAACAAAGAAAAATGTATGTATATTTTCTCAATTTCGTTCGAATTAATTATATGATATTTTTTATATAGAAAGCTTGACTGAAAGAAACTAATATTTACAAACGAATCCAGATTCGAGTCAATCTCAAGATTATTAGCATAAAACCATCTAAAACCCGGTAATCCTAAAAGGAACCAAATTCGGTTGGTCTCAATTACATTTGGTATTTTTGGTCCAATAAAATAATTTCGGTTATATTGTTTTAATTGTTTACCATAGACACAAACCGCTTCACTGACCATTAAAGCAAGTCCCATTATTTGCACGGCTCTTTTGTTGGTTTCCTGTCACAGAAAAAAAAAAAAAAATCATCTTCTGCTTCCGGTTAACGGTGATGGCGAGTGTAATCGACGCGGCGTTGCCGTACATATCACCGGAGAGAGTAAGTTTGTCTTCTTCGTTGTCAGTGGTGGGCGATTCGAGTCCTGTGGACGCTGTTATCTTCGCGGGAGTTTCGCTGGTAATCGGCACAGCCTGCAGACAATTGTTTAATGGCACCAGAGTTCCGTATACCGTCGTTCTCCTTGTTATCGGCATTGTTCTTGGATCTCTAGGTTTGTTATTTATACGCTCTTTACTATTTTCTCTCTGTTGCTTTCCTTTGAATCTCCGGGAAACCGTAAGTCGACGTTGCTGCTTGTTTGTTTCCAATACCAATAGCTCAGTTTCAACATCAATAGCTGAAAAAGCGAGTTATTTGCTTCTGCAGAATATGGAACTAATCATAACCTTGGGAAGATCGGCCATGGAATTCGTATCTGTAAGCTACCGTTTTCTTCTGCTACAGTGTTAGATTACGAGCTGTTCAGTATATTCGTAGCAGCAAATGAAATGACATTTTCTTTCAAAAAAAAAAAAAAAAATGAAATGACACTGTTGATTTTTTTTTTTTTTTTTTTACAGGGAATGATATTAATCCTGACCTACTTTTGGCCGTTTTTCTCCCTGCTCTTCTTTTTGAGAGCTCATTCTCCATGGATGTGCACCAGATCAAGGTTTTTAAACTATCTTCTATGTGGCGTTTAGCTTTCCTTAAGTATGTGGTTTGAGCTACTTCTTTGTGTTTTTGGATCTTGCTATTGATTGTCTACATCATTTGTAGAGATGTCTTGGACAAATGGTTCTGCTTGCTGGCCCTGGAGTTCTAATTTCCACATTTTGGATTGGGTCTCTTTTGAAGGTATGCGTTAGCTTTGGATATGCAGACCGTGAATAACGACTATCTCGTCCTTTAAGCTGTAATTGTTCTGTGCTCTTGTAGCTCACCTTTCCATATAACTGGGACTGGAAAACATCATTGTTGCTTGGAGCACTTTTAGGTGCTACAGACCCCGTGGCTGTTGTTGCTCTGCTAAAGGATCTTGGTGCTAGTAAGAAGATGACTACTATAATTGACGGGGAATCCCTCATGAATGACGGGTAATCATGTCAAACTTTGCCACTCATTTAAACTCTTATGTTTAGCATCAAGGTGATTGCATGTCCTTTATGCTCAACTCTGATTGTTTTATAAACCCAGGGTATCAGTTGTAGTCTTCCAGTTATTTATGAAGATGGTGATGAGGAGTACCTCTGATTGGGGTTTCATAATCAAATTTCTTGTTCAAAACTCCATTGGAGCGTATGAATTCTTTTTCCCTTTGTTAGTTCCTAGTGGCTTTGTGTCTCAGTGTCTTTTTTTCTCAGATTATGTTGTTTGGTTCTGTTTTTTTCAGTGTAGGCATTGGTGTAGCTTTTGGCATTGCATCAGTTATTTGGCTTAGATTCGTGTTCAATGACATAATGGTTCAGATCACTGTAACGCTTTCAGTCAGCTATTTCGCATATTACACTGTATGGTCTCTTTCTCCACAAGTTAATCTCCAATGCGAGAATCCTAGATCTCTAGAAATCCTGTAATTTTTCTACCATGTACAGGCTCAAGAGTGGGCTGGGGTTTCGGGAATTTTGACAGTGATGACTTTGGGGATGTAAGTCTCGGTGAATCATCCATTCTTTCTTTTGTTATTGTACTAAAAAGTAACTTTTGGAATCATAATTGTAATAGGTTTTTCGCTGCATTTGCAAGGACAGCATTTAAGGGTGACAGCCACCAGAGCTTGCATCACTTTTGGTATTTTACAACTCAGAGTTCTTTAGTTCATCATAAGTAAGGAAACCATTTAAATGTATTTATAAGTATATGAATCTTGATTTGCAGGGAAATGGTCGCTTATATTGCAAATACATTAGTTTTTATACTCAGGTATGAAGTATCTGGAAGGATTTATCTTTTATCTGTTTTGAACTCCTGCTATACTGCTGTCAGTCATATACTTATAATTACATTGCATTTCTTTATCTTGTGCATTGCAGTGGTGTTATTATCGCTGAAGGTGATCTTAGCAGCCGGAAAATATCTAACGAAGGTGCCCCTTCACATTCGATGTTCCGAAATTTGTTTTAGTTCTGTTTTCAGAGGTTTTCACCTAGCGTTTGATATAGTATCTCTAATTGTCATGATTATTTTGACTTTGGACGCGAATAACATCTAATTCCCCCTGGATACATCACTAGTTCCTGATATCATTCCCGCATTAACTTTCTTTTATGCATATAATGGGTTTAAGGAACATTCATGACTCATTAGCTTTTTATTTATTTTTCAGGAAACTCGTGGGGATTTCTTTTCCTCTTATACTTTTATGTCCAACTCTCCCGCTGTGTTGTGGTTGGAGTTCTGTACCCATTGCTACGTCGTTCTGGCTATGGCTTAGATTGGAAGGAATCTATCATACTCACATGGTCTGGATTGAGGGGTGCTGTGTCTCTATCACTCGCTCTATCTGTAAAAGTGAGTGCTGGGAAAATGTTGGTTTTATTCATGCAAGAGCAATGTATACTGATTATCTCTTTTCCTATTTTTTTTATTATGTGTCCCCAGTTCCTTAGCTCTGACATACTTAAGCTCTCTCTCATTAAATTCAGCAATCAAGTGGCATATCGTATCTCAGTTCGGAGACGGGAACAAGGGTGAGTTTTGAAATTTATTATGAACTACTTTTGGAGATTCTTTTAGTTATCTTGATGTGTTCAGTTGTTTTGCAGTTTCTATTCTTTACGGGTGGGATTGTTTTCCTAACTTTGGTTGTTAATGGATCCACTACCCAATTACTCTTGCACCTTCTTCAAATGGACTCTTTAACGGTCACCAAGGTCAGGATTTTAATCTTATATTCTCTTGTACAGCTAATTTTCAAGTTTAAAAGATGCGAGATATCTTACATTGGTTGAAAATTGGAACCTCTAGTCATCTGTGTTCGTGCTCAGACACGCACAAGTGACTGTGTGGGTATATTTGCTTAGGGTTGTGTGTTTTACCAACCGGTAACAGGTAGTTAGAGAGTGGATTCAACCTGATTATGTCATTGATCATTTGCTCCTCTAATTTGTGTTTTTCTATTGGCAGAAACGAATATTGGAGTATACAAAGTGTGAAATGATGAACACCGCCTTCGAAGCTTTTGAAAGTCTAGAAGATGACGAGGAGCTTGGATCTGCGGACTGGCATACAGTTATAAGACATATTTCAAGTTTGAAAGATTTAGAAGGGGGACAAGTTAATCCTCACAATGGTTTTGAAACTGGCAATGTTGACCCTGCGGATATAATGGACATACGTATACGCTTCTTAAATGGTATTTCACAATGTGTACATTAATGTTCTGGTTGTCAAACTATTGTCCCTCCGAAGCTAGCTATTGATGTGAGACTCTTGCTTGTACCAGGTGTCCAGGCAGCTTACTGGGAGATGCTTGATGATGGGAGAATTACACAAAGTACTGCCAACGTGTTGATCCAATCAGTAGATGAGGCACTCGACCTTGTTCCTACAGAGCCTTTATGCGACTGGAGAGGTTTAGTACCGTGTGTTCATTTCCCAAAGTACTACAAGTTTCTTCGATCAAGAATTATCCCCCGCAAGTTGGTCACTTATTTAATCGTTGAAAGACTGGAATCTGCTTGCTACATTTCCTCTGCATTTCTCCGTGCCCATAGGATTGCGCGACAGCAATTGCATGGCTTTCTAGGTATGCAGCACTCTGTTCTGTTATATCTCTGTGGTAATATTCGTTAAGACTCTGCATGACATTTCAGAAATTAAGACTTAAAAATTACCGTTTACCTTTTATCTCCATCTGATGTGAGCCTCAAATGAAAATATTTGCTCCATCATTTACTCGTAGTCATATTTTTTTGCCTTTACGCAGGTAACAGTAACGTCGCTTCTACTGTAATCAATGAAAGTGAGGTGGAAGGAGAAGAAGCAAAACAGTTCTTGGAAGATGTTCGCGATTCGTTTCCTCAGGTTTGAAACCATATACTTATCGTCAAACACATGAAATATGTCGAGACTAGTTTATATATGCTCATATTACATTCAACTTGTGGGCGTCCAGGTTTTGAGTGTATTGAAAACAAGACAAGTAACACATTATGTGCTGAATCATCTAAATGGTTATATTAAAAACCTTGAGAAGGTTGGGCTGTTAGAAGGAAAAGAGGTTTCTCATCTTCATGATGCTGTCCAGGTAGTGTAATCCACCACCAATTCTAGATTCTTTTGTCCTCAATGAATTTTCTAGATACTTGCTTTATCTTTTTGTCTCTTAACTCTTCAGTCTGACTTGAAGAAGCTCCTGAGAAATCCTCCTTTACTGAGACTTCCAAATGTAAACGATTTGATTGCCACCAATTCTGTACTAAGAGCTCTCTGAGCAATGTTAGCTTAAGCTTCAAGGAGTTTGGCCATGGACGAGACAGATTCATGAACCGTTCGTGTTGGTTCATGATTCAAGTAAATCAACTCGAGGAGGAGACTCAGTTTCAGGACCGAGACAGGGACTCGTTCGTTTTGTTTTGTGATTTCAGGATAGAGTTCATGCGTATAGTTTTACTTGTAGAGAAAATAAATATTTAAGGGCAAGTTGTAAATTAATTTGGTGAGTTTATCTACCTTAGCAAACCAATCATGTATAAGTTAATTTTAGAATCTTTTTACTTAATTGTCACCGACCACTGAAACCAAAATCACAAAAGTCCAATTAGTATATCAATTCCAATTAATACTGTACTTCCAAAAGAGTGGTTGACAGAAGGAAAAAGAATTCTGTACCTACAGTTATTTTTGTCCATGAATGGACAACCTTTTGTAAAAGTTCATAATCCATATATATCGACAAATATTGGCCCTTAAAACTCTCATATATTCAAATACTAATGGTTATAAAAGCAAATAGCAAATAGCAAATAGCAAATAGCAAATAGCAAATAGCAATAGCAATAGCAATAGCAAATAGCAAATAGTATATCGTCATTTCTTTATTAGCGGGTTATTCACGGCTCTTTTGATTTATCACAGAGTAATAAAATGAAACAACATTCAGAGGCACAAAATAAATAAACCAATTACAAGCTATGGCTTAATTTGGAATAAGGGAAAATAATATTAGTATTATTAACAAAACTAAACCCGGTCGTTCTCTAAGCAAAAAACGCGTTAACTTGGTATCAAAGAAAGAAAGTCTAGGACCACTTCAAACTCTGAACAGTAACACTTTAAAACTACACCTACATTAATCACTTATATGCAACAAATATAGATCCCAAAAACATAGAAATTTCCAAATGATAAATGAATTTATATGAAGTGAAGAGAAATAAGAACGAGCCAACGCGTCTTGAGAATCTTAACGCGGTCTCGTATCGTTAACGCTTCACTATATTAGACTCACGTCGGCAGTTCCAGCTTGCAAACACATAACTCATTTCTATCACCTAAACCAAATCAAACCGACATAAACCGCAGAAAGAAATGGTTGAAAGAGAAGCTAGTCTAGTCCCAAAGAGAGGAGAAGTTCTTAGAAGAGTTCTAAGAGTTGTTTTCTTTTCTTGTATCTGTTTCTCTGCCCGGAAAAGTAGACAGTCTCATCTCCCATCATCTTCTTTTGTCACACCTTCTCTTGAAATCATCAAGCATTAGAGAATTAGGATCCAACCAAAACCAAATAAGGATGAAACCCAATTCTCTGTTTTTTTCAACTTGTTTCTTATAGAGAGTCAAAGACCCATATGATACAAGATGGTTTCAGAGTCGTCCAGAGGGCATATCAAAATGTTGTAATACTTGTATAAGCCACTCTTCTTAGTGTTTATTTTTTTTGGTAATCTTAAATTACAACATAGAAACTTTGAGTCTGTTTTAGTTTCTATTTTTTCTCATCTATTGTAAGGTTTTTTAATTACAATCTTACGTTTTTGAATGACCAAGTAAAGCAAGTAAAATTAGTACCGCAATAGCTTGACTTTCTGAGAACTTTCTTTATGCTGCTGGCAACTGGCAAGGCAATGCTATGTGGTGTGTATGATTCCAATAGTCTTAGTTATCCATTGTTTCAAACGAATTCTATGCAGCTTGTTATGAAAAACATTTCCTTTTTTTTAATGGAAAACATATTTGTGAATGGGAGGAGGTTTATCCAGTAACTTTTGCCACAAAGAACTGAACCTAGTACAGAATTGGAGTTTCAACTTTCCGGTTTGGCATCAAACATTAGATCGGACTTCGGCTTATATAATAAAGGCTAAAACTGCACTAGAAAAACCTTAACCATAGAAACATGATAAAAGGCAAGGATAAAACAAAGTAAGAGGAGATTTCTTTTTGTTTTAAGATTACAGAGCCAAAACGTTGCCTCAGAACTAGCTGCAAATCCAAAACAAACGTAAGTCAGTATCTTTCTTCTTCAGTCTAAAACATCCATAGATAGTAAATATAATGGGCCAAGAGCAAAAATGTGTGAAGAAATAGCAGTACATATAGTTTTGGCCACTATATTTTTAAACATCTAAAGAAGAATTAAGAGATTAAAAAGCATTTCCCTGCATCCACCAGCTGACACTCTCTATCTCTTTCTTCCACCACGTTCTCTCAATGACAGTGTTAAGAGTTCTCCTGCTCCGACATTGTAATGTGCAAGTGACATGTTGTCCTTTAAGAAACCAGCTTTTCCACTCAACTTCTGTTTGTTTGCTGGAATTTGTGTTTCGCCAGCTATTTTCTCTTTCAAACTTCCCACGTTTTCGGATAACGACTGCACTGTGATCTCGATGACTTGCCCGTCGTCCACGTTCGGAACAGAGACCCTGATCGTAGCAGAACCCTGAATACATAGAAAACAAAATATGTAAGATACAACTCAGACGAAAGAAAAAGACCAGAGAAAACGACTGAAGAGTTTATAGAAAGCATTACCGGATGCTGAGCAAGAAACTGCTCTTCTGGAACAAGAGCTGACTCGTCGAACTTTTGTCTCTTTGGCTCTGGCTCTTCGGGAAGAGGCGGTGGTGCCTCCTCGGGTGGTGGTGGAGGAGGCATACCAGGCATATGTGGTGGTTGCATCATCCCCATTGAAGGTGGTGGAAGCTGACCATAAGGTCTTGGAACTTGAAGATGAGCAAATTGTGATCCCGGTGGAGGCGGCACAGGCATACCAGGCTGCATTTGTGGTGGTCGGTTCATCATCATCGACGGGTGTCCAGGTGGCCCAGGCATCGAGAGCTGGTGTTGTGGATGCATGGGTTGCATCATTGGAACACCTAATGGCCTGGGTGCACCGGGGTACTGAACAGAAGGAGGAGGGCGAGGGAGGTTCAAGGCGAGATTAGGAGGCGGTGGCAATGGCCGGACAGTTGGGACACCTGGTCGAGGAGGAGGAAGAGCAGCTGGACCAGGGAAGCTATTGGGATCTCCATAAACGCCCTGACCTTGCTCCTCTCCATTGGCATTCTGAGTCAAGGCTTGGTTTGCTGTGCGACCGATACTTCCTGTGTGACCATCCCATATTACTTGCTTTGGCTGCTCATCTTTCTTCTTCTCAATCTCTGCTTTTACAGCATTTGAGACTTCTTCTTCGGTTGTTCCAAAAATATCGGGACGCAAACGAGCCAGTCCGACAATGTTTTTAGCAATCTCGTCATCTTGTGCAAGAGTGGTCTCACGGATCTTAGCAAACATCCGGTCCTTCTGCTCTTTGAACTTAGGATCAATAAGCGAAATTCGCATGTGCTCAGACATCTCGTTAATGGGAATCAGCTCGCCGGTAATTGGGGATATAACAACTTTAGTAGGATCTCTCTCTGTCGGGACCCTATCTTCTGGCCTCTTCCAGTTCTTAACAATCCTCATAGGTGCTTCTTCGTCAATCAAATTTTCAATCTTTACAGAGCCACCATTCTCTTCAAGGTTCGCTGCTCTCATTCCTTCCGCTACAAGCCTCACTTCTTCTTCATCCATTTCCATCTCGACTTCCTTTCCAGGCTCCACAGCTTCATCTTCTTCCATCGCTGCTGATACTTTGCTTCTCCTTATGACTTCCTCGAGTGTCATAGGAGGTGGCAATTCATCATCCTCCTCGTCAGCAAAGTCTATAGACTCTACAACCACGAAATCATGCCAATCAATCATAGCCATCTGCACTCTCTCCTGCTCTTTCTCGTCCTCCTCTTTCTTCCTCTGCTGCTCCTGAGAACGATCCCATTCAAGACGATGCAAACAGCGCTCAAGAACAGTAGTCAAATCAGCGGCACTCTTCCTCAGCTTATCTTTCAAGTCTTCAGGAGGCTTTAATACATCAAAATATGCATCAACCAGAGAAGTGAAAAAAGAAAACATGCTATGAGTTGGCTTCATAAAGTGAAACTGAGGATTGTTACTCTCTCTACTCTGCAACCCAGTCAAGAACGACTTCCCATTCCGTGCCACAAACTGCGCTGTGAGCTTAATATACTCAAGCTCCTCGCCTGTAATCCCTTCAGGAAGTCTAACTGTATACTTCTCAGGTTCTGGAGGTTCTAGAGGCTTAGTAGGAACCCTAAATTGAGCTGAACGTCGGTTTGTGCCTCACCCTCATCCGCAGCAGCAGAAGGAGCAGCTGAAGCATCAAGTTGAAGATCTGTACCATCTGAATCAGTACCCTGAGCTCCATCTTGATTCTGGGCACGGTACTCAGTGAGCTTGTGCTGGTAAAAGGCGTGGTAAGGATCTGAGCTGCTCAAAAAGTTGAATTTAGCATTCTTGGCATTGCTAGCTATAATCCTCTTCTCAAACTCCAACCCGTTCTTGGAGACGAACTGAGCCGTTTTCTCGACGATACTTCTGATATCGGGAGGTGGGTGAATGATTCCGATAGTCCTCGTGTGAGTGGCTACAGATTCCGGAGCTTGATTAGAGCTGTTTCGCTCCGATTGAAACTCTCTCTCTTCGATTTCCTGATCCGTTAACTGCGATGGAGGAAGCGGACCGAGATTCCCGTCGGTGGGAGGAGCCTCCAGTGGCAGTATCTGCGTCGAACTGAACATTTTCTGCAACCACAATAAAAACGAAACAAACAAATACATTAACATCAGATCTTCGTTTTGAATTCGTTTTGACCTAATTGATTGGTTTAGCTCGGCCCTAACAAACTACAAACTAATCCACTCTACTGAAATTAGTACTGAAAACGTGATGCGAGAGAAATAGATCTTCGATAGGGGAAAGAAAGAGGAATCGGCGCTGCGACGGACTATGCTTAGGGTTTAGGAGAGAGATAAGAAACATCGTACCTCAGCTGGTAAGGAACAGCTCCACCGCGAGAACCGTCGTGACGTCGAGGAGAAGCGGAGGACGAAACCAGTTCGAGATTTGCAAAAGCTCACGAGAGGATTCGATGATAAATAATCGATAGAACGAAGAGGTAAAAAAAGGAAATGGAGAAATCTTCCTGATGAGAATTAAACTGAGCCCTTAGGAGATTTATGAACGACGGTCGTATTCAGGTTTTATAGTTGGGCTTTATAATTACGATCCACTATATATTTCGACACATAAGGGATTCGAAGAAGATCGGCTCCTGGGAACATCTAATGGGCCTTTACAAATTGGGCTTATAAAGTTGATCTACAATAAATAAATGGTTAGGCTGACTTAGTGATGCAAGGCTTTATAAATTGTCTTCACTGATTAGCGACCGCTTCTAGTAATTCGTTTCAGGTCTATAAGCTTTGTGTATCTGAAATGATTTGAAGATTTACTCAAAATTATATCAAAAGTTGACAAGTCTGAAAATATATACTATTTAAATAATACTAACTCAAATGTAACTGTAAACATTGTTATTTTAAACGGAATTCTAAATACATTACTAGTTAAAATGTTCACACTTGATTTTGAAATCTGTCTGCTTCGTTTTGAATTAGTGAACTTTACGAATATTTTCAAATTTCTCTAATCATTTGCACTATATTTTTATTATTACAAAGATCCGAGGAAAGATGAGCATTCAATATATTATTGTTTTGCATAAAAATTTTAACTAGTGGTTTGCTGAGGTGGACCTTAAGCCACTATAAGTTCAAACCGTTGGTCCTTTGCAGAGAAAAAAATAAAGCTAACGACCAGTAAATTAGTAACTAATGTTCCATTTCATTTCGACGAGTCTTCTACTAAGAGAGCATTAAGTATTGTTAATTTAATAACCAGCCCACGTCGCTTACCACCTGAAGATATGTTTGTTTGTTCTGCACATGGTAAACACTTGATATTAGATGGAACAGAAAACAGATAGTGCAACTTCTCTTTTTGCCGGATAGCTAGCTCATGCCGACAAACGTCACATAACATAAACATGATGTCATGCATCTGACTGAGGGTAAATTGAGCTGGGTCGACGACGTAACGGGCCCCTGACGATATTATTGATATCATATATCATGTTAGATTTGGTTTCATTTTAATAGATTATACCATAAATCAAATTTGAACTAAAGAGTGATTTTATACTCCAAAAAAGAAGAACTAAAGAGTTATTCAAATTAAAAATTCGAATTCAAATTTTCTTAAACAGACTGATTCTCTGCCTGCATATCTCGTAATTTCTAATATTATACAAGACTCGTTATATCACTTTGAAAATCATCTACTAGTTTATATGGATTTAAATTTCTTCTTTTTGTAACATTTTTTACAATTCATTTTTTTCCTATACCCTCTATTACTTACTACATGGTAAAAATAATCAAGCATTTTGAACACATGTAGGAAACTAATAATTTGTTGCGTTACTACAACCATCTTATAATTTATTTTATTTTTCCATCTTAGAAAATTTCATGATAAGATCCCACGTACTCTCATTTAAATAAAATAAAAACACTTGCTTTTCAATACATTCTTCTCTTTTACTTTATTTTCTTTATCATTTATTCTTCTTCACGCTTCGTTTATTCACTAGGACCTTTATTTATTTGTTAGTCTCTGCTCTCTGCCGAATATTTTCTTAAAGAACAAAAGGGTTGCTAGGGAGAAAAAGAGTAAAGAACGAATAGCACAAAGATACAAAAACATAAAAACCAAAACGAATATTTTTTTTTATAGCTTTTTTGTTGATCCAAAATTTTTGTTAATAAGTTTCTAAACAATTCCTTATCCGTTATAAGAAAATATACAATAATTCAAATTAATCAAAAAAAAAAGAAAGAAAAACATAACCAACCTTTTTCATTATATACAACAACAGGCTTAAAACATGTCAACCAATGATTAACTTTGTCTCATCATCTCGAGTACACATCACACACTATAAAGATCGCCAGTCTAATTACCAATATTACATCTCCTTTTTTTTAATTTATCTTTATTCTATTCAACCTTCAGTATTACATATCTCATCCCTTGGTTCTTATTATAGTAATTGTACCCCTCCCTAATGTCTGTATCTTCGTGAAAGCAACCACGGCTTTGCCTGATAGACCCGGTCCCTGAGCAGAGAGACACGGGCGGCAGGCAAAGGCTCCAACCGGATGCCGAACTGGCCGAGCCGACGGCATGAGAATCCTCTTGTTTATGTCATTTAGGGTTACATCTTCTTCTCGGCCACCTGGTTTCACCACTCCAAATGGATACACCACACTCTTCTTCTTGTCATGGATATTGTTCTCTGTAACGCACTGTTAAATTAGTATATATAAAGATTACCACAAAATATCATAGTAGTAGATCAGCTAAACATAAACGAGAAAACAATCTTAATCCCATATTCTACATTCATTTTCGAAGGAAATAAAGCATGCGTACTTGAGCTGGACGAAGATGGCTCGAAAGAGTGTTTCGAATGATCTGAGCCCTCTGAACAAATATTGATGGGTGAATTTGGAGATTCATCTGCTCAATATATAAGAAAATTACGTTAGGAAATAAAATTTACTCATGAAGATCACGAAAGATCACTACTATTAATATTACATACACATACAGTATATATTAATATATATATATATATATGGGTGACAATAATAAAAAAAGTAGGTCTCACCTGCAAGCTGACTACTCGTGCAACTATAATTCTCAGACATGCCCCAGTTATTCTGCACAATTATATTACGCAGTCAACCAAAACAGTTTCACAAGATTTTTAAAAATGAGAAAAGTATTAAAAATACTATACAATTACGAAAATGATTAGAAAAAAAAAAACAGAGTAATTCTGTAAACCTGATAGTTGTCAAAGTGATCATTTGGTTTGTCCTCAGCGTTAAACGAAAGACGTCTCCGTTTGCTTTTCACACTGAATTCGACGAGTGCGTCTTCGAGGTAGCCGGTGGAAACGTCGCCGATAATATCCACCTCCGGCGACCGGAGTATAGGCTCCGGCGATTCATCAACGTGGTAACATGCATCTATAAGTACATTGCACGACCAAATTTCTCATATTAGTATGTGGGAAATCTTGAATTTCTAGTACAAATACATTCATCTTTCAACAAAAGAAAACATTATTTCTCTGCATGAAGCCAGTCAGCCACCCTCGTATGTATACCAACTAGCCCAAGATACAAATCATATCTATAAACATGCGTGTGTGTGTGTGTGTTGTGCATACCTAGATTGAAGTTTTGGTTGAAGAGTGATCCAAGGTTATGGAGATCCCAAGTGGGGAGAGAGTAGAAAAGCTCACTCATTTTTCTTTAATGAAATATTTGTTGATCGAGTGTGAATGTATTGACTATTGAGACTTTAGGGGATACCATGTGGCTGCCTATTTATCTCGGTGCGTTGTGAGTAAAAAGGTTAAAACAAAATTAAATAAATAAAAAGGGAGGAAAAAAGTTAAAGCACTGAAGAAATTTAGAAGGAGTAAATTAACTCAGTCAACTGTAAATAAAAGATAAATAACAATAATGGTTGGAAACTTGGAATATATTGTGTCTAACTGTCTATCAAGATTAATTTCAGCCAGAATACATTCTGATTGTACTGTTTCTTATTAACCGCATTGTTTTCAGAAACTGGGGTTTTTAAATATAATTTCTGCATGTACTCATCCAATACAGATCTACAATGATCAAAATTAAGAAGAAAAGAAAAACGGGTTAAAAATGAAGTCTACTTAGAGTCTTAGACTACTTTAGTTAACGATAACGAGTCTACCATTCCCTTTTGGTAAACTAATTTGAATCCCACAATTAGAGTTATGGGGGTAGTATTAATTAATGGTTGTGTTACGTGTTATTTACTTATCAGTGTGTTAAGTATGTCTATAGATAATAGATGTATAATTTGCAGAGAAAGATCATTTGGTCCAAGTTTAAAAAAATAAAAAAAGGAATCATTTGTTCCAGAAATATATATTTACGTCTAGTGAATACCTTTCCTTACAGTTTGCATACCAGACTGAAGTCGGATTAAATTAACGTAGTGATATAGTGAGAACGCTTGTATAAATTAATTACCATGTTTTTCTTTCCAGAAAATACCATGTTGTAAAGGTTTAGTCATATAAAATTGCATAGGAATAATTAAAACTATAAATATATGATTACATGGTCTATGAAGACAAAAAATATATTGACACTGACCAATGTATAAAACAAAAATGGGAATACATGGACATTAACGTTTTGAAATTCGAGTGGGGTTAGGTAAATGGGGGACTGAATAATGGCTAAAGGCGATGATACTATCATCATGATGTCTATGTTCTATTGCTGCTCATGCATGTTACTCATGGAAGAGAGAGAACGTGGTAGATACATGATATATAACTTGATTTCTAGTCCTGTGCTCCTGTTACGTACTAGACTATTAGTACGATAAATAAAGCAATGATAAGTTATTTTATAGTATTTGGTTTGTACATTTACATGAATGAGATATCATCAATATTATTTATGATGAGTTCAGAATGCGAAAGCTACCTATCGCCAATTGCGAACTATTGTCCTTGAACTCGGCTTTGAAGTTTGAATTAGACTGATATATAGTGAATATATAAGATGTTTAAAATTTGGTTCATGGTCAAAATCAAGAGGGTTAAACAACAATACATCATAAAAACGTCAGAGAAAAAAAGATCAAAAATGAACAACAACTATACCTTTATATAAATATTTTAGTTTCAAATAACATAATTGAAATGTGAAACTTCGTTGATTAATCATGTTGATACTATTTGATTCAACCACCTTCTGCCAAAAAAAAAAACAAAAACAAACTCTGCATTCTCTAAACATCAAAGTTCAAATGTGTGTTATGCGGAATGTTCACATTATAAAGAAACAACGTGATATGTAACTGTGCCTAGCAGTGAAGTAAAGCAAGATGGTTTATCAAGGTCATGCATGCTGAGTTGTTGACCAAACAAAAACATCAAAAATCAAAAGTGTGAGTTTCAAATTTGCAGCTTTAATTATTTTTGTATGTATATTCTTCAAAATAATCTTCGCATTCATTCAGATTTGGGGAACAACCTGTTCTTCTATTATTAGGTACCTTTTATAAGGTTTTTTTTTCTTTCATTTCTTCCTCATCGTGGGGTCATGTCATACCTATCACGTTTACTCCATCATTGCTTACCTTTATTTCAATATTTTAGTTATTTATAACTTTCACACCTTTTTTCTGCACCATATGCATATCTATACGATGATAATATAGCACAACATAAGCCTATACTATCAGACATTTCTTAATCTTGCGGATCACCGTCAAGAAAACCATGTAAATTGCAATCATCAAATTTGACCAAGAGTGATCGTGATTCACTAATTTGTAGACGGTCTCAACTCTCAATGTGCGTTGGACCATTCAAAGGCGAATTTAAAGAAATAGGACCCACGAAATGATACGGTTGCGATCTTTCTAATTTTCAAAATGGGACCCGCCGGCATGCATACATTCGGACCCACTGATTATTCGTATGCCGGCTATATGCATTGCAATCGATAAAAAAGCATATCGGAGACAAAAGACAAATATATTTCTTTTGTCGCACTAATAGACATTTGTATATAAGAAAATAGGTGTCTTGATCCAAAAAAAAAGGTGTAACATGAAAAATGTGTAGTCAAATTTTATTGACAACAAATGTGAAGTAGTTCATATAAGTTTTAATTAGACTGACAAAATGCTAAGCAATTAATTCTTCCTTTTTCTGTCAATATGAACACTTTGATTTAGAATGGAAAAACATATTTTCTGTTTGTGAAGACTTAGGTATTAATTATTAAATAGGTGGAATTATTCTCTTCCCCGGTTTTTGTTTCTTCTTCGCTGGTGTTTTCAGTTGTTTATATTTCTAATAGTCTTGACTCTAGAGTTTTGAAACTATTTCTAGTTTGTTTGCTGCCTCGAGTTTTGGATAAAACAAATTATGTACACTAGTAAAAAAATAGTGTATAGCCACTAATTATTTTGTGACTAACACTTCAATTTCGTGGCTATATGGTGAAATGGCCACGAAAAGTCACGAAAAAAAATCGTGTCTATACGATCGTGACCAAATTGTAATCGTGACTTTTCGTGACATTATAGTCACGATTTTGCCACGCATGTTCCGTGACCAATTTTGACACGAAATAGACACTTAAAAATCTGTGACTTATTAGTCACGGTTTTATTCATGGCTGTTCTGTGGCTATTTAGAAAAAAAAAACAAAAAAAAAGAAAATCCTTTTATTCACATTTTGTATTAGTAATTAAAAAACAAAATCCAAACAAAGAATCTAAAATATATATACAATAAACATGTATACAATGTATATATCGAGTTTATGGCTGGCCGGTGGCGACGAGGATGGCCGGTGGCTTCGAGGTTGGCCGGTGGCGACGAGGATGGCCGGTGGCTGCGAGGTTGGCCGGTGGCGACGAGGATGGCCGGTATTATGACGGTGAGAATACGAGATAGATCCAATCATCCAAACCGCAGCGGTGGATGGTCAAAAATGCGACGGCGGCGGAATTCGAGATGCATGTGATGGTGGTGAACAGAGGCTCTGGACCTAGAATTCAGAAATGGCGAATGTAGAAGCTAGATCTGTAATAACAATTAAAAAAAGTAGTCAAAGATAAAATCAATAGAAAGAAGACAAGAGATTATAAGAAGAAAAAGAGATATAGTCAAGAACCCATCGGAGATCTGGATCTACAGAGAAGACGGGGTAAGGTTCCGTCGTCTAGAGCAATTGTACCTATCTTCCGCCGTGAGAAAACGAACCTCGACCACCTTCATCGCCATCAAAGACCAAAAGTTTTAGTGTGAAAACCAGAGAAACGAGTAGGAGAAGCCCTCTCACGGAGCAAAGAACCAGACTCCAAAGAGGTAGAGCAAAAAAATGACTTAAGGAATATATCAAAGATGATGGCGGCTAAACCTAATTCCAGAGGAAGAAAGAGAGTTTCATAAACTTTTTTTTTTCTTTGTGGAATAAATGGACGTGAGTAATTGAGGTTTTATTATTTGAGCGAGAATTGCTTTTACATACCAACAAATTTAGTGGATTTTAACTTACCAAAAAAAAAAACAGCTTTAGTGGATTTTGTATACTCAGGATAAAAAAACAATATATGTTTTCGATTTCATAATTTAGGATTTGAGATTGAAGTTTTAGGATTTGAAAATTGGGATTTTAGGATTTTTTAAATAGCATAATTTGATTTATATTTAAATTTGATTTAGGGTTAAAAATGACTATATTTCAAAAAAAAAAAATGTAAATGTGTTTAAATATTGATTATATATATAATTAATGGTTATATTTTGGTTTATGGTATATGATTTAATTTTCAAGTCTAAGAATTTAAAGTTTAAGGTTTAAATTTTATTATATATGATTTGAAGTTCAAAATATAGGGGTTTGAGGTTTAGAATGTATGATTTAAGATTTGGAGTTTGAGATATGAGGTTTGAAGTTTAAGTTTAAGGTTTAAAGTTAGGGTTAGTGATTTGATTTTCTTCAACTAAGAGTTTAAAGTTTATGATTTAATATTTGGAGTTTGGGGTATAGGGTTTGGGGTTTAGGTTTAAGATTTAGGGTTAATGTTTGAAAATATTAGAGTGGAAAATTGTTTTAAGAAGTGTTTGATCTTAGCTTTTGGATACAGTATATTTATTTCTATGATTAAGAGATTAAAAGCTAAGATACAAAGTTTATGTTTTAGATCTTTAGAATTTGGAGTTTGAGGTTTAGGTTCAAGATTTGAAAATAAGGTTTTGATCTCTTTTCAATGGTTAATTAAGAGTTTAAGGTTAAAGTGTAGAGTTTGTGTTTTAGAATTTGGAGTTTGGGATATATGATTTTTTGGTATAGGGTTTGTGAGAAATTTGTGGCTATCTTGTATAAAAAGTTCAAAATTTTATGATAATTCAACTAGCCACGAATAGATTCGTGTCAAAATTGTGACTAAATTGCCACTGTTTAGCCACGTTTTTCTAGTGTGGCTAATAAGTCATGAATATATTGTGGCAAAATGTGACTAATTTATCCACGTTATATTTTGTGGCTAAATCGTGGCTAATTTAGTCACGAAAATATCACGAATTAGTCACTTTTTTTATTTTTGTCACGATTTGCTTTTCGTGACTTTTTCGTTGCTATAGGAAAAAATTCTACTAGTGGTATCTTTGTGATAATGCAGTTTTCTTAAATTGGAAACGATAGATGATTTCATTCAAACAGCTAATTATCTTATAATCCAACGAACTCAAACATAAGCTTCGATTATCTCTAAAATCGTCAACGAGTCTTGAACCGAGTTAGTAATTACTTGACAATCCATCTTTTTGTTTGTTTGTATCAAAGTCTATATATAAAAATACAAATATGCCCCACCGCATAATTACTGAAACCAAACAGAATTCAACATATGTTGTACATATCAGAAATTTGGTTGTGTAAAACCACAAAATTATTAGTTTTCTTGTAACGACCCCCTCCCCACTCTCACACACACACACCACCCATCATCTTTACCAAACCCCACCCTTTCATCTTTTTCATTGATTTAATCCCTCCCCCTTCACCATTCCACCGAGAACAAGGAAAAAAAAAAAGAGAAAGAAAGAGGAGAGAGAGATTAGGAGAGAGAGAGAGAGAGAGAGAGAGCGCTTGGAAGAAGAAGAAGAAGAAGAAGAAGAAGTAGAAGAAGCAGAAAACCTTTGTTGATCTCTCCTCCACCCATCCGCGGCTCAGGTACACCGGAAAAACCGTTTTCCGATCAGTTTTCTTATTGGCCGGATCTTTAAACCGCCATAACTTTCTAACCGTTTCGAATCTCGTAAATCTGAGGCCACCACCGGATTCAGCTCGACGAGACGAGTCCGTAGACACCAAGATCGTGCCGAACCGCCACCAGACGCGTCCGCAATCGCCGATGGAAGATTGGTGCGTACTGTTCACGCGCCTCACGCACCGCCGTCTCCGCCGACCGCCGTCGCCGGTCGCCGGAAACCGCCGTGACTCGCCGCCGTGACTCGCCGGTGACTCGGTGACTCGCCGGTGACTCACTGAGTCAACTCGGTCGACCGGTTTGAGTCCGGTTTGGCTTAACCGGCCGGTTCGATTTCGGTTTGGTATGGTTCGATCGGTTTAATTCAATTTGATTTCGGTTTGGTTCAATTTCTGGTTTAAATCAATTGAGTCCGGTTTAGTCTGGTTTGGTTCGGTTTAATCCGGTTTAATCGCGGTTTGATTTTGACCAGGTCAACCGTTGACTTTGACCGGATTGACCGTTGACCGTTGAATTTCTGACCGTTGGCCGTTGACTTTGACCGTTTTGACCCGTTAACCGTTTTTCGCCGTTCGAAAGCCGTTCTCACTCGAAATTTCGTCCTGATTTCAGATTCAGTGTCCGTTTAAGCATCTGGAGTGCAGAGGAAGCAGATATACTCCATTTTTGCTAAGGTGAGGGCTTTCCGCGGAATAACGTATTTTTCATCGAAAATCGCCATAGATAGGATTTAGTATTAAATGTGTTCCGTTTCTATGCTAGAGTCTTTTTAGGATTGTTTGTAAATCGGACTTAGGAATAATAGATGATTCAACCCATTGATTGTGCATTAAATTGTTAATTGATTCTTTTATTCATGCTAGAGCTAGGATTAGTTGACCATGTGGGTCGTTAGGTATTGCGGGGGTACAGAGACGTTATCTCTGTACTTGCGTCGCGTGTTGTTTGAGGAGATGGTGCTGGGCAGATTAGTCGACCTGCTGTTCCAGTACCTTCGGAGGTCGATAATCGTCTACGGGCGGTGTAGTGGGCACTATCCCATAAGTTGTCCTCCGGGTAGGAGGGTGCCGCCGGTCACTGGATCCGGTAATAGGACGTTGGCTGTTCGTTGGGTACTTTAGGTACCGTGATTGTGCATGTTTAGTCTATTTCCTATGTATGGCGTGCTATGGTCAGATTTACGTTTCTGTGATTAGCATCCCATACCTCACTGAGTGACTCCCCTGTTACTCACCCCTCCTTCTTCCCTTTCCAGTTTTTCAGGTGAGACGAACAAGAATTTTACGCTTTGACGATACGGTGCTTCTTTGGGATTTTTATGTTTTCTCCGTATTTTATCATGTACATATAGCATTGAGGTAGTTGGGATATGAGACACTGTAGAGTGGGGTATTTTACGTATGTGACGTGGTTAGTGGCACGCCGTTCTCGAGTGTCGAGGGGACGGGTGTTACATTTTGGTATCAGAGCCTAGGTTAGCGTCGTCCCGGTTCTGACCCGGGAGACGGGTAGTAGGAAGCATGATTGCATATTCGGTTTTAAACGGTTTAAAAAAAAAAAATTTCCCGGGTATTTAAAAAAAAAAAAAAAAAAAACAAAGGAGCACCCATTCTTTCAAGTATTAATATATTCTAAGTTTGTCTCAATTCAGCCTCAGTTTAAACAGATTTTCAGTTGCCATCAAGGAAGATCATTGTTTCGCGCCGGATTGTCAGCTCGTTGTTCAACAGGTTATGCCGAAGAGATCAGTGTTCAACAGATTAATCAGAATGTCGTCAGTCACACCGCTCAAGAGACAGTTAGATTGTTCACCAGTTCACCCTTCAAGCAGAGTAAGCATCCGCCGCTGTTCAACCGTCACCACCGAATGCACCATCGGTTGAGGTTCAGGGAGTAGAGTCGATTTTAGTAATGCAGAAATGTGGATGGAGCTTTAGAGGTACCACGAGAGGTGCGGACAGCAGCATTCTTCCCAGATTGTTGATCTTTCGCCGCCACCACCGCCACCACCAATATCTGGCAGAGACATAGAGGGACCCACATAAGGAAGCTGATGAGAAAGATGCAGGACAACAGTTTGGGATCAGATATGAAGGACAGTGGATACTGTCACCAAAAAAAAAAAAAATAAATAAATAAAGGAAGAATTTGACCGTAACTTGGAGCATAAGAAGTATACAACAGAGTTTTAATTGGATTTGACTACTCAATTTCTGAGGGATGACACATTTCTCTGGTAAAAGGAACTTGTTGAGAGTAGTCACAGTTGTTACGAGTTAACCTACAATCACTCTAGAGGGAGTTCGACAGGACGTTCTTTCCTCGTGAAGCCAGGCACAGGAATGCCAATGCTTTTAAGCACCTTTCTCAAGGCGTTAGGAATATCAAGGAGTACGAGTAAGTGTTTTGTCGCCGTTGAAGATTTCTGGGAGTTTTCATAGCCAATAAGGATTTATTCAGGAGGTTTTTGAATGGTAACAAGTGGATATTTGTAAGCGTGATGTCGTACGAGTTTACACCAATCCAATCAATTGGTTGAAAAGACTTTTCGTTCATGAGGTAAAGATAGAGGAGAAGCAATATTTCTTCAAGGTGGCTCAGTCAAGCTTGATAAGTCTTATTCAGGATATAGCAATGTGTCGAAGCTGTCGGGATCTCCACCGTGTTGTTTTCGTCGTCACCATGACCATGTTGGGAGAGCGTGTTCAGTGTTTTCGTGCAGATGGTTGGATTATGTCATAAGTTACTACCAGTCTATGTTAGTAGATGCTTCGTTTGTCAGTTATATTGCAGCACCAGCAGTTAGACCGAGTTGTTCAGTTGTGGTTAGCATGATCTCATTTTCAGGGATTGTTCGCAGGGAGTTTAGGGTTGTTTCTGCCACCACCCAAGCGCCAAGCTATTGTCGCGAGTATTGTTATTGGGGACCACGAGATAGTTGAGACTGTTCTTTAGAGATTGTGGATTTGAGATTGTGGATTTGAGTTTGTGGTTCGTGTATGTCGTTTATGTGGAAACCATCGATTTAGTACTTGTGTTGGTCGATTGTCGCTTGGGGTGGGCACTTTATACCCTATTGGATATTGGAGCTACTTATAGTTTGTATGTCGGGCCTAGTCGAGTATTCGTCATCCAGTGTGTTCGAACCGAAGAGTGGACAAAGTTAGGCAGCCGATTTAAACAGAGAGTTTGAAGCATTCATCGAGTTGTATCGTTGTACTCAGGGAAGTTGATCTTATCAGAGACTTAGCAGTGATGGATCTAAACCACAATGATGTGACTTTAAGGATGGGTCGGTTACCATGGCATTGAGTATAGTTTGGGAACGAGAGTGCATATCCCAGGAGCAGAAAGGGTTATTATTTCTCAGGATATTCAAAACAACAGGAGGAGTCTTCGTTAAATTTGTGTTGCATTTAGGAAGATCGTTATAAGGTCAGCGCTGTTTTCACCAACAGTCGCAAAGTAAAAAGAATCTACAATTAGCCAACTAGTGATGGTTCCAGGGCATCAAAGAAACAAAAGTTTAGGAGATGGGACTCGATGGTAAGAGTCTGTTGAGGGAAGAAGAAATTAAGGAGGACGTATGTGAGACTGAGACTTTGTTGATGAAGGAGATCTCAAGCAGGGGCATCATTCTCAGTTCTCCATTCATCCAGGAGGTAAAAGATGTATCGGGATTTTAAGCGATATTATCACTAGACAGGCGTGAAGAAGGATGTGGCTACCTTTGTGTCGTGTTGACTGTTTTGCCAGTTGGTTAAGGCAGAGCATCAGGTACCGAGTGGATTACTACAGAGACTTCCACTACCTGAGTGGAAATGGAACATGGTGACTATGGACTTCATCACCGGATTATCGAGGATAGTTTACGGGAAGAATGTTATCTGGTTTATTGTTGATCGACTCTCTAAGTCTGCTAACTTCTTAGCGATTAAGGAAACAGACGGAGCAGAGCAGTTAGCGCATGGATACATTGTTGTGATTGTGAGATAGCATGGGATACCAGTTAGTATAGTATCAGATCGTGGTCTGAAATTCACATCGACGTTTTGGCAAGCCTTTCAGAAGGCATTGGGGACTAAGGTCCATATGAGTACGACCTATCATCCGCAAATAGATGGTCAGTCCGAGAGGACTATTCAGACACTCGAGGATATGTTCATGGCTTGTGCTCTGGACTGGGAAGGATGTTGGGTTAAGTACCTACCACTAGCGGAGTTTGCCTACAATAACAGTTTTCATTCGAGCATGGAAATGGCACCGTATGAGGCTCTTTATGGCAGACCGTGTCGTACTCCTTTGTGTTGGACAGAGGTGGAAGAGCGCCGAGATATAACACCAACATTGGTTCATTTGAGCAAGTGGAAATGCTAAAAGAGACGGCATTCAGGAAGAGACTTGGGAGCTAGAGTCTCAGATGATATCCGATTATCCAAACCTGTTTAAGGACGTCGAGCTGCCGGTTCAGACTTGAATTCGAGGACGAATTCCTCGTTAGTGGGGAAGAATTGTAACGACCCCCTCCCCACTCTCACACACACACACCACCCATCATCTTTACCAAACCCCACCCTTTCATCTTTTTCATTGATTTAATCCCTCCCCCTTCACCATTCCACCGAGAACAAGGAAAAAAAAAAGAGAAAGAAAGAGGAGAGAGAGATTAGGAGAGAGAGAGAGAGAGAGAGAGAGAGAGAGAGAGCTTGGAAGAAGAAGAAGAAGAAGAAGAAGAAGTAGAAGAAGCAGAAAACCTTTGTTGATCTCTCCTCCACCCATCCGCGGCTCAGGTACACCGGAAAAACCGTTTTCCGATCAGTTTTCTTATTGGCCGGATCTTTAAACCGCCATAACTTTCTAACCGTTTCGAATCTCGTAAATCTGAGGCCACCACCGGATTCAGCTCGACGAGACGAGTCCGTAGACACCAAGATCGTGCCGAACCGCCACCAGACGCGCCCGCAATCGCCGATGGAAGATCGGTGCGTACTGTTCACGCGCCTCACGCGCCGCCGTCTCCGCCGACCGCCGTCGCCGGTCACCGCCGCGACTCGCCGTCGCCGGTCGCCGGAAACCGCCGTGACTCGCCGCCGTGACTCGCCGGTGACTCGGTGACTCGCCGGTGACTCACTGAGTCAACTCGGTCGACCGGTTTGAGTCCGGTTTGGCTTAACCGGCCGGTTCGATTTCGGTTTGGTATGGTTCGATCGGTTTAATTCAATTTGATTTCGGTTTGGTTCAATTTCTGGTTTAAATCAATTGAGTCCGGTTTAGTCTGGTTTGGTTCGGTTTAATCCGGTTTAATCGCGGTTTGATTTTGACCAGGTCAACCGTTGACTTTGACCGGATTGACCGTTGACCGTTGACTTTCTGACCGTTGACCGTTGACTTTGACCGTTTTGACCCGTTAACCGTTTTTCGCCGTTCGAAAGCCGTTCTCACTCGAAATTTCGTCCTGATTTCAGATTCAGTGTCCGTTTAAGCATCTGGAGTGCAGAGGAAGCAGATATACTCCATTTTTGCTAAGGTGAGGGCTTTCCGCGGAATAACGTATTTTTCATCGAAAATCGCCATAGATAGGATTTAGTATTAAATGTGTTCCGTTTCTATGCTAGAGTCTTTTTAGGATTGTTTGTAAATCGGACTTAGGAATAATAGATGATTCAACCCATTGATTGTGCATTAAATTGTTAATTGATTCTTTTATTCATGCTAGAGCTAGGATTAGTTGACCATGTGGGTCGTTAGGTATTGCGGGGGTACAGAGACGTTATCTCTGTACTTGCGTCGCGTGTTGTTTGAGGAGATGGTGCTGGGCAGATTAGTCGACCTGCTGTTCCAGTACCTTCGGAGGTCGATAATCGTCTACGGGCGGTGTAGTGGGCACTATCCCATAAGTTGTCCTCCGGGTAGGAGGGTGCCGCCGGTCACTGGATCCGGTAATAGGACGTTGGCTGTTCGTTGGGTACTTTAGGTACCGTGATTGTGCATGTTTAGTCTATTTCCTATGTATGGCGTGCTATGGTCAGATTTACGTTTCTGTGATTAGCATCCCATACCTCACTGAGTGACTCCCCTGTTACTCACCCCTCCTTCTTCCCTTTCCAGTTTTTCAGGTGAGACGAACAAGAATTTTACGTTTTGACGATACGGTGCTTCTTTGGGATTTTTATGTTTTCTCCGTATTTTATCATGTACATATAGCATTGAGGTAGTTGGGATATGAGACACTGTAGAGTGGGGTATTTTACGTATGTGACGTGGTTAGTGGCACGCCGTTCTCGAGTGTCGAGGGGACGGGTGTTACATTTCTTTTCAGACTTAGCATTTTTGATTATACCACAAATACGATATTCAATATCTAACACGTACAATTTCAAACGATATGATTGATCGATGATATAAACCTCTTTTATTCTGTATGGATCCAACTTTATTTTTCAAAATCTAATGTTGCAGAATCCTGAGATTAATTATATACCAATACACTGTTTAAAGTTTAGTGGGGTTATTATTACTATTATTTTGTTCTGTGCGAATAGTGGGGTTATTTCAACTAAGGTTTTCTGGCAATATGATATAAATATGCTATATAGGGGACGTAGAACAGAAAAAGGTAATTATAATTAGTTCAAAATTCAAACAAATAATACATCCTCACCAAACCTAATCATCGATAATTTGAATCTTTGTTTTGGTAACCATGATTTTTCTTCTTCTTCTTTTCTTTTTTTGGGTCTGAAACTCGTTATACTTTCCAAGACTTGCGACCGCTTTATCAAACCTGTTGTGATAAAAAAACTCTCAAACGAAAAAACAATTTATAATACCAAGCAAAGGAATCATGATGGATAAATTAACTGCTATATAATATCTCTTTCGTTGGACAAAAAATTGCCCCATATCACTTTAATTGAACCCTGTTTGTAAATGTTCACATTCATGAATGAATACAAATCAAGAGAACTTTTGTCTTTTATCAACGGCGTGCTATATTTGTCTTTGCATGTGTGTTTAGAGTATTAAACAAAATAAATTATGTAATTAGTTATTATCCCTGTTCTAAATTTCGCCCGACTAAATTATTCAGCGGCGGAACACCGTGGCAAAATAAATTGTAATTCCTAGCCCACTGGGCTGAAAACGATATGCCCGATTCGTTTTACAAACCCAAATCTCAATTTTTTTTTCCGGTATTTTTTTTGTTGGCGTCAATAAAAAAAAAAAGAAGCAGTTCAATAAGCCCTAGCAAATTTCATTTCTGTCTATGTCACTGCTCTTTTTCAGAAGAGCCAAGCCGTTATTTATCTCTTGTTCAGCTGCTTCTACTTCTCAGGCCAGCTTCTTATCTCCCACGCTTACGAATCTACTACGTCGTTCGTTTCGCGGTTCCCGAATAATGGTACGGAGTGTTATCGCCGGATTTTGAGTCGTTTCTGCCGTTGTTCAAGTCCGAGAATCTAATGTTTGTTTTCTGAATCCGCAGGCTGAAGCAGAGAAGAAGATCCTTACGGAGGAGGAGCTTGAGCGGAAGAAGAAGAAGGATGAGAAGGTTTGACTTCTGATCTTTGTTTTTGTTTTTAGTAGACGAATGTGATCGATTTTGTTGTTCAATCAAGGGAATCCGTAAGAGTGATTGGATAGTGATGCAATTGGCTGTGGTGAGCAATGTTCTCACAGGAACAACTATGGCTCGCTCATTCGAAAAATGGAATTGATGGGAACATAGATAGATATAATATCTTGTTTTCGTAAGATAGGAATGTTAGATCAACCATCTTTGCTATATCAGAATGAGAAAATGTTCTTCACTAATAGTCTTAGTACTTCCCACAGATGTTTATAATCGTTGCTTATGTTACTTTCGGTACTGTTGTGGAATTGTATACTTTTGAATAGAACACCTTACATTTCAACTTTTTTTTTTCCTTGTGGTGAGAGTTAGCTAAGTAAATATTAATTCGTTTTTTTGGGTTTCGTCAATCTCGTAGATTTCATTAAATTTGTGAGACAGAAATTAGTTTATTCTGGTACCATATCAACTTTAAAAGAACATTTTATAGGCTAGAGAAAAGGAGTTGAAGAAGCAAAAAGCTCTGGAGAAAGCGAAGCTGGCAGAACTGAAGGTAATAACCTCTACAACCTCTGAGGAACTCCAATTATTGCATTTCGGGTGAAAGCCACAATCTTAGTCTTTCCCTGGAACATGGAAAATTTATCATGGTGTTCTTCTCGTTTAGGCAAAACAGGCGAAAGATGGAACCAATGCCCCTAAAAAGAGCACAAAGAAGAGTTCCAAACGGGATGCAACAGAAGAGAATCCTGCGGATTTTGTGGACCCTGAAACTCCTCTCGGTGAGAGGAAAAGGCTCTCTTCACAGATGGCTAAACAGTACAGTCCTGCTGCCGTAGAGAAATCGTAAGTCTGTAGAGATTTGAGCGTGTTCTTCGTTCATCCCACAAAAATTCTCTAGATGATTTGTGTTATACGTTGATTGGGTCAGATGGTATGCTTGGTGGGAGAAATCTGACTTTTTTAAGGCGGATGCTAAGAGTTCCAAGCCACCGTTTGTTATTGTAAGGCCTTATTTGATTCTTCAGTTCATGTTCATTCTGGATAAGACCTTGTTTCTATTGTCTTCTCGCATACTTAAATCGTCCAACGAAATTCAGTTGAGAAATCTTCTGAAATTATTAAATGCAGGTCTGAATTTTATAAGGGCTTCCTTTAATCCTATAATTGATTTTGCAGGTTCTTCCTCCTCCAAATGTGACTGGAGCCTTGCATATTGGCCATGCCCTAACATCTGCCATTGAGGTTTCATGAGCACTAACAATTGGTGCTGTTACTCTGTCTATGGCTCCTCTTGATGATCAGCGGCTTGATATTTGTTGATGCAGGATACGATTATTCGTTGGAAGAGAATGTCTGGGTATAATGCTCTGTGGGTGCCCGGGATGGACCATGCCGGTATAGCTACACAGGTTCGCCATTATAATCGTTGTTCTTTCCCCATCTCATGTCCCGTATTACTATAGATTCTGCTTATAGAGTAAAACTCTATTTTTGGACATTTTCATTTTGCACATTGTTTTATGTTATTTGGATGTATATTCTAGGTTGTGGTTGAAAAAAAGCTCATGCGTGAAAGAGGATTGACTAGGCATGACGTTGGCCGCGAAGAATTCGTAAATGAAGTAAGTTGAAAATATAAATACGCTCATGGAATCCATTTTGCATTGTTTAAAAATTTCTGAGGTTCCTTTATGATCATGGAAAAGGTGTGGAAGTGGAAGAACCAACATGGTGGCACGATTCTAACACAGCTACGGCGTCTAGGAGCTTCTCTTGATTGGTCTCGTGAGGTAAAATTCAATGATCCGACCTTTCTTGGACAAGTGTTATGGAAAATTGACAATATTTATGTTATTCGCCACTAGTTAAACTTATATGTAAAATTTACGTTGTAAATCGTCACCTGTGTCTCTGGCTATTTATCTAACAGGTTTATTTCTTCCTTTATTTTGTAGTGTTTTACAATGGACGAGCAAAGATCAAAAGCTGTCACTGAGGGCTTTGTACGGTTATACAAGGAAGGGCTTATCTACAGGTATGATTAAGTCTGACTTTCTCCTTTGACGCAAGCTATAGAATTCCCATTGTAAAAATCCTTGGAAACCGGGATATTTCAAAGATACATGAAGGGTTCTCTTTTCACCTTTTCAGTTAACTTGTTGAAAGAAAGCACAATTAATTGAAACGTATACGATTACTTGCGCAGGGACATTCGGCTTGTTAATTGGGATTGTGTTTTGAGAACAGCCGTATCTGACGTTGAAGTAAGTCACCAATTGGTAGACTATGATTATTTGACGGCATCCTTTTCATGCGGAGTGTGTCTATGTAGGTGGAGCATATCGACATCAAAGAAAAAACGCTACTAAATGTTCCTGGCTATGAGAAGCCTGTAGAATTTGGTCTTCTTACTTCATTTGCTTACCCTCTAGAGGGAGGCTTGGGAGAGGTTGTTGTTGCCACTACAAGGGTGGAAACAATGCTTGGGGATACTGCCATCGCTATTCATCCTGATGATGCAAGATACAAGCATCTTCATGGGAAATTTGCTGTGCACCCATTTAATGGACGGAAGTTACCAATTATCTGCGATGGAATACTTGTTGATCCAAACTTTGGTACTGGTTGTGTTAAGGTACATGCTCGCTCTATATTTGGATGATATGTTTCCGCCCCTATTAGTTGATTTTCTTGCATCAAAGTTATTTATTCTTCTTTTGTAGATTACTCCTGCCCATGATCCCAATGATTGTGAGGTCGGAAAGCGTCACAATCTTGAATTTATAAACATATTAACCGATGATGGAAAAATCAACACAAATGGCGGGCCTGACTTCATAGGGATGCCACGCTTTGCAGCGCGTGAGGCAGTTCTTGAAGCTCTGAAGAAGAAGGTAAATTATAAGCACTTTACGTAAATTATAGTAACTTGATTGATTGTTCGTTTGAGAAGATCTTGTTACATCGAGGGTGGTTGTTTGTACTGAGATGCACCTTAACTGTTTCTTCAATATATATACTCCAGGCGCTGTACCGAGGTGCCCAAAACAATGAAATGAGGCTTGGACTTTGCCAAAGAACCGGTGATGTTATTGAGCCTATGATTAAGCCTCAATGGTACGTTAATTGCAGTATGGTTGGAAAGGAGGCTCTCGATGTTGCTATCACTGATGAGAACAAGAAGCTCGAGTTTATACCAAAGCAGTACACTGCAGAATGGAGAAGGTTACTTTCATTGATCTTTTACTCTATTGTTCTATCATTAGCCCCATCTATTAACAATCTCAATGGACCTTAACAGATGGCTAGAGAACATACGTGACTGGTGTATTTCAAGACAGCTTTGGTGGGGCCACCGGATTCCAGCATGGTATGCCACTCTAGAGGAAGATCAGCGCAAGGAGGTCGGTGCGTACAATGACCATTGGGTTGTTGCTAGAAGCGAAGAAGAAGCTCGAAGAGAGGCTGCTGAAAAATTTTCGGGGAAGAAGTTTGAACTCACACAAGATCATGACGTGCTTGATACGTGGTTTTCTTCTGGGCTATTTCCATTATCTGTTCTGGGATGGCCCGATGAAACCGACGACTTCAAAGCCTTCTATCCAACATCTGTCCTAGAAACTGGACATGATATTCTCTTTTTTTGGGTTGCTCGTATGGTTATGATGGGAATGAAACTAGGTGGTGACGTTCCATTCAGTAAGGTACGTGTAAATTTTAGTTAAACATGGATCTTACCCTTCTTAGCAATCCTATTCGATACCAGGTCTTATCTTGTGACTGTCTGTAAATGCCAAAACATATTTGTTTTCTTTGGTGTAGGTTTATTTCCATCCTATGATACGTGATGCACATGGGCGTAAGATGTCAAAATCTCTTGGAAATGTCATTGATCCGCTTGAAGTGATAAACGGGGTAACTCTTGATGCTCTTCATAAGAGATTAGAAGAGGGTAACTTAGATCCAAAAGAGCTGGTTGTTGCCAAACAAGGACAAGTGAAGGACTTTCCAAATGGTATTTCTGAATGTGGTGCTGACGCTCTGCGGTTTGCACTCGTCTCCTACACTGCTCAGGTACTATCCATTGCACGCAGCCTCAGAACCTTATTTTCTCCTTCAAATTTTTATAATCTTGTAAACTAAGAATATTGCTCTACTCTTGCTTGTTCTGTAGTCTGACAAAATAAACTTGGACATCCTCCGAGTGGTTGGTTACCGTCAATGGTGTAACAAGCTGTGGAACGCCGTCAGATTTGCCATGATGAGGCTTGGCGATGATTATTCCCCTCCGCTGGATCTAAGCCCCGAAATGATGCCATTCAGCTGCCAGTGGATTCTCTCTGTACTAAACAAGGCAATATCAAAGACAGTGGAGTCGCTGAATGCGTTTGAGTTCTCAGATGCAGCCAACACAGTATATGCATGGTGGCAATATCAATTCTGTGATGTGTACATTGAAGCTATAAAGCCTTATTTCGCTGGTGACAACCCGGCGTTTGCTTCAGAGAGGGCTCATGCACAGCATGCTCTCTGGGTATCTCTGGAGACCGGTTTGAGACTGCTTCACCCGCTGATGCCCTTTGTTACTGAGGAGCTATGGCAACGGCTGCCTTCACCCAAAAACTCTGAAAGAAGGGCTTCTATCATGTTATGTGATTACCCATCTGCGATGGAGGTCAGTAAGAATTTCAAAGTAACTTGTCTGTCATAGTTTGTTCAGTTTTCTAACTCTCATTTTCTATCGATGTCGGGAGCCCAGAATTGGACAAATGAAAAAGTGGAGACCGAAATGGAAACCGTTCTAGCGAGCGTGAAGTGCCTGAGGGCACTCCGGGCTGAGTTGCTGGAGAAACAGAAAAATGAAAGGTCTGAGTAATTATTTTAAATGAACATTTCGAGACATTTTTATAAACATCCTGCATATATCGAGTCGGTCACTAAAAGTATTGCTTTCTTCGTTGTGTACTTTTATCTCAGGTTACCTGCTTTTGCTCTGTGTGAAAACAACTTAACATCTGAAGTTGTAAAATCCCACGAGTTGGAGATTAGAACCCTTGCAAATCTATCGTCCTTAGAGGTGAACAAGTCTACCTTCGGTTTATTTTTATGTTTATTTCTACTGTTTCGTTTTTCTTATCTGAGTTTCTATGGGGCTTTGGTATAGGTTCTGTTAAAGGGAGAACACGGAGCCCCACCTGGATCTGCAGTGGAGACGGTGAACGAGAACCTTAAGGTATATCTCAAAGTGGACAGAGCCATTAATACAGAAGCTGAACAAGAAAAGATCAGAAACAAGATTGACGAACTACAAAAGTAATCCCCTGACCCCATAATTGAATCAAAACAAAACATTTTGAAAGTAAGATACTCTTTTGACAATTGATTTTTTTGTTTAATCAGACAAAAGGAGAAGTTGCAGAAGTTGATGAGCGCGTCTGGGTACGAAGAGAAGGTCCCTGCGAACATCAAAGAAGACAATGCGACAAAGCTTGCTAAGATTCTCCAGGAGTTCGATTTCTTTGAGAAGGAAAGTGCTCGTCTCGTTGCAGAGACGGGCAATTCAGGAAATGAACAAATGGAGCAGAAGAAGTGAATGACAAAGTCACAGATTTTATTATGAAAATGTCTATGAAATATTTCAGGATTGAGAAGAAACTATGTTTGATGTTATTGTGAACCGGGTTTTACAATAATTTTTTATAACATCTCATTGGGAAAGAAAACAAATGTTGATTAGTTGTGGACGGAAAGATTAATCCAAAGACCATCTGTTCTTTTGGTGAAACGTCAAGATCACTTGAATTAGGCATGGGTCATGACCAGGTTTTATAACTTGGGGTATCTGGGAGGATGCATATATTTTGGTTTCATTACAACCCGAATTCTGAAAGTGCTGGAAGAGTGAGCGAGAAAAGTGAAGTGTGATCATCAAAGTTTCTCTGAAGAAGTTTTATTCCTCAATCGAACAAGATTAAAGACCCAATCGTACATATAATGAAACTAAGGTGGCTAAGTGTTGTTTTTTTGGGCTTGGCTAAGTTGTGGACTCGTAAAGTGTTATCAATTCCATAGTAAATATAAATAAAAGCCCTACAGAGTTCCGTTTCTGTTGTCGGAGTATGTCAGGAAAGCCGCCGCCATTATATATATGTTGCCGTTTTAAGGAAACTTCCCTCTCTTTTTTTCTTTGTTCTTGTCAGCTCTGAGGAAACGTTCCTTATTTGCTTTTTTTTTTTTTTGTCAACGAAACGTTCCTTATTTGCTAAATAGGTAAAATTAGGTTTCATCATATATAAATAAGGCTAATAAATAGAGATGAGAGAAACCGATTATACAATTTTCTCCAAAATCTTGTCAAGTCTACTACTTTGAACAATGGTACGAAGGATAATCGCTGGGTTTTGGATAATTGCTGTTGTTTAAGTCTGTGAGAAACCTAATGTTTGTTTTCTGGGTTGGCAGTCCGAAGCAGAGAAGAAGATCCTTACAGAGGAGGAACTTGAGAGGAAGAAAAAGAAGGATGACAAGGTTTGGCTTCTAATTTTTTTATTTTTTTTTGTTCCAGTTCTCATAAAAAAAAAACCCTGGTTAGAATCAGCCTGGTTATGTTGTTCTCGTAGAGCTTGATTACAAGATTTCTAACGGTATTAGAATGTCGTAGACAAATGTGGTTGATTTTGTTGTTCAATCAAGGGAATAGAGAGATAAGATAGTGATTCAACTTTTGAAGTGATTTACAAAGAACCAATTTATTAGGCTAGAGAAAAGGAGTTGAAGAAGCAAAAAGCTTTGGAGAAAGCGAAACTGGCAGAACTGAAGGTAACATTTGAGGAACTCCATTCATACATTTCGGGTGAATGCCACATCCTTAGTTTTTCCCTGGAGCATGAAAAATGAAAAATTCATCATGGTGTAGGCAAAACAGGCGAAAGATGGAACCAATGCTTCTAAAAAGATCACAAAGAAGAGTTCCAAATGGGATGCATCAGAAGAGAATCCTGAGGATTTTGTGGACCCTGAAACTCCTCTTGGTGAGAGGAAAAGGCTCTCTTCACAGATGGCTAAACAGTACAGTCCTGCTGCCGTAGAGAAATCGTAAGTCTGTAGAGCTGATGTGAGCGTGGTGTTCTTCTTCATCCCACAAAAATTTCTCTACATAATCTCTCTGTTATTCTTTGACTTGGTCAGATGGTATGCTTGGTGGGAGAAATCTGATCTTTTTAAGGCGGATGCTAAGAGTTCCAAGCCACCCTTTGTTATTGTAAGACCTTATTCGCATCCTGGAGAAAATCTTGAGCATTTGAAATCATTAATACAAGTCTGACTTTTTTTTAATCCTGTGATTGATTCTGTAGGTTCTTCCTCCTCCAAATGTGACTGGAGTCTTGCATATTGGCCATGCCCTAACAATTGCAATTGAGGTTTCAGTCACACTTCTTTTTGTTGCTATTTCTCTGTCTATTGTTTCTTCTGATGATTAGCGGCTTGAAATTTGCTGATGCAGGATACGATTATTCGTTGGAAGAGAATGTCTGGGTATAATGCTCTGTGGGTGCCCGGGATGGACCATGCTGGTATAGCTACACAGGTTCGCCATTACCATCCTTGTTCTCTTCCTGTTACCATAAAAGTCATCGTTGTAGAATACATTTTTTTTTTTTTTGCAAATTGTTTCATGTTCTTTGATTCTAGGCTAGGGTTGAGAAACAGCTCAAGAAAGATAGAGGGTTGACTAGGCAGGAACTTGGCCGTGACGAATTCGTAAAAGAAGTAAGTTGAAAATAAAAGTACACTCATGAATCATTTTCCATTTTGCATTGTTTAAAAAATTCTTTGTGGTTCCTTATGATCATGGACAAGGTGTGGAAGTGGAGGAACCAAAAGGGTGGCACGATTCAATCTCAACTACGGCGTCTAGGAGCTTCTCTTGATTGGTCTCGTGAGGTAAATTCAGTGATGATTGTTCTGGAAAATTGGAAATGTTTATTTTATTTTGCGTGTATTTTGTAGTGTTTTACAATGGACGAGCAAAGATCAAAAGCTGTTACTGAGGCCTTTGTACGGTTCTTCAAGGAAGGACTTATATACAGGTATGTTAAAGTCTGACTTTGTTCTTTGACGCAAGCTATAGAATTCCCATTGTAAAAATCCGTGGAAACAGGAATACACAAAAAAAAAAAAACAGGAATAGTACTCTGTTTACTCTTTCAGTTACCTTTTTGAAAGAAAGAACATTTAACAGAAAGATATAACATGACATGCACAGGGATGTTCGGCTTGTTAACTGGGATTGCAGTTTGAAAACAGCTGTATCTGACGACGAGGTAAGTCAACAACTGTTAGACTATATGATTATTTGACGGCATTTTCTTTATGCGGAGTGTGGCTGTGTAGGTGGAGCGTATCGATATCAAAGAAAAAACGCTACTAAATGTTCCTGGCTATGAGAAGCCAGTAGAATTTGGTCTTATTACTTCATTTGCTTACCCTCTGGAGGGAGGCTTGGGAGAGGTTGTTGTTGCCACTACAAGGGTGGAAACAATGCTTGGGGATACTGCCATCGCTATTCATCCTGATGATGTAAGATACAAGCATCTTCATGGGAAATTTGCTGTGCACCCATTTAATGGACGGAAGTTACCAATTATCTGTGACGAAATACTTGTTGATCCAAACTTTGGTACTGGTTGTGTCAAGGTAAATGACCGCTCTTATATATTTGGATGATATGATTCTGCCTCTATTAGTTGATTCAACATATTTTTTGTTCTTCTTTTGTAGATTACTCCTGCCCATGACCTCAAGGATTGTAAGCTCGGAAAGCGTCACAATCTTGAATTTATAAACATATTAACCGATGATGGAAAAATTAACACAAAAGGCGGGTCTGACTTCACGGGGATGCCACGCTTTGCAGCGCGTGAGGCAGTTCTTGAAGCTCTAAAGAAGAAGGTAATATATAAATACTTCACGTAACATATCATAGTAACTTGATTATTCTTGGTTTGAGAATATATTGTTACACCGAGGGTGGTTGCTTGTAAATGTCTTCTAGTTCTTACCTTAACTGTTTTTCAATACATATATTCCAGGGGCTGTACAGAGGTGCCCAAAACAATGAAATGGAGCTTGGACTTAGCCAAAGAACCGGTGATGTTATTGAGCCTATGATTAAGCCTCAATGGTACGTCAATTGCAGCATGATTGCAAAGGAGGCTCTCGATGTTGCTATCACTGATGAAAAAAAGAAGCTCGAGTTGATACCAAAGCAGTACACAGCAGAATGGAGAAGGTTTCTTTCATTTATAATTTACTCTATGGTTCTATCATTACCCCAACTATTAACAACTACAATGAATTTTAACAGATGGCTAGAGGACATACGTGACTGGTGTATTTCAAGACAGCTTTGGTGGGGCCACCGAATCCCTGCATGGTATGCCACTCTAGACGAAGATCAGCGCAAGGAGGTCGGTGCGTACAATGACCATTGGGTTGTTGGTAGAACTGAGGATGAAGCTCGAAAAGAGGCTGCTGAAAAATTTTCTGGGAGGAAGTTTGAACTCACACAAGATCCTGATGTGCTTGATACGTGGTTTTCATCTGGGATCTTTCCTTTATCTGCTATGGGATGGCCCGATGAAACTGACGACTTCAAAGCCTTCTATCCAACATCTGTCCTAGAAACTGGACATGATATTCTCTTTTTTTGGGTTGCTCGTATGGTTATGATGGGAATGAAACTAAGTGGTGACGTTCCGTTTAGCAAGGTACGTGCAAATTCTAAGTTAAACAGAGATCATACTCTCTCTCCTTATCAATCCTTTTCGATGACAAGTCTTCTTACTTATATGCCAAAACATATGTGTTGTCTTTGCTATAGGTTTATTTGCATCCTATGGTACGTGATGCACATGGGCGTAAGATGTCAAAATCTCTTGGAAATGTCATTGACCCGCTTGAAGTAATAAACGGGGCAACTCTTGAGGCTCTTCATAAGAGATTAGAAGAGTGTAACGTGGATCCAAAGGAGCTGGTTGTTGCCAAACAAGGACAAGTGAAAGACTTTCCAAATGGTATTTCTGAATGTGGTTCTGACGCTCTTCGATTTGCACTCGTCTCTTACACTGCTCAGGTACTATCCATTGCACACGGCCCTCACAACCTCTTATTTGCTTCATAAATTTAAATGTTCTTGTAAAGTAAGGATATTGATCTGCTCTTGCTTGTCTGTTTTGTAGTCTGACAAAATAAACTTGGACATTCTCCGTGTGGTTGGTTACCGGCAGTGGTGTAACAAGCTGTGGAACGCCGTCAGGTTTGCCTTGGTAAGACTTGGGGATGGTTATTCCCCTCCGGTGGTTCTAAGCCCCGAAACGATGCCGTTCAGCTGCCAGTGGATTCTCTCTGTACTAACCAAGGCTATATCGAAGACGGTGGAGTCGCTGAATGCATTTGAGTTCTCGGATGCAGCCAACACAGTATATGCATGGTGGCAATATCAATTCTGTGATGTGTACATTGAAGCTATAAAGCCTTATTTCGCTGGCGACAACCCGGCGTTTGCTTCAGAGAGGGCTCATGCACAACATGCTCTCTGGGTATCTCTGGAGACCGGTTTGAGACTGCTCCACCCTTTTATGCCTTTTGTTACTGAAGAGCTATGGCAACGTCTGCCTTCACCCAAAAACTCGGAAAGAAAGGTGTCTATCATGATATGTGACTACCCATCTGCTATAGAGGTCAGTAAGATATTCTTAGTATAACTTGTCTGTCATAGTTTGTTCGGTTTTTTAACTCTTTTCTTGTGGACACCAGAAGTGGGGAAATGAAAGAGTGGAGACCGATATGGAAACCGTTCTCGCGAGCGTGAAATGCATGAGGGCACTCCGGGCAGAGTTGCTGGAGAAACAGAAAAATGAAAGGTCTGAGTAACTAAAGCTTCATTGGATGAACATTTCGAGACATTTTATAACCATTATGTACATAAACGGTCGTTAAAAGAATTGCCTTTTTCGTTGTGTATATTTATCTCAGGTTACCTGCTTTTGCTCTGTGTGAAAACAACTTAACATCTGAAATTGTGAAGTCTCACGAGTTGGAGATCAGAACCCTTGCAAATCTATCGGCCTTGGAGGTAAAATTTATCTTTGGTTTCTTTCTTATCGTTTCTTGATTTTTTTTTTGGTGTTTCTTTTCTGAGTTTCTATGTGGATATTCGCAATAGGTACTGTTGAAGGGAGAACACGCAGCCCCACCTGGATCTGCTGTTGAGACGGTGAACGAGAACCTCAAGGTGTATCTCAAAGTGGACAGAGCCATTAACACAGAAGCTGAACAAGAAAAGATCAGAAAGAAGATTGACGAACTGCAAACGTAATCCTCTAAACCCATAATTGAATCATAACAAAACGTCTGATAACTAAAATTCTGTTTTTGACATATAATATCTTGTTTCATCAGACAAAAGGAGAAGTTGCAGAAGATGATGAGTGTGTCCGGGTACGAAGAGAAGGTCCCAGCAAACATTAAAGAAGACAACGCCACAAAGCTCGCGAAGATTCTCCAAGAATTCGATTTCTTTGAAAACGAAAGTGCTCGTCTCGGTGCAGAGACAGGAAACTCGGGAAATTAACAAATGGAGCAGAGGAAGTGAGAAACACCAAGCCACAGCTTTTCAGAAAAAGACGTACATAAGCATATGAAATATTTGACGTTTGACAAACTATGTTGATGTCATTGTGAACCGGGTTTTACTATGTTTTATTACATCTCTTTGAAATAAGGAAAAATGTTGATTAGTTGTTTTGGTGACACATCGAGATCACCTTAATTGTTTTTAGTTATGGCTGTGAGCCATAGGGAGATCCGAATCCGGGTCAATAAATGATATTTAAAGGGCTGAAATCAAGTTTCGTATATAATCAAGCACGTGGCTTGCATGCCATCACTACGTTTTGTAACTTGGGGTTGAGTGGTTGACCCACCATTTGTCTCTCAGCGCTACATAGTTTCATTACAGCACAATTTTTGAAAAATGATCGAAGAGTGAACGAGTGCGTGATTATCTGAAGTAACTATGGGTTCCGTCGAAGAAGAGCAATTCCTCATCGAACAAGGTTCAATACAGGTTCGAGCTTTGCTTCTCGTATGCTTACTTCTATTCTTTTTTTTTTTTTTTCTGTAATTTGAATCCAATTTGTCAATTGGGTTTCTCGAATTTTGAGTTTGTTTCTTAGGGCTTCATCGATGAGCATTGTTTCGTTGCGCTGCGTGAACTTCTGTTTCCGTTGACTTTATTGAATGCCTAATTTTTTGTACCTTTTTGTTTGTTTGCTTGTTGGTTTAGTTAAATATTCTTACTTCCGACTTGAGCTTGCTCTAATCTTGTTTTATGGTTTATTACTCTTTATTTGTAATCTGTATCGTTTAATTTGGTGTATTTTTTCCTCTGAATTTTGGATAATGGGTACGTAAAGCTATGTGATGCCTTGTGAAATTTGGGCATCAATTCCTAATTAGTTTGCTGAATTTTCATAATTTTTTTCTCTCTCTCTCTCATTCTTCTAGCTCTTCCACATTATGATTAAGATAGATTAGCGTGGGTTAAAAATTCGATGACATTTCATCTTTCATAAAGAAATTTGAAATTTACCAGGAGGAACTGAAACTATATGCAGAAGATGGTTCCATCGACATCAATGGAAACCCACCACTCAAGCACAAAACAGGAAACTGGAAAGCTTGCCCTTTCATTCTAGGTGAAGAATCTGAATTAGTTTGTTTCACCATCTTTTAATATAACTTGTTGAGCCTGATCTCTCTGAAATGTGCAGGCAATGAATGTTGTGAGCGCTTGGCTTACTACGGTATAGCTCTCAATCTCATAACTTATCTCACCGCTAAACTACACCAAGGAAACGTTTCCGCCGCTAGAAACGTCACAACATGGCAAGGAACTTGTTATATCACTTCTCTCATTGGAGCCGTCTTAGCCGATGCTTATTGGGGTCGATACTGGACCATTGCTTGTTTCTCCTCCATTTATTTCATCGTAAGTCTCCGGTTTTTCACAATCCGATGGATCTTTTTTGTTCTTGTAGTTGAACTCTGGTTTGGTCTCTATTGATCTTTAGGGGATGTCTGCTCTGACTCTCTCTGCTTCGGTTCCATATCTGAAACCTGCTGACTGCGTTGGAGACTTTTGCCCATCACCAACCACATCTCAGTACTTAACGTTCTTTCTCGGGCTTTACCTAATAGCTCTTGGCACCGGGGGAATCAAACCGTGCGTCTCGTCCTTTGGTGCAGATCAGTTTGACGATAAGGACTCGAGTGAACGAATTAGAAAGTCTTCTTTCTTCAACTGGTTTTACTTCTGCATTAATATCGGGGCATTTGGATCGTTCTTTCTTGTGTTGGTTCAGGAGAATATCGGCTGGGGATTAGGTTTCGGGATACCAACTGTGTTCATGGGATTAGCCATCATCAGTTTCTTCTTTGGCACTCCACTATATAGGTTTCAGAAACCGGGAGGTAGTCCGATCACTCGGATTTGCCAAGTTCTTGTCGCTGCATTTCGTAAGACGAATCTCAAGTTCCCTGAAGATACAACACTTCTGTATGAAAATGAAGCACAAGACCCGAGTTCCCTGGTCGTTGCAAGTAGGAAAATCGAGCATACAGATGATTACAAGTAATCCTTTCTCTTCTCATCACCTCTTTGATTTCCATGAGACTTCTCTTTAGTTGAAGTTCGGTTCGGTTTATAATACTGTTTGTTCAAACATAACTCATGCACATTCATCTTAATGCAGGTATCTTGACAAAGCTGCTGTTTTGTCAGCAGAAGAAGCAAAATCCTTGGAGTTTTTCAATCCGTGGAGCCTATGCACTGTCTCGCAGGTCGAAGAAGTCAAGATTCTGATCCGAATGCTCCCAATATGGGCTTCGGGTATCGTCTTCTCATCTCTCTACGCTCAAGTATCCACGTTGTTTGTCCAACAAGGAAGAGCCATGAACTGCAATATCGGTTCTTTCAAGATTCCCCCAGCGACCCTCGGGGTTTTCGACTGCATCACCGTCCTCATTTGGGTTCCGCTCTACGACCGCTTCAACGTCCCGCTCGTGAAGCTTTTCACGGGAAAGGACAATGGATTCACCGTGCTTCAACGAATGGGAATCGGTCTTTTCATTTCGGTCTTCGGTATAGCATCAGCAGCCATCGTTGAGATGGCTCGGCTCGGGATGGCCGAAACCGGAACCGCGGTTTCTTTAACCGTGTTTTGGCAGGTTCCGCAGATTTTCATATTCGGTGCAGCCGAGGTTTTCTACTTCGTAGGACAGCTCGAGTTCTTCTATGATCAGTCACCAGATTCGATGCGGAGCCTGTGCAGTGCGTTGGGACTATTGGCCAATGCGTTTGGGAGTTACCTGAGCTCCTTGATCCTCACGGTGGTGACGTATTTCACGACCAAGGACGGTGGAGATGGGTGGATTACGGATGATCTCAACGAGGGACATCTTGATTACTTCTTCTGGTTATTGGCCGGTTTAAGCATTTTGAATGCTGCGGTTTATGTTTTCTCTGCCGTTAATTACAAACACAAGAGGCCGTCGTGACCGAACTCATGTTAAGTTCTTTGCCAAACCGGAAAATTCGGACTCTTTACTAACTATACAATCGATAGACTACATCACCAAAGCACCAAACTAATTAACATTAATTGAATAAACCGAAATTGCAGAAAATTAGATCGAATTACTACCAATTAGCAGAATCAATGAAACTGCTAATGAGCTTCTCTACTATCTAGTCCCAATTTTGCAAAGCCTAAATATACAATTGCCTTGTTCAATCTCCTATCATTAAATATCTTCTTCCTTTGCTTTCTATTCTTTTTTTTTGTTCTCAAACATTTGATCTGATTTCAATAACTTGAATAAGTATTATCGGACCCACGATTACTTTGCCGCAGCCTTTTCATTTCCTCAAAGTGTTATCTAACATCTGGTCTCTGTTTCATTCTTTGATGTAATGATGCTCATTCTGATAACTCTTTACATATTTCTTAGTGCCCATTATTCCTCATTTCGCTTTTCCCTGGAACATTAGGTAAGTGTCTGATTTCCTCTTTCGTGAGATCATTTGTTTGGTAAAGGGTTGTTATTATTAGGCTGGTCAGGACTCCAGATTGGCTATGTATACACATACTCTCATACCCTTTATCTAGATTTAAAACATGATCACTTTTTGTCTCCAACAAAAATGTAATGCTTCCATACCTGTAAAGTGTTGTACAGTCCAACAAATGAACAAGAGCAGATAGCTAGATACTCTCATTATCGGTCTAGAGCACATGCAAAAGAACCTATGGCTTAGGGCATCCAATCTTTAGAAACACATTTTGATTCATTTTTATCCACGTTTAGAAAGAAAAAAAATATGAAATGGGCACTTGTTTTAAGTTTTGGGCAGCGGCTCCATAAACACTAGACCAGCTTACTATATTGTATGTATAGAAGATTCTGCAGAAGAAAAATGTAATAATGGATTGGTGGATAAGAGAACCTATACAAAAGCCTGTAAAGGAAGAATTATTCTCTTTATGTCCCTCTCCTCCTTCGTCTTCTTCTTCTTCTCACCTGCCATATAACAATCTAGACAATCAAACTTGTGTAGTTCTTCAATTATCTATAGTGCTATGATTACAACCATGTGTGCTGCCTCCAGAGAACCTAAAGTTTCTTTCTTGAATTTTTCAACATGTCATGATTTCCCTTTATTTGAGTTATAACGTATACATACTTTGATATATTCGGACAGGAAGCTCTCAGCTTATGCTCACCGTGTGCTATGTCATCAAATTCAAATGCATGCTCAAAATTCTCCTTGCGACCTTTTGTAAGTGTTGAGTCTATTGGTTGCATATATAGTTTAACCGTATACTACATCAGATGGGTATTAAACAATTTTAGGAGAATCTTTTAAAGAAAAGAAAAACATACTTCCAATGTTTTAAGGAAACAAAAGTCAAAGAGTTGTTTGGTTCTTATTCCTACCAAATATTTATATGCATTTGATACCAAATCTTATGATCTGATTGGAATGGACTGTAACTTTAGGTTTTTTTTATTGTAGAATCAAACTTGTAGATTTTTTTTTTACTGTGGCCATAGATATTAGTGGTGTAAAATTTTGGTTATAGGTTTGGAATAAAATTAATGCTTTATTTATTAATTTTCCAGAATAAAAATATTAATGTTTTGGGTACCGTACTCTTTATAGCAAAAAAATAAATAAAAATCTTTAATTTTTTTGGGTGCGATTTAATTTTTTGATACTATGCGTAAAGTATTATTGGAAGAGATTTAGTATTGTAACAAATTTTTTATAGCCGTAACAAAAACTTTCTAGTATGTGTCAATCAACCATTTATTTACATTACCATACTACATTAATACTATTGTATACGTTGAATATTATATAATATTTATAAATTAATATTCGAAATCAATATTTTAAAAACCATTGAATTTTTCGATATTTTCGATCCAATCAATCTTAGCTAAATTAATATTTTGTTAAGTTATAAAATATTATAGTTCAAAAGTTATTAATTTATATAAAAATTGCTGATAATATAACCCAGCTATATGACTATATATATTAATTAGTAGTAAGTTATATAGTATTAAATATGTTATTCGGTGTCCCCTCTCTTCTCAAATCACACTTTTAAACAAATCTTCTCTAGGTGTTTTTCTCTCTCGGTTGATTACACCTTTTATTATATTTTCGATTTTCTGTCGCTCGTGCATGTGCCATGATTGAAATCAATTAAAGTGTTAGGGGAAGAAATTACGGTCAAATCTAAATGATTCGGTGAGAATTTTCTGAAACAAAATAGAATTTAGCCGTTATGATAATCCAAAAACGTGTTTCAACAATCCTATATTGTCGAGTACTCGGGGTGTATGTATGTATACATATCCACACACACAATTGAATGTTGGATTGTAGTAAAAGGCTAAAAGCCATGAATCATGGACATGCAGTCAATTTCACAATAAATTTCTTTTGGATCTATTTGGGAATTCATTGCATGTTTGGTTTATTCAATCTACGTTTTCATAGATTTCAGAAAGCAACACTAATGTGCGGCATGTAGCCACCGAATCATCTTCGTCGTACCAACTTTGTATGTGATAAATTGCTTTAGGTAATTTCAATCAGCATAAAATTAACCGATGAGAAAGAAAAAAAAATCAAATCTCAATTTGAAGTATATTTTTTTAATATTTCAATTAAAAAAATAATCTCAAAACTGTATTCAAAACAAAATTCAAACTGAGTTATGTTCTATAGCTTGATTTATTGATTAATTAACTCTCTAACTAACATTGTTGGGGTAGCATTTGTCCTATCCCGAGTGAAGTCTACATCTATATGCGTTGGACTGACTTCCTCATCTCTCGGCGGAAACTTTAAAGCTTATGCGACCCGCAGATTATACTATAAGCTTTAAAAAAAAAATTAGTACAGCCGATAGTTATATATTATAGTTAGTTTACCAAATAATCAACATTAAATTTCACGTAATTTGCTTATTTATTGAAACCTTAAAAGTGGTTTTGGCTTTTATGCCGAACATATTGCACATGTTGTATATATCAGTTTGGCTAGCTTTGAGGTGAAAAGTGAATATTATGTATTATAAGTCTTTGTCTTGAAGGTCAATAACATCACCTTGACGTGTTCTACCATGAAGCTTCGTCATTCGAATGAGGTAAAAAGGTCCACTTTTGTACGTAACCTTCAATTGATTTTAGCATTACGGCTTGGTTTGAATTTTCAGTGTAATACATGCAACTTTCTCATTTTGGTCGGTTTTGTTGGAACCCTGGCATATGTAGTTTTGTTGAATATCTAGCATCTAAATGATACACAGTTGAAAACAAGTATGAATGGTACATTTTAAGAAAGGGTGTAAAAATAAGTTAAACATGCCGAATAAGTTATGCCTGCTGCAAAACAAACGCAATGATCGATAATTAGATAATTTTTGCTTGATAAAAGATGTTCCGCTCCAAAATTTTATTTTTCTCAACAGTTCCATTGCAGGAGGATAATGTGAATTTCTACTACGGTGATTTGTAGTATTAACGGTACAGATATTTTTGAACGGTAGGTCAGTAATATGATTGAAATAGTTGTGCATGTGTGCTATTCAACCGAAACGACAGTAATGATTTCAGAAAACCATACACTCTTGGCTTAATTTTGTTTTTATGTTTATTTTTTTTGTCAAGGTTTTAGTTTTATTGTTCTACAAACACATTGAAGAAACCCAGGGGGAAAATGATATATTTGTTAGTATAAATTTGTAAAGAGAGAAATAAATAAAAAAATCAAGAGATCAGAACAAAACCGGGGTTTTGGTCAAGAAAATGACTATCTCTAATTCTCTACTACTTACATACCCGTTTGGTCATTTCGCCATCGACGACATTTACGTCCCACCTTCCTACTTTAAGCAACCTCCTACGTTTTTTCTTCCTCTTCTTCTTTTTTATTTTATCTTTGAATTTGATTTATCTATAACAATGTGGGATCCTATTCCGAATTATATTGGAACTAATAAGAAACGATTTAAACTGAGACTTGTCAAGGGATTAGGGATCTCTTTTACCCTAATGGCTAAGACTCTAAGAGCCCAGGACCATATGCTATTGGTCTTCGTGCATATTGGCTGATACCATATGTTTATGGTCTTCCTACGGGGCTCTGAGTCTCTGACAACATCTTTTCCACGGAAATTAGAGTTATAAATATAATAGTCTTGCGGATGCATTGGAGTTTAACTGGCTGGTTCAATATTTTTGAAGGCTTAAAATTAGATATCATCCATTGTAGTTTAGGGACCCTATACTTAATTTAATGCATTACGATGTATTATATCCATGAGTGGACTTTTGTGTTATTAGCAAACACTATGGTTATTTTAAATATTAATATGAATTTTTCAGAAAATATATACATCAAGAAATCCGTTAAACAAAAAAAAAAACCACGAAAACCAGTAATTTTAATGGGCTACCACATAGGGGAATGATTTCGATTTGTTTTCAATATGCAGGAAGAAATCAGAGAAAAAGTAAGGGAACAAACTGGAAAGAAGCAGAAGCATAGGGGCATGTGTAATAATATCAATACATTTTAATTTAAATTTAAAAATTGCGTGCATAGCTACTACCTACTAGAGAAGAACAAAAAGAAAAGAAATGGAGGAAAATGAAAAAAGGAAATTAGGGGAACGAAGTCAAAAGGTTGGTTTCGATACGTACGAAGGATCATTAATATAACTTTATAGTTTTGGGGAAGTGAATATTAAGCAACACGAAAGCCGAGGAAGAAAAGAGGAAAAATGAATAGGAAATTAAAAAAAAAAAGAAAAAAAAAAGAAGAATGATGATCCTAAGGTCAAAGCTTAGCAGTTGGGCTATTTTCATTTTCATTCATTTATTTTAATATGCTCTAAAAAAAAACTATGAAGAAAAAAAAGCTGACACGTGGAGGAAACTTCTTCATTTGGGTAAATCCCAAATCCCAATAAGGTAACTCTTATAAGCAATTAGGGGACTGGACAATACAAAAGCAAATATTCTGTTCTGCGGAGTACTCCTTTAGTAATATGGTGCTCGACTGCTGGTTGATATTTTAGTAGTTACTGAGGAAAAAAGGTATTTAAAAGTTATAAATAATTTTACCCCTTTCTATTGGTATATAATTTTTTTTCTTAAACCATTTCTAGTAATAGTTTTTTTTTTATTTTGAGAAAATCTTAAAAACAAAAGAATTTTTTTTTAACATGAATATTAAGATTTATACAACTTTTCTAAGGATATAATGTTGATGAATAACTAACTTGTTACAAGGAAAGGAAATATAGGTACAAATTACAAAATAAAATAAGATTACAAATACGAGTTAAGTGGTGGTGTAGAGGTTCTCATTTGGAGAAATATTGCCCTATTAGTCTATGCTATAGATCAATTCCTCTTAAGTGTAAAAATTTAAACATTCTATCATTTGACCATATGAAGATGGGACTATATCTTCGGCTTTATTATAAAATTTGAGGCTGATAGTATTGTCTAGACGATAACAACTCTGATTGCAGCCATTGGAAAGGATTTTGATGCGAAATATTTTTAGTTACACTCGTAAAAAACATAAAAAAAATTATCTAAAACAGAAGCCCGGCTTCTACATCCTTTTTCCAAAATGTCAAAGAAAATCATTGTTTAAAATAGAGTAAGCAATGTAATATTAAAATCCAAAGACTGCTAAGAAAAATGACTAAAAATGTGAAGAGAATGAACATTCTAAAAACAAAAACAGGTGGTCATGCGTTTTTTTTCTGTTGTACACATAACACATTCACCTGAACTGACAAGCCCCATCGACGCACCATGTCCTTGATTGGTAACTTTGCAAGCATTGCCAACTAAAAAACGAAGGAGCACCGCATAATAGTTTCTTTGAATTAAACAAATAAGTTTCATCTCATTTGAGGAGAATGATACTTTAGAAAATTCCAAATTACTTTAAAAAAAGAATAAAGAGAAAAAATTCGAACAATTAAATTGAAAGGAAAAAGCGTCAATTATGTGTCATTTGAAAGAGAATTTGAAATTATATAAAAAAAAACTACATTAAAGTCAACAAATAATATTTTACAAAAAATAATTTGTGTTAAACTTTTTTATTTACGAAACAATCTTTTAAATTTAATATAATTGTATTTTATATCTTGATAAAATTAAATGGCTTTGTTTAATACTTAAACAAAAAATATTATATGTTCATGATTATATTTATCACTATATGTCTATCACAGGTTAAACCTGTTTATATAATAAAATTTAATTTTAGATAAAATTATAATTTATTGTATTGTTTTAAAATTATAATATAAGTAGGTAAAATATGTAAAATTTTAAATATAAAATTTCCAAAGTATACAAATTTCATTAACTTTTTACATTTCTCCAACGGGAGTGGTCCATGGATTATATATACCAACCAAAATTCAAAAAGATTCTTGTAAAGCTATTTTCTACTAATGCATGCAAAGTCAAATGGATGATAAATTTGTGTTGAATGTATTCTATTCTGTTAGGTCAAAAACACATGTCACCTCAAACCATATAAAAGTATAACAACATTCCAGCTGGTTACTAATTATAAAAAGAGAAAAATTAATATCCCATCTTTTTTCTTTTTATTTGGTCGTCCAAGAGGTTACTCATCATATCACAATTTCTAAGATTTTTATTTTTCTTTAGCCTTTGAGACACACATATATATTATAATATTCATAATTCACGTTATAGAACCACAAATACACAAATAAGAACCAGTTCATACAAAAGGAGACAAAAGGGAATAGAAGGAAAATAGAAATCTTTATCTTTTACAAAAACAGAAAAGTTTCGTCCTTATTAATCTTTAACCTTACTTCACTCCCAGAAAATCACAATTCCTCTTAGGGTTCTTGTTCTTCACCATCTCTCTTCTTCTGCTTTCCCTTCATCTTCCAACAAAAGAAAAAAAATACTTCTGAGAGATCCAAATCAAAAGAATTAGGGTCTTCGTCGGCTCATATCTAAATGGGTAGGTGCGGAAGGAGCAGCGACGGAGGGATTGGTGGAGTTAGGCCGTACGTACGATCTCCGGTTCCTCGCCTAAGATGGACACCGGAGCTTCACCGGAGCTTCGTTCATGCCGTTGATTTGCTCGGTGGTCAATACAGTCAGTTCTCAAACTGCTATATTCTTTTCAAATTATCTTAAAGTTCGGTTATTTTAGATTTTATTTAGAAAGTTTGGATTTTTTTTGTTGCAATATATAATTATATAATCCATTTCATCACTGCCATCTTAAAGAAGATATAACTTTTGTATTTTTGGGTTTGAATGAAACAGAAGCCACTCCAAAACTTGTTCTTAAGATAATGGATGTGAAGGGATTAACCATTTCACACGTCAAGAGCCATCTCCAGGTCAAACCAAATGATAAAACATTTCAAAATTCTTTTTACTGTCTTTTACTGCTTTTATACCATCACACTGCTTTCTTCACCTTAGCTTTTAATACTTTGGTTTTTCTTTGTTTTGCTAGATCTTAAGAGTAATTTGAATATTTAAAACGTATTTTTCTTTGTTTTGATCATACCGCAGATGTATAGAGGATCTAAACCCACTCTTCTTGGGAGACCAGGTAATGAATATTACATATTTTTTGATTAAATTAGACAGTAATTTACACTTTTAACGTCATAATTCAAGGTTTGGACAGTTTTTTCAAATCCCAACTATACACATCAAAACTGTAATGTAAAAATTCAATTAAGTTCTTACTAGACCATTGTCATAAAATATAACATATACTAATGAAAAATGTAGTACTATTAACTAAAATAAGGAAAAAGATTTTGGCTGTACAGCTGAGCTCTTTTCGAATTCATTCCAACCATTCACATCAAAACTGTAATCGTAATGCATAGATGCCTCACTAGACAAGTGTCATAAATATATAAATCCTGGTGAAATATTTATTAAAACAAGGAAAAAATAATTTGGCCATAGCCTAGTGAGACTTGTTTATAGGTGCTTCTTTAATTTAATGGAAAGAAAACGATAGGGTGAAGAGAATATTCATCATGGTCATATTAATTAAATAATGTTTTTATCATATATTTTTGGGAGACAGACGAGAGTTCTTCATCATCTTCAAGAAGAAGGAGAAGAAGACAAGACAATGAAGATGATCTTCATGACAACTTGTCTGTACACGCAAGGAATGATTGTCTTTTGGGTTTTCACTCTTTTAACTTTAGGTAATTTAATTTAATTTAATTTATTTCATTTTACTTTTCGGGAGAAATTGGAAAGGGAATATTAATTTGTTCTGACAAGTGATTTAATTTTATTCCAGAAAATAAGTATGCTATCATACATTTTTGTTTGAATATGAATTGTCGAATTTCTATAATTTTTGTTTTCTCTTTTCTTGTTCTGTTTGGGGAGAAGAGAGCAGACTTCAGCGACTGATAATGATGACGATGACTTTCTTAACATCATGAACATGGAGAGAACGAAGACATTTGCAGGCAATGGCGAGTCCATCAAATTTCTGTCTCATCACTTTCTCGAGGTATTAAATATATTTAAATTTATAATATGCATAAATAGCCTTTACGAAAATTATCACCATTAGTAAAAATATTTAAGACTCAAGATAACACTCAGTCACTCACTAAACCATTGAACATTAGTATGGGTCAACACTAGGGTAGGCACTGAGGAAATATTTTCAGATATGATAGATTCAATTATCGATGAATTAGTAGTTAGCAATAAATATATTCATTAGTATGATAATGTATTTGATATTTAGACAAAAACTAAGCACTATATGGACAAATAATGAATTTATAGACATAATAAAACCATATCATATTGAATGGTGTGAATCACTGGATCAGATTAGGCTAGTTTATTGCTTTGGAAATGCTACTAGACATGTTTAAGATATTTTATATATATTGTTGATTTATGTCGAGGAACTCGTACATTTTGTTGCAAATACTGAATTTTATGTTTCCCTCGACATTCTCAAATGTATTGACTAATAATGCAACTCTTCAATCAATTCCTCAAAATAATATGGCTTGCTAATATTAGATATTGAGTAAATAAAGTTAGGCCCATTTTCTGATGTTTTCATAGAGATATTTATTATGTTCCATCAACAGTCAGTACTCGACGTTCCCGCGTGAAAAAATGTAGATTTTATAACGTAATCGTAATATTTTTCGATGATATGACCTAGAGCCTCTCTAATAACTAGGGCACATTATAAAGTTTCAATCTTATGAAATGATGTACTAACTAGAAACAATGTTAAAGGTAATATCAGAAACTTACGTCTTTCGAACTGATCAGGAGGCTCAGAGCCCGAAGAAATGGCGGGAAAACGAACACGAAGAAGAAAGAGAATTATCGCTGTCTCTATCGTTGAATCATCCTCATAATTATCAACAACGTTGGAGAAGCAATGCGTCATCGTCATTTAGTGAAACGAGCGAAGCAGTCTCATCTCCTTTCATCTTCAGAGATTGTTTTGCTTCTTCGAAGATTGATCTGAATCTTAATCTCTCTTTCTCTTCTCTACTCCGTAGCTGAAGCTTTGTTCGTTCGTTTTGTAATTTTAGCGCAGTGAACATTCAAAATTTGTTTGAAAAAAACTTTTAGAAATAACGTAATCTTTTAGCTAGACTCTTGTGATCGTGATGGTTTTTTTTTTTTTTTTGGGTCAGGGCCTTCAGATTATAATTGGTTTTCACATGAAGAACTTGGAATTAACGAAAAATGTTAAGAGGGAGTTCAGATTATATATATTGTTCTTGTATGAATGAAAAAAACAATGTTCCATCCGGTCGGTGATCAGGACGTGTGCCTAATTCTGTCGGTTAAACGCAGCGTTTCGAAACTTAAACGCAGCGTTTCGAAACTTAAACGCAGCGTTTAGTAGTGGGTGTAACTGTGCAAGTGTAACGCGTTAATTAATTTCTACTATAATCATCAAATTTCTACAACCGTTTCTTCTGCAGACAGAAATGGTCGGTGGGGATGAATCTATCGCACCGTGTCGGTTCGAGATTCCACACGACTTGGCTCGAGGCTTCGTCCTCCGTTAGCAATTTGTCCGCCGAGAACTCCGGCGAATATGTCTCCGAGATCATCTATCCCGATGCGCCGAGCTGCGCTCTTTCTAGCCGCCATCTCCATCTCTTGCGTCGTTCTTCACAGAGCCGCCGATTCCGTACATCTTTTGCCTCGCATTATGCCGTCGTTCGAGTTATCCTCTTATCTGGTCAGTTTTCTCTCTTCCCTGTCTCACAACATTGATGTTGGGATCGATTGTTCTTCCCGCTAATCACCAGGATTCGTGTCTACAGTGAAGTTAGTTTTTAAGGATTATGAAACTTAAAAATGACCTTTTAAGCTATTTCTGCTGCTTGGAGTTTGCATGTGGGGTGTTCTTGTGAACCTACGTATGATGTGTTACTTTGGAGTTTTACTAAAGTATCTACTGGTTTACTCTGGTCCAAATGACAGAATAACGAGGAACCTAAGCTGGAAGATGTTCTGCGTAAAGCTGCAACGAGAGAAGGGACAGTGATTTTGACTACTTTGAATGCGGCTTGGGCAGCTCCGGGATCTGTTATCGATCTCTTCTTAGAGAGTTTTAGAATCGGGGAAGGAACAAGCAAACTCTTGGACCATTTGGTGATTGTTGCGCTGGACGCTAAGGCTTACGCGCGCTGCTTAGAACTCCATAAGCATTGTTTCAGCCTTGTCACGGAAGGTGTTGATTTCTCACGAGAAGCCTATTTTATGACCCGCGCTTACTTGAAGATGATGTGGAGAAGGATTGATCTCTTGCGGTCTGTTCTCGAGATGGGATTCAATTTTGTTTTCACGGTAACAACTCTTCTCTTTTAGTTAGGGAACTAATGAAAGACTAGGTGTGAAGTTTTCAACCAGTGGTTCAAGTGACTCTGTTCGTTGGTTTTTATCCAGGATGCTGATGTGATGTGGTTTAGGAACCCGTTCCCACGGTTTTACAGGTTCGCGGATTTCCAGATTGCTTGCGATCATTACCTCGGAAGATCAAACGACTTACATAATAGACCAAACGGAGGGTTTAACTTCGTGCGTTCCAACAACCGAACTATACTCTTCTACAAATACTGGTATGCTTCAAGACTGAGGTTCCCGGGATACCACGATCAAGATGTCCTTAACTTTCTTAAGACAGAACCGTTTGTTTTCCGCCTTGGGTTGAAGATTAGATTCTTGAACACTGCCTATTTCGGCGGTCTGTGCGAGCCTAGCAGAGATATGAACCTGGTTCGTACGATGCACGCCAATTGCTGCTTTGGAATGGAAAGTAAGCTTCATGATCTCAGAATCATGCTTCAAGATTGGAAAGACTTCATGTCTTTACCACTTCATCTGAAGCAATCCTCTGCTTTCTCCTGGAAAGTCCCTCAGAATTGCAGGTACTCTTTTGTTTTGAAATGATCTTCCTTTTGAGCATCGATTTCGTGATCATGAAAACGTTTTTATTTTTATTTTTTTCAGTCTTGATTCTCTCCGGCGTTATGATGAATCTGTGGATGATGAAGAGAGCGATCCACCAGACGAATCTCAAGGCTGAAAAGTGTGACACTTGTTTGTGTATATACTTGAGAACTTTTTCCAGAAAGAAAGAAGAAAATGAAAATTTTCGAGAGGATAAAACACAGAGCTGACAGTGATAAACGAAATGGAAATCAATTTATATAAGTTATAAATAATGACAGGCCACATCTGATTAGCTCTTGTAATTTTGTCCTGTTCACTTCATCACATAGCATGCTGCATAATTTGACATCACGTCACAGACTCATACATGCAAGTATGCAACTGTGTGACTGACTATACCAATACAATAAATTACTCAAATTCCAAAACTTAAACGATAAAGAGGCTTCAAGTTTTTTACATCTAGCCCAAGAATGACTCAAGAGGTTGTGTTTTGAAAGAAACAAAAAATACTGTGCAAAAAGTGATAAAACCCAAAAGGCCAAAACTAGTAATTACATTAACGCAGCCCCGGCTCTATGTATGTGTTGCCATGTTGGTAATGCATTTGCACAGGATTCAGTAACTTTTAGGGCCCAAATTATAAAATTTCATATCCTTTAGTGTATCTAGTCATGCTAAATTTTATAAAAGTGTTCTTAAGTGAAGGCCCAATTCTATTTGTATTTAAAACTCAAAATTCTATTTGTGATAAATGGATTCTTGATTTAATCTTTATTATATCTCTGACCTCAAAGTAGTAATTGATTTTATTTTTTCCATGCATTTAGTCTGAGAAAGAAAAAATGATACATCTGACAAAATATTAGTGTGTTACGTGTGTATATACACCCACTACATATATGTCTTGGAGTTTTATTTTTCTTCGTCTCCTTTCTCTCGACTGTATTCCCCCCCTCCCTCCCATATAACTCTGATAAATTCTCTTTTTATCTATCGTTTATATAACACATCGATTGTCAATTCGGTCCTTTGATATAGAGTACTACGAATTTTCGAAAGCCTATTAGTACTAATCAACGATTTTTTAACTCTTTTTTCTCTCGCACAAAACCACATATTTTGATGCGGAAATGATTGCCTTATTTCCAAAAACGATAAGGGTGACGAACGAGAATCTACAGCTACGTAGAAGAGGATATAACCTTCCATGGAATCTGAAACAACAATCTAACAAAGAAGTGAAGAGGAAAGTGTATATTTGTCCAGCGCCCACGTGCGTCCACCATGACCCCCTTACGAGACTTCTCAAGGATCAATTCTCTCTAACTCTCATGAATGTGTGTGTAGCAATCATATTAGATGCTTTAATCGAAGAGAGGATCAAACAGGCCTGTCCAAACCCATGACAGCTCCAGAATTTCCCATCCTACTTTAAATCCAGTTTAAATAATCATTCGTTCAGGATTGTTTATTCTATTCTAGCAAATATGGAAAACGAACGATATAAAAAAGAATATCAGAATTTTGAAGTGATGTTAACAACACAAATTTCCCGAATCAGTCTGGTTACTCGATTTTTCTATCCCATTTCTTTATTAAAATACGTAAGAGTAGTTTTTTTTCAAAACCTTCATCATCTATTTCCATCCCATTCTTATAATTACGCGTATCGGTTTCTAAAATGAACAAATTAAGGTCCATCTTTGCCTTCGATACACGGCGATCATCTCTATAATAAAAATAATATATTATATATATCATATGTATATATGTGTGTAATTTTAGTGGGTCTCGAGCCAAGAAAATATAGTCATTTTTATCATACGAAATATAATAATCTTTAACTAATTATTTTAAAATAGAAAACACATATTTGAATCTTAAAATCCATAAAATTAAAATATGTGTTTGTTACGTTAAGACTTTAAATCGAATAGTTTTAAATTACGCTACACATAATTTAATAAAACTAAATTCATGGCACACTTTTAAAATTATTGTGGGTTTAGGATGACAAAATGAAAAGTTATATTGGAGACTACCAAATGCAAGATTTTTTTTTTTTGTCTAAAAGACGAAATTAAAGGGATCTAACTAAATATAGTCATAACATCAAAATATCACATGCATAACTAATTTCACTGAAAAGCATCAAATATGTGGCCTTCAAAACTAATATGTATATTTTGTGGTCCAAATTCTATGTTTCATATGCCTCATTTTAACAAGGGATAGCCCTGAACGTATATTCGAAATATTCTTTGGACAATTATTCTCGGGTTGTGAAACCTTTTCCACTTAACAAGGATTAGTCCACCATTTCTTTTGTTATATAAACCATACATTACTGAGATGTGATTTATGGCCTAATTGAACAAAATCATGTATACATACATGCATGCATGTGAGAGTGAGAGTGTGATATGTTAACAAAAGCAAAAGAAAAAAAAAATTTACTTTTTCGTCGTCTAGCTACAATTTAAGATCCCATCCATAGTGACAACGGAATCTAATTGTAGCTACGACATATGATGAGTCTCTTTTGTCTTTTTTCATCTTCTGTATATGTAGTGAGCGGCCGACTTCAGAAAACAAATTATATAAGTTCCGGTGGCGAAGGTGGCTCGGTCCGGGTGCCTTCTCTCTTCAGCTCATCAGTGCGAAATACTAATCTTACCCTTCACAGTTCACACTACAGAAAGCTGCTTAGATACGTTCTTTCCTAAAAAGCTTATTAAGTTAATCATCGCCGTTAGAAGATACAATAATCGTTTGCTACTACTAAAAAGTAGAAGAAAACGAATGATTAAGGAAAATGCCATTAACCTTTCTTGGGTATCTAACTATTTTATTTGACAACGGAAAAGAAGAGGCTAAAGACTTTTTGCGCCTGTCACATTTATCGTCATATCATTGCATAGGGCAGCGAGTGAGTTGGGAGAGTACAAGCAGCTTTTTTGTGTGTGTGCGTGTGTTTTTTTCATTTCTTTTTATTTATTCTATTTACCTTTTTGCTATTCGCTAATTTATTTTCGGTTGTCATATTTACGGGAGATAGCTGGCTCCTGGCTATGTCACGAGTGTTTGTCCTGTGATGCCTTTTTCTCAAATTTATTCATATTTTATATAAATTGCCATATTGGTATATGTATCGATATGTGTCGATCAGTCAATGTATCATCTATATATATGTAATACTGTTCCTTGCATATCCACAATGATCGTCTTGTCCCTATCAAAATTAAATTTAACGGCCTATAATCAATAATAAGTATCTTGATTTCAACATTCATATATCTCTTCGTACATAAATGTTATAATTGTGGCTTTCCTTTCATGGAAAGTTATCACTACAAGAAAACATAATACATTCTGATCACATTTCCGACCAAAATAATTGGTTAGGAAATTTCTTGATGAATAACTGTTCATTTAATGACAGTTTTTAGTTTTGGACAGAAAATGGAGAGATATTTCTGACGAAAATAAATCGTCAGAAACTAGTTAGTAATTAGCCACCAATTTTTGACGACAACTAAGAGGTGAGAATAATAGCCAGTTATTGGTCAAAAATAAAAAGCAAACGATGTCGTCTAGTGATAATTTATTAATCCCTATTACTTTAACCTAATCCTTTCAAGTCTCACCTTCTTCTACGGCGCCGAGTGGTCTCCAAATCTTGATTCTTCGAGAGACTTCGTCTACTCGCCTTGTCGTAACCGTATCTCACTTGTCCTTATCTCTGCGCACTCATTCATACTCCTTATTCTTCTTAATTAAGTTCCTTATCGTCACCGTTATATCTCGTCATCTTATACATTTCACTTATTGTCACTTACTCTATCGTTGATTTCACTTTGTTATTGTCTAGGTTTCATTAGTTTTTTTTCTTTACCTTCGCATGTTGTTGGAAGTTTATGATGTTAAGTTGGATTACTTTTAATTGTAGCAAAGTTTTACTTCGCTTTGGTAGGTCAAGATCCTGAGTTCGAAGTTTGACTTGGCTTTTCTTATAAGAAATACAATTTAGTTCATCGTTTTGTACTTAGTTGCTTTCTACATTTAGTTCATCGTTTTGTACTTAGTTGATTTTTATTTGATTTTTCTTTTATTATAAGAGAGACAATTTTTATAAAAATTTTTTTTGTTAAAATTAATTAAGATATTGGTATGGTTTTATTAAACTGGTTTGTTTTGTTTTCTAGATGATGCCTACTCGAGAACAATTTCTACTTTATCTTCAACAAAATCCGATTGCTGATGGAACACCAAGTTTGGTTGACTCTTTTCAGAGTTTTGATAGCTTGATGTTTCAGCAATACCCGGCTAATATCAAAGGGGAGTGCAGGCCGAGAGTTGGAAAGACCCTTCGGAGTCAGGAAGACCGACCCGGTTGAGTTTGGGGTATCTTCCGCTGATCGTGGATCTGACGTTGAAGAAGGGACTAGGCCATCCCTGCACAAACTGGTCGGGAACTGGAGCCGTTTCCCTGATGAGCCCAAGGCAGGGCGAAACCAGTCGAAGTGTCCCGTAACGAGAAGGCTGACTCGGTGTCCAAGAGGGATATCGAGTGCCGCACGGTCTTCTGGAGAAAAGCCCGTGACAAGTGGTATCAGGACGTCCATCCAGTTCGACAACACCGGCTGCGAGTACACCTACTGCAGGTACACAGCCTGCGACAACAACACCGGCTGCGACAACACCACCGGCTGCAACATCTATCCCCGAATGACAGTAGATGACCTTTTGAGGGCTCCAGGACGAGAGTGTCTCACTGTACTTGATCTCCTACGTAGTGGGAGAGCTACTTGGTAATGGCTTAATGTTTTAATTACTATTTGATGTTTTTTTTTAACCATGATAAATGCTTTTTAGGTTTAAGCATGATAGCGGCAAAATTTCAAAGGCAATATTGAAGATGATGAAATCTGACCTACCAGGACCATATCCTACTTATAACCATCTCCCAAATGATTGCAAGATACGATGGTTCAGATCTTTTGCGGTAATGCATTTTATATATAAAATGTCATTTTAGGTATTTTTCTTTATTTTCCATTACTTTCTTACTATTATCTCATGACTCTGAATTACTTTCTCAGCAACAATTTAATTGGGAACCAAGTATTACCGAAAATCATATCCGATCTGTTTTTGGACTGGATTCCAGAGTCTAATTTATTACATGTAATTGACATTTTCTGGTTTTTATTAAAAACATATTGAGGTTTGTCATGTAGCTTTATTCCTTTACTTGTTTATTTCTTATGTTTCAGGAAACACCTTTGATTAAGGGTCGCCGTTTTGGTTTTGGAACATTGACAGACCCAGGAGATTTACCTTTTCATCTACTTTCATGTCTACTATGGAACAAGATCAGTTGCGGATTGCTAATGAGAAGATAGCAATACAAGATGAGAAGATTGTGACATTGGAAAAAAACGAGGCTGAGAAAGATAAAGTTATCAAATATTTGCAAAACTTGGCACAGAAACTTGTGAGCAAGTTTCCTGAATTTCAAGATGAAGATGAAACTCAAGATGAAGATGAAACTCATGAGTAATGTCCTTTCTTATTGATTTATGTTTTTCAGTTTAAAAGATAATGACTAATTGTGGTTTTATTTTATTTTCAAGCTTTTGTTATATATTATGTTGTGAAACAATTTGAATTTGCTATTCTAAGTATTTTTATTTCTTAATTTCTAAATTGTTAATTTAATTTTCATTTTCTTATAATTGTGGAAAAATAAATATTTATTTAAATTACACATTAAATAATTAAAAAATTTCAAAAATAGATAATTAATATTTCATCAAGAGTTGGTCAGAAATGAAGGTGAGTAAATGATCGGAAAATCATCTGATTATAATGGTCAATATATTGTCAATAAATGGTTGGAAACTTTCTATCCATTTTCTGACGCTCGATTCTGATGTCATTTCTAACCAATTTTATTGGTCAGAAATAATTTATCATTTTCTGACCAAAGTTAATTTCTGACGGAGCATTTCTGACGATTTTATAAGGTCGGAAAATGGTTAAAAAGAGGTCTTTCTGACCATTTACCTTTCAATATGGAGGTCAGAAATAAAATGATTTCTTGTAGTGTATAGCTTACATTAGGAAATTTACTTGTGTGTGTTAGGAAACCTTTATAACACAGCACATCATATGCTTATAAAAGTTTACGTAACTATTGTGCAATGATTACTGTTTTCGTACCAGCGATAATATCGATTATTATTATTATTAGACACTGTAGCATTTTTTTTTGTCACTTCAAATTTCATATTACTCTATACATTTCAAGATCCGCCTATGTTTCGGTCTATGATCTCCAATCGTAAGAAAGAGTGTGCTATGTGAGCTAAATAAGTCTCAGCTGATTATAAAAGTTTAAGTCGTACGAAATTCGATATTATTTTGTTACGACGGGATGTTTGAAAAATTAGAACTTCTGTTTTGTCGAATAATCAACGTATTATTAACTAACACGAGGAGTGGTTAGACTTTAAAAGCTCTCGAGACAGGGCTGGCTTGAGCATAGCTAGACTAAAAAATAACCGTCTCTGTCCCTAGTTTTAGCAAATAAAGCTTATGTTTTTTATAAAACATGGCATGTTCTTATGTGTCTTCTAGAGTTCCATATATCTCATCTCCACCAATCTTAGAATCCTGTCGCTAACATTTGTATCAATCGCAGCCAAATAATAAATTGTTAGTATTTAAGAAGTCAAGTTTAATTTTATTATATACATATTTTATAGACCAACATATGTTATATATTGAGTAACATATAAATTTAAGTGTTGATTTTGAGTATTTCCTAAAATTCAGATCGACTGTGCCTGTATGATATGTGTGTATGCAGGCTATGTATAGGGGCCCAATTCGAGATTGGCCATAAATGAAGTGGACCAACGACCAAAGGAGAAAGAGATAATATCCGCATTTGCAGTCTCATTTATCGTTTTTTTTCTCGACAGTTAATATTTTCTTCACGGCCATATTTTTTTATCCTTCACGTCAACGACAAGTCTACTTACTATCCACAATTCCACATGCCTTTCCTCTCTTTTTTTCTTTCTCCCTCGTAAAAATATCTTTCCATTCACCAATATACATACTTTGGGGAGTATTTGATATGCAAAAAGACCTTTGGGAGTACTCTCTCTATTCCACTATAGTCAACGTACATTTGCACAAAGTTTTTGATTCAAAGTCTTTTTTTAATGAAAATTTAAAGACGACCCAATACAATAGACATTTTTCTGTATCATTTTTACTAATGTACTAAATGCTTTTTCATAACATCAAATATTCAAACAAGTTCTAAACAATTCAATAAATCCTACCAAAACCTCCAAAATATCAAATTTCTGAGATTTTTGATATACCTAAAAGCAATTCTACCAAGCTGAAATCTAAACTAACTTCAGAATATGCTTTGTATAAATTTAAATTTACACAGATACGACTAAAATTACTGTATCGATTATCGATTCATAAAAGTCTTTCGATATAGATTTGACAGGAAAAATAAATAAGCTGGACCTGTTCAAATAGAATCAAAATATATCAGTTATCAGATATTGTAGACAATATATATTTTGATTCTATTTGAACCAGCATCACCATTACATTTGTCTATATAATATCGTGCGGAAAAGTCGGATCGAAACATAGAAAGTGGAGTAGGTGGAGTCAACGTCGGAAAAGTAACAATAAAGACCAAAGAAAGACCAAAAGAAACAGAGAAGTTATGTTTTGAGAATGTCAACGCCGTTTTGCCTTTTTAACTTGAAGAATGTTTTGACGGGTACGTAAAAACTCTCTTTTTTCGTGAAAATTCATACTTTCTAAACATAGCAATATTTCCGATACAGCTTAGATTTTCATCTCCAACCAGTTAGACTGAAAGAGTTTGTGTAACTTGCTCCTATAATTAGATACGGTCAATATTATATATGTCATTTTATTATTTTTCTTGTGCATGCCATGTCATATATATGCCGATCTGCGTTATTTTGTATTAGGTGGTCGAACATCTTTCTGTTGTATATTGTAATAGATATCACAACAAAACTGACAATTATAACAATACTTATTATATATTTTGGATTACGACACGAACTTGAATAATGTTGGAATGTTGGATGCTTCTGTTTGTATTATGCTTTTGTTGGAATATTATCCGATCCGTTGACGTATTATTGTAGACAGATCTCTCTTGAAATCTGGCTCATACCTTGCATGTGCAACGTGGGATATATATATATTGTATACATGAATATATCTAGAAATTAATTCATTTATTATGCGACAATTAATTTTTTTTTTCAAATACTGTATATAGCTAATTTCTTAAAAAAATGTTTTTTAAGTTTAAACTAATTCACATTCACGTGATGCATGCGATCAGGGCCCACCTCGGGTAAAAGCCCACAAAACAAGGGTTTAAGATATGAACTTTTATAATAACTTTAGGGGAATTAATCATAAACAATCTGCTTAGACATAGTGGTTTGAGAATTTGTATTTATGTCTTGAAGGTGATGGGTTCGATATTCGCAAAGAACAACATTTTTTCATATGCTTTAGACGTTAAATTATGTTGGGCATGCACTGCATGAGACTGAACATGCTAACAGGTTGTGTATATGTATGTAATCATATTAAAATTCATCATATCATAAAAAGAGACCAAATCATATTAGTTAATTAATGGAATTGACTCAACGGGTTGACGAAAACAAATTCTACTGAAGGAACTCCGGTTCGAGATTCCAAATGACATTATTCAAAAGAAAACAAAAACAACTTGAAGAAAAATATAAAATGCGAAATGAGAATTCCCAACCTAGACCCTTTACTAAAGAGAGAGGAGATACTTATCCACCTCAATAGTTGAAAACGACAAAGGAAAAAAAGCTCAAAAATAAAAATCCCAAAGGATTCCAGCCAACATAGAGGAGGTGGTATGCGATCATCTCAAGCTTTGCCAAATGGATTATTTGGATTTGCAAACTTCATGTCAGCGTCCAAAGGAGGTCCATTACGACCACCACGACCATTCACGTTTCTCACAATTCCTCCATTAACGCCAAGAAAGTCCAGAGTCAGCCTATCAGAGCCTCCCATGCTAAGATTGTTTCCAAAATGAAGGTCGAAAATGCTGCTACCGGACCGGCCTTGATGATCTGTTGTCGCGGCTAGAGAGTTCATCAGACCTTGAAAGTTTCCATTATCACTATCTCCAAAGTCATTAACGACCACACTTGAAGAAGATGAAGAAGTTAGCCCTCTAAGCAGAACAGAAGGATCGTTGTTATCAGCATTGTTGAAAAGAGAAGGAACACTTGTCTGATCAGAGTTCTTAGTGTTGTCTTGAAAGTATCCGAGGTTGAACAAGTTATTGTTGTTGCTGCTGATGTTATCACCGAGGCTTATCAGACCGTTCTGGTTCATGAGATTCTGGTCGTTCTGCGCTAACATTCCTTGGTTCGAAGGGCATTGCATTAGGAAATTAGTAGGACCAGGGTTAGGGTTTGTGGACTGCGGAACAAAGTCTTCAAACTTCTCGGACGATGAACGGTTCAGATTGTAACCTGCAGCTAGAGGGGTAAAGCCAGTGTTTGAGTTGTTACCGAAATGGTTGTGAGAGAGAGCAGAAGCAGCACCGCCGTAAAAGCCATGTCTGCCGCCAGCTCCAACTCCACCTCCACCAGCGGCTGCTGCCATTGCCGTGAAGCTCACGGTAGGGTTTCTTGCTGACTCCTGTATTAATGCATCACAGAACGCCCTGTGCGTGATGTAACTGTCTCTTCTGCAAAACACCCCAAAAACAAATATGTAATTACAGATAAGGTCAATATCACCCAATTTTTTTTAAAAAAAAAACCGAAAAAAGCAGACGAATATTCTACAAAATCAACAAATTAAAAAGAAATATAAAACCCTAGAAGTGTAAAGTGTTCATCAACTACTCCTTACCGCATCACGCTGACCACAATATTCATTAATTAAACAACGAAACCAACCACTCTTATACGTAAAGCACCTATAAATAATCTAATTAATATATATTATGGCGAGGGAGAGAGAGGAAGGAGAGAGAAATAGGGCGGGGCCTACAAGAAGAGGAGTTACATGGAAAGAGGAACCTGCAAGGCTGCAAAGGTGAAGAAGAAGAAAACAAAAGTGGGAATGCATGGAAACAAATCCAACTCACATGTGACCAAATTTAGCATCTTTTATTTTTCTCCTTTCTCCTTCACTGTCTTCCTCACTTACTCTACTTATCAGCAACCAAACAAATAGATTGATAGATCCTATGTGTATATATGCATATATGTTCAGTTCCCTATGTAGGAAATATGATGTTCCGTGACCGATATAGATGATGATGTCTATATGCAAAGATTTCAGTCACAAGTCAATATATATATAAAGAGGGTACGATCGACACTCATGGACTATAGCTTACATAATCATCACGTTAGATTTTTACTATGCACTGACCGACATGTTTTTTTTTAACTGGAATCTCAAGAAGCCTAGAGTACTAACCTTAAAAATCTAGAGCCGACATGTAAAATTCGCGGTAAAAAAAAATCTTTCAATTTCGAATAACAAAATGGTAACCGCTACAAACTAGCATACTAACATCTATGGATTAACCAACACGTTTTTTAATGTTTATTAACATATGTTCTTGTCACACTATAATATAACCGATTCTCATTTGATATGAATCATAATACGAGCAAAATTATTGAACGGAAATTATCGTAAGAAAAAAATAATTTCTGAATGGAGCCAAGAAAGACGATATATAGTTTACCTAGAGAAGATGGTACCACAGTCACATCGATACTCTTTGGTACCACAAGTCTTAGAGTGAGCTTTCCAATCAGATTGAACAGCGTAACGCTTAGAGCATTTCTCGCATTTAAACTTCTTCTCACCGTGCTTGCGGTAATAATGCTTCTTGATTCCGGTGAGGTCTCCGAGAGCACGTGACGGGTCATGGTGGACGCACGTGGGCTCCGGACAAAGATACACCTTCCTCCTTACTTCTTTGTTAGACTTTTGTTTCAGCTTCCATGGAAGGTTGTGTCCTCTCCGGTGAAGCTGTAGATTCTGTTCTCTTTGAAATCCTTTGTTGCATACTTCACATAGGAATCTGTTCGTCGCCATTATCGTCTTTGGAGACAGTGCTATCACTTCAGCATCTGGATCTATTTGATTTTGAAAGAAAAAAATATTGATCACGAGAACAAAGCCCATTAGTCAAGAGACAATTCTATATAAGCAAATTGAATAGACTAATCTTCTTGTAAAAATTGTTGAATAGAGCACAAGAAATTCCAAATAATAGAAAATCTAAGCTGATCGAATGATGATAATCTAAATTCTTTAATTATCGAGAATAATTACAAAAAATGAAACAGTTTTAGGGTTCTTATCTTCTTTATTTCCTCCTAAAAGGAAAATTCTTCACTGCGGCTTATTGATTCTTTTTTTTTGGAATTTGGAACACTTGATGTATAGCACATATGTAAATAAGAGGCACTTACTTGGGTTTCCGGGTTGGTTTCTTCGTTTCTTAGGCGGTGGTGGTGGAGCAGCGGAGTTGGGTTGTTGAATCATCGTCATCGCCGTCTCTTCACGGTTAAAGTTGTTTGCTCCGGTGGCGGCGCCGGCGAGGAGGAAGGACTGAGTGGAGGATGATGAAATTGTGTTATTGTACGATGAAGACATCTTCTCAGGGTCTGCTTTTGCTTAATCTACAAAGATCCATTTATAAAATAATTTTTAAAATGAGAGAGAAGATAGAAATGATATATGATTCAGAAGAAAACGAAAGCAAAGAATTAGAAGAACAGGAAGAAGCCATAGAGATTGACGACATGAAAAGAAAAAAAGAAATCACTAGAAGACATTTACGAGAACAAAGAGAACAAATATAAATCCAAAGAGTTAGATTTAATTTGTAATTTTTTTGAAAGAAGACATAGTATAAGTTGTTTTTTTATTGTACTAAGTCTTGAGATGCAGAGAAAGAAACCAAGAAGAAAAAGGTCAATAAAAAGCTAATGCTCAGAGACAAGAAAGAAACCAAGTAGATGATGATGATAATGTTAGAGGAAGAAGAAGAAGCAGCCATAGGCAAATTATATATATATAATAAATATACAAATACACACACCTCAAAAAAAAAAAACCCTATCTCTCTCTTTCTTTCTCTCTTGCTTTATGCTCTGCTCTTTTAATAATTGGAATGGAGTCTTGTTATATCTCAAAATATATATAGCTACAGTCCCTTTCCCTTTTTCACTAATAAAGATAAAATTTAATGTTTTTTGGAAACAAATCTAATTAGTCTTTTTTTTTATATACGTTTCTAGTCTGTAACCGTTTTTACTAGTTGAGAATTACCTTAAAGTAACAAAACTACGATTTAAATAGTACCTTTAGAATTTTAACCGTAGTTAATTAACTGTAGTTTACATTTTAAATAATAAAATTACGCTCCTATTCATTTAAAAGAATTTAAATTTCGCTTTTTTAATATTTTAGTTATAATATAATAATTTTTATAAAAATTATTACAGCATCATAAGATGAATATTGAAATTCATTTCATTTTCATACTGCAGCATAAAATAAGTTTAAAAGGCTAGTGTGGAAATAGTGTAGACTTTGGTTTAGAAAAGTCGGTTAATTCTTATTTAATTTATTCATTTTTACAAAAAAAAATGTGAGGAAGGTTACGGTTTGGGAGTCATTGTAAAATGGTGAAATGTGGGCACATGCGGGTGTGGTCAGGGGGCCACCTCATACTCTTTCTCGTGTCTCTCTGATGGCTTTAAGACAAAACCTTTCTCTTTCTTTTCATTTAACTCATGATTTTTGTCCATAAACAACCACAGCCTTCACTACTTTTCTCTATCTTTTTTTTCCTACCTCGAATGTTAGCTAACGTACTAGTCATGAAGTATACAAGAAAATATTGTACTAAATTTGTTTTAATTATATATGTCATACTTCTGTTGTTTATAATGTATGATTTCAGGCATTAATTTTGTTAAAGATGATTGAAAATGTAATAGATGCAAATACTGTATAAGATTATTTCACTGGCATAAATAAAATTAATATCTAAACTAATCTAACTAAAAATTAATTTTTTAAAAATATATGTAAAATTTTGATGGACCAGAGTAATCATCTCGTTTAGATTTGTAATGTCTTACAATATAAATGATTGTTTACACCAATTGATACTTTAGTAATTTGAGGTTTACTTACAAAAGTTAGTAGCGATTAATGGTAATTATTTTATATATTAAAATTATTTGTTTTTACACATTACAATATTGTGTATATACAAAAGTAATATACAGAAGTATACAATCTTTTGTAAGCACAAAATATCTTTTGACGTTACTATTTAGAAATGATGTTTAATAAGAAAAAAACAAAAACAAAACAGTTTGACCAAAAACAATATAATTCTAAATAAAATACAACTATTAACATTTTGTTAAAGGAAAACAACTAAGTTCAGTTGTACACGTGTTCTGCAGTGTATAATGGTATTAAAGGGATTAACTCAATCACTAACATTTATTTATGACTCTTTTCATTGAAAGCGAAAAACTATTAATATGCTCATTTATAGACAAACATCAAAGAATTGTTAAAGGTAAGTAGGTAACTATCGTATTTAACATACATAAATAATGATATTTTATATGAAAATAATTAGAGACTTTTAAACTATATACATGTCTTTCAGTGTAAAATCATATGATACTGTTCTTATTTTTATTGCTTTTCATATGATAATGTTAATTTAAAGTTAAAACTTTTGTTTTTTAATACAATGGTAAGAGCCAGTTAATATCATAATTAATACAATAAATATTTACAGCTAATTTATTGTAATCATATGTATTGTATTTTAATTTTTCCAAATTTGGTCCTTTTACCACTTTCCTCGTAATTTTTAAAGATGCCACTTGTAGCTGCAAAAGCATTTGGGTCTCCGTGGAGCAAAAACGTGAAACGGACATTTGGGCTTTCGTGAATAATCCACACGCGCGCCTAGCACTACTGTACGAAGCGTGGTAGTCACGCGTTAACAGTGCGCGTTGCGCTCTACCTGAATTAGCTTTACAACTCAGCTTCTTGTTGTTTGTGGTCTAAAAATAAGCATAGTGACAGTTTTAGTCTTAAAATCATTAATCCAAGTAAATAATAGAGATTCAGAATTTTATAAAATATCTGAGATCCTTTGTATGTGTGTAAAAATTATTGGTCGCGGCTGCGACGCGAGAGTTTGCAGATGCAAATTTTGTGGTTAATAGCATTTTTAGTGGTTTATACGACTGGTATAGCGATTAAAAAATGTTACATTTATAAATCATATTTGACTGGTTTACTAACAGGTGCAAAAATAAATTAACAAAATGTTTTATTAAATTAAAATAAAATTATAATTATCAAAAACATAAAAAGTTATATTATTATTATAAAAATATAAAAATAAATCAATCAATATAAATAATAAAACAATAAATGATAATTAAAAACTAATAATATATGATAAATATATATATATATATATTAATTTATAGGTTAATGATAATTTACTTTTCATTTTCTTCAGTCGCTATCATCTGCAATCGCTGGCTAGAAAAAACTTTTGATTTTTTAACGTTATAAAATGGTATGAAACGGTTAAAAATATTTTGTATGATTGATATCAACCACTATAAACCGCTAATAACCGGAGAGGTAACATTTGCGATTGATAGCGAAAATATCAATCAAGCTCTTAGTTGTAAAGATAAATGAAAATTGAATCTAACTAAAAGCGTAGTAGTGAGTCTAGTGACCACCATCTATTCTAGACATAGTTACCTAACAAAGTTAATTAGAGATATATAAGATGATGAATCTAATTTAAGCATCATAGACTTCATAGTGACCATTTAGTCTAAACATCATTGAATTTAACAACGTCGAATTTCCACTACTGGAAGAAATAAAATAAAAACTAAGCTGTACCAATCGAATAATAGATGATTTTTTTCCATTCATTGCAAATTCAATATCATAAATTTTTCTTTCTTCAAAAGGTCGAATTTTAAAAGAACTAAACTGATAAACACAGCATCATAAAATAGTTTTGTAGATATGATTTGTCATTCCCATGTAGCAGAGATCATGGAATTGGCAACACCAGATTGCTCCAAGGTTAAGTTAGATTCATACTCCAACGTCTTTGATTCACCTGGAATCGCCTTTGTTAGCTTCAGTGGCTTCTTCCTCTCTGATTCCTCAAGCTGAGAATAGCAGAAAGACCAGAGAAGCTACAATGGAGACAGCAACAAGATCTTAGAAAATCTCAGACAAATAGAAAGAACACACGAGTCAATGTTGTTTCTTACGATTTGCAGACCTGAATTGTGTCGGATTTGAGGAAATTCCTCTGGAGTCTTTGTCCGTTGGGTAAACGGATCCCGACTCTGCATTGAACGCTGCGGTCGCCACCCTTTGGTTCTTCCGGCAGAGGTGGGAATGTTGGCAGCACCGTTGTTGGAACTGCTTCAACCGCTACTTCTTCAGGCGTTATTGGTGATTTATCATCTGAAGACTCTTTCATGTCGTTTTTTTCCAAGGAAGCAGCCAATGCTCGTTGAAGTTCTTCTTCTTCTTCATCTTTTGCAGCATTCTCTAAAGGAATAATAAGCCAAATAAAAGATCAAATTAGTATCTTTTCCCAACGGACTAGACATTGAAGTTGCGGAAGAATTTTTTAAAATAACCTTTGGGTTTGGAATGAGGAGTCAATGAGAAGCTGCCTCTTGGCCGTTTCTTTGTGAGAGAAGCAAAGTATTCGCGAGGACCACCGTCCATGAACGGCACTAAATCCTCTAGCAATGTCTCGGGTTCAACCATTCCACACCACATTCTCATCCTTTGACCAGTTGTGGGATCAATTACAAGCACCACAGGAATGGATTCGAGCTTGTAGTATGTGCAAACCTTCCTTCCTTCCGTGGTATCATCATAGACCTAGTACCGGAGAATGCAGGACTTTAACCAATTCTGTAAAGATAGTTTCTGTTTGAGCACTTTGAAGTTCAACGGGGCGAATTTCCATACTATACCTGCCAGAAGATGAAGTTGGCCTTGATAGTCTGAGAAACAGCTTCATTTGCCCAAGTATCTCGATTTAGCTTTGAGAAACAAACACACACAAAAAAAAAAAAAAAACTGAATGTGAGTGATTGAGTTTGCTGTTAACTGATCGATCATACCTGAACCAAAACTGTACTTAAAAAACCAAAGCAAAGAGAAAATACAACATTTCAGTTTCATATTAAAACCAAACCGAAAATAAAAGAGTGCGACTCAAACCGCAATAACTTAGAAGGCCCTTTGGATTGAAGGTATATTTTTTAATAACCCAAATCTCAACCAAAACTGAAACCAAAACGAAAACTCTGAAGCGAAACCGAACCAAGAAAATAGGTTGGGCACTCCTTAGATGTGACACTATCATCAACGTTGAGCCGAAAAAGAAATCCCCAAAAAGGAAATTTTAGAGAGTAACCATATGAGAGCTAAATTCCGTGGTAGATTGAAGGTTGACGAGAAGCCATTTATCCTGCGAACACGACGTAGCTTTTGCCTGAACAAAAGAATTCATACAGAGAGGTTTAGACCTTAGAGACAAGCCATTAGTAAAGCAAGAAACTTAGTAGAGAACCTGTTCAAACGAGCCATGTAACATCAGATGAAAAGGAGGACGGTACAACGAGGCCAAGCTATCCCGAGGAGCTGATGCGGTCTCCGGTGCAGAAGCTGAGGCAGAGGCAGAGGAAGCACCCTCATCTGGTTCCCAAATTCCCGGGCTTTTTGGCTCTTCACTGAAGTTACGGAAAGCAATCAAAGAAGTTGGTTCACGCTGAGAGTTTCCCACCCTCATAGCCCTAATCACAAATGCAAGTGAATTATAAGAGCTACATCCCCATGTACTGTTAGAAGAGTATACGATCAGCATTAAACCAACAAATTGTTATCTACATAGAAAGGGGTATGATTAAAACATGTCGAATATACTGACTCTAATAGGCTTATGACAGATGAATACACAAATCTTCGCTAAGCACAGCCGTGGCACGTGATTACACTTCTACCTGAGGTACATTGTTTGTAATTGAGAATTTGGCTTCCCTGGAGACTGGAGAAGTTTTTCTTTGCAAATGCTATTCTTTAAGCAACGGAACTAGCAGGAAGACAACTGACTAGAGCCAGGTGGATATCCAGATCTGATTTGAGTTTACAGTATCAACTAAATCTAGATAAGAATCCTGACAAGAGCTAAATGAAACAACAGTTAACCCGAAAGCTGCACTTAGATGTAGACTAGCACAAACATCAACTAGACCCAACCCTTGAATCAAGAAACAAAAAGGAGAGATCTAAAATTGAAGAACCTGCAGTAGTTAAGATCCTAAGTAATGACAACTACTGAGGGTGAATAGAGACTAACCCATAATACATTGAGTCGCCATAAAGAGTCTCCCTCACAACAGGCAAAGGAGGACGGACTTCATCTACATCGCTCTGCATCCTTTCATTTCCTGTGTCAGCCGCCCTATAGAATAAAACATCAACCGGTCAGGTTCAACAAACCAAAATGAATAATAATTTACAATAACCGAATTATAATATGATTCATACCCCCAAGATTGTGCAGCCATGGGATCGGCGGCCGCTGGCTGAGTATGTGTACTAGACGGAAGAGTACCACCTTCGCCTCCAACGTAAAAGAGCTGAATAGCTTCCTCAAGTTTCCAGCTTGTAGCCTTTGATAGAAAAACTATACTATGTTAGTTTTTTACATAAGTGAAAAACTCAAAACAAACTATCAACAGGAGCGTGGTGAACCGCAAACAACAACATTCGACGCATTCTGGAACCAACCAATCAGTCGAAACAAGATAAATTATAAACAAAATAAATAATTTACTTACAACTCATATAAAGAGCAATGTTCACACAAAAGAATTGGAAAAAAAAATGCCAAGACAACCTCATCACATAAACCCTCGATCATAATGCAGACTGCAACACCACAGTGATCAACTCAAGCTACTCTCCATCACATAGATATTATATCACGAAAAGCCGGAAAAAACCAAAACAGTACCCAAAAAAAAAAAAACTCTCTGCGTCCAATCTAAGGTGTAAAGTCGAATACCCAAGTTTTCAGAATGTCCATCAAAATGTCCCATGAGCTGAAAACAAGGGGGGACCCAATCTAGGGTTTCAACTCGACATCCCACATTGTCAGAGTCTTTCCATGTTATCTAAGCCCTAAGCTGAAATAAGGCCGAAACCAGTAGGCCAGAAACTCAATCAAGGTTAACCTCACTCACACCAATCACATCAGTTGACTACAGTACCCAGAACAGACAAATCTAACCAGTTTCGAGCAAAGGAATAATCCGCGAACCTCTAAGAACTGACGAGCGGTTTCAGCTGTCTGCCCGACAGCGATCTCGAGGAAAGAAGAGACTAATCTCTGTTGGTCACTGGAAGAGAGCATTCCCTCCATTGCTGCTACAGTCTGACAAACAACCTGGAGATGAAAAAAACCCCTAAATATCTGAGAAACACCAAAAAGATGAACTTTTTCCGAATGATCTGGAGAAATAAGAAAAACACTGAATTTATACCAAAGAATCGCACTTTCCCAGAAGATGAGGAGACGATCGGATTAAATAAGAAACTGTAGAGTCGAATCCTGCGGGAGGAGAAGAAGGAAAGACATACGGTGATATTTGATCGCACTGCCAAAATATTTGCACGCATATATATCTCTCTATCTCGGATTTGTCACCGGAAAAGACGATTCTAACCCTAGGTCTAGTCAAGTACTCTTGATGGTAAGAGAGGGTTGTTATGACATTTCTCAAACGCATACGCATGTGAAATTTGGCCCATCATTGAATGTAACTATCGAGTTCATTTTAAGATATTGTCCCACGTTATTAGTTTTTAATCATATGAAAACGTTGCATCATCAACATACTAACACATCTAATACTATTAGGTTCGGGTTGTTGCATCGAAAACTTTATACAAGACCATAGGAAAAAAGTGAAATCTTTTAATTGCCTGCACAACCACATGAAACAACCCCTTTTGTGTGTGGGTGTGTTTGATAACAAATGTATAAAATTTATGCTTAATTTATCCAAAGAATATTATCACTAAGAGTCACTACTAAGGAAAATAGGGGGCCAATTTGCCTGAGAATGTTAAAAAAAAAAAAAAAAAAGTGTAACAATTTTGTTATCTTCTGTGTCCTGCTCTAAGAGGATCAATGAACAAAACCCTTATGCTGGTTTCGATCTCTCTCGTGGGGGAATTCGCAACCATGACTTCATAGACTCGTACACCGTGAATCCAATCGCAACCGATGGAACAATCTAACAAACAAAGACACATCAATGAGTCGTGAATGTAGAAAAATGGGAAACACAGATTGAGTGAGTCGTTATCTCTCAACACTTGAAAGTTGAGAACTTTATATCGGATTTACCTTAATGTAGTTGATGCTTAAACCAGCAAACAACTGTTTCCAACCCTGAGTTCGAACAATCGAATTAAGCCCATCAAATGTGTTCTTGTAACGTTTGTTGCTGCCATCACTAGTCATAGGCTGCAGGTTCTCGACCTGTTGTCCCACGAAACAAAATAGATTCTGAGTTTCGGAAATGTTGCAAAGTTTGAATTTTTGTTTCTAGCTTCTTCTTTTTTTTTACCTGCATTTGTCTTCTAACAACATCCAATGGGTACGTGAAGGTCTGGCCAAATAAACCAGCTAAAGCTCCACAAGGTAGATGCATTCGAACAGAGTTTTGATGCTCTTCAGGAACATGTCTTTTCAGTTCTTCATATATGTAGAATTTAAGTCCCGCGTAAGGAAGGATGCCGATAAGCGTTGGACCTGCGAAAAACACAGGAGATCCCCAACCTTTATAATCATCTCCAAATCCAAAGTAAGAAAAGTCTTACAGTGCACATACACATAATGAAAGGGTTTAAGAGTCAATTTGGTGCTAAACTAGATCAACCAACGATTAGACTAATAAATTCCTTATCCAGTTGCTATTGCTTTGATCCGAACGGCTTATAACTATAATGAAATGACTTCCTCTGTCAATTTGAAATACACTTAAAACGTTAATGAAACGCAAATTTGGCGACTTTTACCTATGCCTCGATATAGCCCACGTGGTCCCCCTTCTTTATAAGCCATTGTAAGCACCTCTTTTATGCCTGAATATGTAGGTTGACGGTAAAATCCATTGGCACCACCTCGGAAACTCTGTGCTGTGTCAGAAACCTTTAATGAAATAATAACAGCATCAGAAGAGAAAGTGAGAAACGAAGAGATAATCTTCATTCTCAGTTAAGCAACAAAAATAAAGCAAGATTTACAAATTCATGCACCTGGTAAGCTAGCTTAGTACGAGCTAAATCGAGGGGATATGTGCACAAAACTGCTGTCCCGCCTGCAGCTGAACCAGCCACAAGATCAACAATGGGACCAGAACCTAAGGGAAGATTTTTTTCCAAAATCCAGTCACGATACACTTCATACGTCATGTAATGAAGGGCGGCATAAGGGATAATCCGAATAACACTCGCCCCGTTTCCTCTGCAAGATTTATGCAGCACAAAGAATTTAGTAAAGTGATTAAGCTGAGCTGCAAACATAAAAAGTTTAAGAGAAAAAAAAAAGGCTTTAAGCCTCTAAGTACTTACTTATAGAATCCGAGAGGACCGTCGCATTGTAACACCTTCTTTAGTGACTGGGACACACCAAGTGTCCTAAAGTCGTTTGTTCTAGTCTGGTGTAGAAAGCACAGGTAGACGATCATTAGATGGTAAAACACTAAACTAAAGGTTGAAGGACAGCGAAAAGCAAAAATCTTAAGGTGTCACCATAGTACTAAGAAACATCTAAAACAATAAAACCAATACCCAAGTTTTCAGCATTAACAGATGGAGACTCAAAACAATTCATATATAATCAGCGCCACAAAAACATAAGAAGATGAACAGAGGCCAGAACTTCACCTGCAATAGAATTTTGATCCTTTCTAAGGGTGCAACGGCAGTCTTAGCAAATGCCCCAGCAGCTCCTCCAGCAATAAGCGTCTTGGCAAGAACGGGCAATGTATCGACAAGGCTCATCACATCAGCCGAGAGTGTGGAGCCTTGTGACGACCCCATCTCAAAATTTCCAACCCAGTCTCCGATGTGACACACGCAAAGAAGCTTAAGTCGGATTTCGGGATATTCTTCTCTCCCTTAAGCCGAGAAAACGCCTTATCCCATCTAAATCTAGGGTTTATGTTCGAGGCAACTCTCTTCTTCAAGCTCAAACTTGTGAAACTGAGAAGCTCAAGAAAAGAATTCGGAAAACTCGGAAGCAGATTCTCCTCCTCTTTTGCAGCAATATTCATTAACAGACACACTCTGCGATGATCAAACCCACCCGACTATCAAATCATTCCGATAGTCCAGTCACAGTAATATTCGATTTTGACAGATCCAGATTGTGTTCCACAGATCGATGAATCAATCTAGCAAGTACCCTTTGGAGATCGATGAACAAGGATGTCTCTTCAAATCCAAATGAACCAATCAATCAGAAAATTCGTCGAGGAGAAACAAAAGGAAACCCTACCGCTAATTCACGAAGACAAACCAAAAGTTTTCTCTGAGAGAGAGAGAGAGAGATGTAACACGAAGTTAGCGGAGAAGATTCAGGGGATTTATTGGGTCACGAATAACGACTAAAGGCTCGCCGCAAATTTCTGAGAGAAGAAATAAAGTAGACGAAAAGGCTTTTCTATTCAAACTTCGTCTCTGCTCTGTTTACTCTCATTGGTCGCGCATTTTCAGAGCCTCCAAGAAACAGAGAGTTACCTCTAAAACAAATATTGCATGTGATTCGGTGCACCGATTACGTGGTGGACCTACCTCTTCTCCACAACGTGTCACCCATCTATTAATCCAATACAGATACAGTGCCTGGCCCATAACCATGAGGCCCATTTTTTAAGTTGGATCGAATATTACAATGTCCAAAAGAATCAAAACTCAATTCCAATAAATTCATTTAGCAAGTAATACACAAATTGGTAAAGAGAAGACATTTACCACACAACAAGGAAACAAAAGAATATTTTGACTCTCAAATTCAACAAAATAAATTGCAAACCTTGATTTCCAAACCTTCAAACCTTTGTGTTAATTGAAAAAACTGCACATATACTTCTGCTTTCTCCGGTAGAGCCGCCGGTTAGAAGTTTTTTTTTTTTTTTTTGGACAACATGTTAGAGGTTCAATATCACTCATCTTGATCATGGCTGCGGTGAAATCCGACACAATGTCATCAGTTGATGCACCAGAAACAAAACTTGATCGGTCAGTAAAAGTCATTTCCTTTGCATTAAGTACTTGTAGTAATTATTGTTGTCAAAAGAGTTTGGTGTCACAAGATCAAGAGCTGCCAAATACCCGTTACGGTTGGGAAGCGACGTTTGCGTGTGTTGGCAAATCCTGCCTGTATGAGAGTGTCGCTGTTCAATCTTGGACACTGTAAATTAGTAAATTACCACTGCATATGTTTAGATCTACCATATTTTAGCCAACTAATATTTTAAGATTAAATTGTTGGGTTCTGACTTTGTATTTTGGTCAATTGTCAATTTGTTAACTTATATTATAACAGAACATAACTAAGAAAATTGAGAAGAAAGAAAAAAAAAGAACATCATTAGTAAGCGATTCGTTAATTCTTAATTAAAATAATAAAGGTTGAAGTTTTGATCTGAAGACGACCTCTAACCAGCAATTATGTAGTGCGATTAGTTTGAAAGGAATAATTGACTGCCAGAAAATTAAAAGTCAAAATTTGAAGGACTAGAGAGTAATGATCAAAAGTTTTGATTAGAAAAACAAAATTAAGTTCCTAGCCATACCATCAAAATACGGCTCTTAGCCGATAAATGATCTGTTTGATAATAACACGTTTTGAATTTGATTGGTGGCCAAATTTTATCAACGTGATAATATTTCTTTAGCAAATATAAATGGGATTGATGTATATATTAATTAATATTGCGAAAAACTATTGTGTGATTAAAAAGAACTGCGATGGTCTAAGCTGTCAATTCTTAGTGCTGTAAATGAAACCATATAGACACACGGACACGGTCAATGGTGTTAAATAGAAACGATCATGTGGTTATGTACTGTCGCTATCCATAACATTTCCCTTTTTATCTTTAAAATCACATAGTCTAGTCTTTGTGCTGTGGAATAGAAATTAACTATTACAATTTACACTTACAGCATGATAACTTTAAAACAACATTTCCTGGTCACCATAACCATCTTTAAGCTTTAGGATCAGATTTGATTCAAATGATCACTAGTTTACTCACTTATATAATTTTGCTAGGAAGTTAATTGGGTGCAAAGACAGTATAATTTTAGTACTGTGGTCTCGTTTTAAGTAAATAGACGTCATTGGGTTTGAATTTGTATTATAGGACAGATTTGTAACTCCTCTTTAATAGTACACTTCAAAATTGGATCAGATTTGTATATAAACACTGAATATATGCTCTCTGAAAATGATGAAAATTCACTACAAGTCTTCAACGCATTGGAAATATATATCTATCAACAGTGTGAGGTTATTTAAAATGCGGGAGGTTTCCATAGTTAGCGTCAACTATATGTATGGCTCTATATCCACATTTTCAAACTTAATCTGCAGAAAATAGTGTCATGATATAATCTTGATTATGTATAATTTTGATGATGATAAATCTTTATACAAAGTAAGTTTTATTCTACAGTTTTATCATCTTACTAATCATCGCTATTATCTAACTAAAAGTAACAAGGAACACCTAAAACTTACCTAAAGAGGAAAGCAAAGAAGAACAAGTTAAGAACCAACAACCTTGGCACCACTTGTGGTTACGGTATGGACAATTCCGCGTAACATTTTCATTCTAAAGATGCTCTTCCTACTTTTCAAAGTCAAAATGTCAACTTTTCAAAATTTAGGGAAGCTCGATTTAATCTTTATATTATTAGGCTATGATTTGGTCAACGCAGGCCAGCTTTCTATAATCTAAACCTAATTCAGACACTTTTTTTTGTTCGTAATCAAATTAATTCAATTTTATGACTATTTCAGACACTTTTTCAGCTTTCTTGTGATTAAAATGCTAAGTAATGCAAGAGTAGAAAAAGTAGGGGAAATAATGAATACCCCGAATTACACTATTCTCTTAAAAACGAATATTTTAATAATCATAAAATTATAATTGAAAATTACAGTCATAAAAGTATAATCCAATATAAGATATAATTATTTATCAGTTAACACCCATCGTTTAAAAAAAAATTATAGTTTCAGATTGTTGAATCCAGTAAAAGAATATAATCATTTTGTTTGTTTCACTGCTGTTAAGCAAAATTTGTTGAGAAATACAAATATTGGAAAGGCAAAGTATTTGAAAAGGTCAGAAGGGTACTTCCACGCGCTCCCGCAGCTAAAAGGGACCGCAACTGATTATTTCCCTCATATATATATATATGACTTATTTCGTTTCATTTCTATCACTCATACCAAATATATATCTTCCATTCATCAAATCACCAATCAATTAGCTCTTTACGAAATTTGTTTTGTTACTTTCGAATTTAACTAAAAGTTTCTTTTCATAACACTACTATGGCGATCTTCAAGATTCTTGTGTTGTTATTAAGCTTGTCTTCTTTCTGTCAAGCTCAACTTTCTCCTACTTTCTACGACCAACGTTGTCCAAACGCTCTCTCAACCATCCGATCCTCTATCCGAACCGCCATCAGCCGCGAACGTAGAATGGCTGCTTCTCTCATCCGTCTTCACTTCCACGACTGCTTCGTTAATGTATGTAATTAAAATATGTTCTAACATGTTACATGTGTATATATATGCGTGTGTTCATGGACCGGTTTTGATTTTTTCTTCTGTAGGGTTGTGATGCATCGGTCCTGCTCGTGGCAACTCCTACCATGGAGAGTGAGAGAGATGCAGTGGCAAACTTTCAATCAGCGAGAGGATTTGAAGTTATCGATCAAGCCAAATCTGCTGTTGAGAGAGTCTGCCCTGGTGTCGTTTCTTGCGCTGATATCATTGCCGTTGCCGCTAGAGACGCTTCTGAATACGTAAGTATTGACCGTTACACATAGACTCATAATCCCATTAAATCAAACATATTTACATGGTATAATATTAAGCAAATACGTAATTAAACGCTTAATAAAATTTTCGTTTGTGTTTGAAATTTGCATTACACGAATACAAGTCTTCCTTGAAACAAAAAAGAAAGACACATGCACTACTATAACAGCTAAACATAAATGCAAAAAAGAAACAATTGCATTATAACACTTTTTAATCCGATTTCTCGTAGTTTTAACTAATTCTTAAATATGTAAAATTGGTATATCATCAATAGGTCGGAGGCCCAAAATATGCAGTGGAGGTTGGTCGGAGAGATTCCACCGCTGCGTTTAAAGCTATTGCAGACAGTGGCGATCTCCCCAGTTTCAGGGCAAGCCTCGAAGACCTCTCTGAACTCTTCCTTCGAAAAGGTCTCAACACTAGAGACCTCGTCGCTCTCTCAGGTCAGTCCCAAAAAAAAAAAAAAAACGCTTTTGGTCGCTTATTTGTTATCAATAGTAACAAAAAATTCTTTAAGAGCTTGCTTTTGACACACGCAAACCCTACTTACAGGGGCTCATACCTTAGGGCAAGCTCAATGCGCAACATTTAAGGAAAGGCTTTACGACAACTCGAGTGACATTGATGCCGGATTCTCCAGCACACGTAAGCGCCGCTGTCCGGTCAACGGCGGAGATACGACTCTAGCACCTCTAGACCAAGTTACACCAAATTCGTTCGACAACAACTATTATAGAAACTTGATGCAGAAGAAAGGACTTTTGGCGACCGATCAGGTTTTGTTCGGAACCGGGGCTTCTACAGACAGTATTGTGTCGGAATATAGCAGAAATCCTTCTCGATTTGCGTCTGATTATGCAGCTGCAATGATCAAAATGGGAGATATCCAGACACTCACCGGCTCAGCTGGACAAATCCGAAGGATCTGCACTGCCGTTAATTAAAGAGAAATTAATTAATTACTTCTCGTGTCCAAGAAAGTTTCGAGACTCTAAATTCATGGTACTATAGTCACATTTATCCATTTAATTTGTTTCATCGTTGTAATTGTATGTAACTAATTTCTGCAATAATTCGTTTGTTATTTGAATATTATTGGAATAATAATTTATGTTTTTTTCGTATTTTGCATGGTTTTAATATAAACTATTAACCATCTGAAAAAGAAACTAAACCAAACCGAATTACACAAAAATTCTAAAAATGATATTAATTTTTTTTTAAAAAAATTGATAAACAAAAGGCTGAGCAGAACCGGAACCAAACCCGTAAATTGAAATTCGCCACTCCTAGTTTTGTAGTGGTTTAACGTCATTTCCAGGTAGCATTGGCTTTTCCACGTATGCATACATGTGGAACGATGGCAACAACGTCGCGTGTCGGTCACTAAAGCTTCTCTCCGCTTGGAAAGAATCACCGGCTATTTCCAGTTACTTTTTTCAATCTGCTCTTCTAGCACTGCCACGTCATTCTCTGTATTTCCCATGTCACGGCCGTTCTTAATCTTATTTCGGGAATACTATAAATATGCTAAAAAGACAAAAAAACAAAAAAGAAGGAAAAAGCAAAGAAAAAAAAAAAAAAAACTAAACAGAAGGGAGAAGGAGAGAGGAGAAGTGATTCGATCGGTTCTCTTTCCGTGATCGAAAGAAGATCGGAGCTCAATCTGTTCAGGAATCCGAATACATTGATATCTATGAGATATGAGAACCGGCGGCTTGGAGATGATGCACTCTTTCTCGTCGTCGTCTTCTTCGGCAGCAGCGGTCGTAGCGCTTAACCTGAAGGAGGCTACGAGTTGGTGGTCGGACGTGAACGAATCTCCGGTCTGGCAGGATCGTATTTTCCATACCCTCGCCGTCTTATACGGAATCGTTTCCGTCATTGCTGTGGTACTTTGAGTTTTTTTTTTTTGTTGATTTGAATTAGCTAATTAGGATATGGGTTTGGTGTATAGAGATTAAGGATTTGATGATATTGGAACGAGGAATAGGATGCTGGAGCTTTGACGTCCTTTTATGTAAGATATCGTAGGGAATTGAAGTTTGGGGATGAAAAGAAAACAACCCTAAATTGATTTTTTTTTTTTTTTCATCTTCTGATAGATTCAATTGGTAAGAATACATTTGAGAGTTCCAGAATACGGCTGGACGACGCAGAAGGTCTTTCACTTCCTCAATTTCCTTGTCAACGGAGGTGGGTTTCTGCAACAATGTGATTTTGTTGCCGCTTGTTAGTTTCTGTTTTTTTTTTTGTCTGTGTACGTATCTTTTGTTCAGTGTCCTGTCTTCTTTTCTTTTTGTAGTTCGAGCTCTAGTTTTCGTCTTCAGGCGGGATGCACAGAATATGCAGCCAGAGGTTTGGTGTCTTCATTGACCGTTGTGATTTAACCTCATTGAATGGTCTATGTGAGTTTTCTAATTTTTGCGAGTCTCGCCTGGTTTCTCGTAGATTTTACAACATATCTTGCTTGACATTCCGAGTCTTGCTTTCTTCACTACGTATGCGCTTCTGGTCCTCTTTTGGGCAGAAATCTACTACCAGGTAGAAACCTGATTGGGTACATATAATTTAGTTGGTGTTTCTGGTGCATTGTTGTTGATATCTACTCCGTCCCAACAGGCACGTGCTGTATCCACTGATGGACTGAGGCCAAGTTTCTTCACAATTAATGCAGTTGCATACGTAGTTCAGGTGAAACCAAATTTCTGTGTGGCCTTTGTAATACCTGTGAAGTTTGCGAAGTTCAAAGTTAACCTTAGATTTCGTCGCATCGTTTGTGTCTGATTGATATTGCTTCCCCAGCTTTAATCTTTCATGTGAATGCATTACTTTCAGATTGCTCTTTGGTTAGTATTGTGGTGGAAGCCGGTTCAACTTATGGTAATCATTTCTAAGATGTTCTTTGCAGGTATAGTTAAAAAGTTTAATTCATCCTTGCACAGAGGTTGATTATATTCTTTTTCTGTACTCTCTGTGTCAGCTCTTGTGAATGTATATTGCAGGTGTGTCTTTGTTCGCGGCCCTTGGCTTTTTATTATATGGAGGAAGGTAAGTATTTTGTCACCTGCATATGCTACACCATGATGGTAGCTTAGTTTATATTCGTGTTACCTCCTGCCACCTTTCCTAATGCGCACATGACCTTGATTTCTTGTTTATGACAACTATTTCCACGCAGACTTTTCCTAATGCTGCAGCGGTTTCCAGTAGAATCCAAAGGGAGGCGCAAGAAGCTGCAAGAGGTGAAACTTGAATTTCACAACCAAAGTTAATCAGATCAAGTTTCCTGTTTCCGTTTCGTGGAACTTTACCCCCTTTATTTGTTATGTTGTGCGTATGACAGGTTGGTTACGTGACAACCATATGCTTTACGTGTTTCCTCATCAGGTGTATCATGGTAAACACATACTCATCATAATAGTGATATCAATCGATCGTTTCTTGTTGCTTGAATATTTTTGGTAGCGGTCAACTTTTGAAGCTACAGCTAACGAGAGCTTTCATTTCATCATCTATTAATGATATAGATGTGCTTTGATGCGTTCGACGATGCAGCAGATCTTGATGTCTTGGATCACCCCATTCTAAACTTCATATATTACTTGGTAAGCTGAGCTTACTAATTAACCCCGTGCACTCCCATATATATAGTGGATCATGGATCTTAAAATCTAAGTATGAAACTTGTTTTGGAAATCTCTAAACAAAAGGCGTGTTGTCTGGTTTACTTACAGTTGGTGGAGATATTGCCATCTTCTTTGGTCCTCTTTATTCTAAGAAAGCTTCCACCAAAACGTGGTATCACACAGTACCATCAGATCCAATGAACTGAGATTAGAGATGGAGGTGGATGCAGACAATCAAAGACCGGTTCATTTACTGGATAATACAATAATGGAGAAAGAAAAAAAACACGACAAACAGCTGAGAAAGGGGTCGAAATTTGATCTCTCTTTTTGGTTAAATCTGGGAGTTAATATCGTGTAGGTAAATCGAGGGGGTTCTTGTGCCTTTTCATAGATAAAAATGTACATGCAAAGGATTGATGAATGATGGGTTGTGATTTGTTTCTAACTAATTGAATGTGGTTAACTAGTATAGTCTCCATTGTTTCTAACCAATTCAAAGTAGTTTGGTCTCAGAAGATAAAAGTTACCTCTGAAAGGTTTATTGAGATTTCCAAATTTTGGCTGAGAGACGAAGGAACGTTGTGTGTTGAATTTCGACGACCGTTGATATTTATGGATCACCATGGCTGGTTCATTTTCATTCGCCGATTGGTTTTAAAGGAAAAAAAATAAAATAAAATGCAATTGATGGCTTTTGACTGGTTGGTCTTTTTGCTACCAGTCTTTTCCTCTATTTTTGTTAATTGAAACTTAGTCAATTCTCACGTACAAATTGTTATCTGCTTTAATCCTTCGGGATTAATCCTAATTCTGATTAGTTTGAAGTTTGTTAGTCAATTCTCACGTACAAAGAAAGACGCACGCAACCAGCAGAAACAATTGTGGGATTGTTTGGTTAAGGAATGCTAAGATGATAAGCAAAGAAAGTACAAATGTACAATCGAGACGTCTTCTTCCTTTTTAAAATTTTCCTTCCAAGTTTTTGTCGTCTAAGCACCGTCGTCGGATCAATAAAAAACAAACAAAACCTACCGGCTACCGATCCAACGACTCAGAAATCGCGTTTCTCAAGAAAATGAACGGTGCAAGATAGGAGAAGGACAAAACTATCAATTTAAGACAAGGGAGGCGCCACGTCATGTGGAGCCCACCGAGTTAGCCTTTTTTTCATGAGGATCTACGTAAGAGTGATTCACTGATTCTTCTTCAGTTATCTTTTTACGGCTGACCTTCGACACATCTAAAACAAAAATAAATAAATATCAGAAGATATTCACTCTGCTTTTTTCTTTTTCTTTCTTTTTAAACGGCTATCACAAGAACTGTGTTAATATTAGTAAGATTATAATTATGATACAATTTTGGTTTTGGATACTGTTCTTTTTTGCTTTATCTTGGTTTCTGTTTGGTTGTATCAGTTTTAAAATTTGGATCCTTCAACCAAAAAAAATTAAAAATTCAAAAGTTTTAGGTATTAGAAAATTATTTTCTTTTTAATATATACTTGTTATTAGAATTGGTTTAATCACGTATAGATAAATTTTTTTGGGTCAGTTAGGTTTATAATACTTTCCTTTAACATATACTTCAAATCAAAGGTAGTTTGTGGAGTTTTGAAACTAGAAAAAGCAAATTTCAAAGTAAAGAAATACTAATTTGTTTGGTTAACTTGTGAATAAAAGCTGACAAATGTACAAAGGAATCATTAAAAAAGACACATACAGTAACGCGCCAAGTCGCTATCTAACCCCATCTCCACTTAGTTACATGTGTTTCTTTTGGCTTTCCGTTTTCTCTGCATGAACACTAAAGGGAGAATTTTGAATTTTTTTTGCCCCTGAAGGACTCTCTGAAAGTCCTGCTTCTGAAAATAATGGCGAAGGGCTCACATCCTCCAATATTCACACTTCAGGACTCACTTCTTACCTATATAAACCATCATTCCTTTCTCCCAATCGCCGTCATCATCACCAACAAACCCTAGCTTCGTATCTCCTCCTCATCATTTCGCTTCTGGATCTGAATCTCCATGACGATCCTCATCGATCACCACTCTGATCCCAACGGTTCGTGCATGATTCTTTGTTTCTCTTTTCCTATTATGGTTTCGTCTCGTTTTGAAATTATCTGCTTATATATATACAGATTTTGGATTGTTTTCTATATTTTTTTCTTTTCTGTGTGGGTTTATTGGATTTGGATTGAAAATTTAAGAACTTCAATCGATTTGAATTTGAGTTTATGGAGATGCAGGGGATGACATCGTAGAGAAGAATCAGGGGAATGTAACAGAGGAGGAAGAAACAGAGTTGGTGTTAGATGGAGGTTTCGCGGCTCCACACACCAACTCCTTTGGTCACACCTTCAGGTACGTAGTTTCTCTAATGGAAAAACTATTATCTAGCTTCATATAGGGCAAGGTCGCGAAACTTTAATCGATATTTTCTTCTTGTCATAAAAAAAAGGGATTACGATGCTCAGAGTGAGAGGAGAAGAAGTGTGGAGGAATTCTACAAAACCAATCATATTGGCCAAACCGTTGATTTCGTTAGGAGGATGAGAGAGGAATACGGGAAGCTAAACCGAACCGAGATGAGCATTTGGGAATGCTGTGAGCTTCTTAATGAGTTTATCGACGAGAGTGATCCTGATTTGGACGAGCCTCAGATCGAACATTTGCTTCAGACAGCTGAAGCCATCAGAAAAGACCACCCTCATGAAGACTGGCTCCATTTGACCGGTCTTATCCATGGTAAACTCTATTGATGTTGATTACGCTTTCATCGCATTTATTAAACAATTTGTTTGCCGGTTTAATGATTTTTGTGTGAATCAGATCTCGGAAAAGTTCTTCTCCACCCTTCGTTTGGTGAGCTTCCTCAATGGGCTGTTGTTGGTGAGTAGTGTGTTTCTTTTCTTTTTTTTTGGTTTCCTCTAGGTTTTGTCAACATCGGTTTTGTTTTACTCTAATGATTTATCTCTGTTGGCGCAGGCGATACATATCCTGTGGGATGTGCTTTTGATGAGTCTATTGTTCACCACAAGGTATATAACTTATAAGAGATCACCTTAACACAATTTGAAAACTTAAAAACGTTTGAGAACTGATTCCATGTTTCTTGATATGCAGTACTTCAAGGAGAATCCAGACTATGATAACCCGAGTTACAACACTGAGTACGGGATATACACCCAAGGCTGTGGCCTCGACAATGTGTTCATGTCTTGGGGACATGATGATTACATGTACCTTGTAAGCAAACTACAATCTCAACACTTGGTTTCGTTTAGCCGACATGTAAGAATCTCCATTTGATAATATTACTCCTAACCACAGGTTGCCAAGGAGAATCAAACTACATTACCATCAGCTAGTCTTTTCATCATCAGATACCACTCCTTCTACGGTATTTGAAATACAGTCTGATTTGCTCAAAATCTACTGAGAAATAATTGAGACAAAGATGACTCAACTACGGTTCTTATTCATGTTTTTTTTTTTTGGGTTTGCAGCTCTACACAAATCAGAAGCATACAAGCATTTGATGAACGATGAAGACAGAGAGAACATGAAGTGGCTGAAAGTGTTCAACAAGTACGACCTCTACAGCAAAAGCAAAGTCCGTATAAACGTGGAGGAAGTGAAACCATACTATCTCTCCCTTATCAACAAGGTATATATATATATACGAAATGTAAATTCAGATTTGGTATTTAAAATTTCGAAGCATAACTTTGTTTGTTTTTTTTTGTGCCTTAAGCGGCCGGTAATAATCGGTGTTTATTGTATGCAGTATTTTCCGACAAAGTTAAGATGGTGAGAACTGACAAGTAGGAGGCTTTCTAATAAAATGGATGTGATGAGTGTGACTCAAGTATGCGTAAACATAAAAGGCGGATATGCCTTGATGAATAAATCAGAGTGTTGTTTCATTTGTGCTTAGTTTCATTTCCAGTTGTTATTAAGAGATGTACATTCCTGTTGAACTAAACCAAATCCAGGAATTAATTTGCTTATTTCCATTTTTAAAAAGACACGATGGATTCTGGAATAACCCTCTTATTTTGATCCCAAACCACAAATATCTTGAGACAGACTCCTCATCTTCACGACTCACGAGCACGTAAACTTGACCATCGTTCTGATAATTTCTGTTACTGGAAATTCTATTTAGACTTGAGCTTATCATTTTTGGGCTTCAATTTTCTACTAATTAATAAGCCCAGATTGGTGGGCTCCGTTAGATTCATCTGTCCACGTATCAGATTTTGATAAAAGTATCGCCGACAAAAAAAGATTCATTCAAGGTACGTACGTTGAGTCTTGACCCCGAAACCAACGAAGACGATGCTGTTTTTTTTTTTTTTTAAAAAAAAAAATCATTACTTTTATTAATTATGAAACGATTACATATGGTTCGTTCTAAACATTCGAAGAAATTACATAACATGTAAAGATTAAAAATACTCAAGCTACCAAATAATACTCGACACCAAAAGTTCGAATAAGCTACATGGATCCTTCGATGACACTACTAACCTCGACCTCCTCTCTTACCTCGTCCACGAGTGTTACGTCCACCGGGTACTTCTTCTTGCCAATGCATTTTCTTAACCTTTTCCGACGGTTTAACTGGCCTTTAGTGCTGTTTTTAGTGCTGAAGGGTATCCCGTTTGTTGTTTCCAGAGTTTAATAAAACTGTGTTTTTTTTTTCTTGGATTTTTCATATGGAGTGGTTTCTTCTGTACGGTTTAACATTGGTTATTTCTGCTTCCCTCACCTTCTCGACTTTAGAGTTTCTCGGTAAATAATATTGTGCCATGTTCAGCTTAATCAAAGTTTATATACAGGGAAACTCTTATGGTAGGCATGACCAAAATAAGAAGACCTCTTTACTAAAAAATATTTGTAAACAACAAGTTCTGTAATTAATCAAATGAGATAAAATCAAATTAAGTAGAATATTGGATATTCATCCCAAACCTAAATATATCCGTTGGATTCAACCTACAAAACTTTAGTGGCGGCTATTGTCTGATTGGTCTGATTGTAATAAGTTCTGAGATATATTTCTCCTTTTTTCCAATGCTTGGATATAGCTCTTCCAACCAAACACACAAGTTCGAACCGGAAGAAACCAATTTATCAATGGATTTATATACCATCACGGAAGAGCTCAATATATTTTGAAGATAGTTCATTAATTAGTTCATATCTTTTAGCAACAATGTCGATATGTCGTGACACATCCGCAAGGCCCAAAAGTCTAATGTCTATATAATCTTTCTTGCTCTTGCGTATCGTGCCACCGCTCAAACTAGAATCAAAAAGTGATTAATTAGGCCATGATGTAGAAGAAGAACGCAATGATCTATAAGTAGAAATCTTAGATTCCATATGAAGTTTCCATGCGCGAGTTCTAATGATTCTACATGTTGCGTGAATGAGCAGCCGGATTCTTAATTAGGAAACGTTGGGTATGAAGATCGAAAATGTTTAACTTGACTCTCTCACCAGAAACCAGCGGAATCTACCGTCGACAATCCCGCTTTCGCTATCTTGGAGGGTTCGCTTTCAACCACCATAAACTCTTTCTGTTTTGTTATTTCTTTGTATTTTCATAAGCTTTGACATCTCCTCGTTTTACGAACAATAATTCTGCAGAGCAGATAAATGAAATATTAAAAATTAAAAAAAAAAAACTTGGGTTTCGACGTTATATCTTTTTTTACAGGTCATATAATGTCGGGTGACTTGTCTTACAGGTCAAGTATCTCCAACTGTGATAACTTCTTTTTCGTTTGGTGATAGAAGCATCAATGCCTCAATCAACCCACCATATGGGTTTCTCTTTTGCCTGATGTGTAGTTCTATCAGTGCTTTCCCGATCGAGTTTGATTCGAGTATAGGTGACATTAATACTAAAAAGAAAACATATCACATGTCTGTAATTTAAATCAGATAAAAGAAAACATATCACATGTCTGTAATTTAATTCAGATAAAAGTTCTGTAATTTAAATCAGATTAAAATTCTTGAACTTTTTGTTTTATAAATTTTATTTTAAAAGTTTGAATTACCGCAATCATCATTCACCCTATATAGTTTGATCTAAGCTTGATACGTTACTGGGAATTGTTTTTTCTTTTTCTTTATATCTAGGTTTTTAATGGACTTTTTATTTATTTGTTTGATTTACTTTATCGATTATATAAAAATCATTGTAAAATATTTCCATAGTTGTTTAAATCAAAACACTATATACGTTTATATTTATGCATGATAGAATTGCATAGTTGTTGTTGTTATTGTTGTTGAAGAGCATATTTAGTTTTATTTTATTTTTTATTTATCATTATCCTGTCCATCGTATTAAATTATTAATGGTATATAGATGATATTATAATACAAGTTTTAAAATTAACAGTAAAAAGTGGCAGAAATTACTGTATTACTTCAGTTTTTTTTACAACCTGCCTCAAACAGAAACATATGATAATCGACAGAAAACAAAGGAAAAATAGGAAACGACTTTGATATATCTGGAGTCATAAAAATATTGGAAATCTCATATAGAACCCAAAAAATAATATATCGAAATAATAAAATATAGAGATAAAATACATGTTGTATCAAAAAAAAAAAGAAAAAAAAAGTCGCTGTGTTATCTGATCCATCCCAGCCCCCAAATTGTCATTTGTCTCCTTTGGTTATTCGTTTTTAGGGTTTTTTTAAAGCTCTCTCTCTGCTCTCTCGTCTTGTTTCTTAAATTCCCCCAAATAAAATTCCTCTGAAAGATCAAAAGACTTGTCTCTCTCCTAATACGAATCCAATTTCCCTGAAAGGAGGAAAAAGAAAAAGCCGATCTTGGCTTTCTTCTCCTCTTGCATCTCGCTACTTGGGACGCATTCTCTCACCGGAATTCGATTCTCCGGTCTGTGTGGTTGAAGCATATGGAGGGAATTCAGAATCCTGCACCTCGCACTGTCGAAGAGGTGTTTAGCGACTTTAGGGGTCGCAGAGCTGGTCTCCTCAAGGCTCTCTCAACAGGTCACTTCCATCTCTCTCTCTCTCTCGCATCTTTGTTTCCTTTGTTCGAATCTAAAAGCTAATTACTTTCTCAAGAGATTAACCAATGAGCACTGTGCGCCGTATAGATTTGCGAGTTTATGCTCACTTTTTTCAATTGTTTTTTTTTTTCTTTTTTTTCTCTACTTTGTTTTCCTTTGCTGTGATTTTACGATTTCTGGGTTTATTCATGCTTTCTTCTGTGTGGGTTTTCTTTGTGCAGATGTACAGAAGTTTTTCCTTCAGTGTGACCCTGGTGAGTTTTTTCTCTCTCACCCATCGTGTATATTAACTTCGTAGCGCATTGTTTCTTCTGTTTGATTGATTTCATCAAGTGTTTATGGTTCAAGTAGTTGAGATCATTATGTTTTCAGTGGAAGAATCGCTTACTGGTCTTGAATTAAGCAAGAGTTTTTTTTTATGGTGAATGCAGTTTTCGCGTTTTCGGCTCTTGTCAGGAAGATTTTTCTCGTTTCTGTTTATTTCGATCTACGCCTGTTGTCAGGGTTTCTAGTTCTTATCTCCTCTGGCTGTTGTTTTACCTTTCATTATCTTCCTCTTCAGAGTAGTTTTGGTTCCCTGATATTTGAACAGATTGGAGAGTTAAAGTGTTTGTGAGTTTGTACATGTTTGCTACTAAGATGAAGTTAGTGCTCTGCGTGGTCTCTCTTCTTAGGGTAATTCTGTTTTTTACTTGTGCAGACAAGGAAAACTTGTGTCTTTATGGACTTCCAAACGAGACATGGGAGGTTAATCTTCCTGTCGAGGAGGTTCCCCCCGAACTTCCTGAACCAGCTTTAGGCATCAACTTTGCTAGGGACGGAATGCCAGAAAAAGACTGGATATCTTTGGTTGCAGTTCACAGTGACTCATGGCTGATCTCTGTTGCGTTTTACTTCGGCGCACGTTTCGGATTTGGGAAGAATGAGAGGTAAGATTCCTTCTCTGCTCAGTGTTCTGTGTTGTTCTTGTACGCATTTTTCGTAAAGCTACACCTTTAAACTTAAGTTATCTCGTCTCTGTGGAAGAATCTCTTAACAAGTTATTATCATTTTCAATCTTCTAATTTTGACAGAGAGAAGTGAAACCACAATTGTTGTGAATCAATCTTATTGAGATATATAAAAGTTCTCGTGAACCTGTGAACCTCTAGTTCGTCTCTAAGAAGAGTGTTTATTTTCTGATTGATACAGTCAAATTGTTTACACTTGTCTTGCCTCTGAGCTTATTGAATTTGTTTCAGGAAGAGGCTCTTCCAGATGATAAATGATCTCCCAACCATTTTCGAGGTTATAACGGGCAATGCAAAGCAATCCAAGGAGCAATCAGCTAACCACAACAGTAGCAGAAGCAAGTCTAGTGGCGGCAAGGTATAGAAGCTTCTGTTGTCTTCATTTTGATTTTTGTCTGAGTCTATCTATTTTAACTTTTTCCCATGCAGCCTCGTCAATCGGAATCTCACACTAAGGCTTCAAAGATGTCCCCACCACCGAGAGAAGAAGATGAGAGTGGAGATGATGAGGAAGATGATGAACAAGGTGCAGTTTGTGGTGCGTGTGGAGACAACTATGGAGGAGATGAGTTCTGGATATGTTGTGATGCTTGTGAGAAATGGTTCCATGGAAAATGCGTGAAGATCACACCTGCAAAGGCTGAGTACATCAAACATTACAAGTGTCCGACTTGCAGTACCAACAAGAAACTCAGAGCGTGAAGGTGATAATAACATTAGGGACTGTGGAAGAGGAGAAAGCTATCACAGTTGAACAAAAAGACAGAACAAGTGTTTAGTTGTGAGAAGAAGAAGACAAGAAGAAAGAACCAAAAGGCTTTTGATTGTGTAGTCTTAATGGGATTGAAACAGAGTTACAGTTAGTAATGTCCTTTTTTTTTTTTCTGATTTTGCTGTTAATGTCAGAATTCTATGACTAATTTATCTTATGTTGTTTCCGAGAAAATTATGTGTTTGAGCACTCTCTAGTCTGTCAATTAGTTTTTCTCTGCTTGGTATTACACTTGACAACTCTGGCTCTCTAAGCCTGATCATAATCATTGACCCAAATAAGCTCCAGGTTATGCGTTTACATTCTCAAAGTCGTATCTGTTTCAATGTTACAAACATTCGGTTTACTGTAGCCTTGAGAGGGCTCAGCCTCAAGAGGTACAGAGCAGGTACAAGGCGAAGGCTGCGCAGATAAACAACATGGGGTTTGGTGAGATTACGGCCATAGGAAGCGCTAAAGAAACTCCCAGAGACGCCCCAATCCGAAAGAAGCATGTCGGGAACAAGGTACTGACTAGCAAGAGACAAAACGTGTAGAGTAGAGCGCAGCAGAAGCGTATAGTGTTAGAAAGCCATAGTACAATGAAGAATGTTTGTTTCATCACCGCGGAACCAACAACCATCATGGGATTGGCGTACACCTCCTGGAGGCTGTGGAGAGAAAGGTTTGATAAGTGAAAGTGATTATCAAAGTACATGTGATCAAGAAGACCGTTCCACCTTCTTCTGAACTGCCGTACTTTAGGCGTCCCGGAAAGTGATTGGTGACTTAAGTTGGTTTCTCTAGTCTCGGAAGAGATACCTTGCTCCCGGGCTTGTTCCAAATTCAACATTATATACTCTTGTCCTTGGTTTCTTAAGATATCAAGAAATGTTAAACCATGGCCATTTACTTGGTTCGGCTTTACGGTAAAGCCTTTACCAGCTGACAATACATATAAGAATAGAATCAGTCCAATTATGACACAAAATGGATCACTCGAAAACCATACAAAACTGAAACTTTTTGGGAACCATGCCTGATGATATTCCTTAGATGCAAAGGCGTGTTATGAGATACATCTTTGTGATTAGAAAATAGTCAAAATACCAGACTCGGTTGATGCGGAATCTCTTTGGCTTATTCTTTGGCCTTGGAGAGTTTCAAATCTACCATTCGTTACAGCAACGTGAAGAGCATGTGCAATAAGAAACAAATTAAGACTCTCCATATGGCAGTCAGAATTATTTTCATGGTAATCAAAACTCATTTTGATAAAGATTTTGTCTTTCGTGAGATTGTTCTAATTACAAAACGCTCACGCTTGATGGAAAAAAGCGATATCTTTTTTGGTCAATTAAAACAAGAGGCCACTTCCCAAAGAGACAACGACTAGTCGTCTTCCTCTTTTACTTTACCATATTACCACCCAAAAAAAAAAAAAGAATAATTCGAAAGGTAAAAAGGAAACGTTGTCGAGGTTCGTTCCCTCAACACCAACACGCTCTCTCCTCCTCCTCCTCCTCCGCCGCCGCCGCCTCAATGGAAGTCGTCCAGCGTCCACGTGGCAGACCTCGAGGTTCCAAAAACAAACCAAAACCACCCGTCTTGCTCACCGTGGACCCTCCCATGAGTACTTACATCCTCCAAGTTCCCTCCGGAAACGACGTCGTCGAGTCCCTCAACCGCTTCTGCCGCGGAATAGGCATCGGCGTCTGCCTCCTCAGCGGCTCCGGCTCCGTCGCTGACGTCACGCTTCGTCAGCCTTCCCCAGCAGCTCCCGGCTCCACCATCACTTTCCACGGCAACTTCGATCTCCTCTCCGTCTCCGCCACTTTCATCCCTCCTCCCTCTCCCGTCCCCGATTCCTTCGCCGTCTCGCTCGCCGGGCCTCAGGGACAGATCCTCGGCGGATTCGTCGCCGGTCCCCTCATTTCCGCCGGACCCGTCTACGTCGTCGCCGCCAGGTTGAACAGCCCTTCCTATCACCGGTTACCCGCGGAGGAGAAGCAGAGAAACTCCTCCTCGGCTTCGGCGGAGACAAAGGAAAAGGAGCGCCAGTCGCCGCCGGTCTCTGGAGGTGGAGAGTCTTGCCACGTTGGTGGCTCTGATGTTATTTGGTCCCCCGCCGCCGGAGCTCCACCGCCATACTAACCGATCCTTCCCTTTGGTGTTTCTCCTTTTCCATCATCATCAAAAATCAATCCTTTCTTCTTCTTTTTTTTTTTTTGTGTCAAGAAATTGACTCGTCACTCCTCTCTCACTCTTTGAGTTTTAAGTTTTTTTATTTGACTTATTTATATTATATGATTCTCTCTTCCATTGTCTTCTAGAGATAATTAAGAAATTTGTCCCTAATGATTGATTTTTTTTTTTATATTGCAATTGTTTATTGGATCACTAGGGGTTGGCTGTCTAATAATGGTGTTATTCAGTTCTCCAACAAAAGACACCCATCGTTTATTAGTAAATTACATCAAACAGTACAAATCCCCGAGCTGCAGGAACAAGAAGAAGATAAAAGCTTCGAGGACAAAGTTTTCACAGTTGAGGTAAAAGACAGAACAAGTGTCTTTATGGAGAAGAAGACACAAAATGCTTGGTTTATGATTTTGGTAACAATTTATGATTTTACAGTGTTCTTGGTTTATGATTTTGGTAACAATTAATAGTTCTTGGCATGGCATTCGCAACGTTTAACTCCGAAAGCCTGACAAAACTCATGAAACACCAAGATTTTTATAAATATTTATGACAAGCCAATTACATTCCGAAAAAAAAAAACACATTACATTCCAAAGTCACAAGACTCACAAGTCACAACACTTTACAGAAAATGCAATTTCAAAGCCCTATCTTCTGCTATAGTAGCGTTGTATCATTCCATCCCAAAACCAACTCAATTGGGGATCAGACAAGGCCATCTGATGCTTGCGCCAGGAGCGTACGAAAAATAGCCACAAGCGACTGAGAGTAGAAAGCAGGAAGAAGGCGAAGGTGGCGGATAGAAACATGAGTGGGTGTGGTGACATAACCGCCATTGACAAGGCGTAAGCGAGGCACAGCGGAGCCCCTATCCAAAAGAACCAATTTGTAAACATAGTCCCAAGTGGTATGAGACAGAAAGTGTAGAAAAAAGCGACGCTGAAGCCTAGAGTGTTGGTAGCCCAAAGAAGGACAAAGAATGTCTTCTTCATCACCACGGAACCGCCATTCCCATCATTGGATTGGTGTACACCTACCGGAGGCTGGAGTGCAGTCTGATAAGTGGTTGTTAATATCAACGTGCATACAATCAGGAACACTCCACGAGTTTCATCTGGAGTGTTAGCCTTTAGGCGTCTCATGACCGTCGAGCAAAATGTCCTCAAGTCCATGGGCGTTTTACAAAAATCAAACCTCTCCTTGGATGTGGGTTTCGGCATAGAAGCCCCCTCTTTACACCCTGCTTTTAAAACAACTTGTTCGAAATCCAAGTCCCCTCCACCTTCGGTTCTCAAGATATCCAGACATGTTAAACCATCACCGTTTACTTTGTTCCGCTCCACCCACCGACATTCTAGCAACAGTCTAACCGCCTACACATACAATATATCATCACCATATGAGGAAAGAATCTTAATATAAAGATTAGTTTAGTAATGTTATTTGGAATCATAGAAGATTCTTCTTCTTCTTCTTGATATATATAAAAAAAGATCAGTTGACTAATGTTATTCTGAATCATAAATGCTTCACTCGATTCATTATCACTTAGTTTCGAAAAAAATAAAGAGTAGAAGTGAAAAAAACAAAGCAATTAGCATGCCTGATGATCATTCTTATATGCTGCAAGGTGCAACGGCGTGTTGTTGCTGAAATCCATTCTATTCATAATTCTGATCTCGGTCGAGTTTCTTTGGACCACTCTCTGGATCCATCCGGTGAGGACTTGGAGAACTTCAAACCTATCATTCATCACAGCAAGGTGCAGAGCATTCTGGCCATTCACGGTCACGTCGTGGATACATTCAGGGGATGCAAGGAGGCACTCTACCACAAGATCGAGATTCCCTCTTGACACTAGTAATAGGAATGGCGTGATCCAGTTTCTCCCTTTAACGGAAGCACTGCCTTCATCAAGCCAGAGCATCCTGGTGACAAAATCTGTACGATCCTTGTCCACAGCGAGATGCAATGGACTGTACCCGCTTGTGTTCAGCTTTCTCGCAAACGATGGCTTAAGACTCAGCATCTCCATGGCAAATTCTAGGTTCCCGGCAGCTGCAGCTACGTGGAGGGGAGTGTTCACAAATGGCACCGTATCGATTGTCTCGAGTATGTATGGATTCTCATTAATAAGAGCATACAACTCATCAATGCTTCCAGATTCAGCAGCTTGTTGAAGTCTCGGATCCATAGCAAGAGAGTGTTTTTTTTTTTTTTTTTGGCAGAGCTATGTGAGCAAGATCACAAAGGTTTTGGCTTTAAAGTTTGAGCAAGAGGTTTTTTTTTTTTTCTTTTTGAGTGGGGGCGGGGGGATTTTCTTTTTTTGCAAATTTTGGTTTTCCATTGCCCTCACAATTCAGATTATATACACTTTTGAAACAAAAGAAAGTGTCCAGCTTCGAAGCAAAAAATCAGTGAATAAAGTGAAACTTCACCCAGTAACGAGTTTACAAAGTACCCACATGCATGAAATCATTCCTTACATATATCATTAGTTTATCTTTAAGTGTAGAATATATAGTTAACTACAAAACTGAACACTATTGTTATAAAAAATAAACAAGGGACATGGCATATGTTTTGAGGAATGCATCGTTACCTTCTCAAAATCCTCTCTTCTCCTGTAGTAAAAGTGACACATGTTGTATCAAACCTTCCAAAACCAGCTCAATCGGGGCTCAGGGGACACTGTCTCATGCTTACGCCAATGGTCTACGAAAGCTTCAAACAAGAGATAGAGAACAAAGAGCAGGAAGAAGGCGAAGGTCGCGGAGAGAAAAACTAGAGGGTGTGGTGAGATTACTGCCATTGCTAGTGCATAAGAAATGCATAGAGTAGTCCCAATCCAAAAGAACCAACTTGAAAACAAACTACCAAGTGGTATGAGACAAAAGGTGTACAAAATAGCGCAGCAGAAGCCTATGGTGTTGGAAACCCAAAGAAGAATGAAGAATGTCTGTTTCATCACCACGGAACCCGCATGCGCATCCTCGGATTGGTGTACACCTCCGGGAGGCTGGAGTGCAGTCTGATAGGTTGCTGTTATTATCAAAGTGCATACAATCAGGAACACTCCACGAGCTTCATCTGACGTGTCAGTCCTTAGGCGTCTCATGCCCGTGGAGCAGAAAGTCCAGAAAGTGAATGGTGATTTTAAAATCTGAAACCTTTCCTTGGATCTTGGCACAGAAGCCGCTTCTTTAGACCCGGTTTTTACAATAACTTTTTCCAAATCCAAGTCCGCTCCTACGACTCTCGGTCCCTGGCTTCTTAAGTCTTTACCTGCGTTTCTCTGTCCCTGGTTTCTTAAGATATCTAGGAATGTTAAACCATCACCGTTTACTTCGTTTCGCTGAACCAGTGGACATTCTAATAACAGCCTAACCGCCTACACAAAATGGATCATCATATTAGGAAAGAATCTTAATGTATAGAAAGATTCTTTTAGGAATCTTATTCTATGGGGAATCTCACGTAGTTCACTGGTTCATTGTTACTTAACTTTGAGATAGAACCCCATCCATTTCACATGGTAGAGCTTGCTTTTGTTTATAGTTTTGAATAACAAATGAAGAAGAAAATAAAACATGCCTGATGATCATTCTTGTATGCTGCAAGGTGTAAAGCGGAGTTGTAGTTGAAATCAAGTCCATTCAGAACACGAATCTCGATAGAGTCAGCATGTCTTTGGCTCATTCTCTGGATCCATCCGGTGAGGACTTAGAGAACTTCAAACCTATCATTCATCACAGCAAGATGCAGAGCATTCTGGCGATCTACGCTCACGTCTTGGATACATTCAGGGGAAGTAAGGAGGCACTCTGCCACAAGATGTGCGTTTCCTCTTGACACTAGTAAAAGAAACGGAGTGATGCCGTTTCAACCTTTAACGCGGGCAAGGCCTTTATCAAGCCAGAGCATCGTGATGACTAACTGTGCTCGATCCCTTTCTACAGCGAGATGCAATGGACTGTACCCGCTTGTGTTCAGCTTTCTGGCAAAAGAGGGCTTAAGATTCAGCATCTCCATGGAAAATTGTATGTTCCCAGAAGCTGCAGCTACGTGGAGGGGAGTGTTCACAAATGGTACCGCACCGATGTTCTCAAGTTTGTATGGATTCTCATCAATAAGAGCATACAACTCATCGATGCTTCCAGATTCATCAGCTTGTGGAAGTCTTGGATCCATAGCAAGAGAATTTTAGGCAGAAATTTAGTGATCAAGACAAAAGGGTTATAAGAGAAGAACCAAAGCTTTTTTTTTTTTTTTTTGGTCGAGGGGGTGGGGTGGAAAATTTTATTTTCTGCAAATGTTTGGTTTTCTATTGTGGCCTCGTTACCTAGAATTCAGACTATATACACTCTTAAAACAAAAGAAAGTGTCGAGCTTGGGTGTTTTGGGAGGGAGCTTCGGGGCAAAAACCAGTTGACAAAACAAAAAGATGATTTTTTCACATGGAATGCACTCACATGTAAAATAGAAATTATAGAGAAAGACCCCAGAAACTACAGTATAATAATAGATAAGTGATTTGAGTTCTTATGATGCAAAAGATAAGCTGCATGATTTATCCGGATAAGAGAAGCAAATACAAACAAGATTATTTTATCAGAGATTTGCGATGCAATGAATGAGTTATGATTATTTGGAAATAAGAAATTACAGTGAGAATATTGCAGTCTAAATCTATACAATTACATGAAACTCCCAATACACAATACATGTGATTTGGTAATTTTATAATCAAAGCTTCATTGAACCTAAACGTGGCAATTCAAAAAATATGCAGCCTCAATATTAAAATTGATGAGTTATATAAATAATGTTCAACAAATAATCACATTTCATAACTCAGACTTCCATGAAACTTGAACACACAAGCTAAAACAGAGCTATTGTATAGCAAGTCAAAGAGCACTGAACTTAACGATTAGCTCCAAATGATATGAGTGCAAACATATGAAAAAAATAATGCGAGGTATGGCTGAATCTCAAATAAGCTCGAATCACCTAAAACCACTACATAATACTTCTACTCTCACCATCTCATACCTCCATGACAATTTGACAAACAGAAACGATTAGTATAGCACAGAAGCGCTAAGCTTACCAATCAAATCTATAAACGATAGGCAAAATAAAAACAAAGAAACAAGTTATAGGCAAAAACGATATATGATTGATGCTTGAAACATGAATAACAACATCAAACTATTGTTGAGTCCCAAATAACCAATGTCAGACCAAAGCAAAAATAGCAACACGAAACAATAAAACTAAAAAAAACTAACACGATACTTATGAAACAGAGACATAAGACACAGAAAACAAGTTAAAAGCAAAAAATTATATGATGATGCTTGAAACATGTATAGCAACATCTAAGATTTCATCCAAGAATAAAAAAACTAACTTGAAACATAATTAAAAAAAAAGATACCAAAAGGTTTAAAAAACTAAGAGATATCCTGTAGAAATCATCAATCATAAGAAACAATGTAATAAGGAAAGCGTTGAACAAACAAACAAAAACTATTAGTATAGAAAGTAAAGAAGGGTTAAATTTAGCAATCAAATCTACAAATGATATGTGCAAAAATATATAAAACAGAGACACAAGACGCATCAAAAAAAAGATTAAAGGCAATAAAAATAACGTCTACACTCTACAACAGATGCAATGTTAGACCATAACTAGAATAGCACCAACAAAGAATAACACTAAAAAACTAACATTCACAAAAAGAACAGATGCTACAAGATCTACAAAACTAAGAAATTTTTTATATTTAACCATTACTAATATGATAAAAACACATCAAAAGCAAAACATCTTTCACGCAAGTATGTGAGAAAGAAATTACGCAGCGCTTTTCACTCAACAGTCACAGTTTTTTTATGAGAACAAGTAATGTACCTAAGAATGGTGTAAAGGCAAAGAGATATATAAATTCAACATAGAGAAATCAACAATATTTAACATTGACTGAAATAAACGAAATATAATGTTAAAGATATGCAGCATTATTTATCATTAACTCAAGTAGCACAGATATCAAACTTCTATAAATAGTTCTTTTTAGAACTAGAGAAACTAAAAGCAGAAGCAATATGGATATCTTTTAAAGGAATTGAATGAAAAAAACCTGAAACACAGAAAGGATTGGAAGTTGGAAAATAAAAACAAGAAATGATTGGAAAGAAAATAACCTGAAGCCCTCGTGCTTATTTTTGAAAACCGGAGGAGAACATCTATATTTACTTCTTGATAGTACCTGCATTAAAAAAGAAGACGGTAACGCATTAAGCTTTAGAGACAGATGTATCTCTAGACTTTATAACGAAATAACGCATCACATATGGAGCGAATTATAATTTCACATACCTGAAATAGATGAAGGAAAAGCTAAGCTTTAAGAGACTCATGATAGTGGTATTACCTCATCTTAGTAAGAACCGAGTAATTCCAATAGAGTGACTTGAAAGGCGAGTAGTCCCACAAGGTGAGACAACCTTATCATTTGCACTTTTAGCATCGGGGACATTCTTTTAGCTTTTCATCTAGCTTGAGCGACTAGATTGTCAAGCAATTTCAGAGAGAGAATCATTTAGATTCTGCAATCAAGGACACTTCAAAGAGGTAACTAAGATTACCTTGTTTAAGACGAGGCATTGGTTAAGTTCGGTGATAGGAGAACCTAATGACAAGCTCGTCCAAGTACAGGCAACAGGAAAGTTTTTCAGAGAGGTAATTAAAATTACCTCAATTCTAGGACGAGGCATTTGCTTATAGCTAGGTCAATAGGAAACCGAGTAATCCATTAAACCGGGACAAGCTCATTTGCATTATTGCATCAAATTCGTTCAAAGAGGTAGTTAAATTTACCTTGATGCTAGAACGAGGCATTTGTTTATAGCTCGGTCACTAGGACACCTTGAGACAAGCTCATTTATGCTTTGGCATCAGGGACATTTGAGAGAGGTAATTAAGATTACCTTGTATCTAGTCTACCAGACATTGGATGAGACGTTAGTATAGCTTGGTGACTAGTAAACCAAGTTAATCATAGAACCGGGACAAGCTCATTTGCATTCTTGCACCAGAGACAGTTCAGAGAGGTAATTAGAATTACCTCGATCCTAGGACGAGGCATTTGCTTATAACTCGGTGACTAGGAAACTGCGGGATAAGCTCATTTGCATTTAAGCATCAGGGACGTTTTGTAGCTTTTCATTTAGCTTTAGTGACTAGGATCTCAATCAATTTCAGGCATTCTGTGTTTAACTCTGAGACTAGGAAACCAAGCTATTCAAAGAGGCTAGAAAACCATAGGATAACCTCTATGGGTTCTGTCACGGACATTGCAAAGAGGTAATTAAGATTACCTCGTTTCAAGGCATTTGGTTATAGCTCCGAGATTAGGAAACCAAGCTATTCAAAGAGGCGGGACAACCTCATTTATCAGAGACGTTTCAGAAAGGTAATTAAGCTTACCTTATTCTAGGACGAGGCATTTGTTTATAGTTAGGTGACTATAATACCGTGGGACAAGCTCATTTACATTCTTGCATCAGGGACACTTTAAATAGGTAGTTAAGATTACCTCGTTCTAATATAACTGATAGTGAACGAGACATTGGTATAGCTCGGTGACTAGTAAACCGAGTTATTCATAGAACCGCGACAAGCTCATTTGCATTCACTATTCAGGCACTTAGGACATTTCAGAGAGGTAATTTTAATTACCTCGATTCTACGGTGATTAGAAATGCTTGAAAGCCGTAGGACAAGCTCATTTTTTGTTCTGTCATAAAGGACTTATCAGAGACGTAATTAAGAATACCTCGTTTCGAGGCATTTGATTTTAGCTTTGAGGCTAGTAAAGCGAGTTATTCAAGGGACAAAAACCTCATTTGTGTTCACTAATCAGGCCCCAGGGACAGTTCAGAGAGGTAATTAAAATTACCTTGATTCCACGGTTGCTAGAAAACCGTTGGGCAAACTCATCTTTGTTCTGTCATGAGGGACATTTTAGAGGTAACTAAGATTACCTCGGTTCGAGGCATTTGGTTATAGCTCCGATGCTAGTAAATCGATTTATTCAAAGAGGCGGGACAACCTTATTTGTGTTCTGTCGTCGAAGAGGCGGGACAACCTCATTTGCGTTCTGTCGTCGAAGAGGCGGGACAACCTCATTTGTGTTCTGTCATCAAAGAGGCGGGACAACCTTTGTGACTAGTCACAGAACTCATTTGCATTCTTGCACCAGGGACAATTCAGAGAGGTAATTAAAATTACCTCGATTCTAGGACGAGGCATTTGTTTATAGTTTGGTGACTAGGAAACCAACCCGCGGGACAAGCTCATTTACCATCAGGGGCATTTCAGAGTGTTTCGAGGAATTTGATTATAGCTCCGAGGCTAGTAAACCGATTTATTCAAAGAGGCGAGACAACCTCATTTGTGTTATGTCATCAAAGAGACGGGACAACCTCATTTGTGTTATGTCATCAAAGAGGCGGGACAACCTCATTTGTGTTCTGTCATCAAAGAGGCAGGGCAGCCTCATTTGTGTTTTGTTATCAAAGAGGCGGGACAACCTTTGTGACTAGTCATGGAGCTCATTTGCATTTTTTCACCAGGGACGATTCAAAGAGTAAAATTACCTCGATTGAGGCATTTGTTTATATCTTGGTGACTAGGAAACCAACCCGCGGGACAAGCTCATTTACCATCAGGGACATTTCAGAGAGGTAATTTAGATTACCTCGTTTCGAGACATTTGATTATAGCTCCGAGGCCAGTAAACCGATTTATTCAAAGATGCGGGACAACCTCATTCGTGTTATGTCATCAAAGAGGTGGGACAACCTCATTTGTGTTCTGTCATCAAAGAGGCAGGGCAGCCTCATTTGTGTTTTGTCATCAAAGAGGCGGCACAACCTTTGTGACTGGTCATGGAGCTCATTTGCATTTTTTCACCAGGGACGATTCAAAGAGGTAATTTTAATTACCTCGATAGAGGCATTTGTTTATATCTTGGTGGCTAGGAAACCAACCCGCGGGACAAGCTCATTTACCATCAGGGACATTTCAGAGAGGTAATTTAGATTACCTCGTTTCGAGACATTTGATTATAGCTCCGAGGCCAGTAAACCGATTTATTCAAAGATGCGGGACAACCTCATTCGTGCTATGTCATCAAAGAGGTGGGACAACCTCATTTGTGTTCTGTCATCAAAGAGGCAGGGCAGCCTCATTTGTGTGTTTGTCATCAAAGAGGCGGGACAACCTTTGTGACTAGTCATGGAGCTCATTTGCATTTTTTCACCAGGGACGATTCAAAGATTGAGGCATTTGTTTATATCTTGGTGACTAGGAAACCAACCCGCGGGACAAGCTCATTTACCATCAGGGACATTTCAGAGAGGTAATTTAGATTACCTCGTTTCGAGGCATTTGATTATAGCTCTGAGGCTAGTAAACCGATTTATTCAAAGATGCGGGACAACCTTATTCTGTCATCAAAGAGGCGGGACAACCTCATTTGTGTTATGTCATCAAAGAGGCGGGACAACCTCATTTGTGTTATGTCATCAAAGAGGCGGGACAACCTCATTTGTGTTATGTCATCAAAGAGGCGGGACAACCTCATTTGTGTTCTGTCATCAAAGAGGCGGAACAACCTTTGTGACTAGTCACGGAACTCATTTGCATTCTTGCACCAGGGACAGTTTAGAGAGGTAGTTAAAATTACCTCGATTCTAGGACGAGGCATTTGTTTATAGTTTGGTGACTAGGAAACCAACCCGCGGGACAAGCTCATTTACCATCAGGGACATTTCAGAGAGGTAATTTAGATTACCTCGTTTCTATTAAAGCATACCGATGAAAAGGGACGACAATAATGGACATCTAAGTACGTACGAAGGTATCAAAGCGGTTTCAAAGTGGTAGAAAAGACAACAAATTAAATCGCAGAGAAAGTAAAGACATAAGACTAAAAATATTTAAGAAAAATCTACGCAAAAGACATAAACGAAACGAAAAACAAGAAATGTTAGGCAATCAAAACCCGATGAGGAAAAAAAGTATTAAAAAAGAAAGAAAAAGCAAGAAAACTTTAACAACAAATGACAAGAAAAATAAGAAACTTAGCTGATAAAAATCTCTACAAGAAACCTGTTGAGAAAACCGTAGATAGGATCAGAGAGACCTATCAAGCACGAGAGAGGGAGGTGGAAAGTGAAGAGACAAAGTATAAATAGCAATCTGCCAGTCCACCACAAAACAGTAATGATGATTACTTAAACTAAATTAAGAAAGCCACACCAATGGTAGCATGAAACCTATGTACCAGAACCAAGATCAAGGGTATGAATAAAAGCAATTTGACCTGATTTAAAAAGCATACAATACGATCACGAATGTAATTGATACTTATCTGATATGCTTCCGTTTCAAAGTAAACTCCACAGTTACAAACATAATCTTCAAAAAATTTCCTAGTTTTTTCTGTCAAATAACATCTTAACTCCTCTCACGGGAACATATCAGAAATAACCTTAGAGAGGACACAAAAGCTTCATTAAATCCCAACAATATCACTCATTTACTACATCAAAAACCGTACCCTATTTCAAGAGACTAAGGATTAACCACAATCACACTCACTAGACTCACTTTTTATCAAGTTGAGTTCTTGCAAGAGTCATCATCAATCACAACCTGAAAATAGAAATTATCCAAAAGCATATAAAAGATTTAGAAATGGTTTATAGCAAAAAATAAGGAAAAACTAAAGTAAAGAGGAGAATAAGTTGAAATACCAATAACGGTGGAATCATGCTTCTACTGGAAGAAAAAAAACTCATGCTAACCAGTTCGATTATAAGTTTTGGTGGCATGTGTATGAACCGCGAAAACAAAAGAAAGACAGATAGGCAAATTTGAAACCCTAGAAACAGAATCTAGATTCGAAGAAAAACGAATCGACTAAAATCGAAGGTAATGAAAGACAAATAAACGACCACAAGACGAGGATTTCTTCGGAATTGACTGGTGAAAACTAGAAAAGCGAATACGACTTACAAAGAGGCGGTGATTTCTTGGGATGTTAATGTCCGCCTCCGGAGATTGAATATGCACCAGAAAAATGAAGAGATGGCACAAAAAATTAACGAAAAACAAACGGAATCGAAAACCCTAGAAAAAACAAAATTAGAGACGACGATTTTGTGATCGCCTCCAGAAAACGAGAAAGCACAAAAGAAAAATGAAAAAGGGTAAAAAGGAATAATAATGTTGTGACCTAGAGAGTACGCGGAGAGTTAGTAATATACACTCTCTTTAGATGACGTTAAAACGACGTCGTTAACTCCCAACGGTCACTAATTTGTACAGCTGGCTTTAAGAAAAAAGGCAAAAGTGGAGCCTAACCAGACAACCATATTCTTGCATTGCAAGTGTGGGATTTTAGTAAGCTTCTAGAGTATATTTTTGAGGAATTACGTTTGAACTTTTATATGTAATCAAATATAGATAAAACTCATCGAAGTAACGCTGGAATTAAAGAGCGTGCAGCCATTAGAATTCTCTCAATTAAGCCTTTGCTAACCAACTCAGCCTAACAATTCATCCCTACAAGCATAATGATCTACTGATGGATTTCTTATTGATTCAAATATTTTTTGGCCTTCTTCTAATAATCCTGAACGCCTGCAAGCTGTCAAGACACTGGTGTAAGTCACGTGGTCAGGTTCAATGCCTTCTTCTTTCATCTGTGAGTATAAATTCAGCGCTTCGACACCGTCTCCATTAGCTGCAAACGCTGAGATTAACGTATTATAGGAGACAACATCTCTTTCATTCATTTTCTCCAAGACCCGTTTTGCTTCCCTCAGGTTCCCACACCTTGCGTACATGAAGATCAAAGACCTGTATCCCGCAACGCTAAGCTTGATCTGGTTCTTAGAAATGTAATCCACAATCCAATCACCTAATTCTAGATCCTCCATATGTCCACAAGCCGAGAGAGCACCAATCATCGTCACTTCATCCGGTTTGGAATCTCCAGAATCAATCATCTCTTTGAAAAACTCAATGGCAAGCGCAGGTTGTCCGTTGTGAGCAAAACCAGCTATCATCGAGTTCCAAGAAACAACATTCCGCTCAGGCATTGCATCAAAAAGCTGCATAGCCGAACTCAAATCGCCTATTCTAGTATATCCAGAAACCATAGCGTTCCAAGTGACAAGGTTCCTCTCTGAACCTAACTCGTTGAAAATTCTCCTAGCAGATAGAATATCTTTGCACTTGGCATGCATATCAAGCAACGCCGTCTTCACAAAGCAATTCAAACGCACTCGCTGCTCATCAATCAGTTTTACCAGTGAGTGAGCGAGGGAAAGATCACCACGGGACGAACACGCGGAAATGACAGCGACCCATGTGGTCTCATTTGGCCTCACTCCAAGCCTCAACATATCGTTAAACAGTCTCAGAGTTTCCTCCGTAAAGTCGTTCTGTGCATAGCCTGAAAGCATCGCATTCCAAGTAACAACGCTCTTCTCCGGTGTCCGATCAAAATACCACCTTGCGGTTTCCAAATCCTTAAGCTTCGCAAAACCAGTAATCATTACCGTCCAAGAAACCACATCGGTTTCATTCTCGGGCATCATATCAAACAACTTACAAGCTTCCTCCTTGTTTCCACATTTCAAATACCCAGAAATCATCACATTCCAGTCAGAAACCTTTCTTTGAGTAATTTGATCGAACACTTTGCGCGCAGTCTCCACTGACTCGTGCTTCGCGTACGCATCCATTATCACGTTCCGTACATAAGGGTCCCTGCAAAATCCCAGTTTCTCTACAAGAGCGTGAAACAACACCCCGAGTTTTCCAGCCGATTTGATCACCACAGGGAAAGAAATAGCGTCGGGCATAACCCCGCAGCGCGACCTTTGCTCGTAGATACGAAGAGCATCGTTCGCCATACCCATCTGAGAGAAGTATCTAAACATCGAATTGACGACGAAGCCATTGGGGAATGTCACTGAAGAGAAAACGAGCCGCGCGTAGTAAGGCGGCGCACGGAGGCGCGTGCAGTAGGTGATGAGACGCGAGGCCCAGTAGCTTTGTTTATGGAGGGAGTTGAAGACGACGAGCTGAGCGTGGATTTGGTTTAGCTGAGTGAAAGTAAGAGCTTGTGAAGATATGGCGGCAGTGATCTCCCGAGACATATTAGCTTCCCGTTCTCTCTCTGTCTCGTACTTGTTTCAAATTCAGGGGTGCGGTTTAAAAATCGGAAGTTATATAAAAGTGTAGATAAAGTTCGAATTTGATAGCTCATTTAGGCCCATTACTTGGACAATAGGCCCATCTTTTTAATATCAGTTTAGCTTTGCTTTTCTATTTTCGCAAGGTGTAAAAAACAAATCAATTACCCCAAAAATTTGTTTATTCTTCCCAGTTCCCACCATAGCAGAGAGTACAGACATGGAGGCAAAAAACTTTAGTTATTCAAGTTCTTCATTTTTATGATGTTCTATTAATCTGATATATAGACGAATATGTAGACACAATCGAAGTTTCAAGATGTTTACATATTGAATATCTTAGTGTGAATCACATACTGTATGAGCATTAAGCAATAAGTAGTAATCATTAAAGAAAACATTAACGGGATGATTGTAAATTTACGGACATTCGAAAAGGACCATCTCTGATCTACCCCGACCAGATTAGTCGGTCGCTTGTCTTTATTTTTTCTTTAGGTATTGAATAAGGTTGTTTACATGTTATATGTAACATCCCAAATAACATAAAGACAACGCTTGCTAATTAATATTGTTCTCAATGGTTTACCAGAAGACTAATAAATTAACTTGAGGTCGGCCATGAGAAAAACTTCGGAAGCAGACAAAATAGCGGCATGTGCATTTCGTCGTTAATTTGTTATTGCATATATGAATGATTTTATAGTGCATTATTCAGAGAACACAAACTATAAGCAGCCAAGAGCTTGGTCGTATATGCATGAGATTGATAGACAATACATATGTGTGAGTAAGTATTAACGTGAGAATTAAATTTAAATCAATGTCTCTCGGAAAACAAAAAAAGCAAGACGATATATCTTAAGAAAAAGAATGGCAATAAGTAGACATGTGATGTTTTATTTGTTTATGTTGGACATTTCAAACGGGAAAACGATAACACAGCAAAGACACGAGAGATCTAAAGAGAGAAGGTATTTGTCACGGAACTGAAGTGTTAATTAAAAAAATTACATAAGTGGTTTTACTACAAGGCTGAAATGAGATAGGGTTTCGTGTCATCAGAAGATTCACAATATATATCATCTAAAATTAAAATCGGTCTCAGATTAAGAGACATGTAAATGTCAGGAATCTGTAACATACTTGCTGTAATCTAACATGGTTTTAGACAAATTTTGCTGATCAGTAAAGGCCACACAACAGTAATATTGGCCGTTTAAAGACAAATAATAGGTACTGGTTTTGGCCTGTATGTACCAAAAGAAGCATGACACCAAAAAAAATGGATTAAAATAAAAATAAAAATGGTGGAAGAGGTAAAGGGTCAACAAAACAAAGAGAGAGACAGAGAAGAAGCGTGAGAGGAGTGAGGAGTGAGGAGTGGATCTGACAAGAGCCCCAGTAAAGGAGAATCCCGAGCGTCACCGCTCCTTCCGACCCAATTTATTATCACTTCGTTCACATTTCTTTTCGTGCGTGTCCTCTTTTTTGAATTTAATTTTAAATAAATAAATAAAAATAAAGTTCTAATTCATCATCACCGTGAATTTTTTGAATTTCTCAAAACAATCTCTTTCTTCATCTCCTACTACTATACTTCCTTTTCGCTCTCTCAGAGACTGAGTTTCTTAAAGAGAGAGATTCGTATTCTTCTTCGTCTTTCAAAGTTATTTGTAACGCCTGTGAATTTCACGACGAAACTGCTCAACCGACGACGAATAGGATAGTTTCCTCCAGTTTCTTCCTAGTTTTTACATATTTCGATCGAAAATGCGTGTGAAAACTTGAGGAAGCGGATGAAATCGAAGCTGTAAGAATGTCGGGTCTAAGGATTTCGGATCCGAGCAAATTGCATCTGAAGAGGGAGCTTACTCAAATCAGGAGAGCTGCCAAGGGTTTACGCGATCCTGGAACCAGTTCCTCCTGGAAGTCCCCTCTCACTTCATCGCGATCCGTCGCAGAGACGGTGGAGGAGCTGCCGGCGAGCAAGAACGTCGAGATTCTCAGCAACAGTCAGTTGGATTCTCAGTTTTTTCCGACTCGAGCGGAGAGTAGTCGAGGCTTCGGGAACGGGAAGGAGAAGGGGAAGAAGAAGGTGTTTCTGTACAATTGGAAGGCTCAGAAAACTTCTAGCGACAAGAGTGGATTTTCTAAGAACAGCGAGGGTGAAGATGGAACCTCGTTGATCCAAGCTAGTGTCAATGACGATGATGATGATGTGAGTGATGCGAGGAACTGTGGCGATTCGATGATTTTCAGGTGCAGAGACAAGAATCTTGGGATCAGAAAGAGCGGTTTCAGCAAGAAGAAGAGTAGTAAGAAAATGGAGTTCTTGTCTCCATATCATCAACCTAAAGAAGCTGCCAAATCTACGAAATTTCCAAGCAAGCTTCACGCTCCATCACGTTTAACTGTAGTGAGAGATGATTCTGATGAGTTATCTAATGAAACAGAGAGTTTTAGCAACTCGGAGAATCCTGGGAAGATCACTAAAGCGTCGTCTCCTTTGCTTTTGAAGCTTAAGCAGAAGAATTGGTCACGCTCTTCTTCTAAGTTCTTGAGAGCTAGTAGTAAGAGAGATGATTCTTCTTATACTTGTAACAGTACACCTGCATTCTCTACTAGCTCATACAACATGTATGCTATCTGTAATCCCAGTACGGTTGGATCTTGGGACGACGATGAGGTTGAGTTGGATGATGATAACTTGGATGTTACAGGGAGACGAGGTTGTGGTATTCCTATTTACTGGACCAAGAGGAACATGAAACATAGAGGTGGATGTAGGAGTTGTTGCTCTCCTTCGTTTTCGGATACTCTTAGAAGGAGAGGAAGGAGCATTTTATGCGGGAGTCAATCCATGTACCGTAGACATATACATAGACATTCTTCTGGGAGATGTAATAAGCAGAAACTTGCTTCAAGAAGTGCATTGGGTGTTGTACCTTTGCTTAAATATGGTGGTGATAGTAGAGGGGGGTCATCTATAGGGATTGGGTGTAGTGATGATGATCTTTCAACTGATTTCGGAGAGCTTGATTTAGAGGCTCGAAGTAGATTAGATGGGAGGAGATGGTCTACTAGTTGTAGGAGTCATGGTGGTTTGGAAGCTTTTGTGGATGGAGAAGGAGAAGAGGAAGAAGAAGAAGGAAGTACACCGGAAAATATACAGAGCTTGAGCAAAAAGTACAAACCTATGTTCTTTGATGAACTGATTGGGCAGAGTATAGTTGTTCAGTCGCTAATGAACGCTGTGAAAAAGGGTAAAATTGCTCATGTTTATCTTTTCCAAGGTCCTAGAGGAACCGGGAAGACATCTACCGCGAGAATTTTTTCGGCTGCCCTGAATTGTACTGTGGCGACTGAAGAAATGAAACCTTGTGGGTACTGCAACGAATGCAGTGATTTCATGTTGGGAGAAAGTAGGGATTTATTGGAACTTGATGCTGCTAAGAAGAATGGAGCTGAGAGAGTTGGGTACATTTTGAAGAAACTGCTGACGTTGGTTCCACAGGGTTCGCCAAGATACAAGGTTTTTGTGATAGATGAGTGTCACTTGTTGCCATCTAAGACTTGGCTATCTTTACTCAAGTTTCTTGAGAACCCTCTGCAGAAAGTCGTCTTCATATGTATAACGACAGACCTTAGTAATGTTCCTCGGACCATTCAGTCAAGGTGCCAGAAGTACCTCTTCAACAAACTCAGAGATGGTGACATTGTTGTGAGACTAAGGAAAATTGCTTCAGATGAAAATTTCGATGTGGAGTCGCAGGCTTTGAACTTGATTGCTTTGAATGCGGATGGTTCACTTCGAGATGCTGAAACCATGTTGGATCAGCTGAGTTTGATGGGGAAACGAATCACCGTCAATCTTGTAAATGAGCTAGTAAGTTTTTTGGTGTTTGTTCTATGTTTCCTTTCCTTTGAATTGGGTAACATTAGACGAATCGGTAATGTGAATGTGACTGCTGGTGTTTGTGCAGGTGGGTGTTGTTTCAGATGATAAATTGCTTGAACTCTTGGAACTAGCGTTGTCTTCTGACACAGCAGAGACCGTGAAGAAAGCTAGAGAGTTAGTGGACTTAGGAGCTGACCCAATGCTCATGATGTCTCAACTGGCCAGCCTTATCATGGATATCATTGCTGGAGCATACAAGGCCTTGGAAGAAAAATACAGCGACGCCTTCCTTGATGGACGGAACTGTGAGTTTCTGGAACGTCAATGTCGTTAGTTCTAATAATCTTGAATGAAATTGCAAAGTATTCAAATACACAGCTTGTTTTTGTACAAATTGTTAGCTTATTGATGCCGTTTTTGGCCAATTTTGTTCTTTATTTAGTGAGTGAAGCGGATATGGAGAGGCTAAAGCATGCTTTGAAGATTCTTTCTGAGGCTGAGAAGCAGCTTAGAGCTACTACCGATCGTTCAACATGGTTCATAGCTACCTTGCTGCAGCTTGGTTTGATGCCTTCTCCCGGAACCACACACACCAGTAGCAGTAGAAGGCAAAGCTTTAGAGAAACTGAAGAAAACCTGTCAAGCATTTCACGAGAAGTTATTGCTTACAAACAGAGATCAAGCCTTCAATGTAGCAACTCAGCATCCCCAACTTCCATGAGAAAAGGTGGAAGTACCGTTCATGAAGTGAAATCATCCTCCTCATCCAGCGAAGTTGTAGAGAATGGCGCATCCATAACCTCGCACGATGATACAACTGCAAGCACCATGACGCTTACTTGCAGAAACTCAGAGAAACTAAATGATATATGGATAAAGTGTATAGATAGATGCCATTCAAAGACATTGAAGCAGCTGTTATATTCTCATGGGAAGCTATTATCTATCAGTGAAGTCGAAGGTGAGCCTAAAACTGACCTTGATCACTCTGCATTTGAAGGAAAACACAAGCAATTGGAAAACTAATAGGATTCTGTTTGCAGGTATTCTGGTTGCTTATATTGCGTTTGGAGAAAGAGAGATCAAATTGAGAGCTGAAAGGTTCTTAAACAGTATCACAAACTCGATTGAGATTGTACTACGACAAAACGTAGAGGTGAGGATAATCTTCTTGTCTAAAATGGAGTTACTCAACTCCAAGCAGACCGGAGAAACAGCAGTGTCAACTAGTTCAGATACTGAAAGTGAGCATGAGATTCCAATGGAAAGGATTGAAACGATCATCCAAGAACAGAGATTAGAAACCGAGTGGTTACAGAGGACTCCTGGTTCACAAGGCCGGTTAAAATCCGAAAGGAATCAAGTTTTACCTCAAGAAGACACCAATCATCATCACCAACCTAACATTTGTTCTGCAATTTCTTCTGGACTAAACAATAGAGTTAAAGTTTTGAAGATTTGCGAAATGGATGAGTTTCAGGAGAATCAGACCGCTAAAACAGCGGAGCATTGTCCTGTTTCCCCGAGTTTACTCCACGATAGTAACTTCACAAACAACAAAGACAATCTGTAAGTAATATTGATTCAAAAAAAAAAAAAAAAAGCAAATCCGATCATCGTAACAACAAAATTGTCTTGTTTGGTTTGTAAAGAGGATATGAGTCAGGATCGGCAAGAGGAGTTTGCAGTCTACTGTTCTGTTGGAACACACAGAAGTCTCCAAGAAGAAGCAAGGTGAGTTCATGGACAAAATGTTACTTCAATGGTGAAATAAACCAGACATAAAAATCTTTTTCTTTTTTCGTTTGACGTTTTTGATAATTTAATTATAGATCAAAGGGACTTTTGTGCGATCACGAAGAAGTCGAAAGAGAATATTCTCGTTGTTCAGTGGATGTGCTAAGCCAAGGAAGTAAGGAAGGTTACCGTAGAAGAAGGAGAAATTCAAGTGCCAAGAATTCTCTCACTTCTCAAAGTTAGATTGTTCAGAAAAGTCATCGTGGTTCAATTCGTTTTATTTTAACTGTATTATATATTTACGTTTCAACGGAAATAATACGAAAGTTGTAATGGTGAAATTGAATTTGATAGCAAATAATGAAATGAGTAGTGATAAGATATGTTTTTTTTAAGAATACTTAAATTTGATAGGAAAGTTACAGCTGTAACTGAAAAAGCATTGGTTCAAAACAATCATGAGAAATATCATAAAATGGTATATTTTGTAATAAATTATTGCATCCGAAACTATAATTTATCGAGTTAGCTGTTTAAAGTTAATAGGATTTGGTCCATTTCACTTAAAATTTAGAATTTAACTTTCCTAACAAACATTGTAGAAAAACTATTTAGGTATTAACTAATCTAGTTGTCTAATTACTTTAAACTTTTATAAAAGAATCTTCAAATCTAAATTTTAATTTTAATTTATAGATTCAATAATTTATTAATTAAAATCAAAATATGCTATGAAATCTTTTCAATGGATTAAATTTAGTAAATTTCCTTTCATATTTTCTTTCTTAATATGTAGAAAAATAATGGGTGAATTTGTGGTATAACCTAAAAAATAATAGTCTAACCAAAGTACTTAGAGAGAGATAGGAAGACATAGAGAGTAAAAAATGGAAAATATGGTTAATTTTATGAATTATGGTTTTTGGGTTATCCATTACAATATCTGAAAATAATCATATTTTATCTCGTGTACTTTATCTCCACCTATTTATACTTGCATGAACTGATCAAAACAAAACAATCACTAGCTTACATACAAATACAATACAATACAAGTCCTGCTAAGCTCATCATCATTTTTAAGACACAAAGCATGAAGTTCTCTGCAACAACAATGAAGATTGCTCTACTTCTTCTTCTTCTAATATCCGTCCAAGCAATCGCCGAACCGTTCACAGACAAAACCGGTGAAGTCCCACCAATTTCATCTTCTCCTACACTCGATCCTCCTCCTCCAAGCCCATCCGCCAACGGCGAGAGCACCATGCTTATGCATGAAAACAATTTCTCCGACGAGATCACTAGGCTATCATCCCCTGAACCAGAAACGTAAGCTGGAAAGATCAGAACAGCTTTATATTTCCATGAATGCAAATGGAACTTAATTTATCATATAAATATCAAATAATATAGATTGTCGATTAATGCTATTATATTTATGATTGTCACTTGGAACATCTTATTTATCAAAACGAACATTTGTTCACACATACATGCAATATGACGTACCTGTTCAATCTAATATTTTGATATGAAATTTAAAACGGTAGAGAAATACTCTAAAATTCCTACCTCGTATATGTTTAAGATCTAAAATAATAAAATATATTATTTTATAAACATTGTCCAGTAAGAAAATTAAGATAGGAAATAAAAAGCCCAATAGTGACAAATTTATGATAAAGGCCATACATTGGCCGAGAAAAAGGCCCAATAGATAAAAAAGGAAGCCCATGATTTGTCTTCTTCAGAGAGAGAGTACGGTGGCCAGGAGATTGATTGATTGATTAAATCGAATACCGGAGAAAATGGCGAAGCCTTTGGGTACCACCGGCGAGTTTTTCCGGCGAAGAGATGAATGGAGGAAGCATCCGATGCTTTCGAACCAAATGAGACACGCTCTTCCGGGGCTTGGCATCGGCGTCGCTGCATTCTGCGTCTACCTCGTCGGTGAGCAGATCTACACCAAAGCTTTGGCTCCTTCCAAGTCATCTCACCACAGCCACAAACAGCCTGCTCCGTCTCACTGAATAGCATCGATCTACTTCGATCAGGTAAACTCGTTGAGGATTGTTTCCATCTTGTATGCTTAATTTTGTAAATTTTATTCGTTTCGTCGAGAAGCAGACATTTGAAACATGTTTCAAGCGATTCTCCTTCGTTGGAATGTAGCCTATAGATTTTACAGAATGTAGCTTTTACACACGCCTTTGTGTTTCCTTGTTTATGCGAAGCTGAATGAAAATTTAAAATAACGCATACGAGTTAAGGTAGACCATCAGAACAATTCTAAATAACTAAAGTTTTTAATTTTGCTGGCAAGAGCATATGCAACTGCTGTCTAAATACTAGTCCATGTTTTGTTGTGTTATATCCGATCCATCATCGCCTCTGCGTCTGTTCTGGAGTGTAGTTTGTATCAGATCTCTTGCACTAAATGTTCTTTTGTCTGATTGCAGATGCCCGTGACAGTGGAACGCAAGGCTTCTTCTCGTTTACTAGCTTTCTTGGATTGTCTTAATAATCTGTTTGCTGTGTTGGACACAAAGAATTCGATTTCCCTGTTGAACTTTAAAGCTTGTTAGTGTGCGCTCAAAGGTTCTCTTTGTCTCGGATAAGTTATGTTTTTGACATTGAAGGTTGCCTTGTCTTGTTTGATCTCCTCTTTGTAATTGTGATTTGTGAGTAGACAGACACTCAACTAAACTGCGTCGTTTTCGAGATAGTAGCGCGTTCAGGTATTGCATACTTTAGTTTTTAGTAGTAGTAGATAAGTCCAGGCCTGTGTGGTTTTTCCAAATGGGCCTGCACGTGAAACAAAAGGCCCAGTATGTTCAGCAACGTTATCGCAGTCTCCAAATTGAATTAAAAAAGGGTTGTGTATGAAACATGAACGTGAAATGAAGACATTATTTCGTATATTTTGGAATTAGTAAATTCACTCTTCCAAGTAAGGTGAGTGAGTCAGAAAATATGCAATTATTTCCGATTATTATAATGTTTTTGACTTTATCCTTTAGTTTTATATCATATAAGGTACGGGTTTGTATTTTCTTACACGCTACGTCCATTTCATCTGCCATATAACTGTACACCTTGAGAATATTTTTTTACAAATAGAAAAGTGAATCAAACATATAATAATAATACATGTATGAGGATAATTCAGATGTCAGTAAACTGATTGCACGTAAAACCCATAATAGTGTTAAAAAAAATCCAGGACTCGTGCATTTGCTTTGTTGGAAAGTTTGTCGACAATAAGGGAAATTTATTTTCTTAAAATGAAAAACACTAACCAGAAAAAATTCTCAGAATGTTTTCCTTTTTATGTAAATTCTTCCATATAGTTTATGTACTGACTCCAAGTTGTGCTCTTTTCATGTTTATAAGAATGAAACAAATAGAGAAACTAAATGAATAAACAACAATTTGTCCCCAAAAAATGAATAAAAAACAACAACAAATTATAATAAGTGAATACTTGTGTTTATATGTCAGATTAGGTAGTTACCTAGTACTATAGTGTTTTCTTTTAAACCAAGACTAGTATAAAATCATTTTTGCAAACAATAATCATTTTTAAATCCCTAGTTTTAGTCATATAACGCATCTAATTTATTATGACGGTCGACTCAAATTGCATATACCAAAGTTTGCAAAATTTACATTGTCACTATTCAAAACCTCGAAATCAAGGTTTTTAATTTCTTTGGATTTTCTTACCAACCACTAGACAAAAACGTTGTTGTCACTCTCTTTTGGTTCGTTTTGATTTTCAAAGTTTCTTATAATGCAAACTAGTTGGGTGGTTTTTGTTGAATTAATATATCACTGAGGTAATTGTATAATTTAAGCTTATTTTGTAAGAATAATATCAAATCATTAAATATAAAATTAGAGAAATTACTCAAATCAAAATAGTGCTTACATGAAAATTCACAGTAGTCAAAGAAAAAATTGTTTAGAAAAATAAGTATCTGGTGATCTCGACCGGTACAATGGCGAAATGCTACAAGATTATACAGTTTTATAGATTATACGAATTTTCATTAAAGTACTGTATATAATGTATTATGCATCGTAATTCAAAACAATCGCTTACAATAGCTGTTAATCTTCTTCTTTTTGCATTATTTCAACGACTATATACAGATCTTAGAATATGTCATTTATGTTCACCTAAAGATAGTGCCTTTTTCAAATTAAAGTTTTATCTAAAAAAGATGAAGATTCTTTGTAAATTCTATTGGGGCTGCTATTGTCTTTGATGCGTGGTTTGGCATTATAAATAAGAAGAGATAAAAAGACAATTTTTTGGGTTTTAGAGAACCAATATTCCTTCATGTAAAAAAGAAAGAAAGAAGGATGACCAAAAAAAAAAATGCTGAACCAATTTCCTTCAATTATTATCTGAAATATATTATTTACAGCAAATGAGCTATGAGCTGGTCCATGAGTTGGTCCCCAGTTCGTTTGTTGCAACGATTCTAGTATACATAATTTAATGTGTGCGCTTATGAATTTATATGTATTAATAATTTACAATGATAACATATATATATATATATATATAAATCCGAATATATTTACATATGTACACACTTTATTAACATAATAGTGATTAGTTGTATGTATTATAGTCCAAGCAACTAAAGCATTTATTTTAGTTTTTTTTTTATCTGCTCCTATACGAATTTTATTTACTCATGGTTTTGGTTTCCATTATCTGTATTTTAATTATTTAGTTATTCATCGAGTTATTTAGGAAAAAATGTCTGATAAAATACAAATTATTAATACATCTTCGGTAGCAAAAAACAAAAACAAATTATTAATACATCTTCAATACAATGGCACATGATAAAATTAAGTGTGAAAACAAATAACGACTAAACTACTATTTAGGAATGCAGGGGAAAAGATAATCAAAATCATATATAATAGTTGAACGTTATGTATAATTGCAAGGAAAAAGCAGGGAATGTCGAGATTCAAAGCAAGATTACTTTAACACATTGCCAACATATGTATCTTTTTCCAATTTATCAAGATAAATCATGACACAGGAGGGTGCTGGACTGCTGGGCATGAAAACAAGACACATGCACAAATATGTCAAATATATATGATAAATGTATAGAAAACAAACAAAAAACAAGGAAAAGCTATACAAAACTTGGTCAATTAAATGATAATTTGTATATAATTTGCATTGTATCCATTATCCAATATGGCAGTATTATCCAAAATAAATACAAATAATCCCTAATTTTTGTCTTTTTGTTGAAAAAAAAACTGTTACTGGAGATGATGTATATTAATCGTTATATATATATATAGTATCTCTTAATATCCTTCAGAAAATAATTTGGTGAAAATCATTATTATCTTCTTCTTTTTTATCGGAAAAGAATCATCATTATCTCTTTAAAAGAAAAAGAAAAAAAGAAAGAAATTACCATTATCTTATGGAGATTCTTTTGTAATATATTTTATTTATATAATTTAATTTTATAAAACTGAAATAATATATAAATGTTCTATTTGCATGATTTTAGTCTCGATTATATATAATTACTTGTTAGTCGTTTTATATCCAATATTTATTTTATATCCAATTTTAAAAGTAAGTATTTAACATTGTAAAAACCAAATAATAAAAATAATATAGTTTATACACTTTCAAATATAAGTTAATAACAAGTATGAACAACAAAAATTAATACCCTGTTTGTTGTATTCACTTTTCGTATTTTATTTTAAATATTTTATGTATAACAATTTTTTCAAATTAAATTTTGAATAAATGATTAAATTTTAAATAAGTACAAAATGGAGATAAATAATAAGTATTTAATTTTTAGATAATTTTTAAATATTCACAATTCACAAATAATAAGTAGTAACTTGTAAGCATATCATTTTTAGCAAATACCTCTCAAATTTTAAATACTTATTTTAAGAAAATAAAATACCAAATCTACTTGAAAAGATACTAAAAATAGCTAATACTTGCTTTGTATACACCTCTACTTGATTGTATCGATCCATACAAATACAACGTAAGATCTTTATCATATTTATAACAGATATTAAACTTAACAAAAGATTCTACTAGTTTAGGGCTAAGTTTTTTTTCAGTTTTTTTAAAAATATTCTTAATAGTATATGGAATGTTGCATTATATATTTCAAAGGTTCATCCCATTTAAAAAGTGTTTTAAAGTTCATGGCTTTCCGTATACTATAGCATATATATATATATATATATATATAACCATATACTGATATACTAGAAGTCGGAAAACCAGAGAACACTGAATAAAACCTATTTAACATGATTTTACTTTTTTTTCTGGATCAAAGTGGTGTGGGGCTTTTGAATCTCATGCCAAAAGAATTAACAAAAGAAAAAAGTACAAACAATAATAAAGAGTGAAGATGTTCCCAACGGCTGTATTTCTATCCTCCTTTTATTGGAATTTTGTTTAGCTTTTATAAATACTTAAGGTCACTAATTCAAGGTGGACAAAATATTGTATGTTGCAAGAGATAGTATATGGAATATAAAACTTAGAAAACTATTCGAAATTTGTGTATATTAATAAATAAAATTTTAAATTTAATAACAGAAAAGATATCATAATTCAATTATAATATGTTCCGTACACAAAAAACCAAACTATAATATGTATTGAAAACTCAGAAAAATCAAACTGCATAATCAAATTATATCATGAATAATTTTTTAAAATTATATATTTAACAACAAAATATAAAAATAAATTATTTTTTGTGAATCAATTTTAGTTTTATGAAAAATTAATAAATATTACCTAATACAAATATGTTGTGAAAATCAGTTGTAATATTATAAAATAATAATTGAAACATAACAAATTTGCTATAAGTTGGAGTTATTGTTGTAGACCAAACCCCAGGTGAGTTGTATAATTCTATGAAAAATGATTTTTTTGTAATTTAGTTTTGTTTTTCATGTATGCAAAATGCAAATGCAAATGCTTAACGTTTATGTTTTTCCACTTGGTAGGATGTTTATATTTCACCTATTTATATCGTTGGAAGATTTTTGTAATTGAATTCACAAGTAGATTGAAGGATTTTTTTTAAATAAAGCGATATAATTATATGAAGTATTGTGACATCCATAAAAAAGGATCAAATATGTGTTCCCAAACTTTGAAATTAATCGAAATGGTGTGTGAGAAAAGCAAGGCCAATACACATGCAAAAATTGAGGAATAACATGAATAAAATGTGAAATTTAAGATTCATTTCTCGTTGCTTTCAAGTTAAACGCTGTTGCGATATACATAATGATGAAACTTCCAAAAATTGATGAATTATGATCAAGGCATATAAGAAAAACGAAAATATATATTTTCATATAGAAAGTGCAAACCATATCATATATGATAACTCGCATAACCATGAAAAAACTAATGCGTGAGATTATGAAATTTAACAATAAAAAATTAGGAGGTATAATCAATACCTTTTTAATCTAATAAAAAATAGCAAATGATGTCGTTATCATAATTTTAGTCTAACCAACTCTAAAATAAATTCATCATTATATTATTTGTGAATGTGATTGGGACTTGAATCTTTATTTTGATTAGCTAACATAAAATGATTGAAATCTTGATTATACATATAAGACCATATAAAATTTTATTTGATTTTTCGGGATAAAGATTGTTAGAAGAAAGTTGGCATCTTAAAAGAAGTTATTATTAGTATTTTGAAGGACACAAGCTTTGGTTGACAAAAGTTTGATGGTTCCATCTCAAAAAGAAATGAACCGGCTGCCTTTGCACGCCTGTCACTTAATATAGTTTTTCTAACCTTAACATTAATTTAGGAGAGTATTATGATATAGTTTAACGCATAGCTTAAAAAGAAAAATATAAAAAGGCTTTGAATTATACTTTAATAGATTATTAGCATATATTACTAGCTAGTTAATAAAAGCTCCGTGTACGAATTATTCAAGTCGATTACTGATTCATAAATAAGTAATTTCAGATAAAAACGTAATATATAAATTACAGATAAAATAATATATATATATATAGTAAATGAGTCGTTAATTATCTTTAAATAAAATTTCACCCATCTTTTTAAGGAATAAAAATTTATAGGCCTAAAACTACATCTAGAATCTTATTTGTATATCTTTTTGATAAATAGGAAAGATGAATAAATATAAACTTAGAGATACAAATATTAAAGTGTAGTATGACTCTAATATAAAAGGGGAACGAGTAAATACGAACATCTTGAAAATTGTGAACAAATTTGGACCATCGACCTAATGTCATTTATTCTTGTGGACCCTTTTTATTTTGTTACATGAGTAAATACATAAAAATACGGTAAAAGAATAAATATATCAAAACGAATTTCTTTACTTACTTATACATGCTCTAAAAATATCCATTACCATATAATAAAATCACCCTAAAAATGATCCCTAGTTTTGGGTTCAGCCTATAGTCCGGACCATGACTCTCAAGTCAAAAGCCTATATGAAAAATATGAGTTTTTTTTTTGTCAATGAAAAATATGAGTTTAACCATTAGGTATCCGTAATTTATAAAATTAAAATTTTGAGAAATATACGAAAAATGATTTAAAAGTTTACCATAATAAAGAACAAAACAAAAACCAAAAGATAAAATAAAATAAAAGATACCGCATCTCAAATATGTGTAGTAAAGCATGAGGACCATATATAAGGAATTAGGGATAGATAAGGAACAAAGTGATTCATCCCAGTATTAACCTACAATATTGGTTAATTAAACGAATGTAATTCCAAATTGAAGTGGCTAGCCATTACATGAATACTACTGCTAATAGCAGTATGTCTGAAATGTTAAGCAAGATTCTCTATATCACCACGACTTCCTATTTTTAGGCAAACGAACGCTTATCTTTCGATCTTTTGCCCATGCCTCCTAATTTACAGTACTAGCTAAAATTATGAGGGTACATAATTATAGTTAGTGGTAATACACTGTGTTTCTTCTTTACATGAATACAGCCGCAATTACCTTTGGTTCAGTGGTTGGATATATGAATGTGAACTCCAGAATAGATATCAGATTACAGAGATATATTTACAAGTTTACCGTGGTTGGATATGTGGTGTATGTGGATCTGAATGGTTCATCATAGTCTCGAATCTCGTGTGATGCATCATTGTTCGTCTATTTAGATAAAATGCACTTAAATATGTACATATTTTAAGAAAACTTATCGAATGTAATATTACCACCACCAATATCAATTTTTGTTAAAGCACCATCCAATATCGATCATTATTATTATTGATAATTGATTAAAACATGTCGAATACTAATTCGGGGTTCTATATTATATTTTAAACTCTACACAGTATATACTTATATAATAAATACGCGAAAGATTGTAGGGCCATAATTAATAGTAACTTCTGGTTAATCATATAATTCACATGCATGACATGACAACCTCGAGAGTCCAAAGTCTTATTACTTGCAAAAAAAAGATAGATAGTCCAAAGATGAATTATGTATAATGTGATTTTAGGTAAATAAAACGTGTAATTTCAATATATATGTATAATATAAACACCCAAAATTCCAATTAACGAAGATTTAAGTTTACGGACCAAACGAGTAACTACAAAGGTTTTGATACTAATACCATGACTTGTTATTCTATTATCACATTTATTATCACTTTGTAATCTATATTATATATACAAGCACATCTTATTTGATTTGTTGGTTAGTAGCTGTTTGGTTAGTAGTTTAAAAACATTTTGTTTTTGTTTTTGTAAACAACCTTTTTTTTTGTCACAATAAACAACTTTGTTTATTCATGAAAGTTAACTTATTTGATTTATTATTATTTTTATGCTTGCTCACTGCTTCAGTACATTCCCCACCACTCTCTGACACATTTTATCTCTCTAAAAATTGTGTAAAATCTGATGTCTGATAGTGCAAGCAAAGCAATCACCCATGACCTTTAATTTTCTTCGTTTCTCCCCTTCGCTGGATAATATTTATTTTACGGTAATTTAATCCTTTATCGTACATAATTATAGTTGGTTATATACTTTATCTTATGATAGATCTTTAAAGATCCATATCTATTCAATTGAACTGTATTTTAATTGTGTAAGTATAGTATAAAATACTAGCAAAACTGACATAATTAAATTTGCCTGTAGAAAAAACGGGAGGGAAGGAGAGAGAGTGAACTGTGAACAAAAAAAAAAGAGAGAGAGAGAGAGAGAGTGAATTGTTGAAAATATCTATTTTGGTTTTCTTCTCTCTCTTGCTTTATTAGTCTTAAGGCTTTCACTACTAATACCCTAAGTTTAAGACATTGCCTTCACATCCAAAACCCAAATGCAAATCTTTGTCTCCTTTCTTCCTTCAAAGTATTTCATTACAAAACCCTAAATATCTAATATTTTCTTGCCTCTCTTAAGGGTTCGTTTCTATTTGGCTGATGCTGACTATATACTTAACAAAGTTCTGTACTTTTGAAGCATATTAAGATCAAGGTATACTGCTTTCAGTTGTGTGGGTATGTGTTCTTCTTCGGTTCAACCATCAACAACTAAATTCAGTTTTCTTTCAAAGCCAGTCTTTAACTTTTCTCCCCATCTCTATCTAACTTCTCTTCAAAATTTGGGGAAGAAAGGAGATTGATAATCAAACAACAGTTGTTTTTTTTACCAAATTCTTGTTTTTTCTTATAAAAAAAAATTATCACCATAAATCTCACTTGCATTGAAGTAGAAGACTTCTTTTGAAGTGCGTTTGTCAGCTTTTTATCGAGCAGGCTTGCAACTCTTCCTTTTTTTTTGGGTATTCTTTCGTTTTGTCCTCTAATTTTGGGATTTTATAAACTCAGAGTTCTTTTACATTTAAATCATTTAAAGTATTTTCCGTGAGTTGTTTCTAAAAAAGTGGACATTTTCCAAGAGAACTGGGTTAAGATATTAATCGAGAAGTACCCACCTCTGATAATTTATAATCACTTTCGTTTGTCTTAGTTACTAATTAGTCCTTCTCCAATTATCTTGTTTTCTCCTTCGCTAGCGTCTTTGTCCCCAAACCAAGAAACAGGCTGCAACAACAAAAAAGGGATTTCTTTTGTAGAAGAGCCAATAATAAGATGGAAATTGCAAGTCAAGAAGATCATGATATGCCCATCCCATTAACCACTACATTTGTTGGTGGTGGTGGTGGTCATGGTCACATGATCCATCATCATCATGATCAACATGCTGCTAATTCTGCTCCTCCAGCTCACAACAACAACAACATTACTACTACTCAACCACCACAAATGCCGTTACATGGTAATGGTCATGGCAACAATCATGATCATCATCATCAAGATCCTCATCATGTTGGTTACAATGCCATCATCAAGAAGCCTATGATAAAGTACAAGGAGTGTCTCAAGAACCATGCAGCAGCAATGGGAGGCAATGCTACTGATGGGTGTGGAGAGTTTATGCCAAGTGCTGAAGATGGCTCCATCGAAGCTCTCACTTGCTCAGCTTGCAATTGCCACAGAAATTTCCATAGAAAAGAAGTTGAAGGCGAAACCACCGCCACCGCCATTTCCTCTTACCACCAACCGCCTCCAACGCGAAAACTCATGGTCAACCACCACAATATCAGATCAGCTATGCCTCACCAAATGATCATGCCGCTCGGAGTTTCCAACTACCGGTATATGCCTAATTCGGAGTCCGATGACTTTATGGAGGAAGACGGCGTAACAACCGCGTCTAGACCGCTACCGCACCCACCGTACAACCAGAAGAAGAGGTTTAGGACGAAGTTCACGCCGGAACAGAAAGAGAAGATGCTGAGTTTTGCTGAGAAAGTTGGGTGGAAGATACAAAGGCAAGAAGATTGCGTTGTTCAGAGATTTTGTGAAGAGATTGGAGTAAAGAGAAGAGTCCTTAAGGTTTGGATGCACAACAATAAGCTCCATTTCTCCAAGAAGAACAATAGCAACAACATTAACCTCGAAGAGAACGACAACGAAAAGATAAACAATGTTGATCTGTCCGGTAATAACGACATGGCTAAGATCGTCCCATGATTTAATATTAATTACGTTGTTTTATGATTTGATTATGATAAGTCATCTTCATGTTAGCTATTAGGGTTTGATTACTATTTTCTAGTTTGTGTGCTTATATTTATATATAAAAGCGTTTTGCTATCTGACTAATGCCATGGATTATATATCATTTCTTTTCTGGTCGATGTAGTGTCTTCTCTTTTTTTTTTTCCTTTTGGAAGTTATATATATATATTGACCTTCTTGTAATAAATGTATGGCCAGTAATATTTGTTGTTTTTCTTCTTTTGGGTATGTAAGAAAAGCTACTTTGGTTATATCATTTTGAATCATTAGACTTTTCGCAGTTTGTGATGATTGTGTTTACAAAATCTGCATGCACGATAAGTTATATAGGTATTTCACTAACTACATGACTTCTGAACTGATCAGTATATCTAAAATGGACACTATATTTATGGCGAACAAGAGTTCTTGCTTTTTTTTTTTTTTGGGTATAATGAACCGCAGTTCTCTTCTGGTTATAAATTGTAATCAAGTAGATTTCTTCATGCATTTTATTACAAATTCTATTATTTAGTTAGAAACATAACTTGATTAATTCGATTTGTCACTATTTTGTTTGATGTAGGGCGAAAAAGGAGAAATTAGCTGTAAACGGGCAGACCTTTTACATTTTGGATTAGTTCCACTATAATCGTGTGTGCGCATATTTTTCTGGATTAGAATCGGATTTTGGGATCCGAATCTTAGCAACTTCTAATCATTTAACCACACAAATCGATTTTTGTTTCGGGTAAAACAATGTTTCTCTGTTGCATTCAAATTTGTCGTCACTAAATGAAAAGGAAATAGTTGTACACGCATGTCTATGCACTTGTGTATGTATTTATTGATCACACAAATCTTAACTCTCGGAGATGGAGAATTCACCAAACAGAAAACAGGAGTATTATGATAAATTCATGTTCTGGATATATGATAGACAAGAATCGTGATACATATAATGCAGCAACCAATCGTGCTAAAAACAATATTAAGTCGTGTTTAAAAATCTTGGACTATATATAAGAACCATAGTTCAATTTTTTATTTACCTCAAGTAATTTTGATATTTGATCACCGACTCATCGTGCTAAAAGAAAAGGACTAAATTCGTAGGATTGAAACTTGAGAGTCGTCGCTATTACATTTATTGAGGGGGGGGGGGGGTCAATAAATAAGAAAATATGAAATTCTGAGCCCTATTTATCATGTTTTGTGAAGGAAACTCCATTAATGTAGTTGAAAATAAGGTCCCCTCTTCTTCCTACTGTTAAGCTTTGTGAATGTGATCACATTATTTGTTCAAAACAACCATAGCTTCAATAAATTAAGACGGATTGATCGAGCCCTGATCAGTACTATATATATATATATAACTGATCATCATTTTCGATCAAAAAAAAAAAAAAACTGATCTTCATTTGTCGACTAATATAGAGATACAAATTACTGGACAAGTGGACATTAATATTAAATTCACCGGGGATCATCAAAAGGATATATGGATCTCCGGAGTTCTAGATTAAGATATTTTCTTGGAAGTGTTTGAGATTCAATTAACGATATCCATTGCTTTGATACTGATTTGAAACTGAAGAGAGATTTGACGGGAAATTTTCGAGAATATGATCCACCACATCGTGAGGTAACAATTCCATAATGAAACAATGTTTCTTCAACAGTTGTGTTGTCTCAAATTGTGATTTTACCACTGGTGAAAACAATACTTATTTATATAAACAATACTTATTTATATGGCAGTCTCATATTCCAAGGTGATTCTTTTTCTAACCACTCTCCTTTTTTTTTTTTAATTTAGGAATATCAAAATCTCCTAAAATCTATTGTTTTACTCCAAACAAAATCTCTTAGGTGGAGTACTGTTGACAGAATTTAAAATTTAAGAGATTTAAAGAGATTTTATATTTGGAAAGTTTTGGAAAAAATATTGTTACGACTTCTTGAGATTTTTTCAAATACCATCATAAAAGTTAGTATTTATATGTATTAACTTTAGCCATAAGTTATCTCTCAAATATTTTCAAATTATGTATGATAAATTTTGTTGATGAAATTTGTACAAATTATAAACTAATAATTTTGAATTTCAGGTAGTTTTGATTAATGTTATATCCAATAAGGAAAATTTTGAAAAAAATATATGAAATCATCTCGGATCACTGATCCTCTTAAGTTTTCATTATTTTCACCAAAACAAAATGTTTTCCTGCATTATTAAGAAAAAATAAAAACTAAACGATTCTATGTAAAAACAAAGAGTCAAAAGCAGAGTCCACGGTGTTAAAAAAAGGGAAAAACCCCAAAAAATACCTAACTTGAATTATATTTTCCAGATAAATACACAAACTTTTAAGGTTGCCCGAATAATATCTGATTTAAATTTAGTTGCCCAGTTAAAACCCGAACTTTCAAAATCGATTAGTTTGACACGAAACTTTTAACGACGTTAAATTCTTTGATGGAAACAGCAAACCGCCGTTAGTGTCGTTAATAACACGAGCATATTTGACAATTTTGCCCTTCTATTATGTCAATTACCCCAAATTTTTATAATAACGTAAGTTTTTTTTTTTTTAAGATTCGTAACGGGGAAGCCAAATTGATTCAAATTACAACAATTTCTCAAAGCTGAATCAACAATTCGAAACGCAAGCTATACTAACAACACAAAAAAGGTCCATGAACTTCTGGGCACTTCGTTGATAACCACGTCGAATTCGGTCTGCTCCTCCACCACAGCCGCCGCGCCTCCACCGTCTCTCGGAGCAGCAGCGCCGAACTTGTCCTGGAGGTAGTCGACGAGGATGCGGGCTTCTTCGAGGGTGAGAGATGAGATTTCAGATCCAATCTTCTTGATTTTCTCCGGAGCTTCGACGGCGGCTATGGGACGGAGGTGGGTCGCACGATGAGTGAGAGTGGAGGAAGAAGCGCCAAAGAGAGCCGGGAATTCGATCGTGGTGGGTCGGGAAAGAAAGCCATGGGCGGAAGCGAAAGTGGGAGAAGAAGAGGAACGGATTGAGCTCGCGATGGACAAAGTGGGTAGAAGGATTGATCTCGCGAACGGATTGATCGATCTGGAACAGTCTTGATGATAAGCTTAGAAGGATCGATCTCCCACTCAAGTATCTGTTTCCTCTGCCCTACGAAACCACCGTTGAGAGCAGCGACAGGAGAGGAAGAGGCAGAGGCTCCGATGGCGGCGGCGGCGGAGGATTCTTCTTAATCTCTCTTCCTGTTCTTCTTTAAAGTCAAAGCTCTGCTTAAATATCTCTCTAGCTGCTCATCTAAGCTCTTTAGATCAATCTGATCTGCTCGGACAAACCCATCATTTCCTTCCTTCATTTCTTGTTTCTTTCCTTCATTTCTTGTTTCTTTCCTTATGCTTTCGCTTTCTCTCTCTGTGTTGAAACGAAGTGTAGAGAGAGAGAGATGTAACCGTACGAATCTTTCTCTCTGCAGTTTCTTGTTTCTTTGCTTCTTCTTCTTCTTCTTCTTCTTCTTCTTCTATTTGTTGTTGATTTTGTTTGTCCGATTGGGGTTGTCAAGTTCTGAGCTCATCAACGCTCAGGAAAATAAAAATTATAAAAATAAAGGGGAAGAAGAGAAGACCGCATGTGAGCACATGGTCTTGCCTCGACGGAAATTGTATCTGTGTTCCCAATTTTTTTTCCTCATACAATAAAATTGGATTTTAGATTAAGTTTCCTTAATAAATTGTCATACTCGAAGAATCGTGAGAGAGAGAGGGAGATTTGTGAAAGAAGAGAACTAGTGTTCATCAGCTCAAATTGAAATCGATTTGGGAGAGATCGACATAAAAGAAGGGCAAAAATGTCAGATTCGCTCGTGTCATTAACGATATTAACGATGATTTACTGTTCCCTTTAAAAAAATAAACGTCGTTAAAATTCTCGTCTCAAACTTATCGATTTTGAATGTTCAGGTTTTAATTGGGAAACATAATTTACATTAGGTATTAATCGGACAACCTTAAAAGTTTGTGTATTTATCTGGAAAATGTAATTCAAGTTGGGTATTTTTTGGGGTTTTTCCCTTAAAAAAAAGAAGAAAGAACTGCTTTAAAGTTTAACCCAAACAGCCTCACTCGGAATTCCACGGTGGATCACGAACATCATATAATACCCAGGCGGTGCCACGTTGGAGTTAGTGGGCCCATCCACGTCAGCTTTGTACGCGAAAACAGATAACTGAGCGACGCGCCTCACGCGCAGGACCAGCAACCTCTGGTTCATCGCCGTCGAGTGCGTGCTGAACGACGGAGCCACGAGCCGCACCGACACTCCTCCGTCGAACATCCCAAACGCCGGGATCACGAAGGTAACGGAAAACGACTTCCCGTACAGCATATCGCCGGCGAGCTCTACCGTGAGAATGGATGGTCTCACGCGCGCGTACTGCGGATCGAGGTAACGCGGGAGATAGGCCTCGAGACTGAGCTCCGTCGGGTACGGCCTCGCCGTGAAATTGTAATTCCGGTGAGGATTGCTTCCTCCAATCAAGACTCTGCCGTCGGAGAGGAGGAGAGACGCCGAATGGTACATTCTAGGGATTCGAGTGGGCGCGAGAATTTCAAATCTCCGGGTCGGGTCGGGTTCGTTGGGTAAGTATAAAAGCGGGTTGAGAACAGCGTTTGTGGCGTCTTCCCAACCAGCGGTTCCATTCGCCGCGCCGTTAATGATCAAAACGTCGCCGTTCGGTAACAACAGCATGTCAGGCATGACACGTGGCGACGGCATCTGTTCCATGACCCATTTCGGATTCGGGTCGGTCACTTTCAACCTCCCGCACGTACGAGACGCTCCGACAAAGATTTTAGGGATCGTCCTCGCTGCCTTTGGAAACGCTCCAGGCGGAGCACCGCCGCATACCATAACTTCAGCCGCTGTCTTCGACCGGTTATTTTCTCCGGTGAGCAAGAGAGGGAGGAGCACGGAGGAGCCAGTGCTGGGGTAATTCCGTTTATCGCCGCCGGGAATCTCCGGAAACTCCTTGACGATTCTGTGATTGACGAAATCGAACAAAATGGATCTTCGGTTGGCGAAGATGAATAGGTTACCGTCGGGAAGAAGATGAAGAAAGGGATAAAGATTGTTTTCTTCTTTCGGGTCTCTCGTTTCCGCCAAGAACCTGAGATTGAAAACGGACTTCCCTGGATTCTTGGGGTAAAACTCGTAGGTGAAGGCTCTTCTTCCGCCGACGATGATAATCCGGCCGTCGGGAAGAATCTGATTGGTGGAGTACCACCGGCGAGAGGAAAGATACGCTCTGTTCTCGACCCAATCACAAGAAACGCTTCCGCCGACGCCGTCGCAAGGTGTGAATATACGTACAGCTCGTTCGCCGACGCCGTAACCGCCGGTCTGGATCAAAGAGCCTGATGCGTTCAAGGAGCCGGAGGAGCACCAAGTGTCGTATCGGAGAGTGAGTGGACGAAAGGTGTTTGAAGCGACGTCGTATAGGAGTGAGTGAGCAGAGCAGTCGAAAACAGTGGCGTTTTGGCAGGTTTGAAAAGGGAGAGAGAGATTCGAAGGGCCATAGTCCGTACGGTCAAAGATGACGACTTTGTTGTTGTGAAGGAGTTGCATGTGCATCGCCGATATTCCTAGACTAGGCTGCAGGAGATCCCACCTCCCGCCGGTGAGAATCGCTAACGGCGAACGTGGGAGGAGCAAATCCGACGTGGAACAGAGGAAGAAGAAGAAGAACGACAAAATGACTGCATGTAGGTTCTTCTTGAATCTTTCTTCTTTCATATTTCGTTTTCTTCTTTTTTCAGCTCAGAATCTTCTTTCTCCGGAGAACGAGAGTTAACGATTAAAGCTTTTTGGGTAATTATTGTCGTTCTTGAAATGGGTAGGAGAAGAATCATTTATGGTGTTTTTCTTTGCTGGTGAAATGTATAGTCACAGACTCACAGTGGTAATGTACATAATGATCTGTAGCTTATTACCGTAAGGTCAAGAAATTATTTATTGCTTTTGAAATGTGCAAATAAGTTGGTGAATTTGGATCTGTATAAATTGATCACGGACCATCTTCACAGAGATAAACAGTATGGCATTTTATCAACTTGCGTGTGAACTATTTATGAGATTCACTTTACATTTCTTGTTCTGTTTTCTTCAAGTTCTGTTCGGGGAACAGAGAGTCCCGCCATTAATTACCTCCTGACTGCAAGAGTACAACTGTAGTTACTTGGATGGCAAGAACAAAGGCTTCCTCCCTTATTACTTATATGGGCCGAACTTAAACTCTGTTTCACACCATCTGATTTGACCCATTGGGCTTTTGAGTCTGCAGTGCAGTCTCTTCACCATACTACTGTGGAATTCATCGGCGAATCAAATCAAAACATTAAACTGTTCACGTGTGTACTATAAAAGCGTGTGAAATCCAGATATACCAAATGATTCTGATCTGAATCGATCAACCGAATCCAAATTTAAGTTCTTCATATTATTATTTTTCTCCACGTTCCAAGAAAACCAAATTTAAATCTTCTTTGGAACTAGTATTAAATTGCTGGTAAAGAAAACATATTGAGAACACAAATTGACCGCTCCTTAAAAATTTAAGTAATTAGTATGATCTTTTGATTATTATTTTCGATAGTTTGGAACCGTGTGTATTGATATGATATGTAAACTTAGCTGCTGTAGTAAAACCAATAATAGTTAGCCCAAGTCTTTTAAGGTGTTATTCTCTATCTAGCTCACTAAAAATAATATTGGGCGAAGGCAAAAATAACTGAAAATATCCCACAAAAGAAGGGCAACACAAAGGCATCCGAGAACTAAAATTGGGTTTTAGGAATATGACCAGAGAAATTTAAATTAATGGCTGATAAATCTCTGTTGATTCTTAATCCTCCATTGACCCTTTTCATATCCCCCTCTCTCTCTCTCTCTCTCTCTCTCCAGTTCCTTGTTATTAAAGTAATCGGTGACTCAAACAATTTTTAAACCGGGCAGGCCGATTTGAAAACCACAATCTCTTCTTGTGGTTTTCACCGGAAAAATAAATCTCAAGCGGCTTTTATCGCCGTATTTTCAAATGGCAGCAGCGTTTTTGAATATTGGCCGCTACCATTTCTTATTCTTCGTGTCGTTATTAGCCACATTGGCCCCGCAGGTTCGAGCCAATGTTGCTGTCTTCGACAACTACTGGACGCAGCGTCAAGGCGATGCGTTAAAGCAGACCATGGCCTCTTACGATCCTAATCCGCTTAACGTCACAAACCACTTAAATTACCATGTCGCTTTGTGAGTTTTATTGTCTGTGTTAGTCAAATGTTGACCTAACGTCTTAAACAAGTAACCTAATAAAACAATCTGTTTTTTTCTTAACAGAGCTGTGGACGCCACGGAATCAATCAACAGCACAAGGAGAGAGCTTTCACAGGCGAGAAGTGGTCTGAAAACGCAAAAGAAGAGCGGAGAATGCGTAGCTCATAACCCGATAGACAAATGCTGGCGATGCGACCGTGATTGGGAGAAAAACCGGAAGAAACTAGCGGACTGTGTGCTCGGATTCGGCCGGAGAACCACGGGAGGAAAAAACGGGCCTTTCTACGTCGTCAACGACGCATCAGACGACGATCTTACCAACCCTAAACCAGGAACGTTAAGGCACGCTGTGACCCGAGACGGACCGCTTTGGATCATATTTGAAAAAAGCATGATCATAAAACTGCAACAAGAACTGATGATAACGAGCGACAAAACGATCGATGGACGAGGAGTGAGGGTTTACATCATGGAAGGTGTTGGATTAACGCTGCAGTTTGTGAATAATGTGATCATACACAATATTTATATCAAGCACGTTGTTCCTGGGAATGGTGGCTTGATCAGAGACTCAGAGCAGCATATAGGGCTCAGGACAAAAAGCGATGGTGATGGAATCAGTATGTTTGGAGCAACGAATGTTTGGATCGATCATGTCTCGATGACGAGATGTGCAGATGGTATGATCGATGCGATTGAAGGCTCGACTGCAATAACTATTTCCAACAGCCATTTCACGGACCACCAAGAGGTAAACACAAAGGGTTTATTTTATCTTGCTTTCACATATGAGTTTAGGGTTAGTGTATATTCTCCCAGTGAAAATCCTTTTAAACCCTTGTTTGAATTTGGTTGCGAGAAAACAGGTGATGCTTTTTGGGGCGAGGGACGATCACGTGATCGACAAGAACATGCAGATAACGGTTGCGTTTAACCACTTTGGTAAGAGATTGGAACAGAGAATGCCTCGTTGCAGATTCGGGTTGATCCACGTGGTGAACAATGACTACACACATTGGGAAATGTATGCAATTGGTGGAAACATGAACCCTACAATCATTAGTCAAGGGAATCGTTTCATTGCTCCTCCCAACGAACGAGCCAAACAGATCACAAAGAGAGAGTACACGCCTTACACTGATTGGAAAAGTTGGAATTGGCAATCAGAAGGAGATTACTTCCTGAATGGAGCTTATTTTGTGCAATCAGGAAGACCGAATGCGTGGAGCCCTAAACCAAAAAACCCTGTTCCAAACAAGTTTGCGATTAGGCCTAAACCGGGAACGATGGTCCGTGAACTCACCATGGACGCAGGAGTTCTTGGCTGCAAACAGGGTAGAGCATGCTGATTGAAATTACAATTTTTTCCCCTTCCAACAAACAAACGAAGCTTGTGCTCTGTTTTTGCTGGTTGTCCAAGAAAAAGAGAGAGGGAGAGAGGAGAAAGAAAGCAAGAGGGAGTGTTTTTTTTCTATGAATGGTGTTTGTGTAATTAAAAGAGAGCATATATAATGTTCAGTTTCAGATTATTATTCTTATTAGGATTCAGGTTCCTTTTTCTGCGGAAATGTGAGGAAAGCAAAATACCTTAGATCTTTTATAAAATCTCCCCCTCCCCCAGATTTTCATTACCTCTCTTGTCTTGTCTCGGTGTCATTAGGTCTTTGTCGGTGTTCATGAAAAAATTACAATGCAATGAAATCTCTACTGGTTTAGGAAAGGTTACTGGTTGTTAGTTGATGGAACTCTATTATATAAATTTTAGAACATTAAGACATAGACAGAGACACACATTAGCCTAATCAACAACTAATAATCTATCTTCTTAAAACTTAAATAAAAAAATAATGAAAAGCACCATTACACAACGTAATAATGGGATCCTTGGATTACATTATTGTAGATGGAATTGAGAACTAGGTGCTGCTTGGCTGGTCTTAAGATCCGACTTTTAATGTTCGACTTCTGGTGGTGGCTGCTTCTTTTCCTGCTTGTATATATGAATAATAGACCACAATGAGGCTGAATTTCAAAATGATCACAATGAGGCAAAAGAGCCGTCAAATTGATGATATAATTGCACACTGCTATAGCTCGCTGGAAGAAGCAAACAACCCATTAAAATAAAAGCGGTGGGATTACATTATGCACCGAGTCACTGACAATTAGACTCCGATAATTCAACAGAGAAAGCAGCATCATATGATTTTTTCTCGAGATCAAATTTCATTAGTGTTGGACGGAACACTTGACGACCACAAAACATCAACTTCTTCTTCTCTATGCGTTACTGCTAGAGTCAAAAACCTTCTAAGAATAGAAATAAAATCATGATTTTTTTTTATAGAAAATTAGGAAACTAACACAGAAAGAAAGATATAGTAACATTTTGTAACATGTAAGATATATGGGACCAGTTTGTAAATTTTATAACTGAAGGTGTCGAAGAACGAATAAACGAAAAATTATCACTTTCTCTGTAAAGGAAACACTTTTTTCTCCTGTATCGTAATTCGCAGAGAGGACAATATCCCGAGAGAACAAACGAAAAAGGGCGCGATGTTGCAGCTCTTATCTTTCCCTCCAATGGCGGTCAATTGCAATCTCTTAGTGGCCCTCGCTTTCTCTCTTCGTCTTCAGTACTTGTCGCCGGCGGCTTCGCCGTGAAACGGCATGGAATCGTTTCGAAACCGACAACGACGGTGAGGCTCTCGGTTAAGTCCCGCCAGACGGATTACTTCGAGAAGCAGAGGTTCGGTGACTCCTCGCAAAATGGTAAAGTCGTCTAAGTGTTTTACTACTTTAGGGTTTAAGCTTGTTCATATTTCGAAATTGGGAAGCTTGATACCAAGAGGGTACTCTTAACTTCGATATATTTGGAAAACTGGAAGCTTGAAATCCAAAGTAGAGAACTTTTTATTCTCGAGCTCGTGTGTGAAACCCAATAGGTGATGTTTACTTGGTTTCGGTTTGATAGCTGAGGGATTGCCTGCTAGATTATACGTGGGTCATTCGATATACAAAGGGAAAGCTGCGCTAACAGTGGATCCAAGAGCACCGGAGTTTGTGGCTTTAGACGTAAGTGTCTCTATCCCCAAAGATCAAAGAGCCTCTGAGTATACAGATGATGGTTTGAGACATTTCCATTTTATTTATGTAATTTTTTTGCAGTCTGGAGCTTTCAAGTTGTCGAAAGACGGCTTTCTACTGCTTCAGTTTGCTCCTGCAGCTGGGGTACGACAATATGATTGGAGCAAGAAACAGGTTTGGCTTTATCCCTTAACTCTGTAGTCGCTAAGATTATCTCACTAGATTTGGTGTAAAAGGCAAGTCTTTTCTTCTCTTTCTATGTTGGATCTAATAAAGATGTTATGTTGCAGGTGTTCTCATTGTCGGTTTCAGAAATTGGAACTCTAGTTAGCCTAGGCCCGAGGGAATCTTGTGAATTCTTCCATGATCCTAACAAGGGAAAGAGGTAAACATCATTACAGTAATAGTATTAGATGTAATCTTGTTTTTGCTTGCTCGTGACTGTTCTGTTTGTTGTATATGTAGTGACGAGGGAAAAGTGAGGAAAGTGCTGAAAGTTGAGCCTCTCCCAGATGGTTCTGGTCACTTCTTCAACCTAAGTAAGTAAATACAGTCTTCTTCTTGATACTTGTCAAAAAGGTTTATACTTGGTCTCTTATGGTTTTCGACCTTTGTTAATATAAAAAAAGGTGTTCAAAACAAGCTTATGAATGTTGATGAGAGCATTTACATACCAATCACTAGAGCAGAGTTTGCTGTTCTGGTCTCTGCTTTCAATGTAAGATCCTAAACTCTCTCTTTTTTACATGACTTTTCTCGTGCACATGTGAATATGCATCTTTGCTAAACTCGTTTTTCTGTATCGCAAGTTCGTCTTGCCTTACCTTATAGGCTGGCACGCATTTGCAAACTCCATTAAACCAGAAGACGCAAACCGTACGAACAACACTTCGCCTAACTATGGAGGAGACTATGAATGGAATAGATGATGAATCTTAGGGCCACAGGCGACTTTATCAGGGATTATCCTATCTTTCTTTTTGTTTGGTGATAGGGTTCTTGAAGATTGATCTTTGTCTAGTAGCTAGCAGGATTGACTTAAAAGTAGTGCTTTTTTTTAAAGTCTTTTTGACCAAATGTGGAAGTGAAAATCAAGATCTTGAAGTGTATTATTTTAGCCTTTTTTCATTTAAGAGCAAATGTCAAAATGATTTGGATTGCGAGTAAGAGCTTGCATGATCCAAAAGCCTCAGGCTTTGAGAAGAGGGTTGAATGTGATTTGGTTGTATGATCCAAAAGCCTCAGACTCTAGAGGGAGAGATTTGAAAAGCAAGACAGACCAGAACACAATGAGCCTAAGAGCCTCTCTCTTTAGTGACATCACCCTCCTCTTTCGGTCCGCTCATCCGAAAACACATACTGTATAACATTTCATATCGAGGATTTATTCGTTCAATAGAATATGAATAGTATGTAGTTGTTTTTCTACGTCGGTTATATTGGTATTTTAGTTTATAAAATAGCAGCTCTAATCTTCGGGTTTAAGTAATGGACTAAATCCGGTTGACGGTACAGTTCGCCCTAAAGGTTAATTCCGGTTTAGGAGCCACTCGCTCGTCCAAAGGCCAAAGCAAAGCCAACACCTTTACAGATATGTCAGAGGGAGCAAGTTTCTAGAAGATCGCCACTGCGTACGATATACGTTGTTCCAAATCATTGACGTTTTCATTTCCTCTCATCGCACGGTGAGATCGAGAACCGGCCCACCTGATTCTCGAATTCATCGGAACTTCTCTGATCGCCGGCGGTCATCGCCGCAACACACAGATGCTTGCTTGACGACCTCTTCTCGCCGCGATCTTTGCCTCTTCCTATAATCGCCGGCTTTTACTCAACAACGAGATCTGTTTTCCACGGTATCCTCTTCATCTTTCATCGATGTTTCTTTGCTGGATCCGTGGATTTTACTTTCTTCTGAGCTGTTTCTTGTCATTCTTATATCGAGTTTGGTGATTTGTTGCGACTTTAAGCTGTTTCTAGGTTCAAGTCTTGGTTTTTAAAAGAAGTCTCTTCAATGTTTTTGCAATTGATGCGACTTTAAGCTGTTTCTATGTTCAAGTCTTAGTTTTGATGTTGCTTCTAAGCTATCTAGCTGCCCTAGGTCGTACCTTACTATGCAGATTCGAATCTTTTGCATATTAGTTAGCATACCCAAACCGTTGAAAATCAGTTTCTGTGTAGTATAAATTCCAAGATTCGCTGTGAGGTCTTCAGACGTCAGAATGATGAACATATGGGTTTTATTTTTATAGACTAAGGTAGGATGTCGACTCCAGCAAGGAAGAGGTTGATGAGGGATTTCAAGAGGTTGCAGCAAGACCCACCTGCGGGAATAAGCGGTGCTCCACAAGACAACAATATCATGCTCTGGAATGCTGTCATATTCGGGTAACAGGAATAACTACCATAAAAACTGGCTTTAGTTTTTCAAAAATGGTAGTTTCTGTACTTACTTTGACCTTCTTGTTTTGTGGATTAAACAGGCCTGATGACACGCCATGGGATGGAGGTAAGGTTTTGCTGTTGTAATTTGGCAAGGATCACGTGTCTTGGGAATTCGATATCAATCATGATAGTAGTGTTTCTTATTGCTCTTGCTTGATCCTCGTGTTAGGTACTTTCAAACTCTCACTGCAGTTCTCTGAAGATTATCCAAATAAACCTCCAACAGTTCGTTTTGTGTCACGGATGTTCCATCCGAATAGTAAGTTATATATAGAGATGTAGTATTCTCTTTTCTTCCACTTGGTTAACGTTTATCTTTCGGTTCGTATTAACTTTCGGCTCGCATTAACCTTCTTATTCTCTACCTGCTTTGCAGTTTATGCAGATGGGAGTATTTGCTTGGATATTCTACAAAACCAGTGGAGTCCAATATATGATGTTGCTGCTATACTTACCTCCATCCAGGTAATATTGAATGCCCTACCAACATCTTGAAAGCTTGGGATTACTCTCTTCTTCTCTGATCCAGTTTTCCCCCTTTTTTATTTCAGTCATTGCTCTGTGACCCTAATCCAAATTCTCCTGCAAATTCGGAAGCCGCTCGGATGTACAGCGAAAGCAAGCGTGAGTACAACAGAAGAGTGCGCGATGTTGTCGAGCAAAGCTGGACTGCTGACTAGTGGTAGTTAGTTGTAAGCTTTGTAACTCTCCCCCTCAATGTCACCATAAAGCAACAGCTTTCTTATCTTTTCATTCACGTCTTGTGTTTTTTCAAAACTCTTTAGTGATTGGATGCTTTGATGGTTCTATGAAACCTGACATCCTGAAAACAACCTTGTACCAAACCTTCTGAATTATTCACTTTTTTTTGTATATATGTATTACTATTTTCTTGCTAGGTACTAAAAACCAACTTTGTACCAAAATTATAAAATTGTGATATGAAATATTAAAGGGTTTGTAGCGTTTCCCCTCTATCACACATCCATTGCCTTTTCATGACATTGCTTTCTCTGTGAAACTAATTCACTGTCTCCACCAAAATCAGAGTCTTGGCATAAAGACCAAGTACCACAAGTATTTAAGTTCCAAATTATTAGGTTCGAGTTGTTACAAATTCAGTGCTGATGTCTGAATATTCAACTAACTTATATAGCTGTTGTAGCTCTGCCTCTCTTGGTCGAGGATTACATTCATCTTCTTATATGCGTTTTGAGTTTGTCATCAAGCCGATTCTCTATTTCAGTCAGGGGTGATGAAGGTGTATTCCTCTTTACTTCTATGTATCACCAACCCCAAGGTTCCCACTGCTTGTCCATCCTTGCTGCACCTGAATTGTGTACTGCAGATTCCATACAACATCCTCTATTGATGGCCGCTTCCTCTGATCTTCACAAAGACAGTTAATGGCAAACTCTACTGTGGTCCTCAGTGACTCATACGCATATGTTCCTCTCACACTCGGATCTGCTAGGCTACGCAAGACCGATGGTTCGTCTCTCAAACCATTCTCCAGCTGAAGCTTCAAGCTTCCCAACTCTGAAGATGCAGCCGCCATTACTTTGCCCGTGATGATCTGAAGTAGTATCACTCCAAACTGGTACACATCTTCCTTCTCTCCATCTTCATTACTAGGGCTTTCTGCACCAACCTGCAAAATCTCCCAAAAGATGACGCATGAGATTGAATTAGAAATAAGAAGCTAAGTCTTGTTATCTCTGGTTATTTTGTTACCTTGGATGGTAAAGGAATAGTATAACCACTGAGTTTGACAGTGAGTGTTTCATCAAGCAGAACATTCTCTATCTCCAAATTGTTCCCAAAGATTCCTGGTGCTACTCCTGTGTGCAAAAACTGTATCCCTCGAGCTACTCCAATCGCTATTGACATTCTCTGAGGCCATTTCAACACCTCTTTTTTCCTCCAATCTACCAAAAAAACATTTCCAAACAATAACAATTAGCTTTCCTAATCGTAACTCTTGAAATCCGAGATCTTTTTCAGGTATTACCAGTGAGGTAGTCCCTCAAAGACCCGTTAGAGATGTATTCTTGGACTATGAAGATGGTGCTCCCCGCGTACGGATGATGATCTTGGTAAGTACCAATGCAGTGTCCAAGAACACTGGCCAAATGCATATGCCTCAGCTTTGATAAAACCTCCATTTGTTGAGCCAAATTTTGTGTCGAACTCTTCTGTTTCAGCTTAATACATCTCACTGTCACTGCTATGCCTTCTCTTAGACAACCTTTGTACAGCTGTTTTTAGATTAGATACATCGATTAATTAGAGACTCGTATAGAGTATAAAACATGTCTTATTTTCTTTTCTCTTTACCTGTTCTCCACACAGACTTGCTGCATCAAAGTTTTTGGTGGCTTCTTCCAGTTCCTCCAAAGAGAAAACACGGTACGGTGATAGTCCAATCACCGCAGATCTCATGGTTTGTGGTACGCGTCCTGCATTTGAAATAATACTTGAGCTAGTTAGGTTAAATGGGTGGTGAAAACTGAAAACTTGATTCAAGATTTCAAAGTAATAGCCTTTTTATTACTTGGATCTGGTACTGTCTTTGATGTAGTGGACCTTGTGGCGGTGCTGCAAACAGAGACCTTATCAACGTTGTGTGCTTCGAAAGGCTCTTCTTTTGATCTTGACTTTCTCATCCTAACCAAAACCAACCCAGCCAAAACTGCTGAAACGAGGACCACGCCGATGATAATGCCAATCACCAATCCAAGTTCGATTCCTTTATCTTCTTCTTTCTCTTCGTGATCCTTAGTGTCAGACTTCACAGCAGCAACCGCTTGCTTTGCTTCGTTTTCGCAAAAGGAAACTGGACGCTGATACTTTGCAGAAGGAGAACCATTTACAGACAAGCAATTGAATGTGTAGAGTACTGTCTGATTATGGAAACTCTTGGAAGAGAAGCAAGATGGAAGCTTTCCAGTTAGAAGATTCCGGGAAACATCTAATATTCTAAGCTTTGAGCTGCATAGCGATGAATTTGGAAGTGATCCACTGAACAAGTTTTGTGCCAAACTTAGATTCTGAAGCGAAGGAAGCGAGAAAAGGGATCTTGGGATCGTCCCAACGAATTTGTTGGAAGAAAGATCCAAGCTTTGAAGCTTATTCAGCTTCTTGATCTGTTCTGGTATCTTGGATCCAAAAGAGTTGTTCTTCAATGAAACAGTGATTAAGTTACTTGCGAGAGAAGTAACAACTTCAGGGCCGAGATTATTGCCGTCTAAATTCAGCTCTTGAAGATACGACAATCCTCTAAGATCAGGAACACTCCCATTGAAGCGATTGTTAGCTAGAACAAGACTTCTCAGGTTCTTCAACGACGAGATCTCTTTGGGGATTTTCCCAGAGATGAAATTAGAACTGAGATTCAGAGATTGGAGAGATGAAGATAACCTGATGATCTTTGGAGGGAGAGGACCAGAGATCCCGAGAGAGACAAGAGACAAGGTCTTTAAGCTTGAGAGCTTTGTAAGAACAGTGAAGAGTGAGTCGCTGGAGAATGTTCCGGGCAGCTTAGCGGTTCTGTTCCCGGTGACGGTTAATTCGGTTATGTGACCGTTGAAACAGAGGATTTTGAAGGAAGGAGAAGAAGGTAGGTAGCAGAAATTGGTCCAGTTGCTCCATGAACGTAGAATTGGTGGATATTGTAAATGCTTCTGGATTTCTAGTAGAGTTCTTGATTCACTTGATGTTAGCTGTGATTCTGAGAGTGATGGTAGAAGAAGGAGGAGGAGAAGGAAAGTGAGGGGATAGACGTGGCTTTTGGAGGAATTCTGCATTTTCTCGGGGAAAACTACAGAGAAAGGATAAGTTTGTAGTTAGAGGAAACAGAATGTTTCTGAGATTAGTGTGGTTTGATTAATACTAGCTAGTGAAATAGAAAATGCAGGAGAGGTGCTTTAGTACATAAATTCTTGGGATTTCTTTTATTTATGATGTAAGGCAGACTTTCTTGGGAAATTGATAGAGACAATAAATACAAGTTTTGTTTAATCTTTTTGAGTTTTGTTTTCTTCTTGATTGTTCATCTGCACATTGACAGACTGTTTTACTGCTTCGTAAGAAGTGATAGGAGTGTTTTATTTTTAAAAGAAAATTAACTAGATCCTTAAAATACGTAAAATCCACATGAAATATCTGACTATTTATCTACTTTTGATCCAAAATTTCCACAATTAGATTTCATTTTATTTATTTATTTCAACTTGGTTTTAAGTATTAACTAGTTTCTCTGTAGTCAGCAAGTAAAATAATAATACTACTACTTTCCGAAATTGTCAGACCATTTTTTATAACATGCATTTATTAGATACATAATAGATGCATATACACATAACACATCCACCCATATGTTCATATATATACACACATACATACAAACATGTTTGACGAATAAATGTTTGTAGTTGTACTTGTCTTGAAAGTCGAAATCCGTATATCTCTTCCCCAAATTAATTCTATCATCCTTACAACTTTTATACTCCAAGGTAATATGAATGATAAATTAAGAAGAGCATTTTCCACCAAAATCTCTTTATTTTATAAAACATCGATAATTATCTTTTCTGTGTATACTATACATTTATCTCAGATTCTCAGAGACCAAGTTTGCGAACGAGGGTTTTCTTACAGTTGACCACTCAAGTCCTACGCGCGGGTCGATGGAGTCACGTGCTAACTCTCTTGTCAACGTAATGAATGATCGACGTTAGATCAGATCACGTCGTTAAGGTTAGAAGTCATCGTCGCGAGCAAAAATCTAACCCCCCTCATTGTTTAAGTGAAATATAACGGATACCAAATCATCATCTACATAATAAACCAACCAAAAATATACTTAATTTTTTCTGGTCATCATTCATCAATTAATCAATATCAAACTAATAATACTACCAAATACTTTGGCCATAAATATTTTGTAATCATCTCTATTATTGATCATAGATAGACGTTTGGATATTCGTCGGTGAGATAAAGAAACGTGTGTCGTTTTGTTTCGGTGTGATTAAAAATATTGAGATTCTAACATCTCGTCCGCTGTTTTCCCTTGGCGTGATGAACTGTCCATTACTTTCTCCTTTATTCTTTTATTCTTTCTACATTATGATTATTTTTCGTTTGTTTTAGTAGTGGCTTGACTTGCCTGATAAAAGAAGTTTGGTTATTATACAAAAGTAAACCATTACGTAAAGATCTAAATAGCGCTGAAAAAAAGTTTCTAGGTGTAAATCCAATATTTTATCATAAGCACTCAGATTTTGAACTCTCAACCGATTTTTTTTTCTGGTCACAGTTTCCAAGTTTTCTTGAGAACTTGAGTAATCATGATTGAAAGATTATTTTTAACGGAAAAATGGAAGGGGAAAGCAAATGCGCGTAAGGACATCACATGCAACTGCCTTGTAATAAGCGACACTGCCAAAAGTATCAATTAATACTGTATCATATTCCTACTTCATTTTAAATTTTTTGTTCTGCCCTAGTAAACTATGACTTAAAGCCATTTTTTGTTGGGCTTGTCGGTTGTAAAACGAAAACTTGTTTTAAACCCAATATATATCCAACCACTTTTAGGCCCAACGGTTTCAATCATTCGGGTCCATATAGTTAGATATGGTTTAAATAAATCACCTAAATTATATATTACACAAGTAATAATACTACCATTTTAAGTCTCAAAAAAATAAAATAATACCAATTAAAAAAAACTATATTAGTTATCAACATCTACAAAATTATTATGAAACTGTTGTCTTTTACAACAGTCATATAAATTTATTTTAAGTAAGTTCATCCATCAAAAATAAATAAAAACAGTAACTTAACATTTTCTACATAAGCAAGATGGTTGCTTGAAGTGGTGGTTCTTAGGTTCTATATCATTTTTCCTTGTAAAGCTTCTATTCTATAAATACTGTTTTTTTTTTTTCCGATTGGTTCGGTTTGATTCAGTAGAGTTTTCAGGTTGTGGTGGTCTTCTTCTTTTCGTCGTATTAGTTTCTCAATTTTTGTTAAGGTAGATTGTATACCACTATTTAGGTTGATCATTCTCTCTTCTGTTTTTAATCGTTGTTTATTGTTTGAAAACTGTGTCTTCTATCACAAATTTTCGATGGTATCATGTTATTTTTTTTGTTTAAAATATCTTTTGAAGTTAAAATGTTAAATTGTTGCTTGTAGTAATTCTTCAGACTATAATATTATGTTTCTTCTTATATTTTACCATGTCCTAACATTCTCATTTGTTTTCAATACTAAATTGGTCCAACAAAAAAAAAAAATTTATATTCTTTAACGGAGAGGAAAAACTATTATCTCTAGTCAGAAACTAGAACTTAGAATAGACTAGTACATCATTACCAAGAGCTGGTTGCACATTTAAATAATTGATTTTGAAGTAGTAGACGTCTGGATATAGATAGGCTGACTTTTGACAAAAAAAAAAAAAAGATAGGCTGACTAACCACTTGGATAATGACACCCTTAATTCTCGATTTTGTTTTTTGATAAAAAAAACTTATCAGTAATCAATTACCTCAACGTTGTGATCCAAGAAAACTTGTAAAAGTGAAGGTTCCACTCCATTTGACTGCTTTAATCGGGCCCAGAAAAGCCTAGTTTTAAACTTTGCCAACACATAAATCCCAACGACGCCGTATCGAACCTCCCAATTTCTTTTGTCTATTCCTGACATTATTTAAATTAATTAGATTCTCTCTCTCTCTCTCTCTTCCTCTTCCTCTTCTTCCGGCTATCACTGTCAGTGGAACCGTTGAGGAGTCTAATTTCCACTGTGACCTACTGTGCTTTTAGCCTCTTTGGTCATTGATCGTGTTGGGGACTTTAAAGGACAACATTCGAAGAGCAAGAAGAGTAGGTTTGGTACTCATCGTTTTTATGTCTTTCAAGCTACATTGAATTCTTTGAGGTTGACGTTTGAATTTTTTTCTTTTTTTTTTCTTTTTACACCATTTTTTGTATGCTTTTGATTCCTACTCAGATCTGGCTACCTTCTATCTCTGATCGCTAATTTTTGTTTTACCACTTTCCTAAGCTCTGCTTTCTTCGAAAGATTTGATTTTTTTTTACTTTGGTATCTGCTTTAATTGTAAATTTTCCAGCTCCCTGCAACGATTTTATTGGGTGTTTTTTTTGTTTCTTTTGTCTTCTTGATCTTCATCATTTCGCTCTGCTGTCTTCAAGATCTCTGCTTTTGTTCACTTTATTTAATGGCTTTTTCTCTGTTACTTTATTTTCGTTTATCCATATTTTCCATTCATGCTGCTTTCTCCTTTATCACTGAACCGATGACTTTAGATATTTGATTTATTTACAGATTTTTTGTTTTTGGGTTTGGGAATTAACACATGTTCAATAGGTTTCAGCTTCTACTTCCTACATGTTCTTTGGCTTATTGTGCTGTTAATTTGCCGTGTTAGGCTTTGCTTGTGAAATTCACAAACTTTGGCTTGTTCCCTCTTCAGGTTTCTAGATTTAGCAACTTACTCAATTTAGACGCAGCTTCCTCTCTCGACAATGGGGAAGACTCCTGGTAAATGGATCAAGACGTTGCTTCTCGGGAAGAAGTCACCAAAATCGAATCTGGTTGTATCGGTGAAGGATGATTTTTCAAACTTATCGCGTGATCCTCCAGTGGCTTCATCACAACCGGGTACATCTTCAACTGCTCAAAATGTGGTTGCCCCTGATGATCTTGAGTCAAGGAATGACTTGGATGAACTCAAGCTTCAACAAGCTGCAAGTAAGGTTCAGGCTGTTTTCAGAGCTCGTCAGGTACTTTATTCTTTACTGTAACAAAGACAAACCTACTTGAAAGAGCTAAAAAAAACATATAAGATTCTGGTAATGATGAAGATGATGTTTTGGTACTTGTACTGAAGGCACGTAGAGCATTTCGAACCCTTAAAGGTATCATCAGGCTACAAGCCGTTATCCGCGGTCACCTGGTCAGAAGACAAGCCGTTGCTACATATTCATGTATATGGGGAATTGTGAAGTTTCAGGCGCTTGTTCGTGGCCGCAAAGCTAGATCTTCTTCAGATAATGGGATACTATGTCAAAAAACACATACGGTAGAATCTCTTTTGTCACGCCTTGATTACATAGTTGCTGATTTTGTTGGCATGTCATGTTTAAAATCAAGCTGCAACTTTCTTTCCTTATTAGGAAGTCGGTGATTCCGAAGCTTTGCAATTGAGCAAGTATAGTTGGATGGATAATCCCACAAAATTGATCATTGTTGAGAAGGTATTTCAAACTTTTCCTTAGTGCTTGCTTGATGAACTTGGATTTACCAATCCTGCAACACAACGTTGGTTGTTTGTTTCCGTGGCTTCTTGCAGCTTCTGGCTTCATCACCAACTCCATTGCCTCTGAAGATCCAGTATGGTCCTGAGGAACCTAACTCCGCCAAGGTTTGGCTTGAACGCTGGCAACAGTTGCAAGTTTGGGCTCCTCGTTCACGAGCAGCTAGGAGTCTGGTTCCAAAATCTAAGACAAAAAAGCGAAATTATCAAGCAGTGGTTGAATCAGAAAAGGCAAGGCCAAAGCGAGGTGCCAAGAAACAATCCGGCCCAACTAGTGGAAATGGCTCTAACCGTTCTACAACCGAAAGTGAGAAACCTAAACGAAGTGTGAGGAAGGCTTTCACGCCTAGCAAAGATCCCCTGAGAACTGATAGTGACAAGCCTAAGCACAATTCAAGAAAAAGTAGAAGCGCCTCAAAGGAAGGATCTCCTTTGGAGGTTAAAGAAGAGAAGCCTAGGCCAAGTCTTAAAAGGTCATCTCTTTCAAACGCGTCAGAGAAAGGCACCCGTAAATCTGCTGAGAAGAGGAAAGATGCTAAGGGTTCTGTGCAGATAGAGCCTGAAGTGAAGGTTTCAGATGTTCCTGAAGGAGGAGACGGTGCTGAGTCTGCTGAAAAGGAGAAAGATACTGCAGGTTCGGTGCACGTAGAGCCTGAAGTAAAGGTTGCAGATGTTCCTGAAGGAGGAGACGCTGCTGAATCTGTTGAAAAGGAGAAAGATACTGCAGGTTCGGTTCAGGTAGAGCCTGAAGTAACGGTTTCAGATGTTCTTGAAGGAGGAGCAGACGCTGCTGAGTCTGCTGAAAAGGAGAAAAATACTGCAGATTCTTTGCAGGTAGAGCTTGAAGCGAAGGTTTCAGATGTTCTTGAAGGAGGAGGACACGCTGTTGAGTCTGCTGAAAAGGAGAAAGATACCACGGATGTAGTTCCTACAGAGCTTGATGTCGAAGAAAAGGAGAACTCACTAGAGAAAGATGAACTCAGAACTGCAGAGACTAGTGAAGACCTCAAATGCTCAGATGTGAAGGTAACTGAGAACGGTTATATTGCTTCCGATAACTCAAAGCCAAGTGAAAGACGAGTGTCACCGCTAGCAAATATTGACAATAAAGATGATGGGCGTACACATAGCGGGAGAAAAATCCCCAGCTACATGGCCCCGACTGCATCTGCAAAGGCCAGACTGAAAGGAGAAGATTCTCCGAGGTTGTCCCAAGAGAAAACTGGGACATTGAGGCGCCATTCGCTGCCTTCTCCAGCCAATGGTAAGCCGAGTAGTACTACTACTGCTACTATGTCTCCAAGGGCTCAAAGGCTTCTCGTAGCCTCAGCCAAAGGATCTATGAATGGGGACAAATCTTTTTCTTCTTCAAGGAACATAAGTGGTAAACAAGACTCACATTTACACAAAATTCTCTTAAAAGTCAGAAGTTAAAAGCTTTACTCATATCACTAACCATTCAACTCATTTTGTTCTTGATTATCTCAGATAAGTCAAACAGAACCGAGTGGAAACGTTGAAGGTTCAGGCAAAGAGACTGTCATCTTATTATCTTACACAATCGAGCTTAATTACTTACTGTACTTTATTTCTCTGCGTTTTGGTTCGGTGTGGTGAGAGTTTAGAGAGTGTTTAGTCAGAGTTCATGTTTATTTCATCATTTTCCTGCGTTGCTTCAGTTTACTCTGATATATGTTTGACGACACATAAAGGTTTGAGTAAATACTAAATAGTTCTTCTCTGTATAAATCTTTTCTTTCACTCATCTCCAATTATACATACTACAGAAATCTCAAAACCTGCATTTTACATACATTACGTATACAGAGCAAAATGTATGAGCTAGTTACTTTCATCTTACACGTGGAGATTGACTGTAAGAAGGCAAAGGCGATGCACCAGGAGTATTGTTCAGCAGATGCCGATCTTGACTATACCTTATCGGAGATTTCTGCGTAGCAGAGGAATGACGAGCTCTTGGAGATTCCATATGAGTGTGTTTAGTTCCAGGTTTAGCAGCAGATTCTAGCTGTTCTAATGTAACTAAAACCTCTGACATTTTCGGCCTAAGCTTTGCATCGGGGTTTAGGCACTGCAACGCGAGACTAGCAGCTGTATAAGCTCCCTTTTGTGGATATTGACCGCCTAGTTTCGTGTCCATTATCCGGAAGAGCTTCCGCTTATCGTCAAGGTACGGTGTTGCCCAGTCCACGAGACTATATTCGATTCCCCCATTTGAATTGTCCATGGCACGTCGTCCTGATATTAGTTCCAGTAGTACCACGCCGAAGCTGTACACATCACTCTTTGCCGTCAATCTACCTGTAGTAGATGAAGATGAGTTTCAGAAAGTGTCTTAAGAAACAAAAACACCCTCAAGGTCAAAGATTTTTTTGGTTAATGTCAAAGCTTTTGATAAAAGTTTTTCAAGATTTAGAAGTCAAAGCTTTTGAAAATTCAAAAAATGAAAGCGTTCTTACACAGAAACTGATAAAACCTGTTTGAAATTACAGATTGGCTTCGTGGTTTTGTCTAGTTTAACACAACGTAAAGTAATGGGTTATGTGAGTTTACAGAACAAACCTGTGGCGACGTATTCAGGAGCTGCATATCCCTGAGTACCCATGACTTTTGTGGATACATGTGTATTATCTCCAGTAGGACCTGCTTTCGCCAGACCGAAATCCGAAAGCTTAGCATTGAACTCCTGCAAATAAGACACAGTTTCAAACGGTTAAGAGTCGAGCGCGAATCCCAAAAGGTGCTTGAATAGAAGTTTCTGAATGGTTTATTACAGCGTCGAGTAGAATGTTAGCAGCTTTGAAGTCTCTGTATATGACTTGTGACTTTGCTTCATGAAGAAAAGTTAGCCCTTTCGCTGCACCGACCGCCACTTTCATCCTTATTGCCCAAGTAAGTGGCTGCGCACCACCTGCAAGAATCATTGACCCGACAGATTATAAAACACCTGAAAACGAAGAGAATACAGAAGAAACACACATGCTTCAAATCAAACTCAAAACTTGTAGAATTACAGAAAACATACGTCTGAAAAGATGATTCTCCAAGCTTCCTTTAGGCATGAATTCATATACAAGAAGACGGTTTTCGCCTTCCAAGCAATAGCCAACTAGTAATACAAGGTTTGGGTGACTAAGTTGACCAAGATAGTTTACTTCAGTCTGTAAAAAAAAAAAAAACCAAATAATACTTCAATGTTAGCAATATGAAAGGTGAATGTTTGGGTAAAAAAAAAAAACAAGGATGAAACTCGGGCTTACCAACCACTCTTTATGACCTTGGAAACCTTCAGGCTTAAGCTTCTTAACAGCAACAACGATTCCGGAACCAGGTCGTGAGGCAGCGAGAGTTGTTTCATCAATCCATCCTTTGAATACGCAACCGAAACCTCCTTCGCCTAGTAGACTATCAGGACGGAAGTTCTTAGTTGCGTTCTTGAGCTCGTTGAAAGAGAAAGCTTTTAGATTTGGCGATGAAAGTATCTCTCCTTCTGTCCTAAGCTGCGTTGGTAATGATCCTAAACTACTGCTCCCTGTGCTGTAAGAATTTGTGCTTCGTCCTGATGGAACTGTGGAACGGCTTGTGTTGCTCGAAACTTTCGAGGCCGAAGAAGCTACAAACATCAATACAAGTAATAACAGAGCAATTAGAAAGGTTTGATCTTTATTCTTTAATGATCCAGAGAAGATTTGACAGGTTTTAAAATTTCATTTCGTGACAAATATCTAACAATGACACGAGAAGAAGAAGAAAAAACATTCTAAACCGCCATTTGGAGAATAAGGTCAAATCTTCAACAAACTTCAACATAGAACCCAAATTGAGCAATAAAAGCTTGAGAGGAACTATTTACCAGAATTAGCATGTGGGCTATGGCTGCTGTTATCCACTTTAGCTGATGAACCTAAGCAATTACCCATTTCAGATAAAAAGAAATAAACCAATTTGGAGAGGTAAAAGCAGCTTGAAATTCCAAGGCAGACAAAGCCCGTGTTCTTGTGGAACAAGGAAACAGATGATCAGGACAAGAACAGAGCCTCAAAGTAGCCAGTATAGAAAGTTTCGGCGGGGCAATGTCTGCTTAGCTAAATATAGACGCTAATATAATGAAAATATTAAACAACAAGAAGAAAGGAAAAACTCACGAAGAAGAAGAAGAAGGAGAGAGGAAGGACCAAGGAAGGTGATACAAGAACAGAGGATCAGAAGCAAAACAAATAAATAACACGAAAGTCGCCGCGTGCTTTTGTTTCGTACTCACAATAAATTCTCGAAATGACAAGAACACCCTTGAGTCAGAAACTGACGTCAATTTCTTCTTCTCAAATGACAAAAATGTCCGTGATCCCAGAATCGTTTTAAAATTATGTCCTAGCCATCGGACAGGACACTTTTGGTAATACGAGTTAGATCCGGTTGCATCATGCTCACGCCACCACATCCATGTACGAAATTTTTTTCAATGAGTATTTTTCAGTAACTTGAGTAGTAATTAGTAATTACTACAACAAGGGAAGGTAATCTGGGCAAAAAGTCGTGTTCCCATCTCATTGTCTGGAACTTTTTTCCTTTTCTTTCTGTAGCGGTCAGTTTATGAGAACAATTAACAATGTTTAATATATTGCTTGCGAATGGGGGAGAAATACGAAAAAATTGACTTCGTGAGATGTATATATATTAAATTGAAAATAAATATAAACAGAATCAATAAGCTAAAAACTATTTTTCTAATAAAAATAAAATTTAAGTAAGGGGATATTTTGGATGGCTCAAGTTGCAGTTGAATCGTCAAAACGTGTTCGACAATTACTATGTGTTCATATGTAAATATTGTTCTGTGGAATGCTTTTTATTAGTCTCAAACTCGAATGACCCCTTCTCATAATGAGAATGTATATAATCTTATTCCGGTCTGCTCCGGTATGGAATTATATAAGTTATGGAATAAACAAAAAACAACGGATTTATAGAAATAAGAATATCGTGATGGTGGTCTACTGGTAGGCGAGCTCCAAGTTGCTAAACAATCTAGATTCTAAGGTATTCCATTACACTCCATTATGTGGCCACGCAGTTATGAACCCATTACTTACGATCTATTTGAGTATCCGGAGAGAGAGTCCATTTGTGGACTGTATTTTTTTTTGAGAATTAATCTGGGATCTTCCATTGACATGGGATACTCTGGTTAAACAAAAAAATATCGGAATTTTTCGTTTTTTTTGTTGTTTATAATTTTTTTTCAACCAATTTGGTCTTCCTTGACGACCAAAATATTATTTTATTAAAGGATAATAAAGGTGATGGCCCATCGTTGAAACTTTGATGGCTATTTTTCTTTTTAATAAAAACTTTGATGGAGGTTTTACATAATCAGTGGGGTTCTCCTTTAATTAAAATTTTGGAAATGTTTAGGTTTTTAATTTTTAGGTTATTTGTCCTAGATCTGCATATTTATGAATATTGATTTTTATGTTTTAACAAAATATTGATTATGTTTCATAAGTTTTTAGGTATATTTTCAAATCGATTTTTAATCATGTGCAATATCATAATTTAATTATGCTTTCAGAAAAAGGATTAAGAGACGTTATAATTTTACGGTTTTTTGTGAGATAGAATCATAAATTAAGTTTTATATCCCAAAAAAGAATCACAAAGTAATTGTGACTGGGAGATCTCTAGTTTAATATGGAAATTTTGGTCTTGGACTATAAGGTTCCATTAAACTTGTTTGTTTAAACTGTTTTCTAAAAATATACTATGTTTAACTCATTCTATGGGGTTTTACAATGTTAAGTTTTCAATACTCCCTCTGTTTCTTAAACAGTATCATTCTACTCTTTTTCACACATATTAAGAAAGTATTAAAAATCCTATTATATTCCTTATAAATACACTAAAATAATTTTTCTCTCTAATTAATACTCGGTTAAAACTGGATTTTTATTAGCAAAATTGCATTGAAAACATAAAATGACACTCTTCAAGAAATGGAGGGAGTAATTAAAAACGTTGAACTGTCAAAATATTGTTATGCATTATTGAACCATCAACCCATGGATAACTAAACTCGCAGTAGAAGCATTGTTTGTAATCATATAATTAATGGAAATTATTACTAGTAGTTACGGTCTTAAAAATACTTTTTCGGGGCTGTATTTCTTTAAAGAAACTATAAATGAGATATTCCCTGGCCATGCATTGACCCAAGAAATTACTCGATCTGTACGTATTCACATTGCCAATTTGTATATTATTAGTAGTTACTAATTATAGCACGTGTGGACAAAAACAATTTGGCCCCTTTTCAGAATTCGCTCAACAGTAGTGACCTTGTAAATTTTAAAATTACTCTATCCGCGAATGTTATTCTATAGATATTCTATATTAGACTATCTGACCAAGTGAATTGTATCCAATAATATCATGAAATATCTTAGATCCCGCTCGACAGAAGAAGTAAGCTTACTATACATGTGTAAAGGAATAGTAATCACTAGCTCCTTTGTCTCTTCAAACTATAAATGGTTTTCTCAAAGGATTATGTATGTTTAATTGTTTATCATATGAATCCATTCTTATTCTTCTCCTGTATGACTTCTATATGTTCACTCAATTCATTAGCATTCCGAGTATACGGAAACTAAATTACTCAAAAGTATACTGAAATATGCATCGAGTACAAAACCATGTTTTTCTTTTTAAATCTTATTCAGAATTTTCAACTTTGTTCGCCTTGTGACGTTGTCAACGTTATTAATTTTGCTTTAAGAAGTATCATATTATTTATTTACCACAAATTGACACATCATATAGGCCATGTGTAAATCTAATATATTACATAATTTAGGCATCTTTGCTCAAAAGCAAATCAACATTCGTACATGCATATTCTTTCATTATTTTCTCACCATCACGTGGTCTTAGGTTTATTGAATTCATCAATTATTCCAAAAAAAAGTTATATTGTTGATACGTTTTCAATTTGATCATTGTTTACTTAATAGTAGTATGAGATCTCCTCTCCAACCCGATGGTAAGAGTTATATAACGAACAAGTCAAATCTTATTAGAACTAATTAGAGTTTAGTTGTTATAGATAATTAGAGGGTGTTATTGGTTTGAGTATTTTAATGGATTTAGAAATCCAAACCAAATCCAATGTTACTGGTTTTATGATTTTGAAATCTATATTCAAATCCAGTGTTATTAGTTGTATGATTTTAAAATAGATTTTAAAATCAAGTGTTATTCAATTACAAAGATTTGTGTAAGGATTTGATTTAGAATTGGATTTGAGTGGATTTATAAGTACTTTTAAGATTAAAATACAAAGAAACAAATATTGAGTTGAACCTTGTTATTTTGGTTGGATTTGTGTTATTGAAGCCGACAGAAAATTGGGTCACAAAATCTGTTCGTTCTTTTGCATGCTTCAAGTTACCTGTAAGTATTTTTTTATACGATTTGACTTTGTTTTACGCTTGCAAACGTTCTTCCTTTTGTATTTGACTTTGATTTTTTCTTTCTTTTATTCTTTTAAATTGTATGTCAGACATACTATGTCTTCTTCACAAATTTTCTCTTGCAAATTAAACATTTTCACTTTAGAACAGTAATTTTTAACTTGGTAGGAAGAATTGAATATGATGAAAATGTCGGCCTAGTCTGCAAGCATATATTTGTTATTTTAGTACTTCTACAATCATTCATTTATTTCCACTTCAAATTTTTTTTTCTACTTTTCCATTTCTTACTATTTCGTAACTAATCTTCCATATTTTATAATATATATTTATGACTATATATATACATAGACACACAAAAGACAAAACCTCAAATCATTACAATACAAAATACAGAAAATTTTAACATCATCAATGGACGAATCACAGCAAAACCCACATAAACCACTACAAAAAAAATTAGAAGGTTCATTTCATTAATTAATGGAGTCCTAAAAATAAACTTACTTTTAAGTGGTGTTACTTTGAGATCGTGAAGAAATTAATAATAATGGTGAAGAAATTCTTGTTATCCAAGATCAACAAAGAAAGCACACCAATCAATTAGGCTCCGAATGGTGAACGGATTTTGAGCGGTGTGGAACTAGCGGTACAAGTGCGGTGCGGTTTTTACAGTTATAAAAATGTATAGATACATAGTATATGTAGAGATTTTTATTACTGTTAAGTGCGGGTGCGGTGCGATTCGACGTTACCATTCATAGCCTTAAGAACAACAATTGCATCAAATATGTGGAGATATTATATATATATATATATATATATATATATATACACACGTTATGAGAATAATATATAATATGTATACACTTTTTTGGCTTTTTAATTTCTTAACTTTTTTAATTTCTTATTTAAACTTATTGGAAATCCATTTGGTGGATTTACAATAATCCAGTTATTTGGTTTTCAAATCCATTTCATTGATTTTGAAATCTACTGATTTGATTTAAAATCAGTGGATTTAATAAGGATTTCCAAATTTAACAAATCCATTAAAATACAAGAACCAATAACCCCCACTTAATCTTCCTAGCTCTAATCTTTATTAATGTATTTTTAAATTTAGCCTCTATTAACAAACCAGTTTTCTTTTTGGCCTGTAGACAATCAGTACATCATTCTCCTTCTCCTTCCCCTTCTTCAAACTCCGATTCGTATTTTTCATAGAGAAATCTCTGTGTGCGTTTGCTTTACGTTAGTTTTCTGTTTGTCTTCTCACATCCAATACAAACACAAAACATTTTTTTTTGACAGCAAACACAAAACATTTAAATATTTTTCCAGTACTATAATGTCACTTCTTCTAATTTCTTCAAATTAAACTCTTTAAACTATACGATCAATACGGTTGGTTCACAAAAACATATTTTTACTGTTTTGGGGTTTTGGTTAGTCAGAAGACTTGGAAGTCAGAACTCAAGAAGGCCAAAAAAAGAGACCCAAGTCCCAACTACATCCGAAATATGGGTTCTAGGGAACTGCGTGATGTTTTTCGTAGAGACAAACGTCACGTAGTTTCAGTATCTAACTGAGACATGGATACCAGTGTGTGACCTGGATTACAGAAATTAATCCACGTCCCATGGCCAATGAGAAATACCATGTCAGCTTATGCATCCAATGATAAAACCACACGTGGAACATCTACGTCTTTCTCGCGCCTCCGACACTCTAATAACTTCTGTTTACACTTCAGATCGATCTCATAATTTGATCGCAAAATTAAGTGCAAAACTGAAATTCGAATTGTCGCCGGAGTATAGCCGGAGAATAACAAGCGATGGAAGCTCACGGTTCCGGTCTCCGACGAGTTCTGTTGTTGTCATTCTGTGTCGCCGGGATCTGGGCTGCCTACATTTACCAAGGCGTTCTTCAGGAAACCCTGTAAGTAATTTCTTAGGCCGAAATCGATCATCTCGTTAATAGCTCGTCGATTCTGGTTTTGTTCGAAATCGTTTCTATTCTCGGAACCCTTGTTGGTGGCGATGTGTTTGCAATGCAAATCTGCGATTTGAGTTTGTAGAAATGTAGCTTTTTGGAACTTGCTCTTAATCCAAGAACTCAAATTTCTGCGTTTGTAATTAGGTCCACGAAGAAATTTGGTGAAGATGGGAAGAGATTCGAGCATCTTGCATTTCTGAACTTGGCTCAGAATGTAGTTTGCTTGGTTTGGTCTTACATAAGTGAGTATTATGAAATACTCTTCCTTTGTTATATTCATTAGATGTATAACTAAGAAGGGATGAAGCTAAAGAATTCATGTTTGCAGTGATTAAGCTCTGGTCCAATGGAGGTAGTGGTGGAGCTCCATGGTGGACGTACTGGAGTGCTGGTATTACTAACACGATTGGTCCTGCCATGGGCATTGAAGCTTTGAAGTATATCAGCTACCCAGCTCAGGTAACTTAGGATGATAATTCAGCTAAGCGGATCTGGTTTTAACCGTCTCTGAGGTCGTATGTACCAGAATATGGTTTTTTTTCTGAAGATATGATATTTGATGGCGATCTTGCTTTCTGCAGGTTCTGGCAAAATCTTCTAAAATGATTCCAGGTGAGGTTTCTATCTATGTAGAGTGTCGAATACCGTTTTATACGTTTAACATACCTGCTCCCTAAAGCTGTTAGAATCGATATTTCTCTGTACATCTTATCTATGGTTTTTCTTTCATGCAGTTATGCTGATGGGTTCCTTAGTTTATGGCATAAGATACAGTTTGCCTGAGTATCTTTGCACATTTCTTGTCGCGGGAGGAGTGTCCATGTTTGCCCTTCTTAAGGTAATCAGATCTATAACCAGGAATTTCGATCAGAACGAAACGTTATAGTTTTGTCTCGGGAATTTAGTGAACTGTCTTTGAATGGTTTCAGACAAGCTCGAAGACCATCAGCAAGCTAGCAAATCCAAATGCCCCCCTTGGTTACGGACTTTGTTTCTTGAACCTCGCCTTTGACGGATTCACAAACGCCACCCAGGATTCCATTACTGCAAGGTATGATTCTTCACATGGTGTTATAATTCTCAGTTACTCAACCAGGACATCAAGCTCCGTTTCCATGTTTCAACTGATCGCCGTACATGGATACAGGTACCCCAAAACCAACGCGTGGGATATCATGCTGGGAATGAATTTATGGGGAACCATATACAACATGGTCTACATGTTTGGACTGCCACACGGGAGCGGATTCGAAGCTGTACAGTTCTGCAAGCAACACCCCGAGGCAGCATGGGACATTCTCATGTACTGTCTATGCGGCGCAGTCGGACAAAACTTCATCTTCTTGACAATAAGCAGATTCGGGTCTCTAGCAAACACGACCATTACCACAACCCGCAAGTTTGTAAGCATCGTGGTATCCTCAGTTCTGAGCGGGAATCCATTGTCGTCCAAACAATGGGGATGCGTGTCGATGGTGTTTGGTGGTTTGTCTTACCAAATTTACCTGAAATGGAGGAAGCTGCAGAGAGCGCAGAAGAAGAAAAAGACTTGAAGCTGAGAATGGGGCGCAAAATCTAGAATTCTTCAAAAAATTGTTTTTGATTTGAGAACTTTTTTACTTCAACATATAACACCCAGAGGTCTGAAACGTAGAGGGAAGAAAAGCTTAGTCACATTAGCAAAATGTAAACTAATGCATTAGAAGAAACAAATATATAAATATATCAAGCCGAAAGCAAATCATGTTTCCACTCATATATATGTCTTTACAATCCCATTTTGAAATACAATATCTATCCTAACAGGAAACAAGTTTTAAGCTCTATTGCCTTCTTCTTCTGCCATGAGAGAACAGCAACAGATAAACAGGTAAAACTTTTCCCTCTTCTGAGTTTTTTCTTATCCCTAGAATAACACTCTGAAAGACTTCTTTATATTATATGTGATAAGAGATTCTGTACAGAGATAATGGAGAAAACAAATCAAGAAATCAGGGGGAAATTGCTCAGATTATGTATCTGACTATCTGAGTATGATCCTTAGAGACAAAACCAAAGAATTTTTTTTTCTTAGGACACGCTGGTGCCTTCCTTTGTGGATGGCTTCCTTATGTAGTAAGAAAAGAGAAAAGAAATCTGAATCTGAGTATATGGCAGATTCTTGAGAGCTTTCTTTGTTGGGGCTAGAAATGTTACCATTAACATTCTAGAACCAATAAAGAAATTTATAAAACCGTTGAGGAAGGAATGCAGATCATGGCACGCCCGCTTCACAAAAAACTTCCAGGCCGATATGGCTGCAAAACCTAAACTGAAACCTAAAGCAAAAGTGGGGAAAAATATTAAAATTACGTCTTCATGGAGACGAAACCGCGGTCTAGGGATGATAAGGGTAGGAGAGATGGCTCAGAGAGATGGTTGGTTGGTTGGTTTTACAAACTATGGAGAAGGACTCTCCTGCAAGGGGGTGGTTGTGAAGGATTAGCACTTGGGCATGGAGATGAGGACTCGATCCCAAGTGTTTTTAGCAGGAAGCTCCTCTCCTGCAAAAGCAATCAGTCTTTTAAGACTCAAATGTTTGATCAAAGCCTAAGTATTCTGTGAATGATAAGCAGGTGTGAAGCTTACACTTTCAGAGAATTGTGGACTTGGGATGCCGTCTGCTAGAGATCTGAACAATGGCGTGACCTGAAGAGGCGAGCTGAAGTTTTCTTCTGTGCCCGAGATGGGCATATTCTCATCAGGATTTTTCAGGACATGGCAAGTTGAGAGAAACTCCTCTCCACTTTCCTTATGTTCTGTCTGAGTATCAGGCAATGATGGTTGTGTTCTCTCACCAGACTGATCCAGCAGGATGGTTGATCCTGAACTACACTCAGAGCTAGCTGGTGAGTCATGGAGAGCAGGTTGCCTAAAGGACATCAAAATGAAAAGGTTATACAATCAAAACCTTGAGGATGAACATAAATGTTGTATAGTGATTGAAAGCTATCTTCACCTCCAAGATGGGTGATTGTCTTCATAACTACTCTTCAAATCCTCTATAAGGTCCCTAAACTCCTCGAGTTGAAAATCGATGTCAGGTAATCCATATCTCAATAAATCATTTTCCTTGCCTTTATTCAGGAAATCCTGAAGGACCTGAACATATATTACAAGAGCGAGCTTTGCTATTAGGAAACTGAAAACTTTTCGGTATATATGTTGAGAAGTTGTGGTTTCTTGGTTTACCTTCCAAGCATTCTCCAAGCTTTGTTCAGTGTTATCTGCATTAACTTTCTGCGCCAACGAGCTTAGAAGCTCAGCTTGTTGCATCAAAGCTGTTACTTTAGGATCATCCTTCTTAAGAAACATCCCTTCACCGTCACTCTCCTTCACATTGCTTGGTTGATACTGTTCTTCCAAGCTATCAATACCGGTGGCATTGCGCGCCAATACCGAATACGGAGATCTTGCCTGCTGATTCAGACAAGACTCAGCCTTTCCATAGTCACTCATCTCTGTAAGCTGTAGAATTTGACTTCTCCTGTATAGTAACCAACAAGAACATGAATGTGCGGAAACACTTGGGAGACTAATGTTTATTAGTTATAAGAATGAAACTTACCTTGTTCTCTTAGCAATAGGAGCTTCATTCTCGGCTTTTCGCGGTGTACCAATACCGTCTAAGAAGAGCATTCTTTTGTTGTTTGAGTTGCTCTCGTTAGACATAGCTTCATGCTTGGCTCTCTTCTTACAAAGTGTTGTAAACCTGTTCTTGACAGCATTATCCGTTCTACAAACACACAGAAGTACAGAACATTAATGAATCACTCTGGTCCTATAATGATGGCTTCAAGCACCATCAGAGTGTGATTCTACCTGCCTGAAACCACCTTTGCTATCTCAGTCCACCTGTTCCCAAACACTCTTTGTGCCTAATAAATAAACATCTTAAAGATGAGATATAAACCCAAACACCAAATCTGAAATCTTATATCAATTTAAATGAAGTTTGCAAGTGAATTTCACCTCACACAAAAGCATATCTTCTTCAGGAGACCAACCTCCTCTTTTGAAATCAGAGTTTAAGTATGTATACCATCTGCAACCAAAAGATCCAAAGATGGATTTAAAAAACTCTCGTGTTTCTAACAAAACACAGAAAGATTTTGATTACAAGAAACATATTAGCTTATCCTTAATATCAGTTTGATTGAATCGGATTCACCAACCTTCTTCTGCATTGTCTTGTGCTTTTGTCCTTAAACTTTGATGCGATGATCGCCCAACTAATTTCATCAAAACACAACATTCTTTTCTTAGAATCCTTGTATTTAAAAAACCAAAACTTTTTCAGGAAAAAAAAAAAACACAAATGAGAAAAGATTTTTAAAAAGCTCTCACTTTTCGGTTCCATGAAGAGTAATTTGCTCCCTTAGTATAACATCCTCCTGCAACTCCAGAAACCCATTTCACAATCAGACCAATAAACAGAGAGCTATTCAGGACACACACACACACGTATATATACAGTCATAAGTGTGTATATAAGTATTCATCACACCTCTGGTGTCCAAGTAACAATATGACGTTCCTTCTTCTTTGAATCTTCGTTATTAGTAGTAATATTCTTCTTCTTTTTCTTCTTCGTCTCTTCCATTTTTTCTTCTTCTTCAGCTCTCTCTCTCTTTTTCTTTCTCTCTCTCTCTCTCTCTCACTGTCAGTTTATTATCTAGTGTTTTCTTCGACGCTCCGTTGCCTTTTTAAAAAAAAAATAACCGAGTCCTCCTATCACACAAAGACTTCTTCAACTTTTTCCGGGAAAATAAAAAGAAAAATCGGGAAAAGAAAAAACAAAACCTAATGAAAGACAAACTCTGAAAAGGAACTCTCGACTATATCTGCTTTATTTATTATTCTCCACTGTCACTAAATTCCTCTGCTTCGAAAATTTTAACAGAGATCGAGCTACCAGCAAAACGAAAATGGGTTCTTCCTATATATAAGAAAATAAACAAACAAAATCTCAAGACAAGCATTGAAAAATATAAAAAGAAATATAGAATTTATTTTTTAAAGTCATCCACGATTCATGAACAACACATGGGTTTACGTTTTATCAAATTCAAAATGCGAGAAAAAAAAACAAATATTAATTAAAAGAACTCATTCTCTCGATTGAATCTGATTACTTTATTTTCTCTCTCTCCACATGAAAACTTTTTTTTTTTTCAGAACTCTCGATTGTAAGATATACTTAAAGAAAATAAAATAAAAAATGAAAACCAACGGAAGGGTGAGTAAGTGCGCGGGTATGAAGGGAAGTTTGAAAAATGAACGCTGAAACCCATGACCTTGTTCTCCATTGATGCCTCCCCTTCTTCACCAATTCTGTTTCTTTGTCCCTCTTTTTTTTGTTTTTTCCATTCATTAGACTAATTTTGTTTTGTTTTCTTAATAATACTGTACTACTTATTTAAATATTGTAGCTATGCATTTAGATATTGTAAACAAAAAAAGAAACATCTGCCAATATGTTACGGTAGTAGTGTCTATAGTTTTTGTGGAGAATATGATTAGTTTTATGGGTTTCCTACATCGATATATAGAATAATGATGTTATGTGGTTCAATATGATTGGTTGAAAACGATAGGTGTAAACAAAATTATGTGTATATTAGGAATGATATTATTTATTTAAAGAAAGTATGGTAACGTCTTTTAAAAACCCAAAAAAAAGAAAGGGTATGATACTGTTTTAGTTTCAAGTACGATTCTATGAAAAGTAATCTTTTAGTAGTTGTTTGATGGCCTTTTACTCTAATGCTTTCTCGTAAATTTCCTCAAATAAACTACTATCAAATTTAATGTTTTTTATTATTATAATAACGAAGTACTATTTGTTTAAGAAAATTAAGATTCCAATAACTAGATGAAAAGATGTTCATCACAAAAGAAATTAGTCAAGTGAATAGTAACACAAAGTCGGTGAAATTTATGAGTGTGGACTTTAACATGTAAAAAGAAAATATTTTGGATTTGGAAGAGAAAAGAAAAACATCGTGATCGAGATTGGCAACACTTCGTTGGTGTTTTGTTTTAAAGGGTACATGACAACTTACGTGACTCAACAGCCATTGTTCGTTTGGATCGATTCTGCTAATTTCAAAATTTAAATTTCCTTTTAATCTCAATGCATAGGAGAACGTAGAAAGTCATGTACAGTGAGCTGTTTCTATTTAATTTAGACCCAAACAGAAGCGCCCACCAGTCACGACGAATGCAATTAATTTTGGTAACTACTTGCTACTATCTAGTCTTTAGTCATTTAGTGTGTGTGTATTATTCAAATATATAAAAGGGTTACTTTCTTCTTGGAAAATAGTTTAGTTACTTTTGAAATTTTGAGCGGATCGGTGATTTTTTGTTTTGTTAATGGGAGTGAGCATGTTTCCTGATTTTTCATCAGTATAGAGAGAAATTCGATTATCGCAGTTCACTAAATACTTTAAGGAAGATGATCTTTTCCACGATTTTGGAAAAAGAAAAATCATTTTCGACAGAAAACAATAGTATAAGTGTATAACCTATATTTAATAATGTATGAACTGTCGATCTTTAATTGGAAAATGAGATACAAGCGATACATCGGCGCGTGATGCCTTGGATTTGAGTCAGACAGCGAAGCATTTCTGACATATCACATTTTATGAACAGTTGCTGTAAGAAAATGTATTTTTTTTTACTGTTGCTTCATTTCTCTTTTGTCCACACCCTTTGTGACTTTGTGTATTTATATTCGCTTTTAATTGATTCTTTCAGTTCTGTAGTTTATGGCCCAAGTTTTAATCATCTTCTCAGTTTATGTTTTGTATTTTACTCTAACAATTAGTGCATGTAAACAACGTATGGTAAATATAGTATCGACATACGAGATTAGAAAAAAGTTTCTTAAAAAGGGTTATCCAAAGTTAAACATTCTCTTTTGCTGTGAAGGGAAATCACTTTTCTATAAGACTTGTCACAACAATATAAATTAAACTTTCTTTATAAAAAATCAATATAAATTAAACGTTATATTTGTATATATTTTAATCATCTTTTTAGCATTTCAAGATTCTTTCTTAACTTCCATTTTATGACTTTTTGTTGTAATGTAATAGTGTATACAAGAAACAACCATCTTATGATATATGGGTGAATATCTAACCATAGAAAACTAAAATTAATAAGCCAACAAAAAATATGTAGAGAGAGATAGGAAAAAAATGAGAAAATTGGTTAGTTTTTAATTATGGTTTTTTCTTGTTGTTATTGAACCTAATTTCCCTTGATAGATTTTTGTATCTCTCTAGACTTTCTTTCTACAAATAAGTATTAGAAAAGTTTAACAAGTAAAAAAAAAAAAAACCTCTGTGCCGGTCAATCTTGGTTCCTACTTCCACTCCCAGCGCAGTATATTATTTTTCCTTTTAGGTATTTTCTTACTCGTTTTTTTCTTTTTTGTTAGAACTTGGAACATATAATAGTATTAATACATGCTGTAAAAAGTAGATATAATACACATTATTACATACATATATTTACGTGTTTGTATGTACATATATATGTAAGAACGTCGTACGCGTTGTATCATTCTTCGATCACCGGCCATGTAAAACAGATCAACGTCTGTAGCCTGTAGGACATAAATATTTTATTAGTGAGATACATGAATTAACGTAACTATCTCAACGGGCCTATTTCTATTAATTAGTTGTTTTAAAATCACTACATAGATCGTAGATCTTATTTATTATAGAAAATGACTGAGTGAATGATGTATCATGCATGTATTACAGAGACACATACAACAAATAAATACACATGTCTGATTATTTGTCCATTGTCCAAGATAGAAAGTACATGAGCATTGTTCTCGATAGTTGACAATTGCATATGCTATCAAGGACAATTCTCAGGTTCAATTTTAGTAGAACAAAACAAGAATCTACATATAATTAGTTATCAAGTTAAAAGAAGTGTTGTTTTAGACTTTGAATACTATTATATCCAGAGAATTGCAGTATATATGGATAAATTAGTAATTATTTAACGCCCCCGAGGTCATCATTTCCGAACTCGACGTCTGTTTCCTGCTAATCTTCGCTCTAGAAAAATTAAAAGATTTGCCAATGGAGCATGCAAATCAATTTGAAAACTTTCCGTTATTTTATTTTTATTCACATGGATATTGTTTTCAAATTAAAACATAATATATTCTTAAATTACTTCAACCCAAATGCAAGCACACTTTTAAGTTTAACTATCACAGTCATTCATCTTGAAAATCACTTCACTCTAGTCACTCACCGCTTCATCCTGTTCAGCCCACTACTATGTTAATGACTTAATACATGTATCACCCACCATTTCTCAATACATAATCGTAATCATCATCAGTCATCACCATCAAATAAAACATACTATATACTTACGCGTAAAGGTAGATAACTAATTAATTAGTTGCATAAAATCGCCAAATATTTTGTAAAACGAGGGATATAGATTCTCGAGCAAAACATTGATGCAACGAATAAACAACGTTATCGTACGTATAAATTTTGCTAGGGATATGGAGATACAATATTATATATTGTTGAATCAATACGGATATCATCAATTACTTTGGGTGCGTAACTTAATAGGTTACCAATGTTTGTGGGATGTAGTTTGAACATCGTGTAATAACGAGCAAAAAAAAGACTAGTCTCAAATAAATAAAGCTGTATACATAAAAGGGGTCGGTGGTATGAGAAGGCCCACAAGTACACAAACGATAAGAGTTATAGAAACCAGAAAAGGACTAAAGTCCATGATAAATAATGGAACCCTATGCAAAAGCGTTCCTTTCTACTTCACATTTTACACTACGAACCCCATTCACTTTTTTTTTCTTCCTTTTATATAAATCCCACAAAGTTTAAGTCTTTATTATATTCGGTGCCTTTTTAATTTTCTTTTACTGTTTTTCTTTTTGTATTTTTATTTTTTAAAGACGACATACATGAGTTTAATTGGTTGCTGATTTTGTTGCTGTTAAGGTGTAACAGGTCATTTGCTTTTTCGTGTACACAGTGTTTTTTTCTTCTTTTGTAATGGATATTGTATATCAAATCAAAAGCTATGTGACAACGTTTGACATTATGGAACTACAAAATAATTAAATTAAACCAAGAACCTAATTAACGTTAAAACACGTACACAAATGGAATTTCTTGTATTGATTCATTTATCATCTAACTTTAAGTAAATATTAGAAAAGTAGTAATTTAAGAATCGTTATACACATACTTTAAATAATTATTGTATAATTTGAAATCATATAACTATGTTGTAATCTCTCAATAATATTACAAAGTTTTTCCATAAATATACTATTTTTATCCCACAAATATACTACAAAGTAATATATATATATATATATATATAATTTAAATCGATTATTTATTTGATATTACTAAAGCCTATATAAATCACTCACTAAAATTGATAATCCTATTAATTATAAGACTAAGTGAAACCAAATAATATTAAATGCGATTAGATCAAATATTATTCATAATTATATTAAGTAAATCAGATCGATACATATATATTCTTTATGTATGTGTTTTTATTATCTCATTATTACCTATTCATTATCTACTTTAAAGTAAAATTAGGAATTTATCATTTATTTAATTTTATGTATATGAATATGTTAGCTTAACTTTGTAACTTACGATTTTAAAACTCAATTCATTAACTATTTAGTTAGTTGGGCAGGAGTTGAAATATAATCCTGGGGGAGTTGCGGCTGCTTGTAAATATCGTGTGGAGGAGAATGTTACTACCATTCAAATCCAACGCTAAGACGTGTTAGATAAAGAGGAAAGAGTAGTACATGGTCCACGCTGTTCTTCTCCAATGCAAAATTTATCTTATAGTTATGAGTCTTGACATAAGAAAACGGTTATTAGTTAATATAGGTAGACGACGTCTTCCACAAATTTAACCAGAAACACTTTCTGACCTAACTTTTCATCTTTGTTGGGCAAACGTCCATTTAAGGAAATCTCTGTAAACTCTAACCTAATCCTTTCCTTTTTAGGATAGGAAGAATATTACAGTTCACCAATGAAGGATTGAGGAGCAAGAATTCACATATATAAGTGTTTCTGGGTCTACTTGAAGCAGATTTTTACTTAAGTTGTTTCAGAGGCAAAAAGCATGGCAAGAAACTCCAACTAGCTATAAAAGATTCGGTTCAATTGTTTCTGATAGCCTCCGTCTTTTGGCGCTATCATTCTCTTTTACGTTTGTTCCTCAAGTATCCAATTCAAAGACTGACGTACGTCCTTTAAATTCATAATCAAAGAAAAAAAATATTGATTGCTAAATGTGAAATAAAATGAAACTAAACTAATTTTACGACTAATAAAACGATAAAATACAGAACGGGTACTATTAATGCCGCTTATCCTAAAATGCACGCCATTTGAAAGAAGAAACATACATGCCGTTTCTCTTATCAAAACGGAGACTACTCGCTGTTTCAATACAAACTAAACAATCACGCCGTTTCTTTTCCTAGAGGTAAAAGCGCGAAACACGGTCGTCTCTCATCGTAGATAAGATGAAACAAATATCGACATGGAAACGATTCAATTTCTGTTGGGGGAAAAAACAAATCACAAGAAAAGATTTAGACTTTGTTTTTCATTTTGCCAAGAATCGAGAAAACTGAGAATATTAATTTATTCAAAAGCCTTTGGCACCAGATTCTTTCAAAACGGCAGGTTGATCAGCCATGGATAAACAGTATTTAGCAATCTCTCTGAACTTAGGAACGCTTCTGAGATCCACTTTCGTGCCGTCTTTCAAAGTGATGATGATGTCACCCCATTCTCCGATGAACCTCGGCACAACCTGGACGTCCTTAATCACCTTGTACGAGAAATCGCTCCGGTCTTCTCCGGTGAGCCCCGATATCACCGTCACGCGGAGGTTCGTGAACCTGTAACGGAGGTTAAACGCTCGAGATACTGCGGCTAGTGTTAGTGGGAGCCACAGGATGGTTAGACCTAAGACGAGGTTCGCCAAAAGATCTCCGTAATGAGCTCCGCCGTCGAAATAGACAGTTTCTTTCTTCGCTGGTTTAGAACCGGAAGGAACGGCGGCGGAGGAGGAGGAAGCTAGGAGAAGTCTGTGGATCTGTCTTTGAGGTAATTTGGTGGATGGAGGCAAGGAGGAAGCGGGGAAGGAGAAAGTGGTAGAGAGGAGGAGCGATTTGCGAACGACGGAGGTTGCGGCGGTTGACGGCGGAATCGAGGAAGCAGCCATGAGAGCCTTTTTGCACGTTGTGGAGTGATTGGAGATTGGGGCCAGAGAGGAAGGATGATGAGTTCTCTGTGTTTTTGCACCCGATCTTTGGCACATATTGTGCCACGTGGCAGAAGCTCTATCCAAGTAATACAATAGTCGTTAAACAGTAAAAACGTTAATTAACTAGTACAAAGAAGATTTTACTTCTCCCAATAAAATGACGAGTTCCATCAATCATAAGAATATGGAAGAATCTCCGAAATCAAAATCACTTATATTTCGAAGAAAAGTATGCTGTAGTCAGTAACTTATTGTCAAAGAAGACCCAAAGATTATGCTACTCAGTACTCACTAAGCGTATCATGTGCGAGTCTACTTTGTCTACGCTTTGATAAAGAATCTGATACACAATTCATCACAACCTAGTCCATAACCATAAGCCAATAAGTTTATTCAAGATCAGCTTTGCATCGTATATATATTCACAGACGAAAACGGTTCCGATAAGTTTGGTCGGTCTTTTCACTGCCTTGAGCCGCGGCTACCGAGATCAGACGCAGCCTTAGCCGCCCGCTCTAACGCACCCGACAACCAGAGAGCTCCGCTGGAGAAGTAACTGCTATTGACAACACTGGTTGCAGCTGCCGCCGCGGTTCTTCCCGTGGCAGAGACGGCTGATTTGGCTTTGTCTGAAACATGGTACTTTTGGTCGGTCAATCTAACAGCTTCAACTCCGGCGAAGATTTTGTCAGTGAGACCGATCCTCTGGTCAAGTTGAGAAACTCTAGCCGCTGCTGCAGCTGATACACCGTGGGATTCGTCGAAGCCTTTCGCTTTGGCTAAAGCGTCTTTGCCAAGCACGAATCCCGTGGCCAGCATTGTTTTCACCACTTCTTGAGCTTTCGTCACTGCTTCTCCGGCGTTGAACTCCCCTCGTTGAGGATGAGGCTACATGATTAAAGAACAAAAGCAACTTAGAAAATGCGAACAAGCATCAAACTGATTTGATTCGCAGTCCAGATGATTGTTAGATTTTACGGAAGAGAAGAAATGTAACAAGAGATTTATCATACGTGTGAGTTTGTTTCATCTTCAAAACTCCGTGGAGCCCCGTTCCAGAAGTCAAACTCCTCGTGATGCTGTCCCCAACGAGTTATGCAAACGCGCTGCTCCAGTATAGTTGCGCCCTGAAGTTTTAATAGAGAGTAACAAAGAAGTGAGTGAGTCTCAAGAGAAGCCCCAAAAAGAAAAAGAGTAGGGCCTCAAATCAAAACAACACTCACGCTAAGTAAAACAGCAGTTTCCTGAGAATAAGAATCCTTGAACATCACATACGCAGTGCACGCTTGCTCACCCGATCTTATCTCGTCGATAACATAACAGAGATGTATCATTCTCAATCCAGAAAAAACAAGAGCAACGTGGAATATCAAAATTAGTGGAAGTAAGACTCACTTGACAATATCAATATGTTCGATTGCACCAGAGAAGGAGAAGAAGTCTACGAGATCTTTCTCAGTAACAGCTGGAGATAGCCCAGTAACTTCCACACCATATCCATTGTGATGATCCATCTTGTTCACGAGCTTTGTTCTACCCAAAATAATCTATGAATTTCTACACTATCCTGGAAAAACGTAGCAACTGAAACTAAAAGCCCTAAAATTTCAGCATAACCGAAGACTTCAACAGATTGATCATCTCCAATTCCTGATCAAACCTCGGGAACTTGACGAAATCGAAACTCGCGAGTACTACGCATATCATCTTTTCGAGTTCTACGACATAACGACTTAGCTTAACATGATTTGAAATTTTCAGTTCTGGAACACACTTGCAAGCGAAACTCGAACAAGGATGGATTGAAAACTCGCATCAAGAACAACAAATCGTTGATTCGCACATCGTACTGCTATAGATCTAGAGAAGAATCGAAGTTACCTGTTGTTGACCAACTCGCACACAGAGAAGCTTGAAAGAGAGACGACAGTGATGAATGAACTGATGATGGGAGGGACTACCTTTTTCAGAGAATGTGAACGCAATTTGAAAGGTTCGAGCAATCTTAATGGGCCTGATGATCCTGTGTGGGCTCATATTATAACCGATTCTTAATGGAAAAAATACTGTACGATAGGCCCAATATGGTTTGAGATTATATTCCAGTCCGGCACATACAACAAACAGCCGAATTTTGGTTAAAATTTTATATATTAAAAATAATATTGTTGGTGAGACTTTGGTGGTATTGATTAATCACATTATAGTCCATACTCTTTTTTCTTTTTTGGGCAAATATAGTCCATACTCTTATCACATAAAAATTCATTGAAAGAGATAAGACACTATTACTTACTACTTATTCTGTTTGCAACTTTATTTTCCATGTACATTGTTCCATAAAGCTTGGTTGTTATCTTTCCAACCGTCCAAACAGGTAAAAGTGTTCTCCGTGATAATGTTCTTTTTCTTGGAGATAGATTACATATTGACATGGAAAGCTCGCAAAAGGAGAAAGATTTATAAAAAAAAAAAAAAGGAAAAGGACGTTCGCCTAACATTTGTCTGATGTATATGGTAAAAAACGCAAAGAACATTATTATTCTTGCATACGAGCCGTTGGCAAAATCGATACTTACGTCTCTCTTCCTCCATCTCTCATTGTCTATTCGTACTTCTCTCCGCCGCCGCGTGTATCATATACTTCGCTAGTTCTACGTATAACGTATGGACCGGACCGTATATGGTTCATGGTTGTATCTTCTGACCTGTTGCTGCGTGTTTTCATGGAAAACAATAAATATGTCTTTTCACTTTCTCATATATCATAATAAATAGGTAAATCCATACAAGATGTGACTAAGACCAATTCCATTAGTGAACCTTTTATTGGGGTTCATAAATTTTTTTTATTAATATTTTGGTGGGGACCTGAATAGTGAAGAAATTGTTTTTATTTTGTTCTCATTAGTGAACTCGAACATGAGGTTCATAAAAATAATTTTTTTAAAAAAACATGTACTCTTCCTGATTTGCTTCCAAAAAACCATCGATCTTCATCTCATTGTCATCACCACCATCAATGGATACAGAGTGCTCAATATTAGCATGACCAGAAATAGCTCCCTCTTTGCTAACTCCGTCCATTAAGACTTCATCACCAACAACAATACTTTCCATGTTTAAGTTTTCAACAGGACTTTGTGGGATCGTGAACTGTCATGAAGTCATCGATTCTCTTTTGAAGCTCGTCCAAACCAGGTCTACTCTCATAGTAATCAGTGACCCACTCTGCAGTTTCACAGAGGACTTATCAACTCATGGCAGAAACAGATTCAAGAGTTTTCAAAAACCAAGAAGACAGCTTATCTAATCATATAAAGCTAATAATGGAAGAAACAGCATACTTTACATTCCTTTGGAGCAGTCCTCATCGCTTGAAGATATCTTATAATCATCTTCCTCATCTTCAACTTGGTTCATCTTTTCTGAAAAACTCTCATTCGCTTTTGTAGATGTCAGCTTCAGCTTCATCTTTTTCTTTTTGTTTGATTTCTTCGACTTTCCTAAAGAATGACAAGTTACACTCTATTTCATACTAAACACAAACACACAGTGACTGCACCGACATTACATAATATACCAAATGTTTTATGAGAGGAAAGCTTTCAACTTACGGTTTCTTATTTCAGTTACGTTACTAGCCACGTCTGCATTCATAGTTTCACTGGAACCCTTATCGACATCAACTGTCAAACATAAAAGAAGAGTCATATGACATATTTCGAATGACAGCAAAAATTCCATCCTTGTATGGTGAGGCATCTGCGGATAGCACGGGTTTTCTTGGGACGGAGATCAAGAGGAATGAACTTCTTGTTCTTGTATGCTTCTCTGAGAGCAGCTTTCTGCTTTTGAGAACTAACTGTCAAGACCTGGGCTATGGAGTTGCGGACCACCTTGCTGGAGATTACCAAACACATACACAGTTTCATTCAAATTTTATTCTATTTAGATACAGATACAATCAAACCAGGAAATGTTACAAACCGTAAACACATTCTCATCAAAGTGTAATTCTGAAGATACATAAGATGCATAAAAAACGTAATCTGTATAACTCCTTAGTCCTACGCTATCTAACTCAGTAAACGCAAAGCAAAGCTTTTAACAGATTCGATAAACAGATAACATCATTTCAGACTCTGAACTGAGAGACCGTTTCAGACCTTGACAGCTTCCTTGTGAAACTGTTTTTTCTTTAAAATCTTGGCTATCATATTCCTGAAAGCAAATTTAAAAAATTCATCCTCAAACAACAATAAGTTGAACTGCATCAGATAAACACAATTGCTAGACGAAACGAATACCTTACCTGCAGTTTTTCGAAATGGCAGCTCTGGCTCTTTCAGTAGAGACTCCAAGCAAGGACATGAGATTTACAACATCGTTTGGACCTATAAGTTCTGTGACTGAAGGAGTACCACTCGATATAATCAGATTCTTTCCTTTAGTCCAATCCACCAGTAACTAGTAATACCAAACAAAATCCAAAATCAGAGGCAACGAATTCACAGGTCTCGCGGAAAAGAAAGAAGAAAAAAACAAAATGATACAGACGCGTAGAAACGAAGAGCTAGAGAGAGAAAGCCGACGAACCTGCTAAATCCCAGGGCTCATGCTTGTAGATGTCGACCTCCCCAATCGCATCAAAACGTACGGGTTTATGCAGAACCTTTCACTTCATGTAATAGCTCACGATTTCCTTGTCAGTCGGATGAAATCGAAAGCCAGGAGCAAGCGCCGTCGCCGCCGCAGCAGAACCCCTTGTCGTCGCTGTCGGCAGCGAAGACCCAGCGGCCACAGATTCCCGACCCATTGAAGCAAAAACCGTACCTGACCCTGAAGGTTTCATCGCGGAAAAAAAAATTGACAAATTCACGCTCGACACGTGGTTAGACTCGTCTCTTGAAGGCTGCTAATTAAGAGACGGCTGTTAAATTAAATTCGCTTTTATCATTTCTTTTTTTGCTTTTGGGCCTACTCAACAGTTTAAGCACCCTCCTATCAACCTCAGATGGAGCTGCAGCTGCTCTAATGTGATGTATAAAATATATAGGTTAATACATATCTTGTTCATTGATTTTGAGCTAGATTTTAATATGGTAATATGAACTGCATGTACTCGCCCACAAAAAAAAAAATATATATATGTTCCGAAATTGATTTAAACAATTCAACTTAAGATTGATCTATGGAGATTTTATATAGAATAAATGGTTGAAGAATTATTATGTCACAAATACGTATTACAAATCCATACATGGATAATTAAGATGCTTGGAAATGATGAACAAAACAATTATGGAGTAATTTTAACCTAAAAACAAAACAAAGCTCCTCTTTTGGGTAACCAACGTTTTGTACCATACTACAAATTATAAAACAATTTTAACCTAAAAACTCCACTCATAAACTCAAAATTATAAAACAATTAAATTGTAGGAAAAATGGTAAGAAGTTATTAAACAGCAACAAGGTCAATATGCTATTATGGTGTTATAAGTCCAAGTATATGGAGCTTTCAAATGTTACGATTATATAAAGATAAATATCGATAAGACCATTCTAGCTAGTATCTTTGACAATTTAAAGAAGGAAACATGAAGAAGACCATATTGTAGTTTTTTCAAAAGAAATACTCTATAAATGGTATATATATATATATTACAGGAAATAGCTGAGTATGGGTCCAAGAACCATTATCTTTACCATATATGGTTAAGAATAGACAATAAAATGGTTGACTGTGTATGGTCAATGTACTAACGTATCTATCCTCTTGCTTAGTTTTAGTTCGGATTTCAATTTAATTGTGAGGATCAAAGAAAGATTTTGATATTGAGTTGACGTCAATTCGGTGATCTACAACGTGTTTATCAATCTTACCTAATTTCTTAAGTCATAATCTCTTTGTGTCTTTAATTGACTCGATTTTGGTCGATTCAAAGAATCCCAATTCGAGTTGATATCTCCCCTCTTTCCTCAAACATGATTAATAATATTCAATTATATTGTTGTTATAATTCCTAGAAAGCTCTTTCGTATGTGATTCTCAGTTCTTTTAAGATCAGTCGTTGATAACACTTGTCATTGTTTCACTAAACAAAAAACATCTTTTACCAACAATTCTCGTTTTGTTTTTTGTTGGGGTTAAATTTCTTGTGTTCGATACCTGACCGAAATTAATCAGAATCAAATTAATATTATTTGATGTTAATCATGTATTGATCCACCTGGCCGCAGATTTAGGACTAACCAACTGGTTTTGTTTTCGAAAACTTACAATAGCGAAATAACAAAACACAAAACTGTTTTCTTAAGGCGATCCAAGAAAATAACTACGTTAAAGATATGGATCAAAGTGCGTTTATAGGTTTACTATATATATATATATATTTTACATTATCCAGTATACACGGCAAGAGAAGAAATATAAAAGACTAGATTAATAAATTAGTGAGTTGCATTCGTTCCTGTATAAATTTTGATTTTACGAACAGCACGTGTTTGGAATTCGACGTTGACTTGGATGATAAGGCATTGCCAAGGGAGGAAAAAGTAAAGGTATTAAAAGCCACCACGTCATCTTATAAAGACTGATCATTCTAAAGCAACTCGCTCAGAATAGTTTTGGAGTTTTTTTTTCATCTGCCATGAGAAAAAAAATCTTGAACGTTGTTGTGAAACGGGTAAGCTTGTAATAAAAAAGTTTTCTAACCTAATATATCGTTGGCAATTTTGTCTTTGTCCTCACTAGTGATTACAGATGTAGCGTGGGCTGTCATGCATCGGATGGCTCATCAAGTAATGTAATCAACTGAGAAAGTAAACTAACTATCAAAATTGTTGGTGATTCTCTTTAGCAACGTTATATATATATTTATACCCCAATGTAACAGAATACTCAGAATTAGGATATATAACACATTCAGTATATAATTTAGGAATGTAATCATAGATTAAGACTCTTAATTTTCTTTTCACGACGATTAAGACTCTTAAGATTAATGTGGAAGGAAAAGGAATGTGAACACACAAAACAAACAGATCACGTGGACAGCTCTTAGGACTTCACTTTCAGACACAAGTCACTAAGATACGCCCAAAGAAACAATCACCTATTCGATCAGTTTGCAAGAAAATTAAAAAGCAAAAAAAAAAAAAGACTTTTTTCCAACCAAAATATTCATTAAAAACGGAAAGAGAACAGGAAAGATATATGAAAATAAATACGATTCATTTAATATCATACATGTACAATTTTAAGGTTAAATGCATTTCTGCGATATGGATGCCGTTGATCTGATAGGAATTTTTCAAATTCATAGTTATTGACCGGTGACTCTCAAACTTGGTCAAGTTTTGAAATTTCAATCGAAATGCTTAAATACATTAGACTAATTTTCTTTATTTATTAAGTATTACTGGTACATGAAATATCTCATATGCTCCGTCCACCTCAGCTTATCTATCTAATTTCTTTTCACTAAAGCACATAATTCTCTTAGAATGGGTTTCATGAGCTTGGTGTAAAATGTAAATACCTTATTGATACACCACACCCAAAACTTTCTTATTGGATTTTTGGTCAAGCCAAATTGTCATGCATATTTAACCTTTAGCCTTATGAAAATAACCAAATAATCATGGAAAATAACACATAAACAGTAGAATAAATTAAGAGAAAGCGGTTCGATTTGATTAGTCATAAGATTCATACTCTTTTTAGTCTTTAGTTCTTACAAAGTGATAAAGCACTTTCGCTACCGTCCAAATAATGTTTAAGATGGCTCTCACACGTGGCAGTTAATGAGTGGATTAAAGCTGGCAAGATCCACAAAGTCGCAACTCGTAATACATTATACTCAATAATCCTTTAGTTGCACGCTATAATCTTTCGGCGCGACTCAAGCTTTGATTTATAAAAATCATTCTCCCTATGTCTAAAGCTGTCTACCGTACGACCTTCTATTAATAACAAATTGAATATTTACTAAAATTTGCTGGTACGTATAACGAAAGTGATAAAAAATTTCGACTCTTGTTTTATAAATTCCTCAGTCCAATTCTAGAAAATTGTCGGTCCATCTTTTTAAAAATGTCACTAAGACAGTAAGACCATACAGGATAGTCCACAGTTAATCCGAGAAATTGTCGTTATTGAGGTAATTAATTTTAATCATAATACTATATCATTCCTTAACCAGAGGTTAATCTATGTGAAAACAATAATTTTAATTTTAATATTAACATTACTATGTGCTGATTATAACTTCAATTTTATTATTTTGGTTGACAGTGTTTTTTTTTTTTCCGATTTATCATTTAGTGGCCGTTTTTTTATAACCACTGTAAAAATGCTTATATATATATATAGGTTATCTTATTAATATTTTTGATGGTGTTTAATAGCAGATTTGATAGACTTTCTTTTTATGTAAGGTTTATCGTTGATGGTTCTCTACTATTCGAAAATGGTTATTCTCCTCTCACTTCTTTTTGTTTCGTGGCACTGATAGTCTGATACTTCTTTTCAGCTTCCAATAATTCTGATTTGTAGTCAAAATTATTTCTTTTGATGTATAAATATCTTTTAAATATCCTTGATTATAGTTTGATTCAATTGTTGACCTTAGCTTATATTTTTTTTCTAAGAAATTTTATTTCGTTTTATAAGATATACATTTTTAAGTTTTGATCAAATTTTAGAATGTTAAAATTTATCTAATGATTTTTGGCCATTAATATTAACATGTCCATTCATGATTGGTTTAATCTTTTCGAATAATATATTGGCTTATAAAATTTTTGTTCCTTTTTTAGTAAAAAAAATATTGTTCTTTTCATGCTTTAACATGCTGTACTTCATCCTATGTTTTCCATAATAAAATTGTTAAACATAACCCTTGTTTTTACGATAAAATAAGACATGTCGCTGAAAATAATACGATAAAACACACGTCAAAGAAAACGGACGACTAATATTTTCCCGAAGATAAAAAGAGCACACCACATAAGTTTTTTTGTGGGTCAACACGGCTTAGCGCACACCACACAAGTTAAGCAATGCAGTAAATCTCGGAAATACTTAAATTAAATAAGACACTAGTTTCATGGTTTATGCGCAAAAAATATACTCCCACGTGCGTCGACACGTGCTCCATGAACCTAGATTTACTTTGTCGACAGCTTTCTCGTATTCCTAATTTCTGTGTTCAGCTATTCTGATAAATATCAAATTATCAATACATGCTCTTCAGTCTTCCCGTACAGTTTTTATTATTGTAAATCATATATATATATATTCTTCTTGTATTTTTGACGTCTTTAAGTTATACACAGTCTATTCGAAAAACATAAAAGGAGTATTATATTCTGTGAAAAAGGAAGCGCTTTATTCCTGATAATATTTTTTGCAGAAATGAGCTAACAAAGTCCTTTATTTGTCCTCCAATTCATTCACCACTACTATATTCCATTGACAACAATTCAAAAGAAATTAATTTATCTGGCCTAAAATAAATAGTGTGGGCGAGATAGTTTAAAAGGTTTTTTTTTTGTAGTACAGAGAATATGGTTTAGAGTACATTGGTACTTTGGTAGGATGAAAAATTGAAAATGTACCTTATAGAAATAAATCATATATGAAGATGGTGAGAGGTCACTCAATTTTTTGTTGTTGATAAATTAGTAGATGAATATGACGTCTATATTATAAAAGAAAAATTATTTATTATGACGTCCATGAAGTTTTATTACAAAGAAATCTAACCTCCTTTGACCAGATGAAAAAAAACAGGTGAAGAAGTACTAAAACTTTTAGAACATTAACACTGAACACAACAAAACAAAACTAGAAACAGTTCTCAATTTCTCGATTTTAATACGTGGAAAAGAAAAAACAGCTTATCTAAAATACTTGGACTCTCTAACGTCATGTAGAAAGAAAAAACTAGTATTTAAATCAGTTAATTGATTAGTAATACATTTTCATCACTTTAACTCAAAAGAAGAATTAAACAAAGAACAATCAGGAGAGAGAAACGTTAAACAGAGAGATAGAGAGAGAAAGTTGAATTTTAGAGCTCCAAAGATTTTTTAACTTTGAGACTCAACACGCTTCACTCCGATTCGCAGAGAGAGTTTCCAAGAGACGACAGGAAACGCAACGAAAACAGAAAAATTTATAATCTTTATTTTTTTTCTTCTTTCGTTAATCCAATCCGTAAGTACCTTCATTTGTTATTATTATTAGTATTATATAATCTCTTCTCTTTCTCTTCGTTGTTCTTTTTTAAAGATTCTCCCTTTTTTTTTCTCGCTTCTTCTTCTTCCTCTTCTTCTCCGCTGAGGAATCATAGTCAGATCGGGATCAGCGATTCCTACGGTTTGGTTTTTCTGGGTTTTCGTTTTTAAGCGTAATCGGGTTTCGATAATCGGAAAATCGGAGATCTGACTCTCGAAGCTGACGGTTTTCTTTTTGGTGGTTGGATCGGTGATTCTGAATCCATCTAATCGGGATTTGAGGATGATCCATCGGAAATGAGAACACTCTGAATCGTCTTTCAATTGAATCCATTTCGCTGACATCCCTGTCTCTCTGTTTCTCTCTGCATTCGTGTTAAAAGGATTTGTGATTGAATCTGAAGATGGTGGAAGATCGGAAATATCTGTGTTCGAGGGTTTTCTCAACTTCTCGTATCTCAGAATCCAATTGGCCTTACATGTGTCCACAAGGAGAAGATTCCTCTGAATCCAAGCTCAGAAACGGCAAAAGAGCATTGGATGTTGTTGATGATGACGATCTCGAGCTCAAAGACGAGCTGAGAGCAAGCAAAACCCTCAAACAAGACCAACAGCAATCGGGTTCCAACAACGGCGATGGCGATCCACTTATCGGCGATATCGGGAGGGACAATTCGATAAGCTGTTTGATCCGTTGCTCGAGGTCTGATTACGGCTCAATCGCTTCCTTGAACCGGAGTTTCCGGTCTCTGGTTAAGTCCGGCGAGATTTACAGACTCAGGAGACAGAACCGGATAGTTGAACATTGGGTTTACTTCTCCTGCCAGCTCTTGGAATGGGTTGCTTTCAATCCTGCCGAAAGAAGATGGATGAATTTGCCAACGATGCCTTCAGGAGTCACGTTCATGTGTACGGATAAAGAATCTCTCGCCGTGGGAACAGATTTGCTTGTCTTAGGCAAAGACGATGATTCATCTCATGTCGTATACAGATACAGTCTTTTGACCAACTCTTGGTCTCCCGGTAAGAAGATGAACTCGCCGAGGTGTCTCTTCGGCTCAGCGAGTCTAGGAGAGATTGCGATCTTCGCTGGTGGTGTTGATTCTCTCCTCAGGACCCGTGACTCAGCTGAGATGTATAACTCGGAGCTTCAAACGTGGACGACACTTCCTAACATGAACAAACCGAGGAAGATGTGTTCCGGTGTCTTCATGGATGGGAAGTTCTACGTGATTGGAGGAATCGGCGGGAGTGAATCGAAAGTCCTTACCTGCGGCGAGGAGTTCGATTTAGAGACCAAGAAGTGGACTGAGATCCCGGAGATGTCGCCACCAAGGAGCCGGGAGATGCCGGCGTCAAGAGAAGCGCCGCCTCTTGTGGCGGTTGTGAACAATCAGCTGTATGCAGCGGATCATGCGGACATGGAAGTGAGGAAGTATGATAAAGAGAGTAAGAAGTGGTTTACTTTAGGGAGGTTGCCTGAAAGAGCTGATTCGGTCAACGGTTGGGGATTAGCGTTTAGAGCTTGCGGCGAGCGGTTGATTGTGATTGGTGGACCTAAGAGTTCAGGTGGAGGCTTCATTGAGCTCAATTCTTGGATACCGACCAGTGATCGAAGCCCGCCTGTGTGGACATTGCTCGATAGGAAGCATTCATCCAACTTCGTCTTCAATTGCGCGGTGATGGGCTGCTGACAAAAGTTTTCAACGATCATGTTGGGAAAATCTTCTTTTTCTTTTTACAAATTGGAACCAAGATTGTTGGCTGCTTGGGGAGTTCGAAACTTGCAGTCTTTTCTTTTTTTTATTTGGCTATCAAATTTAATTCATATTCAATACAACCGTCTTGGTGGTATTGTTAGGTTCTTGGAAAAAAGAGAGAACAGAAACAGATTTTACAAGAAGTTGGTGGAGGAAGTTCAGAATCTGGAGTTTTCCAGTTCTGTTAATGTTGTTGAATTTGTTTTCTGTAATTTGGTTATTTCTCGGAATATTTATATATATACCATTCATTTTTTTGCCAAGGAGATTGTATCATCTGTATCTTGTATTTTGTATTTTGCCTGCAAGTAATACCCTAAACTCGTTCAAATAGCTTTCCCTTTTTTTTTGGTTCTCTGTTTTGGGAGTGTTCTTTCAAATCTTTCTTCAGAAAAATGTTCCAATAAAATCTTAAAAGAAAAACAAAGATAGATTTTGCTCATGAAAATGGCAGTTTGAATATGATTTTGACATGTACAAGGCTTCTGTCAATTTCTTTTAGTTCACTCAGCCTACTATATAATTAATGAGATATTATATCATAAATATTAAAACTAGATCCGGACGCGCGGGATATGATTAATATTTTTGTAATCACACACATAATTTTATGAATTTTTTTTCACTTTTGTGATATAATTAAAACTTATAAAATTATTAAAAGTAAACAATTACATAAAGTTGTGATGTGTATTATTTTGTGAGTTTCTTTTACGTCTTGATTAGAAATTTAGAGAAAGAAAATAGTTTTACAAAGCAACAAAATTATGACTTACATCAATGTGATTGAGAGACAAGTCAAAGTTAATTTAAAAATAGAAAATTTAAGATACTAATATTATAAAAATGTTTAGCTTAATATATTCATATTTGTTAAGATATGGACTTCAACACTAAATTTACTTATTTCAAAATAATGTACCAATCAAAATTGTTTTAAAGAAACTTTTTCCAATAAAGAAATTTGAAAACACTATCTTTAGTGTCATAAACATACATATAATTTAATAAAAATATGCCATTTTGGAGAATTGCCCATGATATAATTTATTAATTTATATTTATAGTATGAAGTAATGTATGATTATATAATATATCAATGGATTTATATATATATATATATATATATATATAGTTTTAACGATATTAATATATGAAATTATAGTTTGAGAAAATTCACAGACCCATTATATATAGGTTTGAATGTAATTTCACATTTATAAAAAAATATGCTAACCCGTTAATTATTAGTTTATTAGAATGAAAACAGATTAATAAATATCTTAACCCATATTATTGTTATTAAATATTTTAATAATAGAAACTATAAAAACCCTGTAATTGTGTTATATAAAAATTAACATGTCTCACTATATTATTGAATAATCTAATATATATATATATAGACTTAGTTTTAATATTTTTATTTTATCAAGTTAAAATATATCAATCTAATTTAAGAATTTTATTTTCCAAGTTAAAAGTTTATATTTTATAAATTATATTATATTAAATATATCTGAATTATTTATGTATGATTTATTTTTTAATAATTTAAGTATGTTCAAAAGAATATTTATTTATTTTGCATTATTTTATATTGTTTGGATATTATTTAATAGAGATAATGTTAATTTCCATAATCCATAATTGCCCTTAATGAAATTTTAGAAAATAACTAATATTCACATGTAATATAACACATGGACTAATATTCAGTGGCATTACATGTAATATAACACATGGATAAATGTTTATTTCAATTTTGTTTCCTTCTTTAATAGTATAGACTGCAATTATATATAATTATATTAATTTAATATTTATAGTATGATTATATAATATATCTATCAATTTATATATATATATATATAGTTTTAACTATATTAATATATGAATGTTATAGTTTGAGAAAATTGACAGACCCATTATATTAGATTTGAATGTAATTTCACATTTATCAAAAAAATATGCTAACATGTTAATTTATTAGTTTTTAATGTCATAGAATCAAAACATATTAATTAAATATCTTAACCTATATTAACAGATTAATTAAATATCTTAACCTATATTATTGTTATTTAAATATTTTAGTAATAGAAACTATAAAAACCCTGTAATTATATATATATATATACATAAATTTAATCTGTCTCACTGTATCATTGAATAATCTAATATATATAGACTTAGTTTTAATATTTTCATTTTTATCAAGTTAAAATATATCAATCTAATTTAAGAATTTATTTCCAAGTTAAAAGTTTATATTTTATAAATTATATTTTACTAATATTATATTGAATTATTTATGTACGTTTTATTTTTTAATAATTGAAGTATGTTCAAAAGCATATTTATTTAATTTGATTTTGTGATTTATAAAAATAATTGATATGTTATGTTATTTACTTATATTTATTATTTGATTTAATAATTTAATATATATGATTTTATTTTATTTTAATTTTTAATTAGTAAGAAAAGTGTAACCCATTATTTTATATTGTTTGAATACTTATTTAATAGAGATAATGTTAATTTCCATAATATTAGGTAAGACCAAAAAATTTATTAGCTAATGAATAGGTCCAAACAACTTTTTAGGTACATGTATCCTCCCTTAATAGTATAGAAGGACATCAACCTAACAGTAGCTAGCTAAGCTTGGCTACTTTCAAATCCATGCACTTTTATACATACTAGATAAAGAGATATCATAAGAATAAAAAAATGTCGGAAATGGATAAATAATCGAATCTGTTGAAAAATTTCAACATTTATTACCTTCTTTTGACATCGTTTCAGTATTTCTTGTTTATACAGAAATAAATTTAATCTATAAACTGAGTATTAAATCTTCTAGAATCAAACATTCCAGTGACCAATTTGAGTCTTCAACTCCTCTGATTTCACTAGTTTTGCAGAAGTAAAAAACGAGGGTTTGGCAATGAGAACAAAACTAAGGAAATTGGAAAATATAAAAAGAACAATATCATTTCACAAAGATTTCAGAATACTGAATGTGTCCAACTAGAAAATGAAGACAATACTTTGAAGGATAAGTAAAAAGTTTCAGACTGAATATAATTCTTCACCGGAGAGGAGAGGAGTAGACTACAGTTCTGAAACATCAATAGGTGGCTGGCAAAAATGCACTTCCCGGCTGACGGTTAGCCAAAGGTCCATGGCATGAGAGGAACTGCAAAAGGAAACGAGACATATTGTCAAATTCAACAGCAAAAAGACTATTACAATAGCGCACGAATCGAAGTGTGACAATAATTTGATGCGTAAGTGAGGTACCTTAGCATTGACACCATCAGGAACGACACGCTTCTCCTGCCTCAACTTCGTGAAGTCTACTCTGTTAAACTTAGTGAAACCCCTGATAAAAAAGAGACAAAAACTTGATGAGTTGATGTCGCCAGGAAAACAACAAAACTAACAAAATTTGATTCACAAATTTCAATGTGAAAGGATTAATGAATCTATATACCATTTCCTGCTGACAATAATCTTTTGACGACCAGGGAACTTGAACTTAGCACGACGGAGAGCCTCTTGAGCATGGTGACCATGATTGTCCTTGCAACGAACAGACAAAAGCACCTGTCCAATGGCAACACGAGCACAAGTACCCAAAGCCTTTCCGAAAGCACCTCTCATACCGGTCTGGAGCCTATCAGCACCAGCACACGAGAGCATCTTGTTGATCCTGAGAACATGGAAAGGGTGAACCCTAATCCTCAGATGGAAAGCATCTTTCCCCGCAGATTTCACCATGTACTTGTTGCAAGCAATACGTGCAGCTTCAAGGGCTTCGCTTGAGACGTTTTCTTTCTCCCACGAGACCAAATGGACACAGAAAGGGAACTCGTCAACACCCTTCTTCTTCATGCCAACATCGTAGATCCTGATTTTGGGATCAGGCACACCACGACAGTAGCGAGATTTCGGGTATGGCTTACCCTTGATCTGACGGTAACACCTAGCCGGTCCTATAAAACATAGCTCAAATCAATGAATCTAACTCCCATTCCGACAGGACACAAACAAACCAGCTCGTATCCGACAAAAGCTATTAACCTAGTTAGATACCAACACTCAGTTGCAGAAACACAAACATATGCTTGACAAAAAGTTCACGTAGCTGACAGAGCACAAAAATAACATTAAACGCGAGAGATCGAAACTTACTTCTTCCCATGGCGTCTCTCCCTTTCCCTCCTCAACCTGAAAATGGGGCTGCTCGAACGAGCCTCACAAAAATGACTTTATTTATACGGCTCATATTTTCTAGGTTAACTAAATGGTTTCTCAATTTGGGTTTGTGAGAAACCAACCCAAATACAATTTAAAAAGAACACTTGTTACGGCCCATATACCCAGGACGTTACTCATTTTTAAATCGGGAAAATAGGAGTGGCAGTCACTGACACTTGAAACCTTCAAAGTTTTTTACTAATAGTTTTAACCTCCAAAGTACAAAAGATATCATTAAAAACCTTGAATTTGACATTTTGTTTCGTGCCGCCATCTAAGTTAACGGAACCGTTAAACGAACAGTAACTTCCGTTAATTTTTTTTAAAAAACAAAAATTCAAAAAATCTTAAAAATTCGAAAACACCTAAACAATTCGAAAAAATCATAAAAATTCAGAAAATGCATAAAAATTCATAAAAATAAAAAAACTCAAAATAAATTCATAAAAATCAACAAATTTTTAAAAATATAAAAAATTCAGAAAATTCAGAAAAATTCAAACAAATTCAGAAAATTCAAAAAAACTCGTAAAAATTCAGAAAATTCAAAAAACTCAGAAAAATTCTAAAACATAAAAAATATCCAAAAATTTGAAAATAATCAAAAATGAGGTATTGTATCACCCCATTATTTCTCAAAAAAACATATAGTATGTCTGTATGATATTGTATGCTTGTTTGGTACCATAACTTAGCATCACCCCCATTCTTTTTTAGTGTTTTGAGAAAGATAATTTTCAAAAAATATATACTATGATATAAAACTATTTGTGTATTTTAACTTGAATTCACTAATTTATATCATACTATATATTTTTTGAAAATTGTCTTTCTCAAAACACTAAAAGAGAATGGGATGATGCTAAGCTATGGTACCAAACAAGCATACAATATCATACAAACATATTATATGTTTTTTTGAGAAAGAATGGGGTGATGCTAAACTATGATACAAAAACAAACACACGATATCATACAAACATACTATATGTTTGAATTTTTGATTATTTTCAATTTTTTGGATATTTTGTTATTTTCTAGAATTTTTCTGAGTTTTCTGAATTTTCTGAATTTTCTGAATTTTTCTGAATTTTTTGATTTTTTATATTTTTTTGAATTTTTTGATTTTTTTATGAATTTATTTTGAGTTTTTTTATGAATTTTTATGCATTTTTCTGAATTTTTATGATTTTTTCGAATTGTTTAGGTGTTTTCGAATTTTTTAAGATTTTTTGATTTTTTTTTAAAAAATAAATAAAAAATTTAATGGAAGTTACTGTTTATATAACGGTTCCGTTAACTTAGATGGCGGCGCGAATTGAAATGTCAAATTCAAGGTTTTTAATGATAGCTTTTGTACTTAGAAGGTTAAAACTGCTAGTGAAAAACTTCGAAGGTTTAAAGTGTCTGCTGCTTTGAGGGTTTTTTATGCTATTTTCCCTTTTTAAATCAGAAGAAAATTTGTTATATTTTTTTTTATTACATACAAATAGACAACAAACATATACCAAGATATATGTAATTTTCATCCAAGAGAGTTAGAGCTGCAAAACCACCAACTCAATTGAATGGTCAGCATGCAAATACCAAAATATAACAGACTTTATAACAATTCAAACATAAGATGTTGGGAGTTGGAAGACTGTTACTTACGGATACTTATTTTCTCATGTCAAAATTCGGAGTTGGTCAAGCAACATGAATAACTTTTCATGGACTAAAACTTCATATTAAAATTAAAGTGGGTCTCATCCAATAAATTGTCAATTTGCTTTACGAACAATACAATGAAACAAAATAGATACAAATGATAAAGAGTTAGAGATGATGTTATACATATATAATGAATAAGCAGCCGAGGAGTATAGTATTTCCATTGCTCATTTATGTAAAGACCAAACTAAGCAGACTACATTTTGAGACAAGTTCAGATATGCAACCAGCAGCTTTCCCATAGTTACTTTCTTATAATCAACTAAAAAAGAACAGACTACAGTGATTGATTGAGCAAATGTATACTACATAACTCAAGTATACCAGTTGCAGGACAAAGACCTTTGAAGCTTACTGTTCTGAAACCAATATCCGATCTTGAATCTCTGAAAATGTCTGAACATCTTTTCCCCATAACCTGATAATTGAAAGAAATACAGACAGAATGAAAACAGTATGGTCATGAAGGATTTGAAATCACCGCTAAATCCAAGAAAAGAGAAGAACAAGAGCTTTAAAAAGGTCCGCACCAACAAGAAATACCGGTGGCGATTGCTCCGCCTTTATCTGTTCCCTCATCATCTCCGACATGCACTGCTCTGTTTGCTTCTACGCTGATTTGCTCTGCGCATGACACAAGATATACAATATGAGTATATATATATATATATATTATTCAAAGTAAACAACACTTCAGTTTAGGATGCATGCAGAACCTAAAGCGCATTTGAAGATTCGGTCATCAGGCTTCTCGTATCCGACTTCCGAGGATACAATCACAGCGTCGAACCTGTAAATGATGCAAAATATATCATAGACAATCACCGTTTATGGTGTTTAATATGACATTCTCAGATTTCACGTTTAATAAACAGAAGATGGCTAAGCTTACATATCTATGACATTAAGATCCTTCAGTAGCTTTCTAAGCCGGGTATCGAAATTGGAGACAACAGCCATCTTAACTGCAATCACCTTAACCCCCATTTCAGAAATTAGCATTAACAAATACTGTACAAAAAAAAAGTTAACAAGGAGAGAGCTGTTCGATGTAATAATAACCTCCCGCATTTTTCAGTAGCGACATTGTCTCATAAGCTCCTTCTGGGAGATGCCAAGCCTCACCATTCGCGTAATACTAAGGAAACAACATAAGATCTACCCGTCATTTAGGCATCGGTGTGATGTAATGCTTAAAAGCCAAAAGAAAGCCGTTGTTAACGGAAGATGAAGCCTGTTCAAAGGACCAAAACCGAGCTTCCATATACTCACTTGGTAGACTTCTTCAAAGTAGTCATTATCAGAACAACCAGTGGCTTCCGCAACAGCGAGCTTCCAAAACGGTTTTCCATCCCCCTGAAAATACAATGCAAGGTATTTTAAATTCATAACTTAGCAGGAAACCATGAGAGATCGAATCTGAAAAATAACGAAAAAATTACAACGAGAATGAACTCATTTCAGGGACCTGGTAACGCAACTTCTCAGGCCAAGGAGCAGAAAAAGCTCTCTTGAAACCTTGCTTGATCTCAGCTGGAGTTGTCTTGAGACCTGAACTAGAAACAAAAAGAAAACAGCTCAGAGATCATCCGAAAAAAGCAAGAAAAAGCCGTAACTCGTAACTGGTTTTGTATCAACAAGTGTAAAGAAAGTGACCATATTTCTGGCCCAAGGAAGCGTAAGTTTCATGGACAGGTTTCGCCAGCTGCAAAAGGGTTCCTCCAGCGTCAAGCAACAAACCATCATAAGCTCTCTTAATCGGCTTGCCTTCACAGAGACCCAATCAATAGTGGAAGAAAAAAATCAGTTTTTATACAGTAAAAAGACATGATTTGTTCATCAAGTTCACATTTTTATTTATAAGAACCCGAACTGACAGAACACCCAATTTCGGATTCACTTGAATCAAATGCATCTCACAGAAACTAACCGGTGCTGAAAGAGACAGAAGAAGAGCGGAGAGAACCGGAGAATTTGCCGATTGGTCTCAACGCTTCAATTAGATTGCTTCCTCGTGAACATCTCAAACAAGCTTCCATCTTTTTTGTTCAACCCGAAATGCGAAGATTTCTTTCTGCGGAAATGGCTTTGATTGTTTCGGTTTTTCGTTTTTTCGTTTTAGAGAAAATTGCATAATTCCCTCAAACCGGTTTTTGTTTTTCCTTTTCGGTTCTAAGAACCTTCTGGCTCAGTTTGGGGTGTTTGTATTTGTCATGGTAAGAAAAACCCTGAGGATTTTTCGCGTTCGCCGGCGGAGATATTGCGCGCAGAGAAGTTTGTGAAGAAGCAGACGTCGATACTGAATACTCTCTCTACGGCGAAATTCTTCTACGGAGACCAGAGATATGGCGACGGAGCTAGAAGAGCTTGTGGAGTTTTTGTCGTCTCCTTCTCCACCTGTAAGCTTTTTTTTTTTTTTTTTACTTTGGTTTCATCTGTTTCTGAGCTATGGGAATCGGATGCACCGATAATTTTGTATTCTAGGGATTTTGTAAATTAGGATTTCTGTTGAATTCTGGAAACAACTTGTAGGTGAAGAAAGCTGCGGTTGAAATTGTTAGTGGATTAACTGGTTCGGAGGAAGGTTTACAATCTCTATCGAAGTATTCGGAGATTCTACTACCATCACTGTCTCGGCTCCTAAGTGAAAGCAAGGTCCTTGGATTATAACACTACGAAGCTCTGATTTTTTCTAAAGTTGGATTAGTATTGATAAAGATTGAAACTTCTTTGAATTTCAAATTTCAGGAGGTCTCAGAGCCAGCGGCTCAGGCTCTTGTAAATCTTTCCCAGAACTCTGAATTGGCTGGGAAGATGATTCAAATTGGTTTGATCAAAGTGGCCATGGACATGCTGTATAAGCCAGAGTCTTGTATTACCAGATTGCTTGTTATGCTTCTAGTGAATCTCACTCAGTTGGATGATGGCGTTTCTTCCTTGCTTCAGGTCAATGATCTTTGTAGCATCATTAAGTGAAATTTGTGTAAGAGAGTGTGGGGTTTTTCTTTTAGTAGTCTAATGGTGAGGTTGCTAATCATGTTAAACGTCATGCTTTGTTAGATTGAGGATGAGAAGATGCATGGTCTACATATCATGAAGCTTGTTAGGTCATTTTGCAGGTCTTCTGGAGAAACTGCTGGTATGCTCTTAGCTCTTTAGTCTTCAGTTGGTTAAGTAAATTTTCCAAGTATATATGTATACGATATTCTGGAAAGTACACTTTCTATGTCATGTTTCTGTTTCATATATGATATATAAGTAATCCCCAGCAAGACTCAAAGGTCGCAAAGTTCAATAATTTACTAGTTATAAATTGTCCTCTTATATCTATGATTCTGGCTCCTTTATATTTGCATTTCAATCATTGAAGTAGTTTCCAGTAGTCATAAGGAAAGGTTATGTTTAGTTGCTTACTGTTAATGTTTAGTTCCCCATTGTGTTCCTTTGCTTATCCATGAAGTAGGAATAATTTTGGTGGGTATGTTTCTTACTTGTTACTAGATGATCAGTTCGAGCATGTTGGCTCTATCCTAGTCAACATATCGAAAACAGAAGATGGGAGGAAATTATTACTGGAGCCAAAGAGAGGACTACTAAAACAGATCATTAGGCAGTTTGATTCAACAAATCAATTGCGTAAGAAAGGGGTACGTTCAAAAGAGTTTCGCATCTTTAATTAACCTGTTGCTTAACCTACCCTTGGAACAATTTAAACATGGATTATGCTTATCGTTTTTTCAGGTTGCCGGGACTATTCGTAACTGCTCTTTTGAAGCCAAGAACCAGCTCCAGAATATACTCTTGATATCAGAGTTTCTCTGGCCCGCTTTGCTCCTACCAGTCGCAGGCAGTAAGGTTTGTTGATTTTGCTTTATAGCTGCTAATTCGTTGCCAAAAAAAAAAAAGAAAAGTTATCTTCTTTTTAGGGAACAACAGTTTCTGACTATTGGGTTTTTTACATTCCTTAGATATACAGTGAGCAAGATGTCTCAAAAATGCCACCTGAGCTTGGAAGTGCGCTTTCGATTGAGCGAGAACCAGTTACTGATACCGACATTCGCGTTCAGACACTCGAAGCTATCTATTTGATCATCTTACAGGTACACCAAGTCTCTATCTCGCTTTCTTTTTCTTTTCTGATTTCTGGTTATAAGAACCACATCAATCCCCAAAACCTTCAAAAGGTCCGCTGATATTGTCAAAATTTCGTACTTTTTGATGTTGCAGGAGGCAGGCCGAAGGGCATTTTGGTCAGTCAACGGGCCACGGATTCTACAATTGGGATATGAATACGAGGAAGATCCAAAAGTAATGAGAGCCTATGAGCAAGTCGGTTCTTTGGTATGTTCACTCTCTCTCTCTCTGTTTCACTCACTCACTCACGGACTCTACTCGACTTAAGATAGATAACATTGCTTGTTCTTCGCTGTCCCATCTTAAACCAGCTTGTTGAAGAAAGCGGGGGTCCTGAAGAATCACTGGAGACGACAAAAGCAGAGTCTTAAAAGTTACGTTATTGATGTGTTCGTCTCTTGCTCTTGTCCCCATCTTTTTGGCCCTCCCAAAGGAAGTTATTTTGTCTTGTTATGTTAACAGAGTTGCCTTCTTTTCTGTGGCATATGAATCATGACAAGTTCATCTTGTGCGCTAGGCTTGTAACACTAAGTTCGTTATGTACTTGTCTTATTATTAGTGTTCCATTTTCTATATTTGTTTTGGGTGTGTGACTTTATCTCATATTAGACATTTTTTTTTTTTACTTTCGTTAGACTATTTGTCTGTGGTTTTGTCCAATTTACATTTTGTATTACTTTCTTACCTAATGTATTTGAATCTGGAAACCATACATGCCAATCGGTCAATTTGATTAAAAGAATCTAGTACACATTTTGTTTTTTGTTTTTTTTTTTGTTTTTTTCGTTTTACTGGATCAAAGTACAAATCAAAGATCAATTACTATAATTATGTTACTAATTCACTTTTAAGAATCGCCAGGTAGAGAAAAGCATGGTTAAATAAAAAGTCTGCAGCTCTCTATCCGATCTAAAATTTTATTTCTTTGAGGTTCGTATAAATTAACATATCTTATGGAAATTTTCAGTTTAGAAAATAGAAACTGTTAGTGCTATTAAATAAACAAATAAAAGACCAAAATTATTACCAACCCACGAGGTCGCCACCCAATGTGTCCACAATCGGACAGAGAGAACAGAGAGGCAAATCAATGATTATGTTCTTCTTTTAGACTTTTATGTAGCCGTGGGCATAAAGAACTGGAACTGAAGAATCGGAACCAAAGAACCGAAAAATTCGGTTTCGGTTCCGGTTCCGGTTTCGGTTCCACCTTAAGTACCTATTGGATCCTAAGTTGAGGAATTTTCGGTTCCGGTTCCGGTTCCGGTTCCTACCCTATACCCGAAATAAGGAACCGAAGAACGAAAAAAATTATATACATATATAAATATACATATATCTATACTACTTTTGTCGTGACACTCGGGTGACACAAGGGACCCTTACAAAGTCTACTTCAGCTGCGCATGTGAGAGAATAATTTGTTTTCGAGGAGCCATGCCATCATCAATTCACTTCTACAAAACGAAAGCGCTCAACACTTTAGACGCAAAACTGGAATCTCAAAAACACTATAGTTGTCGCGTTTCTTCGTCGGCTGCTTCATCTACTGCAAGTAGGAACCGACCGAAGGTAAGCTGGGTTTCTAATTTCTAATTGATTTGAGTTCTTATTTATTAGTTTGCCTAATTATAACGTTTTTCTTATTGTGTGTGTGGCTTTAGAATTTGGAGAAATCAGTTTGGAAGAACAAGGCTGTGAATGAAGTTTAATGGTTACAAACTAACATGTAAGTTATCTATTTTAAACATGTCATTCATTTTCACGAATCACAATTGTAACTTACAAGTTTTGATTATATTTTTTTATATTATTGATGCAGTTTAATTCAAGGAGTTTGCTGCATAACCGTCTTTGTCCTCCCCCAAACAATTATTGAATTCTTGAATAGGATCATGAAGTCGTTTTCCTATCATTGAAGAACTATGTGTTTTTATTTTGGTTTTTGAATTTTTTACTGTCTTGTTCTTTTTTGGATTTTTGTTACTAGATTTGAATTATTCAAATATTTAAGTTTTATTTCGGATAAAAAATAGTATTTTGGGTAAAAAGTAGTATTTCAGTTACAATTGTTATTTCAGGTATATATAGTACCCGGAACCGTTTAAGAACCGAAAATTTCGGATATTTTACGGTTCCTTAAATTATGGAACCGAACCGAACCGGAACCGATAGGAACCGAACCGGAACTGGACCGAAAAAATATAAGTACCTATTGGATCCTAAATCATAGAAACCGAAATACCCGGAACCGAAAGGTTTTTACCTGGAACCGAACCGAATACCCGAATGCCCAGGGCTACTTTTATGTTTCTTTGGCATGTGTTATTTTTTCGACTTAAAGTTCACAAATCCAAATATATCTTTACAGTTTCATCACATTATTTGTTACTGTATGCATTCGTATTATTAGCACACATTAAAATCAAAAACCAGTTGGCGCCTTGACCATACCTTTTAAGCCACGTGGAAAAATTCCGAATATCCAGGTCCCACCTAAATATCGAAATTAAAAAATCGTATTATAGATCTTCTGCATCGTCTTCTTCTTCTTCTTCTCGACGCGGAAAGAGAGAGAGAGAAACACCGATCGACGAAGAAGATCGTAAATCTCTTCGTGTAGTTTAGCTCCTGGAGAGGGGAATTAGCGGAGAGTAATGCGATTTTCTCCAGGCGGTGTTTGATTCGTTTATCGAGCTGGTCAGGAGGACATATATAGACTATAGATGATGGGTTTCGCGATTTCCGATGAATTTCTGGGCACGTTCGTGCCGATTCTGGTGTATTGGGTTTATTCAGGGATGTACATTTGCTTAGGATCTTTGGAGAGATATAGATTGCATTCGAAGATAGACGAGGACGAGAAGAATCTCGTTACCAAATCTGCCGTCGTCAAGGGCGTTCTTCTTCAACAGACTCTACAGGCCATCATCTCCGTTATTCTCTTCAAGGTATCTATCTTTATATCTCTCTCTCTTTACCTTGAAAATTGTGGGACTTTAAATCGGATTTGCGGATTATGCTATGTTTCTGTCCTCCTTGACCTCTCGATGATGCACATGTCGAATACATCTGTTTAGTGATCTAATGTGTGGTTATTGAGCAAAGGTCGAAGAGAATGCAGTTAAGGATCTATGCTTTTCAAACTGGTGTAGTTTAAAATGAAGCGCACCTTTGCTCGCCCTGAGGCTTGCTGAGTCGAGATTGTAGATGATTTAGGATGCAACATAAAGAGTTTAGAGTTTGGAGATTATCTGATGAATCAAAACTCAGATCTCCTGTTTCTTGCTGTTTTAGATAGGTATCATTTGTCAACATCTTTTGTCCAAGGAGATTTTATGATTTCATTGTCTAACTGATGAAAAGTGGTGGGAGGAATACAATCTTTCCTTTTCATCCTTCACATGTGCAAAGTTTTCTTCTCTTGCAATCTAGACCATTAGAGTGTTTTGCTACAACTTCCGTACTATTCGTGTGTTCAGAGTCATGAGCTTGTGATGTTTCTCTGTATTGGAAGAAACTGTTTGAGGTTTATAGTTCTCATTGTTGTGGTCCACCCTTGATATGTTTGTTCTTAGGGATTCATATAGTGGCATTCTTTTTTTTTGTTTACCTGAAATTTGTGTTTTCCTTTCTTTAGATAACAGGAGGTGATGCAGATGCTGCTACGACGCAGCAATTCTCCCTTCTACTTCTCTCTAGGCAATTTATCATCGCCATGCTCGTAATTGACACTTGGCAATACTTCATTCATCGCTATATGCACATTAACAAGTTCCTATACAAGCACATCCATTCTCAACATCATCGCCTTATCGTGCCTTATGCATATGGAGCTTTATACAACCACCCATTGGAAGGCCTTCTCTTGGACACCATTGGTGGCGCTATGTCTTTCCTCTTCTCTGGTATGTCCCCAAGAACGGCTATCTTTTTCTTCTCCTTCGCTACCATCAAGACAGTAGATGATCACTGTGGACTATGGCTCCCGGGAAATCCATTTCACATCTTCTTCAGTAATAACTCTGCTTACCATGATGTTCACCACCAACTCTATGGAAGCAAATATAATTTCTCGCAGCCATTCTTTGTCATGTGGGATAAGATTCTCGGCACTTACTTGCCTTATTCACTTGACAAAAGAGCCACTGGAGGGTTTGAAACACGGCCAATCAAAGTATCCAAAGATGAGTAACTTTTCTTTCCTTTTTTTCGGGAGTTCTTATCACTGCTACGTTTCTTCGTCATCTGCTCGCTAGAGAACCTCCGTAACCTCGGTGTACTTGTAACTGTGTACATACAATTTCAATCTCTCCTTTTGGATCTGCGGGCGTACGTTTCTGTGTAAGCTAGCAGTAAATTCATTTTGTAAAAGCCAAAACTTCAGATATTCTCTACTGTCTGCTTACAATTTCAGACTATGAGACATGTGAGGGTCTCATTCATCTCCTTTGTGAGGGTCTCATTCATCTCCTTTATTAGTTAACGACATACACAGATACACACACGCGCACACACAGTCATTGCTACTTGCTGTTGTTGTTCTTATCCTCCACACATGAAAAATTTGGTAATTTTTCTCTATCTAGTTACCTTCATAGAACAATGAAGTAATCGCTCAATTATTGAAAAGGTGGGCCTCTGAAAATGATACAATACTTATCTACCGGATCCAATGATACTTTAGGACAGCGTTGAATGTTTTCTTGACAAATCTAGTTTCGTCTATTATGTTTCTGAAAGATGATATGCCAATCAAGCACCTTATTGGTTTCACTGTATTGGTTTTAACATCAAAAGTTTGTTTCTTGATTAGATCAAGTTGGTGAGATCTTAATCTTGAATTTGCCTGTTTTACAATTCAATATTTTTCCCAGAACCTAACATTCCCCAAGAGTTGGTTACAGAGACATATCATCATCAATAATACAATTAAGGTTTCTTGTCTACTTCAACTTTATCTCATTATCAGTCACATGGTCTTGCGATGAGTTCTGGACCAAAAGATTCTGGATTGGCTTTTAAGACATGTTAGGTGAAATGACACTGTCATTGGTTAATTGAGTTTCCTCATTATTGGCTCTTTTAGGCAACTCGTACGGACTTACGTTAAACCGTAAGATCTAACCCCTAATCAGGCATCTTTCTATTCTGGAGACGAGCACATGAAAATGAAGTGGACCCATTGTGTTTTGTGACTAGTCTCTGTGCTGCATTAAGACATGTCTCCTGGGTCAACAAAAGGCTATAATTACACCTTCATAGGTCACATGGAATCGCATTCTTTGGTTGTCTTTTTTTGCAGATTAGAAACAAGTGTCTAGTGTTCACATGGTGCAGGCGGTAACAGATGGGTTCTTGTATCACATTTCATCTGGACTCATTTGTGGTCAGTAAAACTTGTTTTTTGAGCATTGATTGATGATAAATATTGATTTTCAGTCCTTCATCGACATTCTTCCATAATAAACTCGTTAAATCAAGCTAGATTAACGTGGTTTGATCAGAGTTATCATAATTCATACACGATAAGAAATTTGAATGTGGTATTAGCAAAGCAAATAAATCTTTTTACTCGATAGACATTACATGTAAAAGGAAAAGAGCTCACGTTTTTGGGCACCACTAAGTATACAGAAAAGGCGATTGCGTGCGAGAAACCGAACTACTGCTTATCTTCCTCGAATTAGCTTCTACAGGGAATCTTGGAACATAACTCGGTGTTCTGTTCACGCTTGTGTACGAATCACCTGAGACTCTGACAGATTTATGACTCTTGCAGCCCAACAATAAACCGCCGCTACTCGATTTTCGTCTCTGAGGCCCGGTTTCTCGGTTTGATTTGGCGATTATAGGGATTCGAGGAATCTGGAAAGACCGGTTTTTGACAGGACTCGTAGCACATTCAGACATAACAGAGTAATCCGCCACACTAGCCGTTACGACACTCCAAGCTATGCTTACCTCACTTGGCGCATAACAATTCGGTGACTCTGGATCGCTGCTTCCTTGCCTCGCAAGGTACGGTTTTGTCTTCCCTGTTACACTTTCAATCTCGAAGAGATCTGAACTTAAATCGCTCACACTCCCATCTTCTTCTTCTTCATACTTCACAGAGACTCCACGTTCCTCCGTTTTCGCAGCCCATGGAAATTTCTTCGAAATGATTCTCTTCTCAATCAGAGGAGATCCAAATATTTCCAGAGACTTCCTCTGTTCTAACATTGCTTGTTGTTGTTGCTGATGAAGCTTCATCTCCGAGTTTAGATTTCCAGAGAAACTCAATTGCGTCTTGATCTTCTTCAGACCAGAGGTTCTTCTCTTTTCGTCGACGACATCCACTGAATTCCAGTTAGAACAAACGCATCTGCAGCCAAGATTCGCGAGAAAACTCTTCTTGTTACTCACCTTGTGGTTGCTACTAGCATCCTTCTCCTGCAAGTAACTGTTACAGCTAGAGCTGTTAATGTGGTTCTTCTTCTCCAGTTTGTTCTGAAGCAACAAGCTCTGGCTATTCCAGCTGGATTCAGATCGAAGACTCGGAGTTTCCGAGGAATTCTTCGAGCTTTGCTTCGGACCAACGAAGATTCTCTCGATTGATACTTCTGGATCTGGTAGAGGAGACACAAGTCTAGGACTGTGGTCCGAATCCATATCTCCATTGAAGTACTTCTCGGCTCCAAACACACTGATCTCCAAGTCTTCAGAAGCTTTCTTGCTAATTCCAAGAACATCCTGATGCTCTTCTGGATTGGTGTTCATGTTCATACCACTCATTAGGTTCTTCTGCGTGAGAGCATCTTCCTTGCTTGTCAAGTAAGAGAAAGATGTAGAAGAAGAAGAGAAAGGACCATGGAGACTGTTGCTGTTATTGTTCATCATGAAATCAAAAGATGTGTTTGGTGTTGAAGAAGATGAGGTTAAAGTAACCATTTTTCTCTTTTTTTTTCCTCTTATGTGTTATTTCGCATTATTAATTCTTGTGGATGATTTAGATTCGAGTATAAATAGAGGGAAAATGAAGAAGTTACTTGTTTTTTCTGAAGCGTGTCAATTGTTCAATGGGTGTGGTGTCCACATTACCCAGGACAGTAAGGCCAATTTGCCAGTGATTTTGTGCTAATGCTTGAAATAATATTAACTTCTTTTTTTGTCTTGGTTATAAAGAAAATTGAATTTTTATTAAATGAACAGAAAAAAAAAGAGTGGATATCATTCTCCTAAGGAACAAAATTACAAATTAGAAAGCACGAGGGATGTATTTATTTCGTTACATACTGACAGAGACCTTTGGAGTTGGTCGTTGGAGGGTCTGGGCCTATATTGACAAGAGTGCGCTTAGGCCCATATATACTAAATGACAGCGTTTTAAAACAAGTCTATCGATACGGGTTTTATTCTACCCGACCCGTTTAGTCGGACCTTATCCTCTTCATCACAATAACAAACAATCTGTGTTGCTTTGGTCGAAGTTTTTTAAGAACAGAGGACAAAAAAAAAAATTAATCATCCAATCAAACAATTCAGATGGTTTCGCAGATAATCTCGTGTTTATCTAAATCTTCTTCTCTTTTCTGCATCTCCGGTTCCCGGAATTTAATTCTGCCGAAGACTTATAGCCGCGGCGGTTTGAGCCTGTTCTCTCCGGGATTCACTAGCCGCCGGTTATCTACTGTTAATCGGAGGAAATGGAGATCCGCGTGCATTTCCAACTCTGGTAAAGAATCTGGAGGAGAGGGAAAGGTAGCAACAATTTCTCTGGCACTAGCTTCCTGTTTGGTTCCCGGGAAATTTTCAAATTGATTTTTTTTTTCTTTTTTTTTCTGAAGCTGTTCTTTGCAATTTCGTACAATTGGGTCCAAATTCTACGATTTGAAAAAAAAAGAAGGAATTGTTAAAAAAGTTGGTTGCTTTGTTAGTTACAGGGAGGTAGCTCAGAGTGGCCGATACTTGAGAGATGGGAAGTGCCATGGGAATGGCAGACAGTTTCGTTAACTTCGCTTGCTTGTGCATTAAGGTACTCTCCGCTTTCTATTAGGTCATCAAAAGCTTACCTTTGGACCAATTAGGTTTGGAGTTTGATGAAACATAGAAACTCTATGAGGATAACATGTGATGGTTGAGTATATTAATCTGAAAGATAGTCTCTCTGTTTTGTCTAAATCAATTTAATTTAAATTTCTTATTAATTTCTAAACTATTATAAATGTAAGGAGTGAGATTAATTTTGTTCCCAGGCAGTTTTGTTTTGACAGGGTTAACTGAGATGGCAGTGATACCGTTTTTAGGAATCGACGTTGAGAAACTGAGCTTGGACGACAAGGCGGAGATTTTGTTCCTGGATCAAGGGTACACCAACAGACTACTTCTCTTTTGTGTATTCTAGCTCAGTCTTAGCTCTTGTACTCTGTTAATGTCAATGCTTTAACCCATTTTACATTTTTAAGCTATTGAAATGCTTTATGTTTAATAACTTTATCTTTAAATACTTTGCAGCATAACCACTGCAGTGATACTTGCTGTCATATTCAGCGTCGCCAAAACCTTCGAGCCACTTCCTGAAGACATTTTGCGCTATGGTACTTTGCTGTAGGTTGTATCGGCAATGTTTTGCACCGTTTGCTCTTTAACTGGCCTTTGATCTTTTTGTTCAATCTGCAGATTTGAAAAAACCCTTTAACTTGCAAAAAGGATGGCTCGTGTGGAGTGGAATCGGTCTGGTTGGTGCTGTTGGTGCCATTGCGTTAACAGGCGTTGCTGTATCCTTATTCAGGACAGAGACACCCGAAAGGGAGGTTAGGAGAATTCACTACCATATCTTATGCTTTTCTTTTTCTTTCTGAAACGTCTGATGGATAATAGTAATGAGGCTAGTATGATGTTTTCAGGTAGACTCTTTGATGAAGCTTCTCCCGTTAATTGGATCCTCGAACATAAGGTATTTTCCCGCGTAGAAATATAAACTGCAATAAGCATTGATACTAGATTTTGATCACATCGGATGCAACGATTGTACAGCACCTTAAGCTTAGTGGGGATAACTGGAATCCTTGCTCCACTTCTTGAGGAGACAGTGTTTCGCGGATTCTTCATGGTCTCTCTTACCAAATGGTAAAAGGTCTTGTCTGCTTCTCATTTGCTTCTGGTCCAAAACTTACCACATTTAGGTTTGTTTTGCGTTTCAGGGTCCCGACCCCAATAGCGATCATTATCAGCTCAGCTGCGTTTGCCCTTGCCCACCTCACGCCTGGTGAATTCCCCCAGTTGTTTATACTAGGTAAAAACATAACTGACAACAGTAGCACTAGCATCTTCTCATGTTTATAAAAACTATCTGACTGCAGTTATGTCTCTATCTTCATCTGGTTTAGGATCGGTTTTGGGATTATCCTATGCGCAAACCCGCAATCTCATTACCCCGATGGTCATACACGGTTTCTGGAACTCGGGAGTTATTTTGCTGCTCACTTTTCTTCAGGTAGAGAACTTGTTCCTATGCTCAGTAGAGTGTTACAAGGATAGGTCAACTCTTAACATATGTTTTGTTTTGTCTTTGTTTTTTTAGGTCCAAGGGTATGACATTAAGGAACTATTGCAGGCAAACTAGCTTTGATCTTCGTTTCTGTCCGCAATTAACATTAAAATGCTTCATTACTTGATCGATCTTAGTAAGTTTTGTATGTATTCCACAAAGAATTCAAAAAACTTGATGTAATAGCTTTGAGTTTTGGTCAAGATAGTATTTTATGAACGAAAATCATATAGACCGTACGTATAAAGTGAACTGCTCGTAATGTCATTGAAAAGCTCAATTCTACATTACAAAGAAAAACGAATCACATATTTCAGTTTATACAATGAAACTCTCTACATACAGAATCTTTCTTAGATTCTTTTACATTTAAAAAAAAAAGCTCTACGCTAAGGTAGACGCTTTAACTTGTGAGAAAGCCGATTTAGAAGGGCCTTCCTGTCGATCTTGTGATGGTCCTGTAGCTATCGAAGCATGAGTACACCACATATGATTCTATAAGTTCTTCAGAAAAGATAGTCCACTGCACTGCAAGAGGTGAAAAAAGAGAGATTGATTCAATAAATCCTCTCTTCTTTCACTTATTGCAAGTAAATCTTTCACACCAAATCTGTTTCTGATGAAAACCATTGAGATACCTGAAATTTGGTGTAAAGCTAGTATATCAAGGCTCCATCGACAAATAATTAATTGAGATACATGAAATTTTGTGTGTGGCTGGAAGCTTGGGATATGTTAATTAAAGCCATTGAAGAATAACTTAGTTTAAAGACTTCTCTCTTTATTGATGTTTAGAAACTTGCTCAAAACTAAACATACAAAGCTTTCTTAATTCTGTCTTAAGATCTTACCACAACTTTGGTGGAACTTCCTAATTCCTTATCTAAACCTATTCCGTTTTCTATCGTCCTTTGGATTAGTTAACTCCTAATTCCATAAGGACTTACATTGAGCTTATCTTATCCTAATCTAACTAAACAAGGATGTCTTAAGCTCTAAGTTCTTGATGCTTATCCAACATAAATATCCTCATATGATACATATATCTACTAATATGTTAATTTATTTATATCTGCCTCCTAATATAAAGGCAAGTGTATATACGATGCACTAGGATTTAGGTTAAACATATGTAAGTATAAATACCAGCCTTATGGCACAAGCAACAACACACAAACTTTATACGAATATATACAGAAAGAGACAGAGTCAATATACAAAAAGGCTTGTTCTTTGTACAACTGGGTCCAAATTCTACGGATATTTTTAAAAGAAAATGTTAAAAAAGTTGGTTGCACAGGGAGGTAGTTCAGAGTGGCTGATACTTGAGAGATGGCAAGTGCCATGGGGATGGCAGACAGTTTCGTTAACTTCGCTTGCTTGTGCATTAAGGTACTCTCCACTTTCTATAAGGTCATCAAAAGCTTACCTCTGGACGAATTAGAATTGAAGTTTGAAGAAACATAGAACTCCATGAGGATAACATGTGATGGTTGAGTATATTGATCTGAAAGATAGTCTCTCTGTTTTGTCTAAAACAGTTTAATTTTAATTTCTAAACTATCATAAATGTAAGGAGTGAGCTTAATTTTGTTCCCAGACAGTTTTTATTTGGCAGGATTAACTGAGATGGCAGTCCCGTTTCTAGGAGTCGACGTTGAGAAGCTGAGCTTGGACGATATTGCGGAGATTTTGTTCCTTGATCAAGGGTACTTCTCTTTCGTGTATTCTAGTTACATACCCTCAGTCTTAGCTCTTGTACTGTGTTAATGTCAATCTTAGTGCTTTAACCCATTTTACTATTTTTATTTTATTTGGTTCTCCCACCCTCTCTCTCTGAGTTTCGTAATGCTTTATGTTGAAAAACTTTTATCTTTAAATACTTTGCAGCTTAGCAACTGCAGTGATACTTGCTATCATATTTAGCGTCGCCAAAACCTTCGAGCCACTTCCTGAAGACATTTTACGCTTTGGTACTTTGCTTTATTATTATTTTTATCGGCAGTGTCTTGCGCCGTTTGCTCTTTAACTGGCCTTTGATCTTTCTGTTCAATCTGCAGATTTGAAAAAATCCTTTAACTTGCAAAAGGGATGGCTCGTCTGGAGTGGAATCGGTTTGGTTGGTGCTTTTGGTGCTATGGCGTTAACAGGCGTTGCTTTAACCTTATTCAGGACAGAGACACCCGAAAGGGAGGTTAGGAGAATTCACTACCGTATTTTATGTTTTTCTTTGTCTTTTTAAAACGTCTGATGGATAATAGTAATGAGGCTAGTATGATGCTTTCAGGTAAACTCTTTGATGATGCTTCTCCCGTTAACTGGTTCCTCGAAGATAAGGTATTTCCGCATAGAAATATAAATTGCAATAAGCTTTACTACTAGATTTTGATCACATCGCATGTAATGATTGTACAGCACCTTAAGCGTAGTGGGGATAACTGGAATCCTTGCTCCACTTCTTGAGGAGACCGTGTTTCGCGGATTCTTCATGGTCTCTCTTACCAAATGGTAAAAGGTCTTGTCTTCTTCTCATTTTCTTCTGAACGAAAACTAACCACATGTAGTTTTGTTTTGCGTTTCAGGGTCCCGACCCCAATAGCGATCATCATCAGCTCAGCTGCGTTTGCCCTTGCCCACCTCACGCCCGGTGGATTCCCCAAGTTGTTTATACTAAGGTAAAAAATTATAACAATGGCACTAGCATCTTCTCATGTTTATAAAAACCTCTCTGACTGCAAATATGTCTCTGTCTTCATCTGGTTTAGGATCGGTTTTGGGATTATCCTATGCAAAAACCCGCAATCTCATTACCCCGATGGTCATACACGGTTTCTGGAACTCGGGAATTATTTTGCTGCTCACTTGTCTTCAGGTAGAGAACCCGTTCCTATGATCAGTACAGTGTTACGAGAATAGGTCAACTCTTAACATATGTTTGTTTTGTCTTTGGCTTTTTAGGTTCAAGGGTATGACATTAAGGCACTATTGCAGGCAAACTAGCTTTGATCTTCGTTTCTGTCCGCAATTAACATTAAAAAACTTCATTACTTGATCGATCTTAGTAAGTTTTGTTTGTATTCGACCAAAGAATTCAAAACTTGATGTAATAGCTTTTAGTTTTGGTGAAGATAGTATTGTATGAACGAAAATGATATAGACGTGTCTCGGTCTTTCCCGTATTAAGTGAACTGCTCGTAATGTCATTGAAAAGCTCAATTCTGCATTACAAAGAAAAACAAATCACATCTTTCAGTTGATACAATGCACAAAATCAGAAAACTTTTAACTCTCTACATACAGAATCTTTCTTAGATTCGTTTACATTATAAAAAAAAAGCTCTACACTAAGTTAGGACATTCCCCTCTGTTACGCTTTAACTTGTGAGAAAGCTGATTCAGAAGGGCCTTCCTGTCGATCTTGTGATGGTGGTCATGTAGCTATCGAAGCCTGAGTACACCATTTATGATTCTATAATTTCTTCAGAAGAGATAGTCCACTGCACTGCAAGAGGTGGAAAAAAGAAGAGATTGATTCAATAAATCCTCTCTTCATTCACTTAGTGCAAGTAAATCTTTCACACCAAAACTTTTTCTGATGAAACCATTGAGATACCTGAAATTTGGTGTAAAGCTAGTATATCAAGGCTCCATCGACAAATAGTTAATCATGGCTCTAGGTTGACGTGAGCTGAGCACCAACGCAAACCGGGTGGCCAAAGCCGCTGCTTCCTGTTCAGTCAGTTTTTCATTTTTTCAATTAAGTCATTTATGTTTCATAAAGACAGTGTTGTCAAAATGATAAGAAAAATTTGTAGCAAAGTGTGTGTAAAAGCTAACCTGTCTTTGTCTTCGGCGATGCAAGATACTAATGGCTGATGCCATGATGTAGCAAGGAAGAAGAAAAGTGGCAGCTCGGAGTAAAAAAAGCTGCAAAGAGATTTTAAGATTATTTTGTGGTTTTGGAGTTGAAACTTTTATGAAACTTAAACAAAGAAGAAGGGTCATCTTCCCCATCTGCATTATCTGTTATAGAAACTCGACTTTTAACTTACAGAAAGTATTGAAGAAGTGTCCTCATCTTCAGCATCTGCATAATCTGGCATAGTCAGTGCGTATCGCAATAGAAGAGTCATCAGCTGCCAAGAAAAAAAAAAGCAAGAGAGGGATGTTATTAAGTTTACAACTGACTAAATAACTGAAACTTGTCAAGAGGAAGCTTTAGGCTTACAATTAGAGCAGATATGCGGAAAAATGCAGCTAGACTGGTATCTGGAGCTGTAAAATCATCATACTCCGACTCTAAAATCTGACGTTCAGCTTCTGCGATTGCCAAGAGGCGTGGATCATGTAAATCCAAACCTGAGATTGTCCATCCTCCACTACAAACAGACATTTTTAAGCTCAGAATAATCAGAAGTCATATATATAACCAAACCTAAGGTGTATGGCAGAATTATTAAAAACTGATCATACCCAATGTCAATAGTAGTTTCTTCAGATTGGAGTGGAGGTGGTGGAGAGGTATATCCAGCTTGGTATGGCTGGATAAGACAAGTTATAAAAGGGTGTTAGATTTTAAACTCACATAGAGCTTTTTCAATAAATGCATGAACATATCTTCTACATTTGACTATCTTACGAACTGCGGAGATGATCGAAACGATTGATCCTAAACAAGTCACTATAGCCATTGTTCTGGATAATTTATCAAGGTTCAAAATTTCTTCTAATTTTATCAAGTTTCTCATCACTACTCCTAAAAGATTAAAATAAAAATAAATAAATATTCGAGAAAATCGTATGTACCTGATGACAGATCTCGCATATAGTGTTTCCCTTTTCATTGCACCAATGTTGAACACATTTTCTGTGAGCATACTGATCAAAAACATAAAGTTTTACTCAGATTTTTCCTAGAGAATCATAGTTTCTTCTTAGCGTGAGCATGAATAATGGATAAAAAAGAGCTACCTTAAGGCTGCCATTGCAAGCACATGGGCTCTCGAGATTCTTCACAGCAGATTCCTCCTGACAAATACGACACTCCGCCGACCAAATCAGCGAATCCTCCTCCGCAGCAGAAGTATCTCCGTCGACATAGATATCAGTCGCGTTATCCTCCTCCTCCGCCGCCGCCGCCGCTGTGAAGCTAGACGGCTCCGGAGTCTCCGGCAAAGGAACCGGACGCATCAGTCGATCGACATATACCACCATGTGTTCATTCATGTCTCGGTTTCAAATAAAAAAAAACAGAACCACTTCACACACTCCAAGTTTCCACGAAAACCAAACTCAACACCTTAAATCACAAAGTTTACCAACTCTAATCAGACATGGAGAAAAACAAACGAATATCGACATTTCCGAACATAGAAAACGAAAAACGAGGTACTGAAAATCTAGGAAGAAGAATCCACCTGGAGAAAAATCGGGAAGTGGTGTGTTTATAGCGTGACGGGGAAGCTTTCTCGTCCTTGATTTTAGAGCAGAAAAATCGGGAGGAATGTTAGCAGAGACGCAAAGAACTTGTGGTTTTGCTTCTTTGAAAAAGAAAAATATTTTCTGGGGAATATAGAAACTTTTTTGAGATTTTCCCGTAAATCAAGCAAATGAAAAACTGCTTTTTATAGCGAAAGAAAAGAGAAGGAGAAGAGATCGAGGTCTTAAAAGTTTAACGGCTCCGTTAGTTATAGCCGTTGACCATAGTTGTAACGGCTCCTACTAGTTAATATAATTCATATTAACAACATATATTATAGTTTAGGTAGGAAATAGAGAATATATATACATATACAAGTTGTTTGATTCAATGTAAAACCGAGTCAAGTAACTCGAAATAATACAGCATGTAATCATTTTATTATTTTAATCCGAAGATGAGTTCAAAACAAAAAGCCTTCAGTTTCATCAGTTTAGTCTTTTAGATTTTATTTTGCTTGAACAAAATTCATTTTTAAATATAATTAGAAATATTTATTTCATTCTAGCTTATTTCTTTATTGTGTTCATCTTTTAATTTTCTTTACAAGTTTATATGTTTATAATAGAATAATACTCTGTATTCTTTCAATAGTATATAGTACACATTTTTTTTAAACGACTGTTGTATAAGAAATGGATAATGTTAAAGGCAAGATACGAGTACAACAATGAAGAATAAGTATAAGATTCATTAAAATAAGTAAACACTAGGCTTTTTTGTTTTGTTTTTATTAAGTCTGGTTTGAAGAATATTATAGAACTCGCATCTTACTCCTTTTAAACATATTAACGTCGTTGACCATAAATGATCAGATACAAGCTTGTCGAGTGTAATTATTTTATAGTCCTACTTGTATGTTTCGAAAATTATTGACCGTTGAGTTATAGAATTTTTCCACCAGGAAAGATTCAATGAGGGAAAGACATGGCCACGTCTACATATTTCTTTCTACATATATAATCTGACACAAATGATGAATGAAGACAGACGCTCTTGACGTTATATAATCTTTTTATTCATTAGTCATTACCTTTTCGTACGGAGACTTATAGTAGAATTTAGAGTCATGGTCAGAATCAATTCCTATTAAGAAGATTTCAAATGTAAATTTATTCGGTTATACATACTAAATAATTTACCTTTTGCATCGGTCAAACAAATGAATGTGGAATACAAAACTTGAATGCTTATAAATTACTACACCTAAAGAATATAGAACTTATATTTGGTTAAAAAAAATGAAGAAGCCTAAAGAATTTAAACGCTTGGTCTGATTTACATCTATAGAGTACCATAAAAATATATTTTGTGAATATATGTTATTGGCTTGGATCGGCAGAATAAATAACTGTAGGACTGAACTTTATTCTACAAAACTAGATTATACGTAGAATTAGGTCGCTAGTCGCTACGAAACTAGTGGTTGGTTAATCATCTTTTTATTTTGTCCTAAACTTGAATAGTTCAAAGAAACTAAAGTCAATTATAAAAAAAAAAAAATTAGAAATCATTAATTGTCATTTCAAATAATTGCAAGGTCGCAGATGTTTTCTGGAAAATGTCGAAATTACACATACCACCAGATATATTACCGACAATGAATAAAAAACTATTCTATTAAATGAACGGGCATTCATTTTTTTCTTTAACGATCAGTAGCTAACTTTATTTAATTTCATTTCATTAATAGAAACGACGACAATAGTTTCAAACACAATTTAACGTGAAATACAAATACAGAACATAACTTACGTAAATCTATTGGAAACATGATATTTTATAGCAATCAATATCATATTTTTTTTTTCTTTTTCATATGGCTACGTTACTTCAGCCAAGCATTTTTCTAGATACACCACTGTAGTCAGAAGTGGCTGTGGCAGCTTTTAGGATAAAAGCCCCCAATGCCCAATCAAGTGGTATGTCTTTCTTTCCTGCTTTATTCGCAAACTCGATTCTGCAAGACGAAACAGATAATAGTTTTTGATCAAAACCCCAAATCCGACATTGGTTGATCTAGCTGTTCTTGAATTTGTGTAGTAACACTACCTTCCATCATCAAGAGCAAAACCAAGACTATCGTGAAGCATTGAGATAATATATGCTGATGAGAAGCAATACCCAAGCAAATACTCTTCTTTCTCTGTTGGGTATTTCACTTTCAGATTCGACCATTCTTCTTTGCAGTACCTCTTTCTGGCTGGGATCAGTTCAGACAGCCAATCTTTTTCTTCCAACTTAAAGAACTGGTTCATACAGAAACATAAGACCAATGTTTAGACAAACTCTCCACAAATTCAGACAGAAATCTTGACGTTGACCAACATATATATATTATATTATTTACCTTGGAGGTGTAGTAGAAATTTGATGTAGCCAAAAACCTTCCTTGAAGATCAGGTGTGAATGTTGATCCAATAGAACAATGCTTATAGGGACATTTCTCTGTACACAAATTAAAGTACATAAGAGATGAAGAAAACTGACACCGAGCAAAGATGTTCAGCTACATATACATATATATATATATATATATACCGATAATGATCTTACCATTTCCTTCCTGCAACATTGCGAATGTAGCGGAGCGGCATTCTGTGAAATTACCAGCAGCCTGAAGTGAGGCTGTTAATCTGCTTTCTTTGGAAAATTTCTTATGTGAATTTTGGTCGTAAGTGTATCCTTTAGGAGTACAAGGGTCAGTAACTATTCCATCTTCTGTAGAGTTTGCAGCTGCAAAGGGATTGAAACAATGGGATGAGTTTTGAGGGGAAAGAAGCTTATTTTAATTTGCCTAAACTCTAAAGTGCAATTTTCAGTAACTCTACAGAATCTCCAAATTTCAATATTAATTACTCTAAAGATTCATCAACAATTAACCTTTGTGGAGCGATCCCCATAACTTGTCATGTGCTTCATTCTGCAAGGCGACAAAAGTTAATACCTTGTTTAACATAATCAAATGATACAAATCCTTAGTTTTGCTGGCATGCTCTACAATTTAATTTGAGCAAATTTTATAAATAAAAGCTTGATCAACAAGCAGAAAACAGAGACACATGCAGTTGTTATACTAACTTTCCAAACAACTTTGAAAGAAAAAAAATTGCACCAAAGGAAGCAAGTACTTAAAGAAAAATTGCACCAAAGGAAGCAAGTACTCAAAGAAAAATTGCTCTGCTCTGATCACAAGTTACCTGTCCAAGGTGGAGGAAGCTGTGACTGTAGATTCTGTATGAAACATTACCATAAGATATCGTACGCAAGAACCCAGGAGGCACAAACTCACTTGACACAAATGTCACCTAAACAAATGTACAGAACAAGTCATCATCGGCGGCCATTTTCACCAGCCAGTTGAAGTTCTTCTCCATCGGTAACAAATTTGACAGGGAAGAGACTAAACCTGCGCAGAAGCTCCACCGAGTTCAACAATCCCTGTTGTTTGCAAAGGATCACCTCCAAGCGAACCAAGTGCATAATTTGCAGCAACCCAAGCATACAAACCTTCATCAGATCCTGAAAACAAAAATTCCAAGATTTTATAATTATTAGCGCCTACCACACATTTACTAGCAACTCAAAGCTAATATAAAACAAAATGAAATCTTCAACAAAATATCCTTATTGCAACAGAAATCCAAACCATCGAGTTATTATTAATTTAGCACCAAAGAAAGGTAAACTTGATTCGGTAGGTCAGTGATCGATATAAACCCTAATCCTCAACAACAACCGCATTCGATCAAACAAAAGAACTGATAACAAGAAAACTAACCAGGGATAACCGATGCCCATTCGTCTCGAAACCTAAATCCAGAAGATCTAAGAACTCTTCTGGCAACTTCAAGAATCTGTTCCTGAACATTTACTTGAAGCAATCTCATTCCAGCTGTCGCCATCAACCTGATGTCACTCTTCTTCAACATTCCTTTCGGAACTCTCCCTTTCGCGAATTCCACGAGCTCCGTGATTGACACGCTAGCTTCTTCCGGATTGTCAGCATACGAAGACAAACCAGGGCTCAGCTTCAAGTTAGCGTAATTCTCATCACCGAAATCGAAAACCGGTTTCCCTGACTGGATCCAGTACCGGAACACATGAACTCGGCTCCCTGAACTCCCGGCATCGATAACGACGCTGTACCGGAACGAGCTTATTCTCCAATTCCATCCGGAGAACAGAAGTGGATATAAAACAAATAGTAACCCTAACGTGACAGCGACGCAAACGATGGAAGTTAATATTAGCAGGAGAAGCGATTTCTTGGGTTTCGACTTGGGCTTAGTGAAAGTGTTCATCGACGACGGCAGTGATTGGTGATGATTAGGTAGAATATGAACCATGAGCGGATCCTCCATCTCCGGCTTCATTTTCTCAGACCTGAAAACGAGCATGGGATTGTTTGCGTTTAAGTAACCGTAACGAAAACTGACAAGATAATCTTGTCATGTAAACGTAGTAGTGTAATATATGCAAAGAAAAACAAAAAAAAGAACGTAACGTAATAGCAATTTTTTGTTTTCAGGTTGAATTCGAAGTTTCTTCTTCTTAGTTAAGAACCTGATGATTCTATAATCGGTGAGAAATCGATCGGAGTTCGACAATGGCAGTCAGAACTTCGAAGACCGCCGCCGATGAAACTCAGTTCGTTGCTACTCTCACAGTCTCAGTTTCCTTGTTTTTCGTTGTGGGGACTAAATTATTGAGCGCCTATTTATTAGTAATTATTAGTGACGACACCTACTCGTATGTCGGGTCCGGGTCCGGTCGGATCGGGGCGAGTCGGTTGGGTCATACTCAAAAACGTGCTTCACGAGTCCTTCTAAACGGGCCTACAGTTATGGACATAAATCCAAATATAGAACGAGTCCTCCGTAAAAAAAAAGAAAAAAGAGAACATGATGCGCACATCGAAGTGTAGTCCGGGTCTTTAAACAAAAAATTATAGTGTCGGTACGATATATCTTCATCCGAGATACCGAGGTTCAATGACCCAATGATCTCGTTACATCGCTACGTGGGGATAGTGTTCGTGACATCGGAGATTTCCTCAACTTGGACCTTTTTCAAGACTTTTGATGTTGTTATAATTCATTTTTCTTCACATAGTCAAGATTTAGAGTGTTTTCATGGTGCTTTCTCCTGCCGGAGATTTTTCTCCTTCTGCTGTCTGGTTTCTGATCTGTTTTTTTTTTTTTTTTTTTTTGCAGTGGTCTTTCTGTGTTGGCGGAGCATTTTGCAATGCAGTAACAAAAGAAAAAAAAATTATTCAATGCAACCAAAAGGTTGAAAAAGAAAAAATAATGTCAATTCTAAAAAAAAAAATATTGATGAAATTTGTGATCGGCATTTCAAATAAGCACTGTTAGGTCACATGTCTTTTGTTTTTCTCTTGTGTGACAACTGACAACAGATCGAATATGTTTCGTATAATATCGAATTACATGTACCGCCACATATATGACACCCAATACATATATCATTAAAATTTAATCTAGTCCGATTGGTTAAATTAATTAATTAATTGCTGCAGAAATTAGTTGCAAGTGGTAAGGCTATAATGTTAAATTTTTGGGGGATGAACAAGAATTACCGCCTCTAAATATATAAAATAACTGTTTGGAAAAGAAGAAAAGAAAAAAAATCATTTTATGAGTAGGCGAGTAGCTAACTTATTTCACAAACAGAAAACCACGACAACAATAGTTTAACATAAAATACATGACATGATTTACGTGTTTTATTGGAAACATGAAAATATCATACTATGTATTTCAGCCAAGCATCTTTCTAGATCTACCATTGTAATCACAAGTGGTTGTGGCAGTGTTTAGTATAAACGCTCCTAATGCCCAATCTAGTGATATGCCCTTTTCTCCTGCTTTATTTGCAAACTCGATTCTGCAGACAAAACATAACATAGTTTTTGATCGGAACCCAAAATTGATTGACCTGCTTGTTTTTATATTTGTCGAGTGACATGTACCTTTCATCGTCAAGAGCAAAACCAAGACTGTCGTGAAGCATTGAGATAATATATGCAGATGAGAAACAATATCCATCCAAATATTTTTCTTCAGTTGTTGGGTATTTCTCTTTCAACTTCGACCATTCTTCTCCACAGAAACTCTTTCCAGCTGGTATCATTTCAGACAGCCAATCCTTTTCGTCCAACCCAAAAAACTGTTTCGGACCGAAACATAATATCATCATGTTCAAATAAAATTTCCACAAATCTTGACGTAGACCAATATGAGTTCAGGGGATTATGTATACCTTGGAGGTGTGGTAGAAATTTTCTGTAGCCAAAAAATTTCCTTGAAGTTCAGGTGTGAATGTTGATCCAATGGAACAATGCTTAGAAACACAATTCTCTGTACACAAGAAAAACACCAAAGGTGAGCCCAAAAGAGATGACGTAGACAGTTGACACCGAGCAGCAATATGTAGCTATATACCAATGATGATCTTACCCTTTCCTTCCTGCAACATTGCCAATGTAGCGGATCGGCACTCTGAGAAATTACCAGCAGCTTGAACTGAACTTTTTTCGTAAATGTACCCTTTTGGAGTACAAGGATCAGTAACTATTCCGTCCCCTGTATAGTTTGCAGCTGCAAAGATTGAAACACTGTATGAGTTTTGAGGGTAAAGAAGCTTAATTCAATTTGCCTAAACTCAAAAGTGCGATTATAAACAACTTTACAAAAAATCTTCAAGTTCCGTAGACAAGTGATCACTTTAAGAGTTTATAAACAACTAACCCGAGTTCTGGAGTGATTCCAATAACATTTCCTGTGCTTCATCCTGCAAGACGACAAAAGTTAATAACATCTTGAAAATTAACAAAGGATACAAAATCCTTTTTCTTGGTAGCCTTATCAACAAGTTTGAAGGAAATGTAACAAAAAAAAAAAAAAAAAACAAAAACAAATATCAATAAACATCAAATAGGGACACAGTTCTACTAAAAAACTTTGGAAAAAAAAATGATGAATCTGCTCTTAGAAGTTACTTGTCCATAGTGGAGGAAGCTGTGACTGTAGATTTTGTAAGCAACACCTCCATAGGATATCGTACGCGAGAACTCAGGAGGTACAAGCTCACTTGACACAAATGTCACCTAAACAAAATGCACAAAACAATCATCATCGACCATTTATCACATATATAGTTGAAGTCTCATAAACAGCATTTACTTCCTCGTCGATAACAAGATTTGATAGGGGAGAGAATAAACCTGTGCAGAAGCCCCACCGAGTTCAACAATCCCCGTTGTACGCAACGGATCACCTCCAAGAGAACCGAGTGCATAATTTGCAACAACCCAAGCATACATACCTTCATCTAATCCTGCAATATTTTTTTCCATGATTTCTTATAATTAGCGCCTATCACTCAACTAATCTAATATAGCTCCAGCAATACTAACACCAAGAGTTACAAGAGCACCAACGAAAGATAAACTTGAAACTGGTCAACCAGTTACACCTTAAACATAAATATAATTTTGGTCAAATTAAAAAGAACTGATTCTGAAAACACTAACCGGAGATAACGGACGCCCATTCGTCTTGAAACTTAAACCCAGAAGATCTGAGAACTTTTCTGGTAACTTCAAGAATCTGTTCCTGAACACTTACTTCAAGCAATCTCATCCCAGCAGTTGCCATCAACCTGATGTCACTCTTCTTCAACAGTCCTTTGGGAACTCTCCCTTTAGCGAACTCCACGAGCTCCGCCACAGAGACGCTCGCTCCTTGCGGGTTATCAGCATAGGAAGACAAACCAGGGCTCAGCTTCAAGCTAGCGTAGTTCTCCTCACCGAAATCGAAAACCGGTTTACCGGATTCAATCCAGTACCGGAACACATGAACTCGGGAACCGGAGCTCCCGGCATCGATAATGACGCTGTACCGGAACGAGCTTCTCAGATTCCATCCGGAGAATACAATCAAATAGAGAACAAATAATATCCCCAACGTCATGGCGACGGAAGCGAGGGATGCGAGGAGTAGCAGGAGAATCGAGCTGGTGGGCTTCGACTTGGGCTTAGTGAAAGTGTACGTTGATTGGTGGTGGACAGGTAGAAACTGAACCTTGAGAGGATCCTTCTCCATCTCCGATTTCATTTTTTCAAACCTGAGGAACGAGCATGAGATCGTTTTGAATCAACGTTTTAAGTAACCGTAAAGAAAACTGACGAGATAATAATGAGATCTTAACGTATGAAAAAACAAACGCAAGAGGAGGAAAGCGTAACGCAATAGCATAACTGTGTTTTCTTTGTGAATTCGAAGTTTCTTCTTCTTAGTTTTAGTACCTGATTATATAATAATCGGTCAGAAATCGAAGTTCTAAAACGGCAGTTCGAAGACAGCCGCCGATGAAGAAGCTCGATGCTACTCTCAGTCTACTGCTTCTCCGTAGTGGAGAAGTAGTTGGTCAGTGGAACGGCTATTTAAAAAAAACCTTAAAAGTAACAAAACATTATCTACTCGGGTCGGGTCGGGTCGGACCGGGTCATATTTAAAAACGTGATCAACGAGCCGACACAGAGCCACATAGGTCTATTTACACGTGGTCCAGTTATAACGACCAAATTAATTAATTAACGGGAACGCCCACATTACATATTTCCAGTTTGGCTTTATTTACGATTACTTATGGACATAAACACGGTATAGAGGATTTTTTTTTTGGTAGAAAACACGGTATAGAGGATAATATCTAGCTATTACGAGATTTCCTTTGAACAAAAATGGATAGGGCATGAATGGATGATATTTTTCATATTATAGTTGTGATGTTTCATAAATTACAGTAACACATCTAACATGTATATGCGTTCTGAGTTATTTGTTTTTGTAGGCACTTCTCTGCAGATTGATTCACCAATTTTCATTATGAATCTGCCCACAGTTGTGTTTAGAAATGAGGTAAAAATCTTCAAAATTCGTATAAAACCTTAAAAACCGCACTCTAAATTAACTTGGTTTCCAATATCTTTATGGGTACCTAACTTATTTCGCAAAAAGAGAATAATGAATGGAGTACTTCTAAGGGTGAATTAGGTAGAAAATAAGAATTTGAAAACATATTAGGAAATCAGCAGAGAGAAAAAAAGATAGAAGAAATCGGTATAAGGGCACCGTAAAAAATAGACGTGGCAATCAAATCGAGTGAGCTTTGGTTGACATGCGAGTGGGGAAAATTTAGGTAGGTGAATAAATGTGAGTGGAAGAGTATGGAAGTAGTAATAAATGAATTGAATGAGTTTATGTAAATACATGAAGTAAGTGCTTTCACTCATCTCTCTCTCCTTTCTCTCTTTCCAACGATCGCCTTCTTCGATTTCACTCATCTCTCTCTCCTTTCTCTCTTTCTCTTTCACTTTCATTCTTCTTCTTCTTCCATAATCAAAATAAAATCACTCAGATCATTTGGTAAGGAAGCAAGTGTTCAATGATCTCAATCAACGCTTATTCAGTTCTGGTGGCTATGGTTTTTTGTTGACACCAAAAACCAATATAACATTTAATTGTTATCACCAAACTGAATCAAGTCATTGATCCACAAGTTGACCCATAGATCTATAAGCAGTTTTGATCTTTATGCACAAATTTTAGGTAAGATCTATATAAACTCTATTCTCAAATGTAACTTGTTATATATTTTTATTTATTGATAAATATGGTTTTAGCATTGTTATTTATGCTTTTAACATACCATTGTTTTTTATACGGAGTTCTGTTTATTTGTAACATACTAAAAAAATAATAACTCACATTCCATATTTTGATATTATATAATTAATAAATATTTTAACTGTAAAAATTCAAAATTAACATGTTGTATACATGTTTGTATCACACTATATAATAATTCACACTATAAGAGACCAATCATGGGAATATTACTACGTAATACTCTGGTTATTTTGTTATGTAAAGTATTAGATGTGCATAGAGATAAACAACAAAACCCACATTGCTAAATAACATGCTAATAACTAATGTAGCTTGCTATATATATTATAATTTATTGATAAATATAGTCTTAATATTGTTATTTATGTTTTTAACATACCAAATTTTTAAATACCGCGCTATTTTTATTTGTAACATATTAAAAATATAAAATACCATATTCTGATACTATATAATATAATAAATATTTTAGCTGTAAAAATCATAAGTTAACATGTTATATTGATGTGTATAATTATATATATAGGAGACAGCAAAATATGTAACATGTTATGAACTCGCATACTATATTTATTGAATGTGTATATCCATATTTATAGTTCTGTTATTTTGTTAGTTTAAAGTCTTAAGATGTCTAAAATTATTAACATGATATGAACTCACATACATGTTATTTGTGTGTTTTTGTATTTGATGGTTTTGATCGCCGCATCTATCACTGCAGCTAGCACCAAAAACCACATTTTTCGACAACATACCATCTGTCAAAAGTTATAAAAAGAGATGAAGATGATGATGGATGGTGAGCTTATTAATGTGGAAAGAGAAAGAAGAAAATGAATGAGAGACATAGAGCAGGTTTTTTCTTAAGCGAGTGGGGGCAAAATTGGATTAAATGGTGGTCAAATAATATCATTGTTTAGACTTGTAATGTGATGTGTTGATTTACTAATTTGAGTCCAAATTATTATCAGCTACCCAATTATCTCTACTTCCTTCTAATCATCTTAAAACACAAGTTAACGTGAATACAAATATATGATCATCATTTACTCTCTTTTTTTCTCTGAAACAATATTTTTCATAGCAAGTAATATCATATTTTGTATTTGGCTACGTTACTCTACTCAAGAATTTTTCTAGATTTACCACTGTAATCAGAAGTGGTAGTGGCAGTGTTTAGTATAAACGCTCCTAATGCCCAATCTAGTGGTATGCCTTTTTCTCCTGCTTTACTTGCAAACTCGATTCTGCAGACAAAAACATAACATATAATTTTTTTTTTATCGAAACCATTGATTAGCTAGTTGTTCTTGAATTTGTGCAGCAAGTTTTACCTTTCATCATCAAGAGCAACACCAAGACTGTCGTGAAGCATAGAGACAATATATGCTGATGAGAAACAATACCGAAGCAAATTCTCGTCTTTAAATGTTGGATGTTTCACTTTCAACTTCGACCAATCCTCTCCACAAAATCTCTGTCCGGCTAAAATCATTTCAGACAGCCAATCTTTTTCCCTCAACCCAAAAAACTGATTCAGACAAGAAAAAGACTTGCAATGTTTGTACAATTCTCCACAAATCAGATAGATTATTGACGTTCATAAAGTTAGGGATTTTATACCTTTGAGGTGTGGAAGAAATTCTCTGTAGCCAAAAACCTTCCTTGAAGACTAGGTGTGAATGTTGATCCAATAGAACAATGCTTATAAGGACACTTCTCTGTAGTAAAAGTAAACCCGTGAGATATAAAGAAAATTGACACGAGGAATGATATTCAGCTGTGCCAGTAATGCTCTTTACCTTTTCCTTCCTGCAACATGGCGAATGCAGCGGATCGGCACTTTGAGAAATTACCAGCAGCCTGAAGCGAGGCTGTAAATCTGCTTTCTTCAGCTAAGACTATTCCTTCGACTGTGGAGTTATTGTCGAAAATGTACCCGTTAGGAGTACACGGGTCAGTAACATTACTTTCCCCTGTAGAGTTTGCAGCTGCAAGGATTGAAACACTGTATGAATTTTGAAGGGAAAGAAGCTTTATTTCAATTGCCCAAACTCAAAAGCTTATTTCAACTATTAACTCTACAAAATCCCCAAGTGCAGTAAACTGGTGATTACTTTAAGGACTTATCAACAATCAACCTGAGTTGTGGAGTGATTCCCATAGTTTTTCGTGTGCTGCATCCTGCAAGGCGACAAAAGTTAATAGCATCTTCTTAAATCCTTTGTTAACGTGGCAGTGTTCTTCTAACGACCTATGATATCGTACGGAACAATACAAAGGCTTTGCAAGGTTACCAACTTTATACTGATCACGAAGGTGAAATCAATAGATCACAACGCATACACATTATACCATGCAACGGTTTCGTAAGAGGACACTATTAGTATGCAGACCTCGAAAATGATAAAAGATTGATATGGGACTACATGATTCTGGATGAGGTAGACACATATCAATCTTTTATAGGTCTGCATACTAATAGTGTCCTCTTACGAAACCGTTGCATGGTATAATGTGTATGCGTTGTGATCTATTGATTTCACCTTCGTGATCAGTATAAAGTTGGTAACCTTGCAAAGCCTTTGTATTGTTCCGTACGATATCATAGGTTGTTAGAAGAACACCTTTGTTCTACAATTTTGAGGAAATGTAAAAAATCAGAGATCAAGAAGCAGCAAATAGGGACACAATTGCATAATGTTTCCAAACACCAAACTTCCAAAAAGGATGAATCAAAGAAAGAAAATTTGCTCTGCTCTGATCACAAGTTACCTGTCCGAGGTGGAGGAAGCTGTGACTGTAGATTCTGTATGAAACATTTCCATAGGATATCGTACGCAAGAACTCAGTAGGCACATGCTCACTTGACACAAATGTCACCTAAAACGAATGCAAAAAGAGTCATCGGTTACAAAAGACCATTTTACCACAAAGGTAGAGATTTATTCCAAGTCTCACAAATATGAAGGGGGAGAGAGCAAAAACCTGAGCAGAAGCCCCACCAAGTTCAACAATCCCCGTTGTTTGCAAAGGATCACCTCCAAGAGACCCAAGCGCGTGATTGGCAACAACCCAAGCATATAATCCTTCATCAGATCCTAGAAAATTTTCCAATACGAACAACAAGAGTTACTTGAACATCTCAAACCAACACACTCATCTCTACTCAAACAGTGCACAACTGTCTGGTCAGTGACCAATCTAGCCGGAGAATAGATTCCAAACACTAACCGGAGATAACCGAGGCCGATTCGTTTCGAAACTTAAACCCAGAGGATCTAAGAACTCTTCTGGCAACTTCAAGAATCTGTTCCTGAATATTTACTTCAAGCAATCTCATCCCAGCAGTCGCCATCAACCTAATCTCACTCTCCTTCAACATTCCCTTCGGAACTCTCCCTTTCGCGAAGTCCACGAGCGCCGCCACCGAGACGCTCACTCCTTCCGGATTATCAGCATAGGAAGACAAACCAGGACTTATCTTCAAGCTAGCGTAGCTGTTGTCGTCGCCACTGAAATCGAAAACCGGTTCTCCGGATTCAATCCGGTACCCGAACACGTGAACTCGGGTCCCCGAACTCCCGCCGTCGATCACGACGCTGTAGCGGAGCGAAACTCTCCGATTCCTACCCGAGAGTAAGAATAAATAGCAAACGATAAATAGCCCCAACGCGACAGCGACGGAAGCGATGGTTACGAGGATGATCGATTTCGCCGGTTTACACTTGGATTTGGCGAGCGATGATGATCGTTGGCCAGGTCGAGTGTGAACCTGGAGAGGATCCATATCTGATTTGTTATTATTATTCAACCTGGAACGAGCATGAGATCGTTGCATCAAGGTTTAAGGAACCGCGACGAGATCGGAGAATGAATCATGAGATCTGAACGTGATATCAAAAAAAAAGCAAGAAAATATCGAGAATTCAAATATGAATTCGTTTCTGTGAATTCGAAGTTTTGCTCTTCTTGGTTCGGAATCTAGTTTTCGGAATCGGAGATCGATAGGGCCGTCGAAGACCGCCGCCGAATGAAGCTGGTCGATGCCCTTCGTCTCCGTTTTTCGAACTGGAGAAGAAATTGGTCAGTGTAGCGCTCTTTTACGAAGTTTACAATAAGTCAATTACAAATTTACAATTACACACCTACTCATTCAGTTCCGGTTCGGGTAAGGTCGGTCCAGATCGGGTCGGGTCATATCCAAACTATTTGATTTTCGGGTTCTTCATGTAACACTTGTTGTCTATGAACTAGTCGACCTGCAGTACTGTCATTTATATCATTAAAAAAACAACTATAACCAGTATCATCGGTGAGCACGTATTAAGGGGAAGTGGATTAGTAATGGTTGCCCATTATAATTCCCCGTACCTTCTCCTTTATTGATGAATTTTCTATGTTCAGGATGTTGCTTGTTTTTATTGTGTGTGTTAAAAGGGTTTACTATATATTCCTAAACTCGAAGAGATTAGATCGAATATTAATGGTATAACATGTTTAACGCTAATCGTGGACAGATCCTTAATCAACAATTAATTATGGTCACTTTGATCAGTGCATTTGAGTCTTTGACCCTTTCGTGCAAAGCATTCGAATAATTGAATATTATTATGTACATTAGTTGGCTTAATATGTGTGAATAGTTTGAACTTTGGTTCACATGTTCACATGTTGTAACATGTGTTTAATATTATTCCTTAATCCTTCCCAGAAATTTTATTTAGTTAAGCATATTAGAAATGGATATCCCCTCCGAAGTATTTTGATTTTTAGACTTGTTCTTTTTTTCTCTCCACTTGGATCAATCCTCCGACTTGAAATTTAATTAAAGTGATGGTGGGTTTTAATATATGTAACACATTGTTAAATATATAAGTAGTGGTGATTGCATGCAATAATGAAAGAGATACATTTTGTTTTGTTTTGTTTTTGCCTTCTTTTAAATGCTAACTCGTCCCTTGATACCAATAGATTATGTATGTCACAAACCTATATTTTTCATTAATTTTTTATCAAATCAATAATAAATTACTAAAGAGAGACATTTGAAAATATAATTGATCATGATCATTTTACCAAACAATAAGAGAAAATAAAGCTGTGCTCTAAAATGTTTATTCCAATGAACATTTATATCGTTTTCTTTCAAAGTTTTATAAAAAAGATTGAGTTTATTGTCTACTAGTAGTACTTGTAAACTAAAGTTTAAAGATAGACATTAAAGATAGAAAACTTTTCCCCAAAGTTTTAAATAAGTACTGTTTCAGAGAAGATCATGCGAGACTTTCAATTAATCACGAGGGCTAATAAACAGCTAATTAATAAAAAATGGTATTAGGGGAGACACGATTTGTTTTTGACTATAAATTTGAAGCCCAAATGTCTCAACTATGCATTGCAAAAACTTAGAAGTACAAAAAATGGGAGCGAAAGGTTGGTTTCTCCTCAAGCTTCTTATGTTTCAAGGTCTTTTCATTTCACGTCCTCAAGATGCAGACTTTGATTTCTTCTACTTAGTTCTTCAGGTACGTACTCTGCCCTAACTCAATTTTATCATTAATTTTTACAAACATGTACCTACCATGTGACAGTTTCTAATTTTGATGTCAATGTAAAATTAGAAAGGAACAGCCAAATCAATATGTTTTCAAATATATTTGTGCAGTGGCCAGGAGCCTATTGTGATACAAAACGTAGTTGTTGCTATCCAACATCCGGTAAACCTGCTGCAGATTTTGGCATCCACGGTCTTTGGCCTAATTACAAGGATGGTTCATATCCATCAAACTGCGATCCCGACAGTGAATTTGATCCATCTCAGGTATATGTAGTAATACTATATGAATGATATTTTTTTTTTTCCCTTCAATGATTTTGTTTTTTTTTTTTTTAATATCAAATTCATATATGAATGTATAGATATCGGATCTGGTAAGTAGTTTGAAAAAGAAGTGGCCAACACTAGCGTGTCCAAGCAACGAAGGGTTCAAGTTTTGGGAACACGAGTGGGAAAAACACGGCACGTGCTCCGAATCCGTAATGGATCAACACGACTACTTTGAGACTACTCTTAAACTCAGAGACAGAGCCAATCTTCTTCAAATCCTCACAGACGCTGGTATATATATAAACAAATTAATCTAATAAGTCACTATATCTAATTAATGTATTTATTTACATTTTACATATATGCTTAAACTCAATATATATCTTTTTCCCTTTCTTTTTTGTATGTGTGTGGCAACTATAGGAATCAAACCAGACGACGGATTTTATGATCTTGGAAATATTACAAACGCGATAAAAGATGGGATTGGGTTTACTCCAGGAATCGAATGTAACAAAGATCCAGAGCGTAACAACCAACTTCACCAGATCTACATTTGCGTCGATACATCAGGAACTGAGTTTATCGAATGTCCAGTTTTGCCTAGACGAAGATGTCCTTCTCAACTACAGTTCGCTAAGTTTTAATGCTATCTTTATTTGAGTGTTTTGATGTAACCTTTTTAAATTTCTCGTCTCTTTCCAGGCTTCAAATTCCATGTGTGGGACTCATGTAGTGTTTTTACATGTTACTTCATTTATCTAAAATCTAATAAGATAAGCCGTACGTGGTATATAATGGTATGTCGACAAATTACAGTGTAATACTCTACTGCAATATTAAGGAACAACTTTTAGTGGCGTAAAAAAATGGAGCTGTCTCCAGAGTCCAGAACCAGTCATATATGGTAGTCGATCACCTTCAGAGCGGCAAAGACTTAGGTCATTTTATGTCTTTTGAACGTTGACAGAACTTTAACAGTTATATCCAATACTTTTGGGGGGTTAAGATATCCAATACTTCTTTCTGTCAAAAGTTATCTTGTGTATACCAACATTTTTCATATTAGCTTACAAATAGTTATTTTTTTCAATTCCAGTTAGGAATTTGTATAAAGTTACAAAAGCCCACCCGAGGAAGGCTTATATGGAAAAGACCGCTATTGTTCCACGTGGAATAACTTGGCTGGTGAGATACGATCAATTTAAGGGTGCTCTCCATATTCAATGAACTCTCGAGTGTCAACCTTATTATAATCACTAGTGGAGAAACAAGTTGAGAATAATAAAACAATAAGTAATAAATAAAACTAAAAATATTGTTTTAATGGATTCAATATAGATTAGACTTTCACATAGTATAAGCAAAGCAAGTACTGTCAAAATTTGCCAGGGAAATAAATCCAAGAAAGAAAAAAAAACAAACATAAAACCAAGAGCTAAACACATGAGAGGAATCATCATCATAAGCTTCTTCTTAATTTTACAGAGTCTTGTCGTGTCTTCGTCTCCAACACCACCGGACTTCAATTTCTTCTACTGGGTCACCTACGTATGTTTTCAACAACATGTACATACATATATTGTATACATTTCCTTGCTGTATTTTTTATAAATTATACCTGTATATCGATAGTAGTGGCCAGGAGCTATATGCGACAGCCAAAAAGGATGCTGTCCTCCCGCAAAAGTCAATACGGCGTCGGATTTTGTGATCCATGGACTCTGGCCTCAATTCAACAATGGCACTTGGCCTGCGTTTTGCGATCAAACCAATCTCTTTGATATCTCCAAGGTGATATTTGGATCTAACTTATTGGTCTAGTAATATGTTTGGGATTTACTAACTCCCATTTTAGAAGTAGTGAAGCCGAATTTCCAATTTCATTGGACCAAAAGAATTAACACATTTTTTATCACCACTCGTCATAGTAATTGTACCTAAGCTGTTCTTGGATTTTCTTTTCTATTGTTCTTGTTTTCGTTTTTTGATCATTTATTTATTGGAGTGCTAGTTATCTCTTAATGTAGCACACAAACCAGTACTAGGAAATGTAACTCCGAGATTCCAGAACGCTGTATAGTAGTATTACGATATGAAATTGTTTTATGCTTCTTTAGAGTCTAATACCTAACGGCAACTTTAATAAAATCCACAACTAATATTGAAACATATGGAAGAAACTGATCGTCTTGGAAATATTAACAGGTATCAGATCTAGTGAGCAAAATGGAGAAGAAATGGGCAGAGTGGGGAGTTTGGGTATGTCCAAGCAACGAGACTAATCTGTGGGAACACGAGTGGAACAAGCACGGCACGTGTGTGCAATCCATCTTCGACCAACACTCTTACTTCCGCACCAATCTCAAATTCAGACAAAAACTCAATCTCCTAAACATCCTTGAACGAAAAGGTATATAAAAATATATAAAAAGTAAGCAAATCTGTGGAAAAGTCATGTAGATTGGTCATCACTGTTTGTTTTTATGTAGGAATCAAACCGAATGGTGGGTTTTACGGTTTAGATGAGATCAAGAACGCGATCAAGTGCGCGATCGGATTTGCGCCGGGAATCGAATGCAATGAAGATGTACAAGGCAAGAAGCAGCTTTTCCAGATCTATATGTCTTGATAATTACGCGAAAGAGTTTGTGGAATGCCCGTATGTTCCGGATGGATCATGTGCTTCCAGGATCAAGTTCCCAAAGTCCCCAAAGAAAGATTCTCTTGGTGAGTCTCTAAGTGTGATGTCTTCTGTTTTAACTACCTAGCAAACAAGAGAGTGAAGAGTGTCTTGTGTTCAAATAAGAGAGTGAGTGTAAGAAGCGTCGATAGCTACGATGATTCTTTTAATAGAGAGTTAAAAAACCTATTATGGTAAGAACCCGTGTTGCGCAATTGCAATTTCAAAGGCTTGCATTCTTTCGCCTCGAGCATTTCCATTTCGATCATAGGATGATATCTCGTTGATCTTGAGGTCAATAGAAGCCTTGATGAGCTCCTCTCCAACCCGTTTCGCTGCTTCCTGAAATACATTAATATAAAACAGACTCGCCTTGGCTACACAATAATCTATATAGACCAAAAGACAAAATCATCGTTTCAAGGTTTTAGTCTCGTCGTCTACCCTGAGTACAGAAATGTAACTTCTATCTAGCTAATTCGATGCGGTCACCTCTAACATATATCATTTTCTCAAAAGCATGAAACAAATGATGACGAGTAAAACAGAGACATTGCCACGAATACTAGAAGCCGCGCAAAATAACCAAAACGTAGTCCGACTAAATGCTATCTAAGCCGCTTAACTCTATCAAAGTTTCATGCATCTTTCAGGTGACTGAACTTACAATGACGGTGCATGGAGGATCTCCACGAATGGACTTCTGCAACGTACTACCGTAGAACAAACACTTTTTGTTGAAGTCGTCCACCAACATAGCATAGAGTTGCTTGTCCGAACAGAATACCGAAAGTCTTGGTCTCGTTTGTGTTCCGTTAAACTGTTACCAAAAAAAAAAAAAAATTAAACAGCGTTTGACAGAAGATTGAAACTTCTGTGTAATTATATATACGAATCAGCCTCTAGAAAAAGGTACCTTCTTCCTGCTCCTCCGGTTCCTGGTTTTCGGGCTCTCGACTCGAGAATTGCCTCTTGCTTCAATCGCAAACGGTTTCACGAACGCATCTGATAAAAGGGTCGAAAATTGTGAAACAATTAAGGAACACAGAGGACAAGAACATTTGAACATGGAGTAAGAAGAACTAGAAGTATACAACTTACTTGTTATTCGAATTGGAAAGAGGGCACAAGGTTTCAGACGAGTTCCGAGAATGTCGGAGACTCTGAACTGAACTGAAGAGAGAGAAGTCAAAGCAGCCATGCGAGATACCATTCGAGAAGCATCGAGAGTCGGAGAAGATTTCAAAGACTGAAGCTATCAGCGGAATTTAATCAAACACCTTCTGCGCAGATAAATGAAACTCTGGGGTTTTACTTATTTTTAATTACTTTAAGAAGGGAAAAACCCCAATAAATACCCAACTTGAATTACATTTTGCCGATAAATACCCAAATTTTTAAGGTTGCCCGATTAATACTTGATTTCAATTTGGTTGTTCAGTTAATACCCGAAAATTTTAAATCGATTAGTTCGACACAGAAATTTTGACGCCGTTTAATCGCCTAACAGAAACTCTAAAACTTCGTTAACTAAGTTAATTACCAACAAAAAATAACCATTTTGCCCTCTTTGTTTATGTCGACTTATCCCGACAATTAAGTCTCTCTCTCCTTTTCAACTTTTTCAGTTACTTTACTCTGTTCATCTTTTGTTTTCTTTTCTTCGATTCTCATCAATACAAATCGACAGATATATATATATATATTTATAAGGTGGGTATTGTGCAGAGGTTACATGAATGGTATTGAAAACAAAGTATATTTCCCGAGAAACAAGCTGATCGGAGTCGGTTTCCTGCTTTTTGATTCCTCTTTATTAATCAGGAAAGATCGATTCTACTTCTCTCCTCTGTTCTTCTTCTTCTTCATCTCTCTTTGATCAATAAAACTCAAAGCCTGAAGCTTTTCTTCTCTGTCTTGGCGGGAAAAGAGATGGCGATACAAGCGTAGTTGAATTACAACACTTCGAATGTGAACCAAATCGGCTTCCCGTTGATCGGTACTGGTGGGTCCGAGTTCTCTTTGATCAACAACAATGGCGGAATCGGAGTCGATCAGTCGTACATGAACAACACTAATCTCCAGACGCAGAAAGATTTCAACCAGCATGCTCTGTTTCACCATCAACAACATCAGCAGTCTCGTTCTCAGAACTTTTTTGCTTTTTGATTGGAGAAACAGAAGCAAGAGATCGATCAGTTCATCAGAATACAGGTTCGTGATCAGTTTCATGGCACCGAAAGATTTGATTTTTAAAAACATGGGCATTGATTAAAAGTTTCATCTTTTTAATGAAAAGCAGGACGAGAGGTTGAGATATGTGTTGCAAGAATAGAGGAAGCAAGAGATGGAGGTGATCTTGAGGAAAATGGAAACGAAAGCTTTGGTTTTGATGACGCAGGAAGAAGAGATGTTGAAAGCGTTGAGCAAGAACATGGAACTCGAAGATCTCTTGAGGAAAATGGAAATGGAGAAGATCGATTTTTACAGTTAGGGTTTTGTTGATTTGGGGAAAATTGTCGGGATAAGTGGACATAAACGAAGAGGGCAAAATGGTCATTTTTTCGTTGGTAATTAACTTCGTTAACGACGTTTTAGAGTTTCTGTTAGGCGATTAAACGGCGTCAAAATTTCTGTGTCGAACTAATCGATTTAAAATTTTCGGGTATTAATTGGACAACCAAATTGAAATCAGGTATTAATCGGGCAACCTTAAAAATTTGGGTATTTATCGGCAAAATGTAATTCAAGTTGGGTATTTATTGGGGTTTTTCCCCTTTAAGAAAATGGCAAAATTGATAATTTTATAAAATATGACCAAACTTGCATGTCGTTGATGAGCCGTTGTGTAAAAAAATAGAAATATCTGCTTTCGTGTTTTTGTCCCTTAGTGAAAGAGGATAAGGGATTTGGAATAATAAATAGATTAAATATTTAAAATTGATATTGGTTTCTAGACTCTTCTGTAAACTTCGTTTATTTCCTTTTTGCCAATTTCCTCATGATCACTGTCAAACCATTCGCTAACATATATATAAGCTCTGAGCCTCTTCTAACGCCGATTCGTATCTAATTTTTCAGTTTCCTCCTCTTTCGTCTTCTTCGTGTTCTCTTTTCTTTTTCTTGCCCCGACAAAGTTAGTTCTTTTTTCTTGTTCTCTCGAAAAAAAAGAAGAAAATCTGTCCTTTCACTCTTGCGATTGTCGGTCGTGATGTCTTCGGAGACGGATTTTGCAGAGTTTTCGGCTATGTTCGAGAGGATGATCCAACGAGGCGAAGGTCTCTCCCGATTCTTACCGCTGATTTTAGCTTTAATCGGTGAAGCCGACGAGGACGACTTATCGACAGACCAAACGGCGAGACACAGAGAGATCAGCATCGATCCGGCGAACCGAAGAGTGGTGATGATCAGATCGGCTATGGGGTTCGACGCTTCAGGGAAGCAAGGGAGGTCGCCGGCGTCGAGATCGTCGGTGGAGAGTATGCCACGTGTCTCGATCGGAAAAGACGAAGAGAAAGGAGGAGCGTGCCCGATTTGTCTTGACGAGTGGTCGGAAGGCGACGTGGCGGCGGAGATGCCGTGTAAGCACAAGTTTCATTCCAAGTGCGTGGAGGAGTGGTTGGGGATTCACGCCACGTGTCCGTTGTGTAGGTACGAGATGCCTGTCGAAGAAGTGGAAGAGGAGAAGAAAGTCGGGGTTTGGATTGGATTCTCTGTTGGCGCCGGCGAGAGAAGAAACGAAGAAGACGGAGGAAGAAGAACACGAAGCGACGGTGACTCGAACCCTCAAGTTGGAACAGAGTCTTAGCTTTTAAGGTTTAGGAGATGTGTATAGTTTCTTTTACGTTTTGAATGTCTTCTTCGATTTTAATAAAAATTTGATTGATGAAATTGAAAATTTCAGTAATATGATTCATTTTATAAAAACATGATTCATTGCGACAAACAACACAATCTCTAGTGTGTTATGGATTGAAGATGATTGCCGTTTGAAAGCGGTAAGAATGTTCTAAGGTTGTGGTTGTGGGCTTCCTTGGGGGCTAAGAAGATTCTCATCTTCTTCTTTCTCTACTTCTCGTTCTCTCAGTATTTTGATTCCTTGATATCTTCCCAACATTAAAACAGTAGCCATAGGGTTTGTTCCTGGTGATTCTTCGAACGTTGAGCCATCAACTACTCTTAACCGCTTCACGCCATTCACTTTATAATCCTCATCCACGACAGATCCCACAACGCAACCCCCATGGTAATGGTAATAAGTTCTCACATTGTCTATACAGAAGCTCTTAAGCTCTTCGTCACCAGCCAAAAGCTTCTCCCGATTCTGTAACCCTAGGAAAAGGGTCACAGTCTCTGACCTCGCAACGTGTTGAAGAAGCAGAACCATCTCTATGCATGCGTCAAGGTCTTCCTTGCTTTCCAGGTAATTGAATTTCACTGAAGGGTTCTGTCTAGGGTTAGCGCTGTTAAGCTTGAGCCGTCCTTTGGATTTAGGGAACGCGATTTTCGCTGCTATAGAGATCCTTGTTGTGGTAATGTTTGTTGGAAGAACCTCGGATTCGAGTATGAACTTGTAATCTTCTGCTATCGCTGCTACTTGAGGTGGCTCGAGCGTGCGGTTTTGTGAGAATCTATCAACAAGAAGAGATATCGCTGGATTATCCGACATTTTTCTTCCTACTTCTTTGAGGTTGACAATCACAGGAATGTCGAAATCGTTTAGATGATTCTCAGGTCCAATTCCGCTCAAGAGGAGTATCTGCGGACTACCTAAAGCTCCGGCCGTGAGTATAACCTCGCCTCTATGCTTCTCAACGTGGACTTTATAGCTCTTACTTGAGCTCCCATCACTCTTCATGAACCTGACTCCAACAGCACGGGTCTTGTTACCATCAAAGATGACACTCTTTACTGTAGCGTTTAGAAGAACAGTGATGCGATTTGGTTTACCATATCCCAAAAGATCTGCAGATGTATGCCTTTTCCCACACTGGTCATATATGCTTCCACCAATCTTTGTCCCTTGCGTGTGATCCAAATTATACCCGTTATAAGGATAAAAACCGGCTTCAAGAAACCCGAACTGCACAACGGATTGCCATTGAGTTAAGTGTGGCATGAAGACGACTTTAGACTCAACCCATTTATAAGAATCTTGAACCAGATCTTTGTCCCAACCAGCTTTGTTCACGAACCCTTCGCTAGCTCGGCTGTAAAATCCGCCATTTATAGCAGACGACCCACCAAGAACGCGTCCTCTGTAATTCTCGATTCCATCTCTAGAGGTGAAACTTTGGGCAACAGATGAGTACTCATCTGTTTTCAACAGTGAATATCCAAAGTATTTTCTTTCTTCTACTAACGGATCTCCATAAGGCGAGCCACCGCGTTCAAGAAGCAGAACAGAGAATTTCTCAGACAGAGTTGCGGCTAAGGAACATCCTGCAGTTCCGCCTCCAACAACGATGTAATCGAATGACTTGCCGGAGATTTCTGTCGGATCAGAGGTCATGTAAGGCATTTTCATTCCTGCAGACAAACAACATTTAATCAAAAGATCCAATGAATATACTAGATTCAGAACAATAAGACATTCATACAATACCATGTGACAAGTTAATGAACATGGAAATGATGAAGCTAAACACTAGAGGAGACATGTTTAATCTGCGTTTTCAGAATCAAAGACAAAAGTTGTGTCTGAAGAAAAGGGATTATTCGGTTTATAATGGAAGAGGCTGTGAGTCTTAAGTGATGATTTTGTGTCTCCTAAGGCATTAACAGTGTAGACATAATGATCTGAGAAAATGGTTAACAAATAGATAACTAAAAAAAGTTTGTTGCTAAGGAGCGCATGGTTAGAGATCATGATGCCATCTTTGTTGGATAATTATGAAATTCTCCTTTCATAATCATATATCCATGCCTTTAAGTTATGGTCCTGGATAATTATGATTTTTAACTTTAGCTGTTCCAACTAAAAATCTGAGTGGATGAAGAAAAAGAAAAAGAAAAATACAATTAACCTTGACCAGAACTAACAACATGAGAGATAATCTAAGATTCTTAATGAAGACGACGACTACCACTAGTTGTCTGAAAAATCTAAAGTAGAGTTTAGTGGACTATGTCAAAAACGAATTATACACAGTCAAAACATGTGATTATAAAAAGAAGTATTAATGAAAGAGATAATTATTTTACGACCCTTATAATTAACACCAAAAGGAAGATAAGAATTAAGAATAAAAGCTATACATATAATTACAAGATACCATGGTATAAGCATTAGGATTTCATTCTCAAATCACTATAATGATCCATGAACATTTTACATCGCTTACGGAATGAATCTACAGAAGAACTAGAGAAGCTAAAGAAAGTTACATTTTACAGCTTACAATACATGTTACATAACAAATTTATGGTATTGGTCCATATCGTATCTAGACAAACCGGGTTGGCAAACCTTTTTATCTTTAACCCAAATTAACCACTAGATGATAACGATCAAACAAATTTATTTACAGCTTTTTCAAGATGAATAATTGTTGTTCAAAGCTAGGTACATATTTTCTTCAAACGATAAACATGCATGATCGATGAGCATGGAGATTATGAGGAGAAACACAGGAAGTGACACGCTTATATGAACTTAAGATTTAACGATTATGTCTGAAGAAAAAGGATTTTGGTTGATGGGAGAGATTAATTGTGAGGGTTAGCAATAGTACTTTTGGGTCAACGGATTGATAATTCATAAGATTTAGTTTTGCTAATGAGCGCATGGTTACAGATCATGATGCTCTCTTTTTGTTGGGAAATAATGAGTTTTCTTTTTTGAATAACCAAGAAGTTCTGACCTCTATATAATACCCATAATCTCCACACAAAAATGAATTTTGCTTGCATAATTATGACATTTTCAGTTAAGATTTAAAATATCCGCAGTTGTTACAAGAAAATGTGAAAATTAAAAACAAGTTAATTAATATTATTTTGATGATTTTTCCAAAAATAAGTGACTGATTTTTATAGATCACGTTGATTCTCCACTTTTCTCTTCTATTTTATTTTTCCCATTATAGGAACTGCTATTTTTATCGCATCTTAAATATATTTATCACAAGAGTTGACAAAGAAAAAATCTTACGAGACGAATAAGAACACCAATAAAATTATTACGCAAGGATAGAGACTAATTTTCATCATTTTTCGAATCATGAAGTTTGCTACTTTGTTTATATATTCTTTTAAGTGTTCCTCGTTTTAACCATGTTAAAGGTAAAATAATCAATTGTTGCATTATCAATTATTTCTATAAAGGTGTTTATCTGCATATTAACAATATTTTTCTTCCGGTTGACACTTGATATAAAACAATAGGGGTGGAAAAAAGGGGTGGAAAAAAGGAGTGTATGACATACAATGACGAAAGCATTGCATGCATAGGCGACATGAAACGATACTAACTTACATTACCAATTTTCTGATTAACCCGTTGTCATATCCGTTCATCAGGAACGTGTGTGCAAATGTCAAAATGAAAACTAAGGCTCCGAATGGTAACAGCGGGTAAAACGGTGCGGGACAACTGCGGTGATGTTTTACAGTTATAAAAATGTATAGATATATGTATATGTAGAGATTTTCGTTACTGTTGAGTGCGGTGCGGATGCGGTTTTAACGTCACCATTCGCAGCCTAAGAAATAATAACACCCTAACCAAAAATCCTTTCCTGGCGTAATAGGTAAGAAAGAAGTAATGAGAAGATTTGGTGCTGCACAAGAGTTTCAAATTAGATAGCTTTTGGTTATGTCATAATTTATAATGTTAGATATGCGTTAATACTTCAAAATAAGTTTCTAATTCTCAGTTTATCGCTCCACTTTTTCGAATAAGTTGAAGTACTTCGTTTTATCTCGTTATATGTTTTTTTTTTGTCAACAATACTATATTTTCTTTATCTTTTCTAAAAATAAATCACAACTATCTTGTCGATCTAGTTGACTTGGCTCCACCTTTCATTCTGTATTTTTTTTTTTTCCTTTTGCCATAATTTAGCTGGAAGAGCTATTTTTATCCTATCTTGAATATATTTAATTACAAGTGTTAAGCAAAGTGTTGAGCAAAGTTAAGTGATAGAATCAATCTTCTATCAGTCTTTTTAAACCATGAAGTCTGTTACTTTGGTAATGGTTTCTTGTGTTCTGATGTTCCTTGTTCGACACCATATCAGCGGTAATTTTAATCTTGTTACCATTATCAGTCTTTTAGCTAGATTTTTTTTGTTTGTACGACCTAACAAGTAATTGCGGCTGATATATATATATATATATATATAAATTAATAGAGGTGGAAGCTGCTGCTGCGACAAAGGGAGTGTGTGAACTTGCAGATGAATTCCCCGGAAAATGTGGCAGTGAAGGAAGCAATGTGTGCATAAACAACACGCAAAAGAAAAGACCAGAGGCAAAACTACGCTGCGAATGTTTTGATAACCCCACTGTCATCTTGGGTCGGAAAAAACACATATGCAAATGTCGATATGATTGCTAAGAAACTACAATTGAATTCTCTTTAGTAATATATGAGATTAAATAAGAACAGTACTCGGTGTTGTAATTAGAGACTCAGTATAACGTGTCTTCAAATTAGATTTACTTTTACGATTTTTCAAGATAACTATGAAGTATTCATAGACAGGAAAATTCTATAAAGGTAGACAGGAAAATTCTATAAAGTTAGACAGATAAGTTGATACTCAAAAATTCGTTCGTATAGATCACTATTTTTGGCTCCACTTTAAAAATATAACTAAGTATTGGTAATTATTGAAAACGGTCATTGTTTATCTCGTTATATATAAACTTTTTGTCAACAATATATACTACTATTTCAATAAAAAAAATTCTTTCTAACAATAAATCACTATCTTGTCGATCTAGTTGACTTGGCTCCACCTCTCATTTCAATTTTTTTTTTCGTTTTCCAGTAATTTAATCGGAATAGCTATTTTTATCCGATCTTGAATATATTTAATCGCAAGTGTTAGTAAACTGTTGACAAAAGAAAGATATATTTTTCACGAGAGTAAAAGAAACTTTAAGTTTATGAAAGTCGTAAAAACAATATCCTCACATTTTTATAATCATGAAATCTGCTACTTTGTTTATTGTTTCATGTGTTCTGATGTTCCACATTCTACACCATATGAAAGGTACGTAATTTCTATCTTGTTGGATTATCAGTTAATTATCTAAATTTATGTCCTTACACTTCATCAATTTCTTGCGGTTGGTATGGTTTATATAAAACGAATAGAGTTAGAAGCTGCTTCGTCAAAGGGAGTGTGTGACTTCACCGATCAATTCCCCGGAAAATGTGGCAATGACGGACGCAATATGTGCGTGAACGCCATGCAAAAGAAAGAACCAGAACAAAAATTACGTTGCGAATGTTTTGATCACCCAACTGTCATCATGGCTCGGAAGAAACACATATGCAAATGTCGACATGATTGCTAAGAAACTAACACCACCATAATCGAAATCTCTGTTTAATTAGTAATTCTGATCAAGGGATAAAATAAGAGAGAATTTGGTGCTGTAAGAAGCTCAGTATATGTGTTTTCAAATTTGATTACATTTGTTGACAATGGCATTACCATGAAACCACAAAAGATTTTAAATGTTCAAGATAACTTTAAACAGCGTTTGACAAAAGATTCAAACAACAAAACAAAAAACAGAGATTTTTTATCATCTCGTAAACACACTCTAACTATTACGTTTAAGTATCTCACACTATTTGATATACGTCTTGTGACTATACTGAAAACGCTCCTTCATTTGCATACCCTTGTTTGATTTTGGTTTAATGGGATAAATAGTGCCTACATGATGGTCGGAGAAGCTGATCATCATGCTCTCTTTGTTGATTAATTGTGAATTGTTTTACTTTCCCGTACCTTGAAGTCATGGCCCTGGATAATTATGATTTTTAATTTAGCTGCTCAGCCACAATTATGAATGGATGACAATAATAATATTCGCAAAATTTTGCCACATTACAAAATTTCTTTAAATCTCTACTTACAATACGTACCAAGTTGATACTATTCGTCCATACCATACCAGTTTACTCAGCTGTCTAGATATACCGGATTTGGCACAATTTTACTCAACTGTGTAGATAAACCGAACGAAAGAAACTTATCGATTGGATGATAAACCGGTTAAGATGGGCGCCACTCGCCAGCAGGTAGATGATTACAAGACAAATATAACAGTCAAAGCTCTAAACAAATTTGCTTACATTTCTTCCAAAACGAATACTTTACAGTCCTTTAATGATCTTCCAAGAAGAATACTTGTCAAAAGGTTAAAAGCTTAAGTAGGTGAAAGAGTCGACATTTTGATCTCTCTGCTTTCTTTTTCCAGCTATCATTAAGCTTTCTCTTTCCCTCTAGAATGCGCAAGCGAGACTTGGTTCGTCAAATTTTCCATGGCAAATGAGTTACTTTTCTTGAATTTTATTGGAGAATCTTTGCTTGAGTTTCCTCTCAGTGAGAGGTTTTTCCTTATCCTGTTCCTGTTTATCATTATCATGGTGTTTCTCGGCGGCACACTAATAGCACTCTCAACACAGTCACCGGCCTGACCACAGCCCCATTGTCTTGTCGATGGCCCGTCTTCACAAAGCGGTTTAAGCCTCGGGACAATGCTGTGTGATTTGGAGTGTTCCCCTTCCTGTTTGGTACATATTGGACAAGGTGGGTCATTGCGGTGAGCCTTTGAAGTTGATTGGTCAAGACATTCAGCGTGAAAGACGTGCTGACATGGAAGCACTCCCGTGACGGGCATGTCTTGGTTCCTTACGATGGACCGAGACCCCCAAGGAGACTTTTGTGAGGTGTATCTGTTACACAATCCGCATCTAAATGTACTTGAAGCAACTCGTGGTGCTTTGGTAGAGTTATTATCCCAATCAAAAACTGGCTCGGGAACATCCACGGAATCAATGCTGCTTGCTGTCCCGCTGCTCCAGCTGCAGGCATCCGCAGAGTCAGACGTTGTTTCTCTAGCATTATCAGAAGGATGCAGTACAGGGTGAACCGGTTTGGACAGGAAAAACCGCCGGCTTGAGAAGTTGCGGTTAGGTTCAGAGTCACCAAAGTCAGAACAAGACGAGAATGAACACCCCAAACCGACATTTCTTGATGTACCCGGTACTTGCTTAGGAATTTGTTCTGCGGAGGTAAATGAGAAAAAAAATGTCAACAAAAAAAAAAAAAGGATACACAGATCAAAGCAAGAAAGAACGGTGACTTTTGGTGCAACAAAACAAACCTCTTCTCGTTGCAGATTCAAAATCACTGGGTGTCCAATGAAGAGCCTGAGAAAGGTCAGGACTACGAAGAACATTAGCGTTTGATGATGTAGAAGATCCATACAGGCTAATGCCATCGCTTAATCCACGGACATCCCATCTCGATGAAGGTGGAGAGAAACTTGTATTAGTTCTCCAGTAAGGCTCATGCGGGCCAAACGAAAAGTCCCGACTTGCAGAATTTGATCTATCTGATTTCGCAGCCACACAACAGAGCGAACCCATCTTGAGCTA